>CM054057.1:19353305-20553305 GCA_028641055.1 Alopecurus myosuroides | reverse complement strand
TGCCCTGGCATTTATGTTTTTCTCAACTATTAGGGCAAAGCGAGATAACACTTTATCATATCCTATTATGAATTTTGCAATCCTGTAAATTGATATATTTCATGTTGCTTGTTATTAGTGTGTTCGTATATCTTCATGGTTTGCATAACTATTAGGTGACTTTATTTGCATACTCCTTATTATGAATTGCCTAAGTACTTGATCATATAGTGAGAATATTTACATCATATGAAGCAAATGTGTTCTTAAAAGTTCGTTTATCGCACTCAGTTGTTAGCTGAATTGCTTGAGGACAAGTAATAAGCTAGGCTTGCGGGAGTTGATATGTCCAAAACATATCTACTTTTTCGAACACTTTTGTTGTTGTTTTCCTCTAAACTTATGATTTTTTAATACAACTAACATGGACTAACGTTGTTTTCAGCAGAATTGCCCTGGTGTCTCGTTTTTGTGTAGAAAATCAAATTTTAGGAAAATGCCCGGAAAAGATCCCGAAATTCTTATATTCCCGAAGACCCCCGGAGCCAGAAGATGAGATGGAGAGTGGCCAGGAGGGACCCACACCACCTCGTGGCGCTTCCCCCTAGGCCGCGCCACCACATCGTGTAGCCGCCTCGGTCTCCCTATTTTACTACATAAGCCCCGTTACCTAAAAACCCGAAGGGTTTTTTCATATTCCAGAGAAAAACAACAGAGCGCCGCCGCCACCCTCGAAATCCAATTCGGGGATCAGAAGTTCTTGTTATGGCACCGTGTCGGGATTGATATTCAGAGGAGATCGTCTCCATCATCATCGCCGCATCTTCTCCATCAACCATCCATGATTCCCACATCCATGTGTTAGTAATCCCCGCTTTTGGCTGAGACGGATGGTAGGTATTGGATGAGATAGTTCATGTAATAATGCAAGATTGTTAGGGCATGGTGCCTAGTATCAGTTGTTAGTGCTATCTATCGTTGTTGCAACTTATTATGCTTGATGCTTGTCACTAGGGCCCCAGTGCCATGATCTCAGATTTGAACATGTTATGGTTTCATGAGGATAATTATGTTTTTTTTATCGTACCTGCAAGTTGTTTACACATGTCGTTGTCCGGAACCTGAGGCCCCAAAGTGACAATAATTGGGATAACCGGAGGGGATGGCTGTGATGTGGGGATCACATGTGTTCACGGAGTGTTAATGCTTTGCTCCGGTGCTTTATTAAAAGAATCACCTTAATTACCAGTAGTTGCCCTTGAGGCCCCGCTGCAACGGGCTGGTAGGACAGAAGATGTTGTGCAAGTTTCTCATTGCGAGCATGTATGACTAAATATGGAACACGTTCCTATGGTTACCTAGTACTTGGATGATTATTATAATATACCTGCAATTGCCCATGTTTGAATTATTATATGAACTATCTTATCCATGCAATGCCCGTTCATCTATCCCTATGCCTACAATATTTTAATCATGTTCCTTCCTACAATTGCTATCCGATGTTTCTATTTTACTCATGCTGTTATTTTACTACTACTGCTATAAAACTTTTGCTACTGATAAACTGTTGCGAGCAAATCTACTTCCAGGTGCAGCTGAATTGACAACTTATTTGTTAAGTCTTATATTCTTTGACTTCCCATGTGTCGAATCAATAAATTTGGGTTTTACTTCCCTCAAAGACTGTTGTGACCCCCTTACTTGTGTGTCATCAGAGGGTGACAACTCTCTGTATGTTTCATGGAAAATAATGTCCGCCCCAAACTGGTTAGTTCTAGTGCAGTTGATAGCTGAAGAGTGGTCCCAGGGAGAGGCCTAGGGGCCTAGGCGCCAGGAGGGCGCGATCCCACCAGGACCCGTTCCTGGTGCTTGCCTTCTCCCCTGGCGCTCCTCTCTGGCTCCCCTTTAAACTCCGTCTTTGTATCGTGTTGAAACGTTCCCTTGATTTTTCGTCGTCGGGCATCTTGTCAATACGCTAGTCCGAGAAAATTACATAAAATAATATAAACCTGTAGTAAAACATATGTTAGTGATATAAAACAAGCATAGAACAATACAAAATTATAGATACGTTATAGACATATCACCGATCGCCATCCACCGGTTGCACTTGTCTCGCCACATGGCCCACAAAAGTATAACATGAGAATCGGACTCTCAAGTTCAATTAGGCTTCCCCAATAAGCAACGATGCACCAGATCTCTCTCGCGACATCACAACCAAGGAGGATGTCAGGAAGCTTCTCAGGCTCTTCATTACAAAGTGTACATGCCACCAGGTGTGGTAGCCCACGCATGTGCAGCCTATCCTAACATCTTTCATGGGAGACATGCCACGCTAAGAGAATATCTCGACACCACGTGAATTCTAGATTTCGATCACGCCCTCCCACAATGTCGTACTAACAAAGAAGGCTATGTATGCCGAGTGTGATGAGTAGAAGTCATCACCCTCGTGCCTCCACACCAACATTGCCACCCTCCCACCTCCACACCAACGTTTTTTCCAAATAGAAACAGAAAACCGGTGACCAAGTGTTGAAAAGCAAGACAATCTGATCTATCACTCTTGTCAACTAAGACTGCTGATGTTCAGACCGATGGCACATGCAGCTATTAAAACCAATGTTCAAAATATCACATATCAGATTAATATCGGTTTGCCTTCATGACTAACAATATGTTCTTATATAAGAAAATATATCTGATTTTTCAAAGGCACCTGTCGGATATATACCGATTAGGGTATATCTGGCATTGTCCTAAAGTGCCGGATTATCAGGGTGGGCTGATTGGTAATGCATCGCAATCCATTAGGCGGCCCAGTAAGCTGATGCGCAGAAGCTGGATTCTAGAAGAACCCGGACCACGGCCCAAAGGGGTACGGCTTGGAGTATAAGATGGAGTCCTGCTTTCCAAGTAAGATACTTTCCGTAGTCTTCTAGGTTTTCTTTATTTAAGACATAACCCAACTATTTATATAAAGCTGGACGAGAGAGAATAAAGATACGGACAATTAGCTAGAAGCCAACTCGCCGAGAAGTTGATCCTCCCCGAGTTAGCGAAACCCTACTCACATTGTACTTTGTATACTTCAGGCTTCAGCCCTGATTTAGTGAGATTGCAGGAGTAGGAACGTCGCCTAGTTGCGTAGTACCGAACCTGGGTAAATTTGGTGTTCCTGATTGTCGTACTACAACGTCCCTCCACGTCTCTACCGTAGGGTCATGGCACCCCCGTCTATAAACTCTACTACGATGTCTCGACAGTTCGCGCTCACCGTGGGGCCAGCGATGTCAGGCGTTATGTTTCGATCGGGGATACTCGGCGGAGTCGGCAGTACCATAACTGTCGAAAGCTTGGAATTCGACAACGACGTTGGGTGATTTCTCGACAACGGATCATACATGCCAGCACAAAATCATCTGGTAAGTGCCCTCGTTTTCCCGATTGGATCTACAAACATCTTTATCGGATTAACTGCAGAAGCAATGGGATTCTGTTGTGGAAGAAAATTTATCCCACCCGCTCTATACCGAGTTGAAGAAAACTATGATACCGGATTTTGCTCAAATCGCCAAAACTCTGAATTTGCTGCCTCTTCGGAGATGCCTGCAATTAGATCTCACTTTATTGGCATGGTGCAATCCGAGGTCGCCGAAAACATGGAAGTAAGCAATCCTGTGGAAGAGGCACAAAATAACAATCCCACAGACCAAGTGGAAGATCCGACACCCACCAATGAAACGGTGAACTCGGAAGCTGACTCCGTACTAGCTGCCATAGAGGCAAGATTGGAGTCGGAACCTGGATCTGAAGACATAGATTCCGAAGATGAAGACGAAGACACTTTCGAAAGAAAGGTTAAATCCATGGAGGGGCTTCCATGAAGTACTTATGGAAAAAACGACTGATAACTCAGATGCCGAAGACGACGAAGACCCCAAAACACCTCCACCAGATGAGGAAAGAGAGGTCAGCGAAACCAGTCCCATCTATCCTGATGTCAAGGAATTGACAGAAGAAGAACCTGGTAAGAAGCCTCTCTCTTCCAAGAAGAAAAAGAAGACTGCCAAGAAACTCCAGTACAAACTCCAGAAGAAAAAGTCGGCAGATAATGCTAACCAAAACCTGGAAGTAGGAGGAGCAAGCGGAGTCACACCTGCGGAGAATAAAAAGAAAGAAATCCCTGTCCCTGAATTGTCAGAACAGGACGAGATCGATCTGATCAAACCCACGGTTGGACCATACGAGCCACCGGAAATGCTGGAAGCCAGAAGGCAAGCCATTATGCGGCAGCAGCAACAACTATTCCGATCGCAAGAAAATATCCTCAAAGCCCAAGCTACTGTTAAAGCAAAACAGGAGGAAATTGAAGAATTCGAAAGAAGGAATATGTCCGGGATAAAACCCACGAGATTACCCGGAACCGCAAGGCCGGATGTACGGCGAGCAAAAGAACGGTTGCAAAACCCTTCCTGGAAACGACAGGCGGACGACGTAAACGCTAAGGGCGAACGTATCTACAAGACCGCAGCCGAAAACGCGGAAGCCGCGTTCACCATCCTTAATGATGATCTGTATTCCAAACACGAAAAGCTCCAAGGAGTATATGCTTTCCTGGGTAAAGCACTGCAACAACACCAGTGAGGTCAGGCAAGATCAGGGAAGTTGCATGACGACTCGGCCCTATGCAAAACTGCCACTTGCGCCACTGGAGCACCTGGACCTGGAGAACCTGGAGATTCAGACGATTCTAAGGACAAGAAGGGAGATCCTAAGAAGGACAAGAAAATCCCGGATAATAGGGATGAAGCATCCAGAACGTGATCCCATATGTCGAAAGGCGGAAATTTACCCCGTGATCATAAAGATCGGGAGGACCAAAACCGGAAAGACAGAAAAATAATGCCGCCTCCGAGATGCTCAGCTGAAAAAGCCGGAGGACATGAAAATCCTCACAGACGTGAGAGATCCTATACTCCTCCTAGGAATAAAGAAAGGCTAAGGAGTAGAACTCTGCCTCATTCCAAAGGACACGATAACAGATGAAATAGGGATAACCCCGGAAGAGCGCATTCGGGCAACAATGGGCCAGAAAGGAGCAGATCTCATTCAGTCCATTCAGCCGGAAAATATTCCGCACACATCGATAAGGCAGAAAGAGATGACCTATACTTTGGGCCTAAGTGTTTCACTGACAGGATCCGAAGAATAACTCTACATTCTGGCTTTGCCAAAGTTGGTCCAACTTACCCAAAGTACACCGGAAGTACAAACCCGGATACTTGGCTTTCCGATTACTATACTGCCGTTCAGATTAACAAAGGGACAGACCTGGAAGCAGTAAAATTTCTCCCCCTAATGTTGTTGGATGGAGCCAGAGATTGGATTAACTGGCTTCCGTCAAGAACAGTGGATAGCTGGGATGTTATGGCTAGAGTATTCGCTCAGCACTTCCGGGGTACGTATAAACGCCCTAAGAGCATCAACTAGCTAAATCGCTGTGTCCAATTTGAAGACGAGTCATATTCCAACTTTATATCAAGATGGACAACAATGAAAAATAGCTGCTCTGGAGTAAGTGATGTACAAGCAATGCATGCTTTCATCAATGGACTAAAACCCGGCCTTGTACCATTCATGGTTGGTTCAAAGGAGCACAAAGATCTCGGATCTATGCTTACCACTGCCAATGAGCACGCATCGGCCGAAGATGACATCAGAGCAAGAGGTGGAAATATTGATGCTTTAGTTCAGGCCAAAAAGACGCCTCGTTTTGAAAAGAAGCCTACTCCAGAAGAGCAGGCAAAACCCAAAGAAGTAAACTTAACCTTTGGAAAGGATACTGGCGACAAATGGAAAGGAAGAATCACAGAACATATCTCCTATTCTAAGGAAGAATGGGAAACGATTAAGTCAGATAAGTGTGTCCACCATTCGCAATTTGGGAAGCCTACCCATACAAATGCACAGTGTCGCCTCAACAAGCATATGAAGGGCACTTCAGGATCCGGGAATAAAGGAAAGAACTCCAAGAGGAAATTATCCAAGCAAAAGCCAGAAGCTGAAAAGAAGACAGTGAATCGGACAATTATTAAAAAATGCAGGAACAATAGCGAAAAGTCGAGCCAATATTCCCGAGAGTTGATGGAGAATGCAACCTAACTTTCCTGGCAACTCCCTCAGCAAAACAGGCAAAGCGAACACTTTGAGAAATAAACGCGGTTGTCCCACCAACGCTGAAATTCTTGAAGTATTCCAATACGCCAATCACCTGGGATCAGTCAGATCATCACGGAAATATCCCAGAACCCGGCACACAAGCTCTAATTGTAGGCCCTATTGTTCAAAACACTAGGCTAAAGAGGGTGTTGATGGATGGAGGATCCAATATCAATATTATGTACCTGGATACACTGAAGCATCTGCGAATCTCCGAGACCCAGCTCAAACACAGCAATATATGTTTCCACGGCATTGTTCCCGACAGACAAGCACAATTCCCTAGATGTAACCTTTGGAGAAAGAGAACATTTCCGATAGGAAAAAATCTCATTCGAGGTGGTGCCGTTCGAAAGTGTATACCATGCAATACTCGGACGTCCAGCTTTCGCCAAATTCATCGCAAGATCATGTTATATTTATAACAAGCTGAAGATGCCAGGGCCAAAGGGAGGAGTAATCACCATATCGGGAGACTTCAAGTTGGCGAACGAGCTCGAAAAAGGAAACGCCCTTTGCGCTGAAAAAGTAATAGCAAAGGAAGAATTGAAAGAGCTGGCAAAAGAAGTATCGTCGATGGAAATGTCGGCGGGAAAAGAAAGCCGGAAGCCAACAGATAGTTTCAAAGCTTCCGAGAATACAAGACAGGTTATCCTAGACCACATAGATCCGACAAAGTTTTTCATAATGGGGACAAGGATGACCGACAAATAGGAAAGCGCGCTCATCGAGTTCCTCCGTGAGAACCGGCATATTTTTGCCTGGTGTCCTGCGGACATGCCAGGAGTACCCAGGGAACTTGCTGAGCATCAATTGAAGGTAATTCCAGGTTCAAAACCCGTCAAACAAGGTCTCCGTCGTTCTGATGGAAGAAGACGGAAGGCTATAGGAAAGAAAATTATCCGGCTTTTAGCAGCTGATTTTATCCGGGAACTTATACATACTGATTGGTCTGCGAACCCAGTATTATTCCCGAAGAAATGCAGTATTGTTCTTAGGATGTGTATAGATTACACCGTCCTGAACAAATTGTGTCCAAGAGATAGGTTCGCGTTACCGTGAATCGATAAAATAATAGATGCCACTGCTGGCTCTGAGCTTTTATACTTCTTGGATGCTTATTCCGGGTACCATCAAATAAGATCAAATCAAATGCTCCTTCATAACCCCGTATGGAACATACTATTACATAACAATGCCTCTTGGCATGAAGAACGCGGGTGCTACATACCAGTTTTCATGCATGGCCAAATCGGAAAAAATGTCCACGTTTATGTGGACGACATTGCCGTAGTTTCCAAGGAAAAGGACACACTCCTTGAAGATCTACGAGAAACCTTCGAAAATTTGCGCACTTACAAAATGAAGTTGAATCCATTAAAGTGCGTTTTTATCGTTTCTCATAGAGGAATAGAAGTAAACCCGGAAAAGATCAAGGCAATATTGAACATCAAAAAGCATACGTTTTTAAAAGATGTACAAGGATTGACGGGTTCTGCAGCCGCAGTCAGCAGGTTTATAAGCCGGCTAGGATATAAAGCTTTGCCATTATACAAATTGTTGAAGAAATCCGACAAATTTGAATGGATAGAAGAGACGGACAAAGAATCAACCCAGGTGAAAGAAACCTTGATGAAAGCATCAATTTTGGCATCCCCAAAAGATGAAGAACCCATGTTATTGTATCTTATAGCAACAAACAGGGTTATCAGCGTTGTGATAATTGTGGAAGGCGGAAGGATAAATAAATTATACCAGATCAGCATCCAATATATTATGTTAGCAAAGTTTTCTCCGAGTCAAAGCAAGGTACCCACATCATCAAAAGCTAGCATATGGCGTGTTTTTCGCATCTAGAAAACTCCGCCATTATTTCCAAGGACATTCCATCACAGTGGTAAGCAAATAACCACTAAGGGATATCATTAACAATGCGGACGCAACATGCCGAGTAGCCAAATGGGGCATTGAGCTAGCTATGTTCGACATTAAGTACCAACCCCGGACAGCAATTAAATCCCAGGTGTTGGCAGAATTTGTCGCTGATTGGACAGAAGCAATGGAGAACACACCAATGCCGGAGTCGGAATATTGGGTCATGCATTTTGATGGATCCAAGATGAAGGAAGGCGCTGGAGCTGGTGTAGTGGTAAAATTCCCAAAAGGTGACATTATTGAGTATGTATTACAGATACACTTCAAGGCCAGTAACAACGTGGCAGAATACGAAGCATTGCTTTATGGATTACATATTGCAGAAGAAATAGGTGTCAAACACATACTATGTTATGGTGACTCGGATTTGGTACAGCATCAGCTAAACCAAACATGTTACGCCAAAAGACCCATCATGGCCGAATATTGGAGAACGGTGGACGAGTTTGCCATTTGCTTCCTAGGATTTGAAATACTTCATATCAAAAGAGAAGAAAATTGGACCACGGATGCATTAGCCCGCATGGGGTCGGAAAGAGTGAGAACCCTACCACCTGGTGTGTTTGTCCAATAGTTGCACGAAGCATCGACCAAAGGTCGAGATGTTGATTATCCTCTCATTGCCGACTCAATTGAAGTTCTGCTCATTAACCCGGATTGGACGATTCCATACTTAAACTTCTTAGTTGATCAGAAGTTCCCGGATGGAGCAGACGAGGTCTTGCAAAGGAAAATACAGCGCCGCTGCAAAGGATATACGGTAATCAATGGGTGCATGTATAAGCGCAGCACTATCGGAAATTTTCAGTGATGTATTTCGCTTGAGGAAGGACGAGAAATCCTGCAAGAAATCCACGCAGGAGATTGCGGACATCATGCTCAATCAAAAAGCATAGTCAAAAAAGCATTCCGTGTAGTGTTTTTCTGGCTTCTAGCCAAGACAGACGCCAAACACATAGTAAACACATGTGCCAGGATGCCAGTATTAAGCCAAGCAGACGAATATGCCAGCTCAAGCACTCAAAACTATCCCTATAACATGGTCGTTCGCCGTCTGGGGGCTAGATATGATGGGACCATTCAAAACTGCAACAGGCGGACTTACACATCTACTCGTTGCGGTGGATAAGTATACCAAGTGGGTGGAGGCAAAACCCATCAAGAAACTTGACGGTGTGTCTGCTAGAAACTTCATCATTGACGTAGTCATGAGATACGGTGTTCCACACAGAATAATCACCAACAACGGGACAAATTTCTCCATTGGAGAGTTGGCAAAATATTGCCGACAAACGGGAATACGCCTAGATCTTGCATCTGTGGCTCACCCACAATCCAATGGGAAGGTTGAAAGAATGAATAGCTCAATCCTAGAGGGAATACACCCAAGAATCGAATCTCCTCTTCATAGAGTAGCTAGAGCATGGGTAGAAGAATTGCCTTCCGTGCTTTGGAGTATTCGAACGACGCCAAATAGATCAATAAGGCAAACCCCAGTTTTCTTGGTTTACGGCACAGAAGCAATGCTTCCAACGGACATGCTCCATGATAGCCCAAGAGTGCAGGCTTACGATGACTCAGATGCCGAAAGAGCACGACAGGATGCTGTCGATCTTTTAGAAGAAAAACGAGACCTTGTGCTACAAAGATCTGCCATTTACCAGCAAGGATTACGACGCTACCATAGTCGGAAAATCAGGCACCGTTCTTTAAAAGAAGGTGACTTAGTGCTAAGATTGGTGCAGGAAAGGAAGCACAAGTTAGCCCCAGTCTGTTTTTATACAAAGCATAAGTCCGTCTTATCTATTTCCCAATGATCTTTCAAAATACTCAACGTTAATCCGAATTGTGCATGCGTGCTCGGAGTTATAAAACTGAATGCTTTTCGGCTTAAGGAGGTTTAAGGAAACCTAGATTGTGCCTGCGTGCCTAAATTCATACAATTTCAAAATTCCTTAATTTTCTCCAAGTATTATCTGATTGCTTATGTGTTGGATCACTGAAATTAGTAAGTAAAAATGCCTTAGTACAATCCATGTTTCCGAGTTTCGACTGATCGGTTAAACCCAATCACTTGGCGTGAAGATTAAGTACTATTGATCCATTTCAAACACTAAGGACATTTAAAGCATATAAACCAGAGAACTTAGAAGGCAAAGGAATTAAAACCCGGAAAACTTACAAAGACTTATAAAATTAAACTGCAAAAGCGGAGTGCTTGTTTATACAAAGGATATATAGCATTACAATGGATATTACATAGTAATAATAGTAATGCTTCTATTTTTCCTATTTTCTACCCAGGTCTCAAGCATCTTCTTCAGGATCCGAGTCTTCATCCTCGCTGCTGGACTCCTCAAGAGTTGTCAGAATTTCCTCCTCAGGGTAGAAGGTGGAGATGTTCACCATGTTGGCTATCTTGGTGGCATGGTCTTTGACAGCGTCAAAGATGTAGGCCCGTTGCACGTCTGTGTATCCTTCAGGGATACCTGACGCCACGCGCCAAGAATTGGCAGTGTTATGATGCATACGCATGAGCCCAAGGGCCATGCGCGCACCACCGCGAGCCGCAGAGCGAAACCACGATTCCTTGTGGTTTGCCACCTCCACGATTTCCTCCGGAAGTTTACCGACTAAGAGAACTCTCCCGCTTTGTCGGGAATGTACTTATTGATAAGTAACATCCCGCAGCTTTGAGCGCGGTGAAGACCTTCTCGAAAGCCCGGGTTCTTTCGATCCGGGTAAGTTGGGGGCTATCTTGTGTTTCAATCGAAAAAGGAAAGTTAGGGAAAACATAAGAAGGGAAAAAGGAAATCCGGTAACGTTAAAAAACTTACCGAGAATCCGATCCATCTCCGTGCCTTCCTCGAGGCGTTGGTTCAGGGCATTCTCCAGGTCCCTGATGGTGGCCTTGTCCTATTCGGCCTGGTTGGAGGCCTTGGACTCGGCAATGCCGATCGCTAGTTGGCTGGCTTCCAGGTCTTTCTGGAGCTTCACAGTGAGCTTGTGAAGATCCAGGTTTTCCTTCCGGAGGTTCTCGGCATTAACGGCATATTCAGCAATTTTCTTGGCTTTAGCCAAAGAAGTTGAAAAGTAAGTAAAATGAAGAGTTAAAAACTCGGAAAATTACTAAGAAAAAAAATCCAAAATGAAAGCAGTAATAAAAATTACCTGCTGATTGATCCAGCTTTCGCTGAACGGAGGCCAGCTCTGAGTCCTTATCTTCAAGAATACTAAGGAGAGTTTTCACCTCCTTATACTTAATGGTAAGCTTGCTGAAAATTTCCATGTTAATGTTTTCAGCAGTTTGCTGAAACACGGAAAATGAACAAAGCGCTTAAGTCAAAAATCAAGCAAGGAAGTGATAAAAGCATTAAGTCAAAAACGTAGACTTTTGGAAAAATGCTTGGGGGCTAGAGATATTACCTAGCTCATCCGTTGAAGACTCGACAAGTTCTCGTTTCCTTTGCATACTCGGCGAAGAGAATTCCAACGTAGCAAAGGCCATCTTGGATAATCTGCCGAGGAAAAAACACGAAGTTATTCCTAACAATAAGTCTGCCTTACGGCCAAGGACAGATTAAAGGAGCTGGGGCAAAGAACTTTATCGCCCATCGATGAATATATCCATGTTCGTCAAAATGTTCCTCTTGTTTTACCTTGAATTCCGGCTCATAGTTGGGGATTGGCTCCTCTTGAGGAACAATGGAGGGTCCCCCAACTTCCGGCTCCACCGCCCTTTCCATCGCGTCCGTTTCCGGTGCAATGGGTTGGCTGCTCTGCAGGGTTTCCTCCTCCCTGGCACCCAAGTTTTCCTCCGCGCCTGCGACCGGAGTGTCAGGAGTAGCAGCAGGACAAGGTTGTGTCCCTCTCCAGGCAACATACTTCAATTTCTTCCGACTTTTTGGCTTCAATGTTGTTGGAGCCAAGCTAGAAAGGAAAAAATCCGAGATTTTAGAATTCCGAGAAATAAAAGAAGATCCTGCGAGAAATAGCACAGAAAAGGAAAGGCAAAACCCGGATTATTTACCTGGAAGAAGTGACAGGAATTCCATCAAGGTCGATTATTTTTTGGGTAGCGAAATGCTTCTTGCGCTTCTGTCCACCAGCGAAGTTGGAACGCATTGCGTCCAACTCATCGTCAGTGGCCAGATCCTCCTCAGGAAGATCGACAAGCTGTCAAAAAAGACAAAGTCCGGGTTAGGAGAAATATCCGAGAAAGGAGAAATGCAGAACCAAAGACCAAAACGAAGAACCATACCTTTGGAGCCGGGTTTGTTGTCGTGTACATCGGCCGCCTCTCCTCATATTGGTCACGTGTTGCGACCAACTGGTTGACGCGTTTCTTCAAATCTTTTGTCGTCAAAGATTTGTTCGATACCCTCATAGCATCTTCGGGTCCCGTGGATTCACACATGAGTCGGGGACCACGATGGGCCAGGGGCTGGATCCGCCTTTCTAGCCAGCATAGGACCGTGTCCATGCCGGTAAGTGGAGGTGACGCAGAAAAGAGCTTGGCGATGCGCCGTTTGATCTTAGCAGATCCGACGGTAGGGTTTGGAGTGCGTCCACTGCCCAGTTATCCTCGGGAGTGGCTGCAGAGTTGGCGAAAGGTGGAATGCCTGTTTCCTTTCCAAGAAACGGGACATCTTCGTGGTAAAAAAAAGGAACCCGTCCAAAATTTGACAGATTCCGAGGTTTTGATTTTCAGAAACCAATCCTCCCTAAACCTACGCAGGGTGAAGGAGATGGTCCCGCAGGTGGGGAGAGCGCCCTCGGAGGGGTTGCGCTTCACCCGGAAGCAATACTGCCAGAAATCTAACCTAGGTTCTATTCCTAGATACCCTTCGAAGAGGGCTTGAAACCCAGCTAGATAAATAATGGAGTTGGGAGGAAGGTTATGTGGTTGGATGTTGTAGTGGTTCAGGACTTGGAGTAAGAAGGCAGAAGGCGGAAATCCCATAGCTCTACTAATGTGAGAGGTGAGGAGAACCCTTTCTCCGGCTTTTGGCGATGGCTCGGAGTCGTCTTCCTCGTACCGTCATGTGCCCTTCCGGATGAGCCCTTCCTTCTCCATTGTCGGAAGAAGGGATGGAACCACGTTGTAGTGGCTCTAATTCCCGGAGTTTTCCTCCGTGTGTTCTTCCGCTCCGGCGGTGCCTGTGGCGGCGAGCTCCTGGCCACCGCGAGCGAGGTTTTCTTCCACTGGCTCTGTGGTGAGAGGAGGAGTTTGTGCGGCAGATGACGACGGCATGTTCTTGGTTGCAGGAGGAATATCCCCGCGGGCCAAGTTGCGGGTGTTTCCCTCCGGTGCGCTCGCGGTGGCGCGGCCGGGGGAGTCCAACTGCGGGTCTATATCATTAATGATACTGTCGATGTCGTGGGCGACGGAGCTCTCCTCCGTAGCGCGGGGTGAATCTCCGGTGGTCATGTTCGGGCGGCGCGACGAGGATCCGGATCCTCCAATGGCGCACTGTCTTTGCTCACTCTCACGAACTCGAGCTCTGTGGCAATGGCGCAGGGGGGTTTGAGGGATCCTCCAATGTTCCGGGGAAGGTGCGGTCGCACGGTCTTTGCTCACTCTCACGAACTCGAGCTCTGTGGCAATGGCGCAGGGGGGCTTGAGGGAGATGAGAGAGACTAAGGTTGATCCGGAGGGCCCGAGGCGTCTATTTATAACCGGAAATGCGTTGAGATGCTGCAACGGCTATTTTGACCGTTGGATCTTTGACGCGTGTCACGCCCGGAAAAGCAGGGAAATGAGGGGACAGGGTGATAATGGCTATCTCCTCGTTTCCCGCGAGAATCTGTCAGAGATACGTTTCAGGGTTTCGCACTAAACCCAAACGTCCATGATGTCAGCACGATTTCATCGCTAACGTCATGAAATTCCTTCTCTATGAAGGCTCGTGGAAGAAAAAAGCCGGATTCTGAAAAAAATCCGAGTTTTGCATTAAGAATGATTTGGGAGAAAGAAGAATCCAGACGAAGCGCCAACATTTATCGGAGAGGAATGCAAATTGACGAAAGGTGGCAGAATGAAGTCTCAATCCTTCTTGGGGGCTACTGTCGGATATATACCGATTAGGGGTATATCCGACATTGTCCTAAAGAGCCGGATTACCAGGGTGGCCTGATTGGTAATGGATCACAGTCCATTAGGCGGCCCAGTAAGCTGACGTGCAGAAGCCGGATTCTAGAAGAACCCGGACCACGGCCCAAAGTGGTACGGCTTGGAGTAGAAGACGGATTCTTGCTTTCCATGTTAGATACTTTCCATAGTCTTCTAGGTTTTCTTTCTGTCAGCCCTAACCCGGATATTTATATAAAGCTGGACGGGAGAGAAGAAAGATACGGACAATTAGCTAGAAGCCAACTCGCCGAGAAGTTGATCCTCGCCGAGTTAACGAAACCCTACTCACATTGTACTCTGTATACTTCAGGCTTCAGCCCGGATTTAGTGAGATTGTGGGAGTATGAACATCGCCTAGTTGCGTCGTACCGAACCTAGGTAAATTTGGTGTTTCTGATTGTCGTACTACCGCGTCCCCCACGTCTCTACCCGTAGGCTCATGGCACCCTCGCCTATGACCTCTACTACGATGTCTCGAAAGCACATGATGAACGTCCTCCAGGGGAATAGATTCCCCCATCCTCCTGCTCCCTAGGGTGACATGTGTCAGCCCCCAAAACCCACTTTTGCTGCACAACTTCCATTTTTGCTGCATAAACTTCACTCTTTTGCTGCAATGTGCAAAAAACGATTCATGAAAAAAAATATAACAAATAAAAAGTTGGCCTCGCCGAAGACCTCATAGCAAAATAAATTCACTACTATAGCGGAAACATAAAATAATAGCAGCAAAAAAAATTGACTTCCCCGGCGACATTATAGCAAAAAAAATGTACTATTATAGCAAAGTCCAAAAGCAATTGTAGCAAAAAAAAGTCTTCTATTATAGCAAAAAACCGACTTCGCTGGAGACATTTTAAGCAAATAATTTGTACTACCATAGAAAAACAAAAAGATAACTGCACCACAAAAAATGTTGTGATGTTGCCGACGTCGTGATAGCACCGCGCCACCGCCACAGCAGCAACACGTCCACGCCTAGGTTGCGCCGTGCCACCGCCACAGCAGCAGCACGTCCACGCCTAGGTAGCGCCGTGCCACCGACACGGCAGCAGCGCCATGACAGCACCACTCCACCAACACAACAGCACCACCGTTCATGAAACGTAAAATAATAGCAGCAAAAAAAAAATTGACTTCCCCGGCGACATTATAGCAAAAAAAATGCACTACTATAGCAAAATCCAAAAGCAATTGTAGCAAAAAAAAAGTCTTCTATTATAGCAAAAAGCCGACTTCGCCGGAGACATTTTGAACAAATAATTTGTACTACCATAGCAAAACAAAAAGATAACTGCACCACAAAAAATGTTGTGTTGTTGCCGACGTCGTGATAGCACCGCGCCACCGCCACAGCAGCAGCACGTCCACGCCTAGGTAGCGCCGCAGCGCCATGACAGCACCACTCCACCACCACAGCAGCACCGCCATTCATGTCTTTCCTCGTTGTATTCATGTAGCACCGGTGGCCGCCGGTCGTAGCACCGCCGCACGCCCTTGGTAGCATCAGTGCTCAACCTTCGAAGCAGCTTCCGCCCACCTTAGAGGACGACGACGAGGAAACTCTCCTGGCGTCGACGCTGCTCGGACAGGTCGCGGATGCGCGCGGTTAGCATCCTCCTCGCCATGGACGGCCCTAATCCGCGGGGGGGGGGGGGGGGGGGGGGGTCTGGTCTCGTAGGAGAAACCATGGTGGGAGGGAGGGAGGAGAGGGAGTGGAGCAGATAGCCAAGATGGAGGTATCTCTAGTCTACCATGGTCGTGCTCGCCGGAGGACGAAGACGAGGGTTGGCTTGGAGACTTGAGGCCCCCGCCATGGCACAAAGGTCCAGCATACAGATCTCCGTTCTTGATCCGCAGTATCGGCTCGACGTCGTGGCACTGACGAGCTCGGGGCTCCGCTTCGCGTCATCCGCCGCTCGGGAAGGCCATGGCGGCTTGCTGCTGCTGTGGGTGTGGAGCGTTGGTTTGTTGAGGAAGAGAGGCGAGAGGAAAGAAAGGGGAATCGAGTGGATGCGGTGAGCCGAGCGATAGGATCAAGCAATGGTGTGGGCCTGTTCGCACATTTCTCTCGCCAGTTTCTGGGACACGCGGCAAGCGACCGGTCCGGAGGATGGATGAGAGCGAATCCTCCGGATGAATACCATCATTTTCCTTTTTCAAAACATGTGTTTTTATACTAAAATAAAATGTACAATGTGAGTGCTTGAGCATAACAAATGTATTAAATGGATGACAAATATATTAAATAATAAAGACCTACTCACAGGAATTCCGAAAAGATGTTTTAGATAGGATTCATCGAAGACAGTGAGAAAAATAAGGCACAAAAAGGGTTGGCGTATGTGTGTGTTATGAAGATGAGCGAAACCAAGGCAAGGCTTGACGAGGTACAAGATTTGAGGCTGGGAGCCTAAACCCTCAGCGCACGTGCCCTCAAGCCTAATAAAGACAACAAACCCCTGTTTCAAGATGATGAACAAATCCAACGCGACTCCGAGAAATCAAGATCGCTCGGTGAAGGCCCCAGGTTACGATCTGGGGCCAAATTCCCTCGTGCCATGGGCTCGAGCCTACCCTCCAAACACAGACGCCAACCCTTTGCCCTCCCAAGCTGGAGTCATAGGCGCGCACCACCACGCCCGGCCGACGCATCTCACGACCCCTAGCCATATATCCAGGGCGCGCACACCCGTCAACTGCCGGTATGGTACTAATTATTTCTTCTTGGGTTTTAGTACCGACCCGCACACCCGCATGCAAAGACCGATCAAGGCGGACCACCACGGGCCCATTCAACACTTTCCAACCTTTTTATTATCTTTTATTTCTAGAACATCCCAAAGACCCAAACACACTCGAATTTCTCTCTCTAGCTAGCTTGCTAACTAAGAGCCGTGTGAGCGTTGCCCTCTACCATTTTCACCATTTTTCTGCTTAGCACAAGAATTGTGCTGGCCGGCGTCGACGAGCAACTATACGTTCACCCACCAGGAGCTAGCCAGAGAAAGACAACAACCAACCTATTTCCATGACCGATCAGCATCTCCAGCAATCAATGGTAGCTGCCTCCCAGTGCCTGCCAGAGATAGCGAACGAACAGATCATCTGGTAAATGCATGATGAAGTTACATGTTAGAGTACATGATGGGACTGCGTCCATTAGTGTTAGGGTTTACTTAGGGGTAAAGTAAGCCGTGTTTGGGAGTCAACTAAACCTCTCTATATATGAAGAGTAGATGTATCAATCTAAGAAAGTAAGATTTAAGAAGGAAAACTCTTTCCCTCTTGCCCGGCCGTGGGAAAGGACTCCACGGCCGGCTCTCTCGCGCACTCGCAGCTCTCTCTCCCGTTTAAACCCTAGCAACCATACCATTTGGTATCAGATTGCCCTTGTTCGATCATGTCTTCATCGCCGGCCACCACCACCATGCCGCCGCCCCAACCGACGGCGCCGCTAGCCTACACTGCGGCCACCGCTACCATGGCGGCGTCCTTCCCCGCGCCGGCCGCCGTCGTCTACACCCCCGAGCAGATCGCCGGAGCAATCCGCGATCTCACCACCGCCGTCCAAGAGATCTGCCTCTTTCTGGCCGGTCCCTACGGATCGCCGCCGCCCGCGCCATCAGTCGCCGCCTATGGGCCGGCGCGGCTGCCGTGGCAGCCGCCGCACCAGGCAGCCTCCGCCGCGATTGCCGGGCCGCGGCAGCCGACGCTGCTGCTGTCGTCACCGCCACTCGACGCCAGGCTGCTGCTATCGTCGCCGCCACTCGACGCAAGGCTGCTGCAGGCCCCGCTGCCGTTGTCCGTCTCTGGGCCGATCTATACGGCGGCCTGGGCGCCACCACACATCCAGTCGCCACCGGCACCACCCCAACAGTACGGCGGGCCCTCCCGCTTCGTCGGTCCCGACGGTGCGCTATCACTGGCGCCGAGCCCCGCATGGCCGCCGCCGCCGCCCTCGGCCGCGACCACGACGTCGGTCATCACGTTCCAGCATGGGATGCCCTACGATGGGACTGCGATGACTTCGTTCCCAAGAACGCCAAAGCCGTCCCATGCCAATCCCATCCAACCGATCAAGTTCCAGCCGTCGCCATCACCGCGTCCGGCTTGGATCGCTACCGACCAAGTGTCGGCGGCGGTGAGGCTGCAGGCTGCTGCGCGCGGCCTCCTAGCACGTCGACATGTGCAGGAGATGCGTGATTTGCAGCTGCAACTCCTCCAAGTTGAACTTCGCGGTGCAACGGACCTGGATCTCGTCCGCTGCGTGGGGGATATTGGGCATGCGGTTTCCCCCACGGTCGGCGGGCATCCTATTTTTTCCACGGGGGGCGACCTCCAAGCTTGCGACATCGACAGTCAGCCGGCGGGGAGAAGACATGGTGTCACCGACAGGAGCGCACTGCGTAGCACAACTGCATTCCGCTGTCGGCCGCCGCGAGGGCTCCCTTGGTCCCGATGGCGTCCTTGGGATCCAGGGGGGCTGCAAACACACAAGGTCGGCGCGCGGAGGATTCTCTTATTGTTCGGAGTCAAAAATAAAGAGTCGGAGTCTCATTCGGGTTAGCTTATTTCAGGTCAATACAATAGGCCGAGATGTAAAAGGCTTGTTTTTTTATGCGTTAGGTTTGTGTGGGGTCGAATAGTCGCTAGGTTGCAGCTCGAGGACGAGCTGCATGTCCAGGTGGGGTGTAGTGTTAGAGTACATGATGGGCCTGGGCCCATTAGTCTTAGGGTTTACTTAGGGGTCAAGTAAGCCGTGCTTGGGAGTCAAGTAAACCTCTCTATATATGGAGAGGAGATGTATGAATCTAAGAAAGCAAGAATTAAGAAGGAAAACCCTTTCCCTCTTGCCCGGCCGTGCGAAAGGACCCCACTGCCGGCTCTCTCGCGCCCACGCGGCTCTCTCTCTCCCGCTCAAACCCTAGCAGCCATAACATTATATTTGAGGGGTACTGCTGACTTTTCCAGTATAGGATTGGAGCGCTCATGAAGCTAGAGGAGGCATGACTTATGGACATATGTACTCGCTCTGTTTCTGAATGTAAGATGTTCTATTATTTTAGAACAATCTGACAAAAAAGGTGTAAATGGACCTAATTAAACCTGCCGGAACGAATCAGTACAACATACATGGCCGCAAAGGCCTAGCGAATTGGTACAACGACACTTTCATGCACGCAGATATTCCACCCCGATGTTAGTAACTTGAAGGAGAACACCGTGGAAGGAGCGAGCGGAGCGTGCTACTCCCTCCTCCCCTGCCTCCGCCGCCGGCCACTCCGACCACGGCGGCCACTTAGCCTTCTTCCCCACCCCGCTAGCGCTCGTTCCCATGGTGGTCCGCTCCGCCCCCTTCTCCCCCTCCCCCTCTGTAGAGGCCCCAAACCGGTGGTCCAAGGCCCCTCATATGCATACATTCACGATCCCAGAAATTCAGTCGTGAACAACATATGAAGTTGGTACACATATTACAACATCCATTAGACTAATAATAAGGTCTTACAATAAATGGTCACATGACCCAGTCTTAGATAACTGCCACGTAGGCAGGCAAATGACACACACACAGCGGAAGATAGCAAAACACAACGTGAATAGAGGCCGAGTCACGCCTTAACCTACGGGCTGCTGATCGGGAGATGATCCTAGTTCGCTTGGTCATCAACGTAGTACTCCTCCTTGTAGTACTCCTCCTGGGGCTGCTCCTCATAGTTTGGCCAAGTAAATAGACGGGGACGAAACGAATATGAGTACATTTGAATGTACTGTGTTAGAGTTGTAACCACTACGTATAGGACAAGGAGTTCGACTCCTATACGTAGTCTTCCATGTACTTGCCACGCTAGGGGCTTTTCGTAGCAATATATACACGCAACCGATCGACCCAAGGGAAACGATCGTTCTCCTATTCTCCTACGAAATTCGATACGTAGTGGTTACAAATCTAACACCCCCGCTTAATCTAAACCTTGCAAAGGTTGAGATTACAGCGAAATTCCTCAAGTTTCTTAGTACATAAAGTTTTGGTTAAACCATCTGCTATCTGATCCTTACTATATATAAACCTAACATCAAGTTGTTTATTTGCAACACGCTCACGAGCAAAGTAGAAATCAATCTCAATGTGTTTGCTCCGAGCATGGAACACTGGATTTGCTGAAATAAACGTAGCACCAAGATTATCACACCAAAGACAAGGTTTCTCCTGAAGTGAGACACCAAGTTCTCGAACAAGGGCCTTTACCCATATCAACTCAGCTGTTGCATTAGCTAATGTTTTGTATTCAGCTTCAGTACTGGAATGTGAAACTGTGGGTTGTTTTCTGGCACTCCAAGACACAAGATTAGGTCCAAAGAAAATAGCAAAACCTCCAGTGGACCTTCTATCATCCATATCACCTGCCCAGTCTGCATCTGAAAAAACACTTAAAAGTGTAGAGGTGGATTTCTGAAAAGTGAGACCAATTGTACGTGTACCATTGATATATCTTAAGATCCTTTTAACTGCTGTCCAATGCTCAGTAGTTGGAGCATGAAGTAACTGACACACTTTGTTAACAGAGAAAGACAAATCTGGTCTAGTCAATGTTAAATACTGAAGAGCACTAACAACACTTCTATAACTAGAAATATCCTCGGCTCCAAGAGGGGAACCAGTATGAAGTGACAAAGAGGTGTAGGTCATGGAGTGCAGTCAGTCACACCAACACGGGCAAGAAGATCATTGACATATTTTTCCTGACTTAGTAATAAACATTCTGAGCGTCTGTGCACCTTAAGAACCAAGAAGAAATCAAGATCACCAAGATCTTTGAGGGAAAAATCAGTCCTTAAATTGCTTAACAAGGCCTGAAATAGCAGCATCTGAAGAGCTGGTGACAATAATATCATCAACATAAATCAACAGAAACATGCTAATACCCGACTTGGAAAATAAGAACGGTGATGTATCAGCCTTCGAGCGAACAAAACCAAGAGCATGAAGCTTGGAGCTAAGACGAGAATACCATGCTCTAGGTGCATGTTTCAGTCCATAAATTTATTTGTCAAATTTGCATATGTAATTTGGATTAGCGGAAGACTCAAAACCTGGTGCTTCTTTCATATACACTTCTTCCTCCAGAACACCATGTAAGAACGCATTCTTGACATCTAGCTGCATTAGACTCCAACCATAAGAAACTGACAGAGAGAGAACAATTCTGATAGTTGCTGCGCTGACAACATGACTAAATGTTTCCTCATAGTAAATACCATATCTTTGCTTAAATCCTTTATCAACCAAGCGTGCTTTGTACCTTTCAATAGACCCATCTGCATGTTTCTTTACTCGATAAACCCATTTGCAGTCAATGATATTTTTGTTTTTGCTAGGAGGTACGAGATGCCACGCGTTGTTAGCAAGAAGTGCGTCATATTCATCTTGCATGGCATCCCTCCAGTTATTGTCCAGAAGTGCTTCCTTTAAATTCCGAGGCTCTCCTGTAGACGTAAACAAAACAAAAAAAAAATTGTAAGGAACCGTACCATATGTATATTTTCTGGGTTTGACGATCGTTTTTGTAGACGTGGTTTTGGAGCTGGTTCAGGTGATGCCACAGAAGATCCCCATGTGGCATTTGTCTGATGTCCAGCAACCGTGGATGGATCCATGTGATTTGCCGCGCCTAGTGCACCGTTGTCCGCGTCCAAAGCACCATCGCCGGAGGTGACACCACTTCAACAGGACCTCCCCTTTAGCAATACATTGATGCGTTGCGGAATGTCCATATATGCGTTGCTAAAATCTACACCAACGGATTTACTATGTGTTGCCGTAGGTGGCGTTGCAAGGGTCTACCACAACACATATACATGCGTTGGTAATCTATCAAAATAAGCGTTGTAAAATAGCAACATATGTAGAGAGAGTCTAACAACACTTCACACAAGTTGGTGGTTACCCTGTACGAATGGATTTTGAAATTGACATAACATATTATTGCAGTTCTTAGAAGCATCTCTATAATGCTTGACCAATTATTGACATTACAACAATATTTTCACATCGCCGACAATACACATGAGCGCTATATAGTAAGTAGGAAAACATCATATATTAATAAACATATGTTGTATTACAAAGACCATGGTCCAAAGAATATGTTATTTTTCTGGACATTGACCATGAAAATAATAGTCTTAAACATAGTGTAAAACTATATAGTAACATGACAATCTCCAACTTGCTATCAACACCTTAGCCCGGTACCATCCTTTCATTTCTGCAATCTACAATAACAAAAAGAATGATAATAGTAGCATATCATTAGAGAAGAAATCAAGTTAACAAAATTTAACATATTAAAGATGAGAACCAAAGAAAGGATGATTGTGATGTAAATAAAATCGTTCTACATGGCCAATAGTTTTTAACTTTTCAAATGATCGTATAAAATTATCAGATTTTGTTAATTTACCGTCAAGATGTAATTTCCATGTATAACGCAGCCAATTATATATTTTGTGCTGGTGCATAAGAGTGTACCCATATTGACACTCTTGTGCTGGTAATAATACAGTTCCAAATTATTACGTACCTTATCCATAGAAGATTGTTTGTTATACGGCTGCATGTCCATAGCACTCCGAAAGTTTTCAGTTCTCTGATGTGGAAAGCAGGAGCTGAATTTTTTCTGTCAAATACAAACATGAAATAATTAATTGATCCATACACTACCATCAAACAAATATTTTTCCCAACAGTACAAAATTGTCCACTATGCTCATCACCCTATACTCTCCGGTGACTGAAAATCAAATATCAGTAAGATCATATTTATTTACCCCTAAATGACTGTGAATCTTAATACACTTAATAAAAAAGGCCAAAAACACAGAAGTCGATACCATTTACATAAGCTAGCAGCCACGTATTGGCATCACACAATTGACTTTTTATGTGCAGTATTTGGACCAGCTATAGAGATACCTCCATCGTTCCCGGCGCTAAATATAATTGACCTACAAAGGAAGAATAATAAGTTATGCCCCCGATTAGCCAAGCAAAGTAATTCAGTAAAATTATTTTAGCTGCACTTGCATAGTCAACTGCTTGGAGCTGATATGATACTATAAAGATTGATAAACCAGTTTGAAAAAAAAACAATTAAGGTTTTTGAAATTAAAGTTCATAAGTTGAGTCCTGCTGTCTATTACTTAATTTATACACAAGTCAATTCCTATTAATGACGTATTGTCATATGTGATAATCAGCCTGAACAAATCAATACTTATTATACATAGGATGGCCCAGGTAAAAAGGGCGATACGACATCTGCGACTTGCACTCCCTCGACCCTGTGGTGCTCGTGGAGATGGCCTTGGACACTGCCGTCACATCCTACACCTCGCTAAGTGACTCGGTGCAAAGGTCCTCGTGTCTGGACCACTGCAGGGCCTTCGATTCAAAGTGAATCGATCGGCTAATGAGAGCCTATTCGGACCCAAACACATGCCAGTCCTTCTCTGGACGCTCGTCGTCAGGAGCTGGAAACAAGCTGTCGCTTGGTATCAATGGACTGTATATTCAGATTTACACTGCTTTTAGTGGTTTTTACCGAGTGAAGACCAACCTTGTCTAAATGAAAATAGCTACTTTAGTACTAGTAGCAATTAGAAAAAATCAGGCCGATCAGTAGCTGCAGTCAATTTGCGATTTATTGGGGACAATGAAAACAACAGCTAGTGAAGGACAAAAGGAGTGGTAGAACGGAGGTCACAGCTTTGTTGGCGAGGAGTCTGACGTATGCGTAATCATAGTTAGTCAATCTGATTAATATGTGATGGAAGAACATACCTTTTGAAACTGGGAGAGGGGATTCGTCTAAGTAATAAATAAATAAATCCCATTAGCACATCTAGAAGTTCAGATATAGTACACGCAAGATTAGAATAGGACAAATCTGCTAATGAAACTACGACAACGACAATTGCATAGCTGAACCACGCGTACAGAGAAATTTCAACACAGGAGATATGCACATGGTAAGATTTAGGAGGCAGGAGGACTTATCTTTCCAGTTGCGTGGCCGGTGCGATGTTTGACAGTTTGAGGATCTGCCGTACAGAGGGGCCGCGAATGAGAATCTACAAACATCACAAGGATCCAAAAGAAACCAGGCAGCATAGGGAGCACCAATCCAATCCCTAGAAAATAGAAAACAAGTGAAGCGAGCATACCAATTTGGAGAACTTCGTGAGATCTGGGTAGTCCAAGCCTGACCACGCATACAGCCAGATTCGTTCTTCCGCTGAACCATGGTACAGGAATCATCACCATAAGAATGCTCCCAACAGCAGCGGAGCATTAGCCTTGCTAGGATCGTAGACCAGTGCTAACACGCGCGGCGGCGGCACAATTGTTTGGATAGTAGGCGAGGTGTCCCGGACTCATGGAGGGAGCGAGATTTGAGGATCGTATCATTTTTCCTTCGAGATTAGGACGAGGGAGGTTACAAGCCACGTCTTTTTAATTTTTAAGTCACATCTAATCTGCTCTATTTTCTCAACCTACGGATGGAGATGGATACGAGGCGGTTGGTAGAAAATAATTACAACACATTTTCCTACCATTGCGAGGGTTGCGTTGCTATATATAGGTGTTTGTTGTAGTGCATATGGCGAAACAGGAGAGGCGGGCAGCTCCGTGGCCGACAGCCTGGTCGGGGACAACGAGCGGGCGCGTGTCCCAGGCGCAGGCAGCGTCTGCGTGCTGTCTGGAGATAGCAACCGAGGCCGGCGCACATGCATGCGACTGCATGCAGAGGACTCCTGAGGAGAGGACATGGCGGTCGTTGGTTGGTGCGGGGCACGTTGCTCCAGCGTGTCGCACCCGGACTTCTAAAGGATACTCGCCGTTCCGTTGAACAGTAGTAGATTGGATTACGGGGCTTACCGGCACCCGCGTCCCCTTACGAGTAGGCCAACACACGTATGTGTGACAACCAACCCCTATCTGTTCAGCGTCGACGTAAACTATCCCATAGAAATCAGGATACTTCCATTGACGTACTTCAAAACATACACACATGGTACGTCAACGGCATTGGAACAAGTGATATCACAACAGATCTCTACGACACAAAAGATTGAAATAAGTTGCAAATAGCTCTCACTAGAGCAGAGATAGCAAATACAATCATCCAGAGGACACATGTCCCAACATGTCATCATTACAACACAGCGGAAGCATTCAACATGTCTGAGTACAGACAAGAACCAAATAGGCCTAAGAGGCCGGAAACGAAAAGACGGAGCCCATCCACAAAGTCTCGGATCCTGCCCGGGTCCGCTATCTACTCGTCAGCAGCCTCGTCATACTCCACGTAGTAGCCACCATGTAGATCCTCGGAAACGTAGGTCTGCGGAAACCACAGCCCCAAAGGGGTCAGTACATAAACGTACTGGCAAGCAAGACTCACAGTTCACCAAAGTGTAGCCCGTCAACACCAAGCACAGATGCCTTGGGTTCAACGGAAGAAAGGGGATATAAAAGATGCTGCAACTGGCTGCGCTAACCAACTACAGATAACTACAACTTCCAACTAACAGAAAGGGGATAAGATCGAGTATTGTAACCAACTGAAAGATAACTTCAAACAAACCCATCCTAGCCCCTTATCCGAAGAAGCAATCCGAGGATAACTCACACAGTTGGATTAAAGATGAAGCAGATTATTGTGTCAATAATCCTATTACTAGTCAAGTTGTTAATCATTGGGTGTGAGATTATGGATCATTAGGTTTAAGTTGTCCTGAGTACTTGTTAGCCAGTACTTTCACCAAGTTAACCATAACCGCGGAAAACACGGCTTCTCGAGAAGATTTATCCCTGCAGGGTTGCACCAATTTGGCCGTACACGTATGAATAACCCGCCAGATGGGATGCCTCCCACCAAGCTGGGCACTCAACACAACTCAACTCTTCTTCGCATCAAGCCCAAAGCACCTTGGGCGCACGGCTAATCGAGCCCAGAAGAAAATGGACCCTCATAGCACTCTAAGACCGTGTCCCCCTATATGCCGACTACAAAAGTTCCACCCGGGTACCAAGGGCTCGCAAGATCATGCATGCAGCAAATGGAAAACCCGAACTAAATGAGGCGATTTGGACGAGATGCGAATCGAGTCAAATTGAGGGGGGCGCCCATACTCGCTTCCCACATGCGGGTAGTGCGCTCATCATGGATCAGTAGACAAGACCCTTTTCCTATTAGGGTCGACACTAGCAGGCCTCAAAACCACAAAGGGCCTCCTGCCGGTGCCTTATCATCAAATTATTATTTAACAATAGCATTAGCATGATTGATTGATTAAACATCGAGCCCCCAGAACATAATAAAAAAAATATAGTAACTGAAAGTAACGGGTAATAGACTCGAGCAGAACAACCTAAGCATGCTAGTAAGACACTGGCTCAATCAAAGGGGTTGTAGGAGTGGAGGTGAGGCAATATCAGGGTTAAGGGATTCATTTGATAGGTTCGTAACAGAAGCAACTACACATAGGGCTTAGCAAAATAGACAACGGAACGTATCGGTAACCAAGGTTGAAAGGAACACAGTGGTTCATGTGAGTGATAACTTGCCTGCAAAACCCAGTAGCCTGGTACTGAGCTAACTCCTTAGAAGGGGTGTCGTAAGGATCGTCGGTCTCAACGTCGTCGTGTATCCGAGAAGAAGCAAACAAACAATGCAGAAAGATAAACAATGAATAACATGGCATAGTGCACAAACATGGGATGATGCATGACCATTTAATTGATGCATAGAAATAAACTAGTTGACAAGATAGCAACATGATTAAATGGACCCACATGCAATTGGATTGCATATGGAAAGCCCGTGAATTATAGTTGAATTAATTGTTCTACAACTAAACAATATGTGAAAGTGGATTAGCATGATGCATGGATGAGGAAAACAACAAAATAACAACAATAGAAGCAATTGGAAATAAGGTTTACCAAGTTTAGAAATTCATTCATTAAGTTAGGAAATTTTGGTTCCTTAAAGGTGTCACACAAACATTTGTTGTTTTCATCAAGTTAAATTGTTCAAAATAGATAACAAAGTTCATATTTGATAAGAACACACAATTTTAGGTGGAATACATGTTTCACTTGTTGAAAAAGGATTTGGAATAAATTATTTATGAATTAAACAAGTTTAAGCAAGAATTAAATGAATTTAATTCAAACATGAACTTATTTGAATTTTTATTTGTTCAAAACATTAGATGAAGTTCATATTTGAAAAGCTCATACTTTTAGGGTTGGAAAACATATTTTATAGTTTCAAAAATAAATTAATTTGACCAAGTTATGATTTTGACAATATTAAATGATTTAAACAAGGTTTAAATCATTTAACCAATTTTAATTATTCAAAACATGAAACAAATTTTATATTTGAAAAGGTGGTTTAAGTTTGCATGGAAAACATATTTCATTTGTTGAAATTGGATTTAAAATGAGCAAGTTATTATTTTGGCAATTTTAAATGCAATAATTAAGAAACAGTTGTTTTCAGCAATTTAAATTATTCAAAACAGCAAATAAAATTTATATTTGGAAAGTACATGAAAAGTTGATCGGAAAACATATTTAGTTTGTGGAATTTGGTGATTTTAACAAGTTTTCAAATATTGCACCAATTTAAAATATTCAAAACAGTAAACAAATTTTATATTTGGATAGAACATTCAATTTGGGACAGAAAACATTTTAAAAATGTTGAATTTGGAGTTGGGATGAATTACTTATGCATTTTACAAGTTTTGATGCAAATCTGCCATTTTTATCACCTCTAGGGACTTAGAAATAATTTTGCAGGGGTCTAAATTTATTTAACAGGGACCTAGCTGTGATTACTGAGAAGGTGATGTAGCAAAACATTGCAAAATAAAAGGTTTGTTTTATTGTGGGAGGGGGGATTCGATCCCCTCACCTCCTGCTTCCTGCACAGGGAGCTAACCAGTGGGATGGGTGCGGCTGGTTTGTAACAGAAGGGGAACTGTGGGGGGTTATGGTTCACATAGTGGGCTTAACTGAAACTAAACAAAAATTTCGCAGAAAGGAGTAGGGGCTGGGATTCGATCCGCCCACCTCCTGCTGCGTGCAAGGGAGAGGAACCAGATGGGCTGCTGCGCTGTTGTTGGAAGGAAGGGGGTCTCGGTGGGGTTAAGCTGTGGCTCGCGGCTTAACTGAATCTGCACGTAACTGAAACTGCAGGGAGCGCACGCAACAGAGATGGGAAAACAGCGATCCTCGCCGGCGGGGCACGTAACTGAACCTGCGGCAGTGGGGCGCCGTGGCGGTTAAAGGAGAGGGGGAGAGCGAGGTGAGGGAGGAGAGTAGAGGGAGGAGAGGGAGGCGGTCGAGCTCACCTCGATTGGAGAGAGCAGAGGAGGCGGTGCAGGTTAGGGGCGGACAGAGGTGTGGTCGCCGGCGAGGAAACGTCGATGCTGCGGCCGCCCGGAGCCTCCTCGGACCACGGCGCCTTCACCAAAGATGGAGGTGGTAGCGCCGTGATTCCATTCCCGTGAAGAACCCGCCCGGAGGACGACCATAGCCCCCGCGCCTTCGCCTCCAATTTCCGGCCAGAAGTGGTCTGTTTGGGGTTCAGTAGCTGACAGAGAAATGAGAGATGGAGGGGAGGAAGAGGAAGAAGGTGGCGGGGAGAGGGAGAAAGAGGAGAAGGGGGAAAACCCTAGGGCTCGGCCTAGGTCTTATGGAGGAGGGGGAAGGAGCTCCACCGTTGGTGGTTCCTCCTCTGCACGTGGATAGTTTGGATGGAGGTCGTACAAGGAGGAAGAAGACAAACGAGGGGGGGTACGGGCCAGAAGGAAAAGTGGGCTGGGGGGGAGAGAGTTGGGCCTCTCTCCTCTCTGATGTTGCTTTTATTTTTTATGTTCTATTTTTTTTTTTGCTGATTTGGAATTAGGAAGAAAATGGAGGGTTTTGAGTTAGGAGAAATTTATAAAAAATGTGGGTGTGTTAGTTAGGTCAACCACAACCAATTACCAACTTTGTTTTCTCAAAATTTCAAATGTAAAATTGCTGTTTGGAAATGTTTCAAATTTTAATTAATTTTGGGTATTGATTGAGTTATTTAAAACAAAAATTTAATTAGGGTGATCAAATGATTTTAATTGGAAACAAATGATTAATAATTGTGTTGCAATTTTTATAAGATCAACATGTTTGTTGTTTGTAATTTAAATCAAATTGGGATGAATTTTAATTATTAATTGCATTCTTTGAAACAAGATTCTAAATGGCATGAACCTTGGAGTTTGAAATAGAAACAACAAATTAGAATGTTTGGTAATTGGCACATATTCAATTGGGGTGTTGTTTGCTGATGAATTTGAGTTTTGAATGCAATTTATATTAGGTGGATTATTAAATGACAAATAAGAGTTGAGCTTTTTATTATTTCATGGAAACAAATGGAAGTGTTAATTGAACCATTTTATGTGGAGAGTTTTGTTTTGCAATTTTCATAATTTCAACATGGTTGTTGTTTGGAAGAAAATCATAATTTAATTTGAAAAGGGTTTGGTTATTGGATGCATTTTTATAGAAACAAAACAACACTTTTGAGATCACACTTTTATGGAAACAAATGATTGTTTTGATTTGAAATATCATTTTGGAAATTGTAACAACACAAGGATGAAACAAAAGGTTTGAATTTTGGTTTGAAATTCAAATAGAAAACAAAGGAAAACAAATGAAAACAGTTGGAAAACAAAGCAAATCAGAGAATAACAAATGGAAAACAAGCAAAACAAATGCAATCAACATGATGCGATGATGCAAAACATAAAATAACAGAGAGCAAACATTCTAAAGGCTTATTTTTCATACTTGGGATGTTACAAAACGCCCCCCCTTGAAGGAATCGTGCCCCGAGATTCCTACTGAGAAAAGAAAAGGTCCGGAAACTTCTTGGGAAGATCCTCTTGAGCTGTGTCACGTGAAACACATCGTGCACCTTGGATAGTTTTTTTTTTCTGGAAGTTCAAAACGATAGGCAACCATGGCAACTTTTCTGGAAAGATGTCAGGGAAATTGGAAACCACCGGAACATTTTCAAGTAAAGGGAGAGGTTTTGTATCGAGGGTGTATAGCTGGATAGAATTTGATTCATTTGGAGAATAGACTATCTGGAATGTGGTGCTTCAGGAATGCTTCCTCGAAACAACCCCAGGTGATAGGAATGCCAGCTCTCATAGCCTGGAATCAACAACAACAACAACAACCTTTCTGGCCAGATAGACTTGATATTTGGGAAGTTTTGATTAGACGCCGGTAGAAGAACTGAAATGGAAAACAACAACAAGGTTTGAACGGACGAAAAGGATGTTGAGAAGAACAGGATAACAAAGCAACATCAGGAAAACGAGATCAAAACTCCTGAGGTACTACGGAAAACCCATCCGGGCTTCTAAAGGATCAATATCTACTGCTTAAGGAATAGAGGATTTGCTTCCGGGGCTTACACGCCTCCGTTCTCAATCGTGAGTAGGCAACATAATAAATCATGTCACAACCACCTCCATTCCTATGGTCTAGTAGATATAACCATCCTAGAGAAACCAGGATTCGTGAAATCCTAACTTGAAAGTTTAGATGAGAATGGAAAACAACGTTGCACTTCCTTACCAGAAAAGGGAGGGTGGGTGGGGAAAGAAGAAAAAGAACAGAATTCCTACTCTCACGTTTCATTTTTCCTATATAGCTACAAAATAGTTTCTAGACTCAACTGCGACCAGTAAAAAGGGATCCTACAGGCAGACAGGCTCTGATACCATTTGTCGCACCCGGACTTCTAAAGGATACTCGCCGTTCCGTTGAATAGTAGTAGATTGGATTACGGGGCTTACCGGCACCCGCGTCCCCTTACGAGTAGGCCAACACACGTATGTGTGACAACCAACCCCTATCTGTTCAGCGTCGACGTAAACTATCCCATAGAAATCAGGATACTTCCATTGACGTACTTCAAAACATACACACATGGTACGTCAACGGCATTGGAACAAGTGATATCACAACAGATCTCTACGACACAAAAGATTGAAATAAGTTGCAAATAGCTCTCACTAGAGCAGAGATAGCAAATACAATCATCCAGAGGACACATGTCCCAACATGTCATCATTACAACACAGCGGAAGCATTCAACATGTCTGAGTACAGACAAGAACCAAATAGTCCTAAGAGGCCGGAAACGAAAAGACGGAGCCCATCCACGAAGTCTCGGATCCTGCCCGGGTCCGCTATCTACTCGTCAGCAGCCTCGTCATACTCCACGTAGTAGCCACCATGTAGATCCTCGGAAACGTAGGTCTGCGGAAACCACAGCCCCAAAGGGGTCAGTACATAAACGTACTGGCAAGCAAGACTCACAGTTCACCAAAGTGTAGCCCGTCAACACCAAGCACAGATGCCTTGGGTTCAACGGAAGAAAGGGGATATAAAAGATGCTGCAACTGGCTGCGCTAACCAACTACAGAGAACTACAACTTCCAACTAACAGAAAGGGGATAAGATCGAGTATTGTAACCAACTGAAAGATAACTTCAAACAAACCCATCCTGGATCTCGCCCCTTATCCGAAGAAGCAATCCGAGGATAACTCACACAGTTGGATTAAAGATGAAGCAGATTATTGTGTCAATAATCCTATTACTAGTCAAGTTGTTAATCATTGGGTGTGAGATTGTGGATCATTAGGTTTAAGTTGTCCTGAGTACTTGTTAGCCAGTACTTTCACCAAGTTAACCATAACCGCGGAAAACACGGCTTCTCGAGAAGATTTATCCCTGCAGGGTTGCACCAATTTGGCCGTACACGTATGAATAACCCACCAGATGGGATGCCTCCCACCAAGCGGGCCACTCAACACAACTCAACTCTTCTTCGCATCAAGCCCAAAGCACCTTGGGCGCACGGCTAATCGAGCCCAGAAGAAAATGGACCCTCATAGCACTCTAAGACCGTGTCCCCCTATATGCCGACTACAAAAGTTCCACCCAGGTACCAAGGGCTCGCAAGATCATGCATGCAGCAAATGGAAAACCCGAACTAAATGAGGCGATTTGGACGAGATGCGAATCGAGTCAAATTGAGGGGGGCGCCCATACTCGCTTCCCACATGCGGGTAGTGTGCTCATCATGGATCAGTAGACAAGACCCTTTTCCTATTAGGGTCGACACTAGCAGGCCTCAAAACCACAAAGGGCCTCCTACCGGTGCCTTATCATCAAATTATTATTTAACAATAGCATTAGCATGATTGATTGATTAAACATCGAGCCCCCAGAACATAATAAAAAAAATATAGTAACTGAAAGTAACGGGTAACAGACTTGAGCAGAACAACCTAAGCATGCTAGTAAGACACTGGCTCAATCAAAGGGGTTGTAGGAGTGGAGGTGAGGCAATATCAGGGTTAAGGGATTCATGTGATAGGTTCGTAACAGAAGCAACTACACATAGGGCTTAGCAAAATAGACAACGGAAAGTATCGGTAACCAAGGTTGAAAGGAACATAGTGGTTCATGTGAGTGATAACTTGCCTGCAAAACCCAGTAGCCTGGTACTGAGCTAACTCCTTAGAAGGGGTGTCGTAAGGATCGTCGGTCTCAACGTCGTCGTGTATCCGAGAAGAAGCAAACAAACAATGCAGAAAGATAAACAATCAATAACATGGCATAGTGCACAAACATGGGATGATGCATGACCATTTAATTGATGCATAGAAATAAACTAGTTGGCAAGATAGCAACATGATTAAATGGACCCACATGCAATTGGATTGCATATGGAAAGCCCGTGAATTATAGTTGAATTAATTGTTCTACAACTAAACAATATGTGAAAGTGGATTAGCATGATGCATGGATGAGGAAAACAACAAAATAACAACAATAGAAGCAATTGGAAATAAGGTTTACCAAGTTTAGAAATTCATTCATTAAGTTAGGAAATTTTGGTTCCTTAAAGGTGTCACACAAACATTTGTTGTTTTCATCAAGTTAAATTGTTCAAAATAGATAACAAAGTTCATATTTGATAAGAACACACAATTTTAGGTGGAATACATGTTTCACTTGTTGAAAAAGGATTTGGAATAAATTATTTATGAATTAAACAAGTTTAAGCAAGAATTAAATGAATTTAATTCAAACATGAACTTATTTGAATTTTTATTTGTTCAAAACATTAGATGAAGTTCATATTTGAAAAGCTCATACTTTTAGGGTTGGAAAACATATTTTATAGTTTCAAAAATAAATTAATTTGACCAAGTTATGATTTTGACAATATTAAATGATTTAAACAAGGTTTAAATCATTTAACCAATTTTAATTATTCAAAACATGAAACAAATTTTATATTTGAAAAGGTGGTTTAATTTTGCATGGAAAACATATTTCATTTGTTGAAATTGGATTTAAAATGAGCAAGTTATTATTTTGGCAATTTTAAATGCAATAATTAAGAAACAGTTGTTTTCAGCAATTTAAATTATTCAAAACAGCAAACAAAATTTATATTTGGAAATTACATGAAAAGTTGATCGGAAAACATATTTAGTTTGTGGAATTTGGAATTTTTATGCCCAAGTTATGAATTTTGCAAAATTAAGTGATTTTAACAAGTTTTCAAATATTGCACCAATTTAAGATATTCAAAACAGTAAACAAATTTTATATTTGGATAGAACATTCAATTTGGGACAGAAAACATATTAAAAATGTTGAATTTGGAGTTGGGATGAATTACTTATGCATTTTACAAGTTTTGATGCAAATCTGCCATTTTTATCACCTCTAGGGACTTAGAAATAATTTTGCAGGGGTCTAAATTTATTTAACAGGTACCTAGATGTGATTACTGAGAAGGTGACGTAGCAAAACATTGCAAAATAAAAGGTTTGTTTTATTGTGGGAGGGGGGATTCGATCCCCTCACCTCCTGCTTCCTGCACAGGGAGCTAACCAGTGGGATGGGTGCGGCTGGTTTGTAACAGAAGGGGAACTGTGGGAGGTTATGGTTCAGATAGTGGGCTTAACTGAAATTAAACAAAAATTGCGCAGGATGGAGTGGGGGCTGGGATTCGATCCACCCACCTCCTGCTGCGTGCAAGGGAGAGGAACCAGATGGGCTGCTGCGCTGTTGTTGGAAGGAAGGGGGTCTCGGTGGGGTTAAGCTGTGGCTCGCGGCTTAACTGAATCTGCACGTAACTGAAACTGCAGGGAGCGCACGCAACAGAGATGGGAAAACAGCGATCCTCGCCGGCGGGGCACGTAACTGAACCTGCGGCAGTGGGGCGCCGTGGCGGTTAAAGGAGAGGGGGAGAGCGAGGTGAGGGAGGAGAGTAGAGGGAGGAGAGGGAGGCGGTCGAGCTCACCTCGATTGGAGAGAGTAGAGGAGGCGGTGCATGTTAGGGGCGGACAGAGGTGTGGTCGCCGGCGAGGAAACGTCGACGCCGCGGCCGCCCGGAGCCTCCTCGGACCACGGCGCCTTCACCAAAGATGGAGGTGGTAGCGTCGTGATTCCATTCCCGTGAAGAACCCGCCCGGAGGACGACCACAGCCCCCGCGCCTTCGCCTCCAATTTCCGGCCAGAAGTGGTCTGTTTGGGGTTCAGTAGCTGACAGAGAAAAGAGAGATGGAGGGGAGGAAGAGGAAGAAGGTGGCGGGGAGAGGGAGAAAGAGGAGAAGGGGGAAAACCCTAGGGCTCGGCCTAGGTCTTATGGAGGAGGGGGAAGGAGCTCCACCGTTGTTGGTTCCTCCTCTGCACGTGGATAGTTTGGATGGAGGTCGTACAAGGAGGAAGAAGACAAATGAGGGGGGGTACGGGCCAGAAGGAAAAGTGGGCTGGGGGGAGAGAGTTGGGCCTCTCTCCTCTCTGCTGTTGCTTTTATTTTTTATGTTCTATTATTTTTTTTGCTGATTTGGAATTAGGAAGAAAATGGAGGGTTTTGAGTTAGGAGAAATTTATAAAAAATGTGGGTGTGTTAGTTAGGTCAACCACAACCAATTACCAAATTTGTTTTCTCAAAATTTCAAATGTAAAATTGCTGTTTGGAAATGTTTCAAATTTTAATTAATTTTGGGTATTGATTGAGTTATTTAAAACAAAAATTTAATTAGGGTGATCAAATGATTTTAATTGGAAACAAATGATTAATAATTGTGTTGCAATTTTTATAAGATCAACATGTTTGTTGTTTATAATTTAAATCAAATTGGGATGAATTTTAATTATTAATTGCATTCTTTGAAGCAAGATTCTAAATGGCATGAACCTTGGAGTTTGAAATAGAAACAACAAATTAGAATGTTTGGTAATTGGCACATATTCAATTGGGGTGTTGTTTGCTGATTTGAATTTGAGTTTTGAATGCAATTTATATTAGGTGGATTATTAAATGACAAATAAGAGTTGAGCTTTTTATTATTTCATGGAAACTAATGGAAGTGTTAATTGAACCATTTTATTTGGAGAGTTTTGTTTTGCAATTTTCATAATTTCAACATGGTTGTTGTTTGGAAGAAAATCATAATTTAATTTGAAAAGGGTTTGGTTATTGGATGCATTTTTATAGAAACAAAACAACACTTTTGAGATCACACTTTTATGGAAACAAATGATTGTTTTGATTTGAAATATCATTTTGGAAATTGTAACATCACAAGGATGAAACAAAAGGTTTGAATTTTGGTTTGAAATTCAAATAGAAAACAAAGGAAAACAAATGAAAACAGTTGGAAAACAAAGCAAATCAGAGAATAACAAATGGAAAACAAGCAAAACAAATGCAATCAACATGATGCCATGATGCAAAACATAAAATAACAGAGAGCAAACATTCTAAAGGCTTATTTTTCATACTTGGGATGTTACACAGCGGCACAGTATCCCGAGCAGAGGACGCTAACAGCGTCGGATCCAAGGCAGATTCAGCCGAATCTGTCTGGTTTTCAGCAGAATTTTGTCCAGATGCAGAATTTCCACTAGATTGCTTATTTTGGCCACTCGGTGCATCATTTTGCTCTAGATTTTCACCATGATATGTATCCTGTAAAGGAGTAACAATGGGAATAATATGTAGGTATTGGTCATTAGTATGCACACCCCTATCAGTAGATGCCGAGGACAATGTTTCAGTGGGTAATAAGAGATTTTCTTCTCGAAGGCGACGACCAACATTTGGTTGAAGAGTATCGAATGGAAAAATATTCTCATCGAATACAACATCACGAGAGATATAGACACGGCAGTGGTGACATCTAGACATTTAACTCCTTTATGAAGCGGACTATAACCATGAAACACACACCGTTTAGAACGGAAAGAAAGCTTATGTTTATTGTAGGGACGTAAGTTGGGCCAACAAGCACAACCAAACACTCGAAGGGAGTCATAATTTGGAACAATACCAAGGCGTTTGTGTGTATGAGTGTCAAAATTAAGGACCTTGGAGGGAAGTAAATTGATGAGAAATGTGGATGTAAGAAATGCATCATCCCAATATTTAAGTGGCATGGAGGCATTGGCTAAAAGAGCAAGACCAACCTCAACAATGTGACGATGCTTTTGTTCAGCAGACCCATTTTGTTGATGAGCATGAGGACAAGACACATGATGTGTGATCCCAACCTTTTGAAAGAATCCATGAAGTTTATCATATTCACCACCCAATCAGGTTGCATGGTGATGATTTTGCGATCAAATTTTCTTTCAACATATTGCTGAAAATTGAGAAACAATTTATACACATCCGAGTGTTTCTTTCACAAATAAATCCATGTAAATTTAATGAAATCATCAATGAAACTTACATAATAAACATGTTTGCTAGCAGAGGGAGAGGCAGGTCCCCACACATCAGAGAACACTTGTTCCAAAGGAACAGTGGAAACACTAGTGGAGATACTATAGGGCAACTCATGACTCTTTGCTAGTTGACATGGATCACAAATGTAAGAATTTATTTCAGGACTATAAGGGAGATTATTTTTCCTAAGAATTTGCTGAACAATAAGGGAATATGAATGCCCTAAACGACAATGCCACGTAGAGGATGAAGGCTTGATGGTGATCAGAGCATGCTTGGAAGACCCCGCTGACACTGGAACGAGGGGATACAAGCCTCCATGACATGGACCTCTAAACATGATTTGTTGCGTTGCCTGATCCTTAATCAAGAAAAAGAAAGGGTGAATCTCAATGAATGCATTGTTATCCAAGGAAATTTTATGAGCATAAAGTAAATTCATGGACGAGGTAGGAACATGCAAGATATTGCGATGTTGAATAGAACTATGCGGGGTGTGCAAAACTGAATGACCAATGTGTGCAATATCCATACCTTGTCCACTAGCATTTTGAACCTGATCACGCCCCTGATAGTTGTCATGAACTTGAAGTTTATTGAGCTGTCATGTAACATGATTTGTGGCACCAGTGTCTACATACCAGTTGGTATCAACTCCATATGCCCCCTTGGTGTCATGTGTAGTATCATCATCATCATTATCATCGCCATAACGCCACCAACAGTCACCAGCTGCATGACCCTCCTTTTTGCAAATCTGACAAAACACTTCCCTCCTACCAAGGAGTAGCGACACGGTCACGTTTGCCCCGACCTCCTTTAGGGCGACGAGCTGGATCCTGTTTTCCCTGTTGTGTAGGACATGGAGGAGGAGGACGTTGTTGATAGGGCTGTGGGCTAGGGCGGTGAGGTTGATAGTATGGGGTAGGAGGTGGCGGATAATAGGGCATGGGGTGGGTCGGATATTGATGCATGGGTGGGATAGGTAGTACAATGGTAGTGGCGGGATATAGGCTTGGTGGTGCGGTGGGGTATATGGATTTGGAGGCATGGTGTAGGGCTGCGGTGGAGGTGGATTACAGATTGTGTGGGTGGTGTGTAGGCTGGTGGGGTTGGTAGTGGCAAAATAGGAGGTTTAGGCTGAGATGTACCATAGGGAGTAGGGGGTCGAGGAGGATCAGGATTAACTGATGACGTAAAAGTGCCAGTACCCTGACCAGAAGGATCCAGCATATTCTCGCGATACTCATATGACATCAACTGAGAACATAAATCATTGAGTGTAGTAGAAGAAAAGGCTTTGATAGAAGCAACAAGCGGATTAAAGGTACAATCGAGACCATTGAGAATGTAGTCCCTGAGCTCATCATCATCAACACGTTTTCCCGCGGCGACGAGTTCAGAGCCAAACCCCTTCATCTTGGATATAAACTACTGAGTTGTCATGTCTAATTTCTTGGTGTTGGTGAGAGCACCACGTAGCAAGGAAACACAGGGCCTTGGATTGTGTCGAGAATATGTTGTTGATTACTTCCCAAATCTCTGCCGCATGCTCAAGTCCATACGTGTGGGCAAGTATATCTTCTGAAAGAGAGTTTACAAGATAACTCACAACTTGTTGATCTCGCAAGACCCAAGTATCAAACGCTGGGTTAACCACAGAGACCTTCTTTTGATTCTCATCGAGGAATTCCAGGAATTCGGGAGGGGCTACTTCTGTACCCGCAAGAAGGGGCAACACACGGGCACCTCGAAGCGTCGGGAGAACCTGAGCCTTCAATGAAGGATAATTATCTCGGGTGAGATTGGTGGCAGGGGGTGATCCAAGCACCAAAGAGGAGGAGGATGACGAAGACATGGGATCGGGAGGGTGGGTTTGTGTTGTGTTTGGGTTTGTCTAGGATTTTGGAGTTTCGGGTGTAGCTAGGGTTTTGGAGTAGAGAATTTTGAGGGCAGGGAAAGGATCGGCAGCGGTCAGACGATGAGCTGCAGCAATCGCAAGGAGGCGTCTGTTTCTTGAGGTGACGGCGGATTCAGAGGTGATTCTGGCGGCGCGGCAGCTAGAAGGGAGAGAATATAACTCTTGATACCATTTTGAATTTCGTAGGAGAAGAGGAGAACGATCGTTGCCCTTGGAGCTGATCGATTGCGTTTATATATTGCTAGGAAAATCCCGTAGCATGGCAAGTACATGGAAGACTACGTATAGGAGTCGGACTCCTTATCCTATACGTAGTTGTTACAACTCTAACATACTATACAAGACATCCTTTAAGTAGCTTACATAATATAACTATGCTTATATGGTGTAATGAGTAGGCTATACATAGGGTTCACTACCCATGATGGATGAAAGATACATCATGGTTGATTTTGACATCTCCATATCTTTGTTGAAGAAGATGCTTCAAAGAATAATAATGTAGTTTTGTTTCTCTTGCGGATACTGCATGTCCAAGAAAATTTATAAAGGTTTGTTTTGAAAAGAAAGTTTTTCTTTGCAAAACTTCTTATAGAACAACTCCGAGCTTTTCTTTGTCCATACCACGCAGGTACAAAGTTCACATTTCCAGTACCTCACAGGTAGAAGTACTTTTTCTAATTATCCTTTTGAAAACATTGACACAATACTAGCTACATGGCCATTCAACTCTCCATATCCGAGGACTCGACTATTCTGGATAGATTTACTCTACAGAGGTGTACACGATCCACAAGATCCAGATCACCTGCCATGAATCACCCATGGACTATCCACAACAGTATGCGAACATGAGATAACTGATCCTAACTTTCCACTATGGTCAAGCTAGTATATGAATATCCCTTCAACTGGGTTTATTCTCCCCGGCATCAGTGTCGCGCACTTCCATTACAGAAACCCAACTATTGCAGCCGGAGCGAAAATTAATCCCACACTTTGCATGTCTCGTATCTCCGAACTGGCGACACTTCGGTTCAGAGGATCATATCCTCTGTAGCATTTGGGATAGAGCACACACCAATAAGAACAAGTTTCTAGATAGGCCTTTTTCCCATGTTTAGGTAGAGTGGAAGTACGTCTTTGTTGTCCAATGAAGACTAGGTTACGTGTCTTTTGTAAAACATTTCAAAATTTCCTCTTTGCCTCCTCCAGTGAACAAGGTAGCACAATTCCACCAATGTTTTTTTTTTCATAAAGCTTCGTTTACAAAAGCACATTTTAGGGTGTCCACTTAGGGACTTGAATATTATTAATACTGGTGGTATTTATATACCATATGGTGGGTAAGGGCTAGGTAACACCAAGTTTGACTATTGGAAATGTGATAGTTACATATAATATTAATAGTAATAATAGCCAGAACAAAAATAGTTTTGTTAATCCAAGTTTTGTAAAACTTTAGAAGTAAAAACATGCATGGTAGATAATGATAAGTATAGTAACAACAATCTTTAAGATGTATTTCCTTGGTATTGGTTCAAGTATTTCTCTTGGAAATAGCAAGACTGAAAATATGCTTCTTCTACAATTTCCCCTTCTTCGTTTTCTAACGTCGTAAAATGAAATTAAGGACACACAATCAGAACCAACTAAGGAAAACAATGGTACAAAGCAATACATACAACAAGCAATACACAAAACAATTCATCACTCAATTTTCCAAAGGAAACAATTTACATGCACACATAAAACAAACAAGATTATTTGTTAACATGGCGATGGTTGAGGAATTGTATTTCTCACCAAAATGCAATAACATCAGTGGGTGTTCCACTAGCCTACCAAGGCACTTTGAGGTCACAATGCCTCTGGTTACACTGTGGAAAAGTAATATTCCCTAAACAACATCCAACACACTACTCATGCTAGTGAGAATAATAGGGTGCAATTAATGCAAGTAAATATTACTCATGCTTTCCAATAAATTAAAGTGCAAGCTAACAGAGGTGACACTATCATAAAATCAGTACCAATGTGATACTGGAATCATCATATCAACCTAAAAAATCTAGGTACTAAACCTAATAATACTTTGCCTATATTTCTATTCAAGAAAAATACTAGAAAACATTACTATGCTATTAAATATTTCTATTAGTTTCCAGACATGCTCACTTTTCCTAACATGCTAGTAATGTAAGAAAACAACTTGATAAAAAATAGTAAGACATCTACACAACACAAGAATAATTTAAAACAAAAAAGTGCTAAAACTAGTTATGCACACCATAATTATTCTAGAGCTCTAAAAATTAGACCAAGCTAGGATTAGGTAGATCTAATCATACACAAGATCATCCAATTGGATTCACCAAACAACCTACAAAAATTCTAGAACGGCTCCCTGGTCTTTTACCAAAATGCATGGCATTTACTATAGGAGTTCTCCTGCATGCAAGATCAAGTGCTACTGATAGATATAACCAAGGGCTATCAAAAAAAGTTAGTTTGCAAAATTTGGATTCTTGTTTTGAAATCTATGCCAATAGTAGCTTAACAGATAGTCTCTGCCAAATTAAATGCTATTGAAAAAATAATACAGAAAACATAGATCTATCACTTGGATGTGGTTAGGAAAATGTTAAGTACAAGCATCATTTTTTGTTTGGCAATTTTTACATTTTTCCTACTTTTCCTAGGCCAAAATCTAGGGTTCACATTTCTGCTATTTTAAAAATAAAAAAACACAGGGGCTATACAGGGCATGGGTCGGATCTCCGCTACAAGACGCAACTAGCGGCGAAAAGCAGCCAGCGGGAGCGCGTGCATGCTCGCTGCGCGGCAGCGGTGCGATTCAAAGGGCCGTAGATCGTGAGATCTACGGTCCCTGCTCTTTCTCCTCGTCCCCTCTCTCTCTCAAACGCGCGCGGCAGAGGAATGGACACAGAGAGCAGCTCACCTAGGGGCGGCGTTAAGCAGTGGCGTGTGGTCGTGGTAGTCGTCGGTGGTCGCCGCAGTGTAGGGTAGAAGATGGTGGCGGTTGAGGTGGCTCCAAACGGCGGCGGCTCTGGGGACGACGGCGCAGTTCCTACAAGAAAGCGGCCAAGGGGAGTGGTCAGAGAGGGTTGCACGAGTACGGGGAACGTCGCTAGGGTGCAGAGGAGAGTCGGGAGCGCTCGAGGCGAGCTCAACCTTCACGGGTGCTCACGGTTGCCGGCGGCGAGAGTTCTCCCCGTGTCACACATAGGGAGCGAGCGGGGTCGATTGGGCGTGTTGTGGCGGATGCGGTGGAGGTTTGTGGCGAGGCAGTGGGGCGGCGTGTGTCTTATAGGCGTGGCACGGGGTTGTAGTTGTGGGTGCGCCATCGGGCACGTCGCGGATGGCACGGGGGCGGTGTCTCCGGGTGTTGCAACAGGAGGCTATGGTGTCTAAGAGGTAGGGTGGGTGCGGCCTTGCTGTGGCGTGACGAGGAGTTGCTCGGTGGCGCGGTGTTGAGGCCACAGTGCATGTAGCACGACGTGCACTATGTGTCGTGCGGCTGTTTGCCCCCTCCCCCGTTTTCTCTCCATGTCCCCCCTTCTTTCCTCTCCTTTCTCTCACTCTCTATTTGTTCAAAAACCAAATCAAAGGCATGGAACTAGAGTGGAAAAAATAGGTGATTACCTAGGGCAAGGTCTACCCTCCCATTTGCACAAAATCAAACCAAAACAATCAACCAAACTTCTGTTAAAAACAGTTTCAGAAAATTCAGCCAAAATGACTTAGCAAAAATTGCTAAGTGTGGGAAACAGACAAAAACTCCAAAATGTTCACTCATGAATAAATTAGTAAATGGAGTCCAAATTTGGAATTCCAAGTTGGACTATGTTAAACATCAAATGAAATTTCAGAAACACTTTTTAAGTTTTTTTTGGAAGTGTGGAAGGTTTTGAAAACAAGGCGGACAAAGGTCATCTTGCTGTTTTCTTATGTTTCTAAAATATTCTGTTATTATCTTGGCACAAAAACCAGCATGCAATTATTTGTTGTCATATGTCATAATTGAAACTAAGGTCATGGATTTGTAGTCCACATACCACAAGACAACTATAAGCCATGAAAATATATAATTGGATAATTTAACCTATTGAAACAAGTCTTAGAAAATGATATTTGACTAATTTTTCAGGGGTAAACATTAATAGAAAAATTAAAAGAAAACATCCATATTTTCAAATGGAATTTTGTTATATTGAGTCAAAATCAAGCCAAGAAATATTGATAATTTGAAAATGACTATGTTCCAACACTTGGGATAAACTTTACTCAACTTATCATATGGAAAACATTACATAAACAACTTGTGATCATGAGAGAAAAATTGACATTTGATTTAAAACAAAATGTTGCTTGCATTGCATAGATAATCATGGTCAAATACATATGTTGGTCCACACAAACACATTACAAAAGTTTTTGTTGTCTCACAAATTTTCCTCCCATACTATATTACAAGGTGTCCAAAAACTGGGGTGTGACCGATCTTTCCCCTTAAAAGACTCTCGCCTCGAGATTCGAGGGTCTTAGGCCTGAAGGAAATCAGGGATGTCCTTCCTGATATAATCCTCATGCTCCCAGGTAGCTTCTTCCTTGGAGTGATTCGTCCACTGAATCTTAAGGCATTTGATAGCACGCTTCCTTGTCACACGAACATTCTCCTCGAGAACACGCAGAGTCTGTCATGGTAGGTCAGGCCATCATTCAAGTCAATGGTCCTGAAGTCAATATGTTGGAAGGTAAGATCTTTCTCAGGTACATGAAGACACTTCCGGAGCAAAGACACATGAAAAACATTGTGAAACGCTGGCAAGTCCTCTGGCAATTCCAACTGATAAGACGCTTCACCGCTGTGGGCTAAGATCTTAAAAAGGCCAATGTATCGGGGTGCAAACTTTCCCTTGACTTGAAAACGCTACATCCCTTCGAGTGGCGTGGCACGAGATACACGAATTCTCCAATACTGAATTGACATCGCGACGCTTGGTGTCAGCATAACTCTTTTGGCGAGATTGATCTGCCTTGAGACGTTCACGAATAAACTGTAATTGCTCTTCTGCGGCACGCAGAGTGTCTACGCCAAAGACTTGACTGTCACCAGTTTCAGTCTAGTCAGTGCTATACGGTATTTGCGTCCATACAGGGCTTCAAAAGGTGTCATTTGTAAGCTAGATTGATAGATTTTGTTGTAGGAAAACTCCGCAAACGGCATGTAGTCTTCCCATTTGGATCCATAAGACAAAACACAAGCACGGATCATGTCTTCCAAAATTTGGTTCACACGCTCAGTCCATCAGTTTGCGGGTGATAGGTGATAAGTCATAAACGTATCCCTAATTTCTGATGCTCCATGATGATATTATGCCAATTGCTACATGATTTCTCCCTTCTTTATGTCATTGTTAATAATTTTCCGGACTAACCTATTAACAAGATGCCATAGAGCCAGTTCCCTGTTTTCTGCTGTTTTTAGTTTCAGAAAAGTTGTTCTGGAAATATTCTCGGAATTGGAAAGTTCGAAGCCCGGAAATCCTAATTTCCCTGGAAGCATCCAGAAGACCGAAGAGGAGACGAAGAGGGGCATCAAGGGGCCCACACCATGGGGAGGCGCGGCCCCCTCTTGTCCGTGTCAGGAGGTGGTGTGGGGCCCCTGGACCTCCACCGCCTCTTCCCATTCGCTTATTTAATCCCCTCGGTTGGAAAACCCTAGACACATCAACCTTTTCTGTAAAATACATCCGTAGCTCCGACGCTGCCATCGACAAGTTTCGGGGGACAGATCTCTGTTCTGGCACCTTGCCGAGACGGGGAAGTGCCCCCGGAAGCCATCTCCATCGCCGTTATGGTCTCCTCTGATGAGGAGGGAGTAGTTCTCACCCGGGGCTGAGGGCTCAACAGGTAGCTATGTGGTTCATCTCTCTCTCTCTCCCATGGTGTGATCTTTATGTGATCATGAGCTTTGTAATCTAGTTGAATATGTAGATTTGATCTTCATGTGCTATGCTACTCAAGTGGTTTTGTTATCCCTGTAAACGCTTTGATCATGGGGTAAAGGTGATAGTGTGTGCTCCGTGTGGTTTAGCATGATATGTATGTCTTGTTTTGGAAGATGAACCTATGAAATTGTGGCGTTTGTTTGGTAGTAATTTATGGCGCTCGTAGTGACATTAGGGTGGCCCTAGAGAGGGAATATAGACTTGAGGAGTGTTGTTAACGCCCTACGCAATGATTAGTGTTCGTTAATCGACCGGAGAGTGGTTCGGAGTAGCATAGTGAAGAAATGATATTTATGCATTCAATTATGTCTTCACTGTTGAGAGTGTCCTCTAGTGAAAGTAGAGCCCTAGGCCTTATTTCCAAGCATTGAATCACCGTTTTTCGCCTGTTCTGCTAAATGTTTGCTTGCTGCAATTTTTATTTCAGATTGTTATTATCACTTATAATCATCCATACTACTTCTATTTTACTCTCTGTTCGCCGAACTAGTGCACCTATATACCTAAAAAGTATATTGGGTGTGTTGGGGACACAAGAGACTTCTTGTATCTTGATTGCCACGGTTGCTTGAGAGGGATAGCTTTGACCTCTACCTCCCTGAGTTCGATAAACCTTGGGTGATCCACTTAAGGGAAACTTGCTGCTGTTCTACAAACCTCTGCTCTTGGAGGACCAACAGTGTCTATCAGTCTGCTGGTGATAGGTGATACGTCATAAACGTGTCCCTAATTTCTGATGCTCCATGATGATATTATTCCAATTGCTACATGATTTCTCCCTTCTTTATGTCATTTTTATTTCCGGACTAACCTATTGACAAGATGCCATAGAGCCAGTTCCCTGTTTTCTGCTGTTTTTAGTTTCAGAAAAGTTGTTCTGGAAATATTCTCGGAATTGGAAAGTTCGAAGCCCGGAAGTCCTATTTTCCCCGGAAGCATCCAGAAGACCGAAGAGGAGACGAAGAGGGGTATCAGGGGGCCCACACCATGGGGTGGCGTGGCCCCCTCTTGGCCGCGTCAGGGGGTGGTGTGGGGCCCCTGGACCTCCACCGCCTCTGCCCTTTCGCTTATTTAATCCCCTCGGTTGGAAAACCCTAGAGACATCGACCTTTTATGCAAAATACATCCGTAGCTCCGCCGCAGCCACCGACAAGTTTCGGGGGACAGATCTCTGTTCTGGCACCCTGCCGGGACGGGGAAGTGCCCCCGGAAGCCTTCTCCATCGCCGTTGTTGTCTTCTATGATGAGGAGGGAGTAGTTCTCCCGCGGGGCTGAGGGCTCAACCGGTAGCTATATGGTTCATCTCTCTCTCTCCCATGGTGTGATCTTTATGTGATCATGAGCTTTGTAATGTAGTTGAATATGTAGATTTGATCTTCATGTGCTATGCTACTCAAGCGGTTTTGTTATCTCCGTAAACACTTTGATCACGGGGTAAAGGTGATAGTGTGTGCTCCGTGTGGTTTAGCATGATATTTATGTCTTGTGCTGGAAGATGAACCTATGAAATTGTGGCGTTTGTTTAGTAGTAATTTATGGCGCTCGTAGTGACATTGGGGTGCCCTAGAGAGGGAATATAGACTTGAGGAGTGTTGTTAAAGCCCGTACGCAATGATTAGTGTTCGTTATTCGACCGGAGAGTGGTTCGGAGTAGCATAGTGAAGAAATGATATTTATGCATTCAATTATGTTTTCATTGTTGAGAGTGTCCTCTAGTGAAAGTAGGAGCCCTAGGCCTTATTTCCATGCATTGAAACACCGTTTTTCGCCTGTTCTGCTACATGTTTGCTTGCTGCCATTTTTATTTCAGATTGTTATTATCACTTATAATCATCCATACTACTTCTATTTTACTCTCTGTTCGCCGAACTAGTGCACCTATATACCTGAAAAGTATATTGGTTGTGTTGGGGACACAAGAGACTTCTTGTATCTTGATTGCACGGTTGCTTGAGAGGGATATCTTTGACCTCTACCTCCCTGAGTTCGATAAACCTTGGGTGATCCACTTAAGGGAAACTTGCTGCTGTTCTACAAACCTCTGCTCTTGGAGGCCCAGTAGTGTCTATCAGTCTGCGGGTGATAGGTGATACGTCATAAACGTATCCCTAATTTCTGATGCTCCATGATGATATTATGCCAATTGCTACACGATTTCTCCCTTCTTTATGTCATTTTTAATAATTTTCCGGACAAACCTATTGACAAGATGCCATAGAGCCATTTCCCTATTTTCTGTTGTTTTTAGTTTCAGAATAGTTGTTCTGGAAATATTCTCCGAATTGGAAAGTTCGAAGCCCGGAAGTCCTATTTTCCCCGGAAGCATCCAGAAGACCGAAGAGGAGACGAAGAGGGGCATCAGGGGGCCCACACCATGGGGTGCCGCGGCCCCCTCTTGGCCGCGCTAGGGGGTGGTGTGGGGCCCCTGGACATCCACCGCCTCTTCCCTTTCGCTTATTTAATCCCCCAGGTTGGAAAACCCTAGACACATTGACTATTTCTGCGAAATACATCCGTAGCTCCGCCGCCGCCACCGACAAGTTTCGGGGGACAAATCTCTATTCTGGCACCCTGCCGGGACGGGGAAGTGCCCCCGGAAGCCATCTCCATCGCCGTTGTTGTCTCCTATGATGAGGAGGGAGTAGTTCTCCCCCGGGGCTGAGGGCTCAACCGGTAGCTATGTGGTTCATCTCTCTCTCCCATGGTGTGATCTTTATGTGATCATGAGCTTTGTAATCTAGTTGAATATGTAGATTTGTGTCGCACCCGGACTTCTAGAGGATACTCGCAGTTCCGTTGAACAGTAGTTGATTAGATTACGGGGCTTACCGGCACCCGCATCTCTTACGAGTAGGCCAACACACGTATGTGTGACAACCAACCCCTACTGTTCATCGTCTACGTAAACCATCCCATAGAAATCAGGATACTACCATTGACGTACTTCATACCATACACACATGGTACGTCAACGGCGTTTAACAAAATGATAACACAACATATCTCTAAGACACAAATAAATAGAAATAAGTTGCAAATAGCTCTCACTAGAGCAGAGATAGCAAATACAATCATCCAGAGGACACATTTCCCAACATATCATCATTACATCACAATGGAAGCATTCAACATGTCTGAGTACAGACAAGATCCAAATAGGCCTAAGAGGCCGCAAACGAAAAGACGGAGCCCATCCACGAAGTCTCGGATCCTGCCCGGGTCCGCTATCTACTCGTCAGCAGTCTCGTCAAACTCCACGTAGTAGCCACCATGGGGATCCTCGGAAACGTAGTCTGCGGAAACCACAGCCCCAAAGGGGGTCAGTACATAAACGTACTGGCAAGCAAGACTCACAGTTCACCAAAGTGTAACCCGTCAACACCAAGCACCGATGCTTTGGGTTCAACGGAAGAAGGGGATATAAAAGATGCTGCAACTGGCTGCACTAACCAACTACAGAACATACTACAACTTCCGGCTAACAGAAAGGAGATAAGATAGCGTATCGTAACCATCTATAACTAACCACCAAACAAACCCATCCTGGATCTCGCCCCTTATCCAAAGAAGCAATCCGAGGATAACTCACACAGTTGGATTAATGATGGATCAAGTTATTGTGACAATAAGGCTATTACTAGTCAAGTTACCATTAGTTAGGTGTAAGTTGTTCTGAGTACTTGTTAGCCAGTACTTTCACCAAGTCAATCATAACCGCGGAAAACACGGCTTCTCGAGAAGATTTATCCCTGCAGGGGTGCACCAATTTGGCCGTACACGTAAGAATATCCCGCCAGACGGGAATCAAACCCACCAAGCGAGGCACTCAACACAACTCAACTCATCTTCGCATCAAGCCCAAAGCACCACGTGCTGTGCGTGCGCGGCTAATCGAGCCCCACGAAGAAAAGGGGACCCTCATAGCACTCTAAGACCACGCCGCCCTAAATGCCGACTACAAAAGTTCCACCCCGGCCTCGGGTTCGTACCTGCATATGAGTGCATCAAATGGAAAGCCCGAACTAAGTGTGGCGATTTTGACGAGATGCGAATCGAATCAAATTGAGGGGGGCGCCCATACACGCTTCCCACATGCGGATAGTGCGCTCATCATGGATCAGTAGACAAGACCCTTTTCCTAGTTAGGGTCGACACTAGCAGGCCTCAAAACCACGCCGGGCCTCCTGCCGGTGCCTTATCAGCAAATTATTATTACCTCAAGATTAATATGTTGTTGTTTAACATCAAGCCCCAGAACATAATAGAAATATAGTAACAGAAAGTAACGGGTAACAGACTCGAGCAAAAACAACCCTAAGCATGCTAGTAAGACACGGGCAACAAGCAATGAGGTTATAGGTGTGGAGGTGAGGCTATATCAGGTTTAAGGATAACATGTGATAGGTTCGTAACAGAAGCAACGATTCATAGGGCTAGCAGAATAGACAACGGAAAGTATCGGTATCCAATGTTGAGAGGAACACAGTGGTTCATGTGAGTGAATACTTGCCTGCAAACTCAGCAGCCTGGTACTGAGCTAGATCCTCAGAAGGGGTGTCGTAAGTATCGTCTGTCTCAACGTCGTCGTCTATCCGAGAAGAAGCAAAAAAACAACGCAGAGAGATAAACAATCAATAACATGGCAAGGTGCACAATCATGGGATGATGCATGACCATTTAATTGATGCACCAAAATAAACTAATTGATATGGTAACAACATGATTAAATGGACCCACATGCAATTTGAGTTGCATATGGAAAGCCCATCAATTAAGGTTGGAATAATTGTTTTTCAACTAATCAACAGGTGAAAGTGGATTAGTATGATGCATGGATGAGGAAAACAGAAAAATAACAACAATAGAATCAATTTAAGATAAGGTTTACCAAGTTTGGAATTTTATTGATTAAGTTAGGAAATTTTGGTTCCTTAAAGGTGTTACACGAGCATTTGTTGTTTTCAGCAATTTAAATTGTTCAAAACAAATAACAAAATTCACATTTGGAAAGTACACAAAGTTTTAGGTGGATTACATGTTTCAATTATTGAAAAAGGAATTAAGATGAATTATTTATGAATTAAACAAGTTAAACAAGATTTAATTGAATTTAATTCAAGTATGAATATTATTTGAATTTTATTTGTTCAAAACATAAATTCAATTTCATATTTGAAAAGTTTATACTTTTCTAGTTTGAAAACATATTTTACATGTTCAAAAATAATTTAATTTGAGCAAGTTATGAATTTAGCAAATTTAAATGATTTAAACAAGGTTTAAATTATTTAAGCTATTTTAATTATTCAAAACATGAAACAAAATTTATATTTGAAAAGATGTTTCAAAATAGCATGGAAAACATATTTTATTTATGTTATTTGGATTAAGTATGAATTAGTTAGGCATTTAACCAATTTGAAAATGAATTGTTTGAATTTGAAATTTGAATGCATTTGAATTATTCAATACAGAATACAAATGTTATAAACAGGTAGAGAATTAAATTTGGTTCAACAAACATATTTGTTTTTATTATTTGGATTTGTAAAATAAAAGTTATTGGCATTTTATTTGCAGGGACCAAACTGTAAAAGAAAAGGGTTTAATTTGAAATAGAAAAGCTGAAAAACAAATGTTACTCTGCAGTGGCTAGCCACTGCCACTGACAGAGGGCCCCTGGGGCCAACGTGGCAGTAATGCGCACACAGCAGCTGACCGGGGGGGGGCCACCATGTCAGCGCCCTTCGCAAAAAAGGTTGGGTTTTTCCCTGCGGGAGGGGGGACTCGAACCCTGGCCTGCGCTGCGCGCGCACTGCACTGCTACCACTGTGCTGCGAACGTTCGCTTGACAGTATAGGGTACGCAGACAGGTTATTGTTCAGTTAGCGAATAGTGCCTGACGAAACTGAATTTCGCCCAACGACTGAAACTGACAACAGCTCGATGCTTGCCGGCGGTGACTGCTGCTCACCGTGGACGCGTTAGTGTGTGGGTGCTACTTGTGCTGGGGTGTTGGCGTTCGCGCAAGCAAGAGGGAGAGAGAGGAGGGTTCGCTGCTCACTGTCGTGGTGGAGGTAGCAGCGGCTCGGGGTGGTGGACGTCGCCGGCGGCAGCAACACGGACGGCGGCGGCGCTGTGGACGCCCTCCGTGCATGCTGGGGTGTTGACAATGACGAGGAAGCTGCGAGGGACCGATTCCCGCGGCTAAGTGGGAAGCTGGCGCATCGAGGTGGCGGTGGTCATCGGATTTTCAGGTGGCGGTGGCCGGATGAGGTTCAGAGGTGCAGGGATCGCCGGCAGAGAGAGGCAGGCGACGGCGGCTGAGGGAGATAGGGGTGGTAGGTAGGCTAGGGCTGCTCGGGGGAGGCCTAGGGTAGGCTTTATAGGCATAGGGGACTGCTGCTGGCCGTTGCCTGCGCGCGCCGTCGACGTGGCGCCGGCGGATGCGCGGCCGTACCGCGGGAAGACGATGGCGAACCGGTTCCGGGCCGTGGAGAGAGGTAAGGTGGGCTGGGCCGTGCTGCTCCCCCCCCCCTCTGTGAGCGTTTTTTTCCTTTTTTTATTTTTCTCTTCTTCTTTTTTTTTTTTGCAGAAATAGAAATAGGAAGAATTAGATAGGGTGATTTATTGCTGTTTTGTAAATGATTGAATTTGTATGAATTTTGAAATATTGGGTGATTTATTTAAAAGAAACATTTCCGAAAGTTTAAACCCTCAAATTTATTTGAAAAACCTTGCTTAGAATTGTTTTGTAAATTTCAATAATTCCAAAGGGTTGATGTTTGGAATTTTGTTTGAATTTGAATAACATTTGGATTAAGTGAACTATTAAAAACCACAATTTAAAACAGTTGAACCTTATGGATTAAATGGAAACAATTGAGGTTTTGAGTTGAACTTTTTATTTGAAAAATTGTAACATAACAAGTATGAAACAAGCATTTGAATAATGTTTGGATTTCAATTGTAAAAACAAAGAAAACCAGATGCAAACAAATAGGAAACAAATGCAATGAGTATGATGACATGATGCAAAACTTTAATTAAACAAGAAACAAACATTCTAGGGGTGTTTTCATACTTGGGATGTTACAAAACGCCCCCCTTGAAGGAAGCGCGCCCCGAGATTCCTACTGAGAAAGGAAAAGGTCCGGATACTTCTTGCGAAGATCCTCTTCGGTCTCCCACATTGCCTCTTTATCGGAATGATGCGACCATTGCTCTTTCAAGAACTTGGTGCTCTTGTTGCGAGTCTTACGCTCGGTCTCATCGAGAATTCGAACAGGGTGCTCCTCATAAGATAGATCATCTTGCAGTTCAATGGAATCATGATCAACTACGCGATCTGGATCTTTGAAACACCTCTTGAGTTGTGACACGCGAAACACATCGTGCACCTTGGATAGTTTTTCTGGAAGTTCAAGACGATAGGCATTTTCCGCACGCCTTGAGAGAATGTTGAAAGGACCAATGTATCTTGGTGCAAGCTTTCCTTTCACACCAAAACGATGAGTGCCTCTGAGGGGAGTTACACGGAGATATGCCTTGTCACCAGGTGCATAGATCATATCCCTGTGCTTGCTATCATAGTAGCTCTTCTGACGAGACTGAGCAATATTGAGATTGTCACGAATGATGCGAACTTTCTCTTCGGCTTCCTTAACAATGTCAGGGCCTAAGAGTGAACGTCACCAGCTCCAGACCAATTGATTAGACTCCTGCATCTGCGGCCATAGAGAGCTTCAAACGGTGCCATGCCTAGGCTTGCCTGGAAGCTGTTGTTGTAGGAGAATTCAGCATATGGAAGGCATTCCTCCCATTTCATGCCAAAAGAGAGACCACATGCTCTGAGCATATCCTCGAGAATCTGATTGACTCTTTCGACTTGCCCTTGAGACTGAGGGTGATAAGCTATGCTGAACAGAAGTTTGGTGCCCAATGCTTCTTGAAAACTTTTCCAGAAATGAGAAGTGAAGATACTTCCACGGTCTGAGCTTATTTCCAATGGAACACCATGAAGAGGAACAATCTTTGCTGTGTAGAGCTCTGCTAACTGGCTAGCTAAAATTGTTTCTTTGACAGCAAAGAAGTGAGCTACCTTAGTGAGACGATCAATGACAACGAAGATTGCATCGTTGCCCTTCTTGGACTTTGGAAAACCAGTGACGAAGTCCATTTCAATCATGTCCCACTTCCACTCAGGAATTTTCAGAGGTTGGAGAAGACCGGATGTTTTCTGATGAACTGCCTTAACACGTTGACAAACGTCGCATTCAGAAACGTATTGAGCAATTTCACGTTTCATGCCAGGCCACCAATACAGTGTCTTAAGATCCTGGTACATCTTTGTACTTCCAGGGTGGATGGAGAGAGGAGTTTCATGAGCCTCCTTGAGAATGACATCTTTGAGACTTTGAACTTGAGGAACTGCAATGCGTCCTTCGAAGAACACAGTTCCTTTGTCATCAATTGAGAAGGACTTAAATTTCTCCTTGCCTTCTTTGATGTGTTCTACCATCTTCTTGATTTCAGCATCACGAAGTTGTTCAGAACGAATCTTGTCCTCGAGAGTTGGACTGGCTGTCAAGTTTGCAAGATAGCCTTGAGGAACAAGACCAAGGTTCAGCTTCTGGAATTCTTCATGAAGTGGAGGTTGGCTTTCCATGATCATGAGATTATTGCAATACGACTTGCGACTGAGAGCATCGGCCATAACATTAGCCTTGCCTGGAGTGTAAGAAATGGTGAGATCAAAGTCTTTACTCTTTTCAATCCATCTCCTTTGCCTGAGGTTTAGATCTGGTTGGGTGAAGATGTATTTTAGACTCGTATGATCGGAAAAGATTTCAGTGCGATTACCCAAGAAGTATTGTCTCCATTTCTTGAGGGCAAACACAACTGCTGCAAGTTCTAGGTCATGTGTGGGATAGTTTTGCTCATGTGCATTCAACTGACGTGAAGCATAAGCCACAACTTGACGTTCTTGCATAAGAACTGCACCTAGACCTTGGAGAGATGCATCGCAGAATATCTGGAAAGGTTTGGTAGTATTTGGGCCAACCAGAACTGGTGTAGAAGTGAGTTTAGTCTTCAGGAGATTGAAACTTTCATCACATTGTGGAGACCAAACGAACTTCTTGTCCTTCTTTGTGAGATCAGTGAGAGGTTTGGCAATCTTGGAAAAGTTTTGGACGAAACGACGGAAATAGCTAACCAAGCCAAGAAAGCTTCTTACTTGCTTCGCCGTCTTAGGAGGTTTCCAATCAACAATTGCTTTAACCTTTTCTGGATCAATGGCTATGCCCTTGGCGGAGATGACATGACCAAGGTAAGCAACTTCTAGAATCCAGAACTCACATTTTGAGAACTTGGCATATAGACGATGCTCGCGAAGTTTCATGAGAGTGAGACGAAGATGTTCTTCATGCTCTTCCTCGGATTTTGAGTAGAGCAGAATGTCATCAAGATATACCACAACGAACTTGTCGAGGTATTCATGGAACACAGAATTCATGAGCCGAGAGAATGTCACCGGTGCATTGGTGAGACCAAAGGACATGACGGTGTATTCATATAGACCGTAGCGAGTGGTGAAAGCTGTTTTTGGAATATCTTCCTTTCTGATCTTTATTTGATGGTAACCCATCCTCAAGTCCAACTTGGAGAATATTGAGGCTCCAGCAAGTTGATCAAAAAGATCATCGATACGAGGAATTGGATACTTGTTTTTGATGGTTTTCTCGTTAAGAGGACGATAGTAAACAACGAGTCTCTTTGTTTGATCCTTCTTCGCAACGAACAGAGTTGGGCAACCCCAAGCGGAGGAACTAGGTTGAATGTAAACTTTTTCCATGTACATATCGATTTGCTCCTTTAACAATTTCAGTTCAGGAGGAGCTATCTTGTATGGATGCTTAGAGATTGGAGCAGTACCTGGTTCAAGCTCGATCACGAACTCAACTGCTCTGTCCGGAGGCATCCCTGGCAATTCTTCTGGAAAGACGTCAGGGAATTCACAAACCACCGGAACATTTTCAAGTAGAGGTAGAGGTTTTGCATCGAGGGTGAATAGCTGAACAAAACTTGATTCATTTGGAGAATAGACTATCTAGCCAGAAGGGTGGAACAGAGTTATTGACTTCTGAGCATAGTCAATCGTAGCTTTATTGGCCTTCAACCAATCCATGCCAAGAATGACATCAATGTCAGAATTGCCAAGCAGAATGAGAGAAGCAAGGAATATGTGGCCTCCAATTAGGATCTGATTTTCATGACTGATCTTGGAAGTTTGCATAGTTGCTCCAGGGGAGTTTACTACTAACGGGGAACCCAAACCAACAAAGGGGATTTTAACTGCTGTCGCAAAGATCTTTGACACGAAAGAATGCGATGTTCCGGTATCAAACAACACTTTAGCTGGAAAAGAGTTTACGGGGACTGTACCGAGAACGACATCAGCAGCTTCCTCAGCTTTGTCGACCTTGACATGATTCACCCTCGCGGTCCTCCCGACAGGCCCGTTGTTGGAGTTGAAGGCTTTAGCCGGGGGAGCACGCACCATTGCCTGGTTAGTGTTGGGACGAGGTGGTGGTGGAGGTAGCTGCCTCTGCGTGCACTTGTCAGCGTAGTGCCCCGTCTGCTTGCACTTGAAGCAAGTGACGACACGAGGAGGATCTGGCCTTGGCTGCCCCATTGAAAACCTCTGACCTTGCATGTGAGCTGGGTGGGGTGGGCGGGGAGTGAAGCCTGGAGAAGCTTGGGCATATGGAGCCCTAGTGACAGCACCATTTGGCACCCAGATGCGGCGCTTCTGCGGAGGGGTGGTCATGTTGGAGGAGGAACCACCCTCACGCGAGTGCTTCCGAGACTCCTCGAACGCCTTGCGCCCATTTTCCTCATTGAGCGCGGTGTTAACGAGCTCCTCGAAGTCTTTGGTCTTGATGTTGGTGAGGGCGTACTTGAGCTCCGGGTTAAAACCTCTGCGGAACCTTGTCATCTTCTTAGCCTCAGTGGACACCTCATCACCAGCGTAACGAGCGAGGCGATTGAACTCACTCTGATAGCCAATGACGTCCAGCTTGCCCTGCTTGAGTGAGCAAAACTCTTCACGCATTCTTTCCATGAGACCATCTGGAATGTGGTGCTTCAGGAAGGCTTCCTTGAAACAACCCCAGGTGATTGGGTAGCCAGCTCTCATGGTCTGGTAGTTTTCCCACCAAGTAGCTGCCTGACCCTTCAGTAGGTAGGAGGCATACTTGACCTTGTCTTCCTCAGCAACGTGAGCAATATCCAGAGCCCTAGCTATCTCACGGATCCAGTCATCAGCATCCAGAGGCTCGCGTGTTGCCACGAAAGCTCTTGGGCCCAGACTGAGAAACTCCTTGATACTTACTCGTGGAGCATTCTGGTTGTTGTGCTGGTTAGTCTGGAACTGGGCCATCTGTGCCATGACTTGGGTCATCTGAGTCAACAGCTCCGCGATTGGCGGTGGCTCAGGCGTGTTGTTCCTTGTTGGCGGCATCCTGAATGGAAATGCATTTTAGCACAACAATAGAAAAAGATAGACTTGGAAACCGAAAGAGAGATTATTCCGACGCATGAATAGATAACCAACAGGTACATCATCACATGTTCAAATACATCAGAATATCCAACACACCATAAATGGTTCGAAAGCCAAAGGATAACTAAACATAGCTAAGAATGGATACATCGGTACTCCCATGCTCATCACGCAGGACGGCGGTGAGTAGTACGACGAGAGGTACGGTGAGGAGCACGCCCATGAAAGTAGGTAGAACGACGATCCACATAGATCTGACGTGGTCTGAGAGCGACTCTAGGTGTGGTGAAGTACATAGCGTCGACTCCCTGTGCTCCAAAGCGTGGAATCCCAGTGTAACCAGCACCGAGGTTGAGGAGTGGACCTCTGATCGGCTCGTAACCTCCAGCATCTCGCAGACGACGACCAACTGGCTGATCGAAACGTGCAAAGCGCTCGTCTCCAACAAAGTTTGTGGTCTACGTCGCCAGACGAGTCAAAGCAAGGTAGAGCTGCTCTCTGACGGAAACCAACTCCTGAGATAGTGTGCTGGCAACTGCGTCACTGTGCCTCACAAACTGAGCGGTGGTGTGCAGCCTGGAGTTATCATGCTCGTAGACATCCAGGTTGTCGTAGAGAGTGAAGTGAGCTCCCTCCGAAGTGATGTAACCACGGGGGATGTGGCGATACATGGAATCGTCAAATCCCCAGTAGTCAGCACGAAGGACGGTGAGACTCACATAAGCTGCCTGCTGCACAGCCATATCCACTGTGGAACCTACTGCCTCGTAGAGGTGGACAACGCTCATGCCATCATCTGACAGAATGTAGACGATAGCCTCGTAGTAGGTCTGGTCAAACTCTCGCTGCTGCTCGTAGACCTGGTACTCTGGTGCCCAACGGAACCCCAGATAAGTGACCATGTCTCTCATCATCTCCGGATAACCGGCAGTGCTCTCGCAACGAGTCATCCGAACCACCTGCGGGTAGAACCTGAGATCCATCTGCAGATGATTGGGGAAGTTTTGATTAGACGCCGGTAGAAGAACTGAAGTGGAAAGCAACAACAAGGTTTCAACGGACGATAAGGATGTTGAGAAGAACAGGATATCGAAGCAACAACGGGAAACACGAGACCAAAAACTCCTGAGGTACTACGGAAAACCCATCCGGGCTTCTAAAGGATCAATATCTACTGCTTAAGGAATAGAGGATTTGCTTCCGAGGCTTACACGCCTCCGTTCTCAATCATGAGTAGGCAACATGATAAATCATGTCACAACCACCTCCATTCCTATGGACTAGTAGATATAACTATCCTAGAGAAACCAGGATTCGTGGAAACCTAACTTGAAAGTTTAGGTGAGAAGGGAAAACAACGTTGCACTTCCTTACCAGAAAAAGGGAGGGTGGGTGGGGAAAGAAATAAAATGGAAGAATTCCTACTCTCATGTTTCATTTTTCCTATATAGCTACAAAATAGTTTCTAGACTCAACTGCGACCAGTAAAAGGGATCCTACAGGCTCTGATACCATTTGTCGCACCCGGACTTCTAGAGGATACTCGCAGTTCCGTTGAAAAGTAGTTGATTGGATTACGGGGATTACCGGCACCCGCATCTCTTACGAGTAGGCCAACACACGTATGTGTGACAACCAACCCCTACTGTTCATCATCTACGTAAAACATCCCATAGAAATCAGGATACTACCATTGACGTACTTCATACCATACACACATGTTACGTCAACGGCATTTAACAAAATGATAACACAACATATCTCTAAGACACAAATAAATAGAAATAAGTTGCAAATAGCTCTCACTAGAGCAGAGATACCAAATACAATCATCCAGAGGACACATGTCCCAACATATCATCATTACATCACAGCGGAAGCATTCAACATGTCTGAGTACAGACAAGATCCAAATAGGCCTAAGAGGCCGGAAACGAAAAGACGGAGCCCATCCACGAAGTCTCGGATCCTGCCTGGGTCCGCTATCTACTCGTCAGCAGTCTCGTCAAACTCCACGTAGTAGCCACCATGGGGATCCTCGGAAACGTAGTCTGCGGAAACCACAGCCCCAAAGGGGGTCAGTACATAAACGTACTGGCAAGCAAGACTCACAGTTCACCAAAGTGTAACCCGTCAACACCAAGCACAGATGCTTTGGGTTCAACGGAAGAAGGGGATATAAAAGATGCTGCAACTGGCTACACTAACCAACTACAGAACATACTACAACTTTCAGCTAACAGAAAGGAGATAAGATAGCGTATCGTAACCATCTATAACTAACCACCAAACAAACCCATCCTGGATCTCGCCCCTTATCCAAAGAAGCAATACGAGGATAACTCACACAGTTGGATTAATGATGGATCAAGTTATTGTGACAATAAGGCTATTACTAGTCTAGTTACCATTAGTTAGGTGTAAGTTGTTCTGAGTACTTGTTAGCCAGTACTTTCACCAAGTCAATCATAACCGCGGAAAACACGGCTTCTCGAGAAGATTTATCCCTGCAGGGGTGCACCAATTTGGCCGTACACGTAAGAATATCCCGCCAGACGGGAATCAAACCCACCAAGCGAGGCACTCAACACAACTCAACTCATCTTCGCATCAAGCCCAAAGCACCACGTGCTGTGCGTGCGCGGCTAATCGAGCCCCAGTACATAATAGAAATATAGTAACAGAAAGTAACGGGTAACAGAATCGAGCAAAAACAACCCTAAGCATGCTAGTAAGACACGGGCAACAAGCAATGGGGTTATAGGTGTGGAGGTGAGGCTATATCAGGTTTAAGGATAACATGTGATAGGTTCGTAACAGCAGCAACAATTCATAGGGCTAGCAAAATAGACAACGGAAAGTATCGGTATCCAATGTTGAGAGGAACACAGTGGTTCATGTGAGTGAATACTTGCCTGCAAACTCAGCATCCTGGTACTGAGCTAGATCCTCAGAAGGGGTGTCGTAAGTATCGTCTGTCTCAACTTCGTCGTCTATCCGAGAAGAAGCAAACAAACAACGCAGAGAGATAAACAATCAATAACATGGCAAGGTGCACAATCATGGGATGATGCATGACCATTTAATTGATGCACCAAAATAAACTAATTGATATGGTAACAACATGATTAAATGGACCCACATGCAATTTGAGTTGCATATGGAAAGCCCATCAATTAAGGTTGGAATAATTGTTTTACAACTAATCAACAGGTGAAAGTGGATTAGTATGATGCATGGATGAGGAAAACAGAAAAATAACAACAATAGAATCAATTTAAGATAAGGTTTACCAAGTTTGGAATTTTATTGATTAAGTTAGGAAATTTTGGTTCCTTAAAGGTGTTACACGAGCATTTGTTGTTTTCAGCAATTTAAATTGTTCAAAACAATTAACAAAATTCATATTTGGAAAGTACACAAAGTTTTAGGTGGATTACATGTTTCAATTATTGAAAAAGGAATTAAGATGAATTATTTATGAATTAAACAAGTTAAACAAGATTTAATTGAATTTAATTCAAGTATGAATATTATTTGAAGTTTATTTGTTCAAAACATAAATTCAATTTCATAATTGAAAAGTTTATACTTTTCTAGTTTGAAAACATATTTTACATGTTCAAAAATAATTTAATTTGAGCAAGTTATGAATTTAGCAAATTTAAATGATTTAAACAAGGTTTAAATTATTTAAGCAATTTTAATTATTCAAAACATGAAACAAAATTTATATTTGAAAAGATGTTTCAAAATAGCATGGAAAACATATTTTATTTATGTTATTTGGATTAAGTATGAATTAGTTAGGCATTTAACCAATTTGAAAATCAATTGTTTGAATTTGAAATTTGAATGCATTTGAATTATTCAAAACAGAATACAAATGTTATAAACAGGTAGAGAATTAAATTTGGTTCAACAAACATATTTTATTTTTATTATTTGGATTTGTAAAATAAAAGTTATTGGCATTTTATTTGCAGGGACCAAACTGTAAAAGAAAAGGGTTTAATTTGAAATAGAAAAGCTGAAAAACAAATGTTACTCTGCAGTGGCTAGCCACTGCCACTGACAGAGGGCCCCTGGGGCCAACGTGGCAGCAATGCGCACACAGCAGCTGACAGGGGGGCCACCCTGTCAGCGCCCTTCGCAAAAAAGGTTGGGTTTTTCCCTGCGGGAGGGGGGACTCGAACCCTGGCCTGCGCTGCGCGCGCACTGCACTGCTACCACTGCGCTGCGAACGTTCGCTTGACAATATAGGGTACGCAGACAGGTTATTGTTCGGTTAGCGAATAGCGCCTGACGAAACTGAATTTCGCCCAACGACTGAAACTGACAACAGCTCGATGCTCGCCGGCGGTGACTGCTGCTCACCGTGGACGCGTTAGTGTGTGGGTGCTGCTCGTGCTGGGGTGTTGGCGTTCGCGCAAGCAAGAGGGAGAGAGAGGAGGGTTCGCTGCTCACTGTCGTGGTGGAGGTAGCAGCGGCTCGGGGTGGTGGACGTCGCCGGCGGCAGCAACACGGACGGCGGCGGCGCTGTGGACGCCCTCCGTGCACGCTGGGGTGTTGACGATGACGAGGAAGCTGCGAGGGACCGATTCGCGCGGCTAAGTGGGAAGGTGGCGCATCGAGGTGGCGGTGGTCATCGGATTTTCAGGTGGCGGTGGCCGGATGAGGTTCAGAGGTGCAGGGATCGCCGGCAGAGAGAGGGAGGCGACGGCGGCTGAGGGAGATAGGGGTGGTAGGTAGGCTAGGGCTGCTCGGCGGAGGCCTAGGGTAGGCTTTATAGGCATAGGGGACGGCTGATGGCCGTTGCCTGCGCGCCGTCGACGTGGCGCCGGCGGATGCGCGGCCGTACCGCGGGAAGACGATGGCGAACCGGTACCGGGCCGTGGAGAGAGGTAAGGTGGGCTGGGCCGTGCTGCCCCCCCCCCTCTGTGAGCGTTTTTTTCCTGTTTTTTATTTTTCTCTTCTGTTTTTTTTTTGCGGAAATAGAAATAGGAAGAATTAGATAGGTTTTTGGGTTAGTAAAAATTTAGAAAAAATTGTGTGAGTTGATTAGGTCAACAACAACCAATTGCCAACTTTGGTTTTTCAAAAAGTTCAAATTCTATTGTTGTTTTGTAAATGATTGAATTTGTATGAATTTTGAAATATTGGGTGATTTATTTAAAAGAAACATTTCCAAAAGTTTAAACCCTCAATTTTATTTGAAACACCTTGCTTAGAATTTTTTTGTAAATTTCAATAATTCCAAAGGGTTGATGTTTGGAATTTTGTTTGAATTTGAATAACATTTGGATTAAGTGAACTATTAAAAACCACAATTTTAAACAGTTGAACCTTATGGATTAAATGGAAACAATTGAGGTTTTGAGTTGAACTTTTTATTTGAAAAATTGTAACATAACAAGTATGAAACAAGCATTTGAATAATGTTTGGATTTCAATTGTAAAAACAAAGAAAACCAGATGCAAACAAATAGGAAACAAATGCAATGAGTATGATGACATGATGCAAAACATTAATTAAACAAGAAACAAGCATTCTAGGGGTGTTTTCATACTTGGGATGTTACAATTTGATCTTCATGTGTTATGCTACTCAAGTGGTTTTGTTATATCCGTAAACACTTTGATCACGGGGTAAAGGTGATAGTGTGTGCTCCGTGTGGTTTAGCATGATATTTATGTATTGTGTTGGAAGATGAACCTATGAAATTGCGGCGTTTGTTTAGTAGTAATTTATGGCGCTCGTAGTGACATTGGGGTTCCCTAGAGAGGGAATATAGACTTGAGGAGTGTTGTTAAAGCCCTACGCAAAGATTAGTGTTCTTTATTCGACCTGAGAGTGGTTCGGAGTAGCATAGTGAAGAAATGATATATATGCATTCAATTATGTTTTCATTGTTGAGAGTGTCCTCTAGTGAAAGTAGGAGCCCTAGGCCTTATTTCCGAGCATTAAAACACCGTTTTTCGCCTGTTCTGCTACATGTTTGCTTGCTGCCAATTTTATTTCAGATTGTTATTATCACTTATAATCATCCATACTACTTCTATTTTACTCTCTATTCGCCGAACTAGTGCACCTATATACCTGAAAAGTATATTGGGTGTGTTGGGGACACAAGAGACTTCTTGTATCTTGATTGCACGGTTGCTTGAGAGGGATATCTTTGACCTCTACCTCCCGGAGTTCGATAAACCTTGGGTGATCCACTTAAGGGAAACTTGCTGCTGTTCTACAAACCTCTGCTCTTGGAGGCCCAACAGTGTCTATCAGTGTGCGGGTGATAGGTGATACGTCATAAACGTATCCTTAATTTCTGATGCTCCATGATGATAATATGCCAATTGCTACATGTTTTCTCCCATCTTTATGTCATTTTTAATAATCCGGACTAACCTATTGACAAGATGCCATAGCGATAGTTCCCTGTTTTCTGCTCTTTTTAGTTTCAGAAAAGTTGTTCTCGAAATATTCTCCGAATTGGAAAGTTCGAATCCCGGAAATCTTATTTTCCCCGGAAGCATCCAGAAGACCGAAGAGGAGACGAAGAGGGGCATCAGGGGGCCCACACCATGGGGTGGCGCGACCCCCTCTTGGCCGCGCTAGGGGGTGGTGTGGGGCCCCTGGACCTCCACCGCCTCCGCCCTTTCGCTTATTTAATCCCCCCCGGTTGGAAAACCCTAGACACATCGACCTTTTCTGCAAAATACATCTGTAGCTCCGCCGCCGCCAACGACAAGTTTTGGGGGACAGATCTCTATTCTGGCACCCTGCTGGGACGGGGAAGTGCCCCCGGAAGCCATCTCCATCGCATTTGCTGTCTCCTATGATGAGGAGGGAGTAGTTCTCCCCCGGGGCTGAGGGCTCAACCGGTAGCTATGTGGTTCATCTCTCTCTCCCATGGTGTGATCTTTATGTGATCATGAGCTTTGTAATCTAGTTGAATATGTAGATTCGATCTTCATGTGTTATGCTACTCAAGTGGTTTTGTTATCTCCGTAAAGACTTTGATCACGGGGTAAAGGTGATAGTGTGTGCTCCGTGTGGTTTAGCATGATATTTATATCTTGTGTTGGAAGATGAACCTATGAAATTGTGGCGTTCGTTTAGTAGTAATTTATGGCGCTCGTAGTGACATTGGGGTGCCCTAGAGAGGGAATATAGACTTGAGGAGTGTTGTTAAAGCCCTACGCAATGATTAGTGTTCGTTATTCGACCGGAGAGTGGTTCGGAGTAGCATAGTGAAGAAATGATATTTATGCATTCAATTATGTTTTCATTGTTGAGAGTGTCCTCTAGTGAAAGTAGGATCCCTAGGCCTTATTTTCAAGCATTGAAACACCATTATCCGCATGTTCTGCTACATGTTTGCTTGCTGCCATTTTTATTTCAGATTGTTGTTATTACTTATAATCATCCATACTACTTCTATTTTACTCTATGTTCGCCGAACTAGTGCACCAATATACCTTAAAAGTATATTGAGTGTGTTGGGGACACAAGAGACTTCTTGTATCTTGATTGCACGGTTGCTTTAGAGGGATATATTTTACCTCTACCTCCCTGTGTTCGATAAACCTTGGGTGATCCACTTAAGGGAAACATGCTGATGTTCTACAAACCTCTGCTCTTAGAGGCCCAACAGTGTCTATCAGTCTGTGGGTGATAGGTGATATGTCATAAATGTAACCCTAATTTCTGATGCTCCAGGATGATATTATGCCAATTGCTACATGATTTCTCCCTTCTTTATGTCATTTTAATAATTTTCCGGACTAACCTATTTACAAGATGCCATAGAGCCAGTTCCATGTTTCCTACTGTTTTTAGTTCCAGAAAAGGTGTTCTGGAAATATTTTCGAAATTGGAAAGTTCAAAGCCCGGAAGTCCTATTTTCCCCGGAAGCATCCAGAAGACCGAAGAGGAGATGAAGAGGGGCATCAGGGGGCCCACACCATGGGGTGGCGCTGCCCCCTCTTGGCCGCGCCAGGGGGTGGTGTGGGGCCCCTGGACCTCCACTGCCTTTGCCCTTTCGCTTATTTAATCCCCCCAGTTGGAAAACCCTAGACACATCGACCTTTTCTTCAAAATACATCCATAGCTCCGCGCCGCCGCCGACAAGTTTCGGGGGACAGATCTCTATTTTGGCACCCTGCCGGGACAAGTAAGTACCCCCGGAAGCCACCTCCATCTCCGTTGCTATCTCCTATGATGAGGAGGGAGTAGTTCTCCCCCGGGGCTGAGGGCTCAACCGGTAGTTATGTGGTTCATCTCTCTCTCCCATGGTGTGATCTTTATGTGATCATGAGCTTTGTAATCTAGTTGAATATGTAGATTTGATCTTGATCTGTTATGCTACTCAAGTGGTTTTGTTATCTCCGTAAACACTTTGATCACGGGGTAAAGGTGATAGTGTGTGCTCCGTGTGGTTTAGCATGATATTTATATCTTGTGTTGGAAGATGAACCTATGAAATTGTGGCGTTTGTTTAGTAGTAATTTATGGCGCTCGTAGTGACATTGGGGTGCCCTAGAGAGGGAATGTAGACTTGAGGAGTGTTGTTAAAGCCCTACATAATGATTAGTGTTCGTTATTCGAGCGGAGAGTGGTTCGGAGTAGCATAGTGAAGAAATGATATTTATGCATTCAATTATGTTTGCATTGTTGTGAGTGTCCTCTAGTGAAAGTAGGAGCCCTAGGCCTTATTTCCAAGCATTGAAACACCATTTTCTGCCTGTTCTGCTACATGTTGGCTTGCTGCCATTTTTATTTCAGATTGTTATTATCACTAATAATCATCCATACTACTTCTATTTTACTCTCTCTTCGCGGAACTAGTGCACCTCTATACCTGAAAAGTATATTGGGTGTGTTGGGGACACAAGAGACTTTTTGTATCTTGATTGTACGGTTGCTTGAGAGGGATATCTTTGACCTCTACCTCCCTGAGTTCAATAAACCTTGGGTGATCCATTTAAGGGAAACTTGCTGCTGTTCTACAAACCTCTGCTCTTGGAGGCCCAACAGTGTCTATCAGTCTGCGGGTGATAGGTGATACGTCATAAACGTATCCCTAATTTCTGATGCTCCATGATGATATTATGTCAATTGCTACATGATTTGTCCCTTATTTATGTCATTTTTAATAATTTTCCGGACTAACCTATTGACAAGATGCCATAGAGCCAGTTCCATGTTTTCTACTGTTTTTAGTTTCAGAAAAGTTGTACTGGAAATATTCTCGGAATTGGAATGTTCGAAGCCCGGAAGTCCTATTTTCCCCGGAAGCATCCAGAAGACCGAAGAGGAGACGAAGAGGGGCATCAGGGGGCCCACACCATGGGGTGGCGCGGCCCCCTCTTTGCCGCACCAAGGGGTGGTGTGGGGTCCCTGGACCTCCACCGCCTCTGCCCTTTCGCTTATTTAATCCCCCCGGATTGAAAACCCTAGACACATCGACCTTTTCTACAAAATACATCCGTAGCTCCGCCGCCGCTACCGACAAGTTTCAGGGGACAGATCTCTGTTATGGCACCCTGCCGGGACGTGGAAGTGCCCCCGGAAGCCATCTCCATCGCTGTTGCTGTCTCCTATGATGAGGAGGGAGTAGTTTTCTCCCGGGGCTGAGGGCTCAACCGGTAGCTATGTGGTTCATCTCTCTCTCCCATGGTGTGATCTTTATGTGATCATGAGCTTTGTAATCTAGTTGAATATGTAGATTTCATCTTCTTGTGTTATGCTACTCAAGTGGTTTTGTTATCTCTGTAAACACTTTGATCACGGGGTAAAGGTGATAGTGTGTGCTCCGTGTGGTTTAGCATGATATTTATATCTTGTGTTGGAAGATGAACCTATGAAATTGTGAAGAAATGATATTTATGCATTCAATTATGTTTTCATTGTTGAGAGTGTCCTCTAGTGAAAGTAGGAGCCCTAGGCCTTATTTCCTTGCATTGAAACACCGTTTTCCGCCTGTTCTGCTACATGTTTGCTTACTGCCATTTTTATTTCAGATTGTTACTATCACTTATAATCATCCATACTACTTCTATTTTACTCTCTCGTCGCCGAACTAATGCACCTATATACCTGAAAAATATATTGGGTGTGTTCGGGACACAAGAGATTTCTTGTATCTTGATTGCACGGTTGCTTGAGAGGGATATCTTTGACCTCTACCTCCCTGAGTTCGATAAACCTTGGGTGATCCACTTAAGGGAAACTTGCTACTGTTCTACAAACCTCTGCTCTTGGAGGCCCAATAGTGTCTACAAGAATAGAAGCGTGCGTAGACATCAGTAGGTAGTACTAAAGGCTAACTTGGTTCCAGGTGCCTCGTGCAACTTTTTCGGAATCGAGTAGTGAAGTGTCATCCTTGATAAGCGACAATCCTACTAGGGACTCCATGCATGCTAACAAACTGAGAGATCAGCAAGCTGGTCTCCACGATACGTAGTCCGGGCAGTACTAAAGTGAGCAAATTTAGTGAGCCTGTCCACGAATAGAATCATTTCGTCGGTTGGACTTAGGAAGTCCAGCAATAAAGTCCATTCCGACTTCATCCCATTTTCAAATAGGCACTTTTAGTGGCTGAAGCAATCCAGCAGGGCTCGTGCCCATCTTTTACCTGCTGACATATATGACACTTGGCCATAAACGAGGCAATCTCTCGTTTCATTCCATCTTGGATCCTCCGGGGTGAGTAGAATACAGGGTATCATGAGCCTTAGTCATGAAGGTCTGCTTTAACTCGGATTCGGTAGAAACAAAAATGCGACCTTCATACCACAAGACTCCCTCGGAATCAACGGTCAAGCCAGCAACTTTCTACTTCTCCATGCGGTTCTTCATTCCATCTATACTCTTCTGGCCTTTCTGAGCTTCTTTGATCTGATCAACTAGAGTTGATTTAACTTCTATGGCGTCGAACATGGCCTAGCTGGCCACCTGAATACCAAGCTGGTCAGGTTCTTTCCACAACTCAGGTTGACTAATCTGAATCATAGCATTCAGAGAGACCGGTTTTCGACTAAGAGCATTAACAACAACATTTGCCTTACTAGGGTGATAGTGGATATTTAGATCATAGTCTTTGATGAGGTTAATCCAACGTTGTTTCCTCATATTGAGTTCACGCAGAGTGAAGATATACTTCACGCTGAGTACAACTGCGGCAAGCTCCAAGTCATGCATGGGGTAGTTCATCTCATGAGATCTCAACTGGCGTGAGATATAAGATATGCCCATCCCTTCTTGCATGAGAACACTTCCAAGATCAAGCTTAGAAGCATCACAATAGAGATCGAAACTATTGGTCTTGTCCGGCATAATGGGTAACGGAGATGACACTAGTCGATTCTTCAACTCTTGGAAACTCTCTTCGCATTTGTCCATCCATACAAACTTATTATCCTTTCTAAGCAACTAAGTGAGTGGTCTGGTGATGCTCGAAAATCCCTGAACAAACTTGCCGTAATATCCTGCTAAAGCCAGAAATGATCTCACATCAGTCTGATTGGTCGGAGGAGCACACTCTGCCACTGACTTAACTAGAGAAGGGTCAACAAAAATTCCACCTTTGGATACCACATGTCCAAGAAATCCGACTTCCTTCAGCCAAAATTGGCACTTACTAAACTTAGCATACAATTGATGCTTACTAAGTGTTCCGAGCACAGTTCTCAGATGTTCTTCGTATTCTTCCTCACTCCTGGTGTAAATAAGAATGTCGTCTATGAACACCACGACAAACTTGTCCAAATAATCCATGAACACCTTGTTCATAAGATTCATGAAATAGGTAGGGACATCGGTCCAACCAAAAGGCATCACTGTGTACTCATACAATCTGTAACGAGTGGTGAAAGAGGTCGTGGGAATATCGGTCTCACGAATCTTCAACTGGTGATAACCAGTGCGAAGATCGATCTTTGAGAAAATTCTAGCCCCAACAAGCTACTCAAACAGATCTTCAATTTTGGGCAACCGGTACTTGTTCTTGATCGTGACATCATTCAACTTGCGATAATCCACACATAAGCGAGTGGTACCGTCCCGTTTGTCCACAAAAATGATATGTGATACCCATGGTGATGCACTAGGGCGAATCAGACATTTTCTCAACATCTCATCCAGTTGTTTCTTCAATTCATCTACCTCCTTTGAATTCATCCGGTAAGGCTTCTATGATATAGGTCCGGTTCCAGGTACTAACTCAATAATAAACTCGATATCCCGATCAGGGGGCATACCGGATAACTCTTCTTGAAAAACATCCGGGTATTCACATACTACCGGAACTTCCTCATATGTGGGGTTGGCTACACTGGTGTGGCAGTGGATATCTGATGAAGGCTTGGTTGTGGTGTAGGAAACATTTTCTCCATCACTAGTGGTCATTGATATGGACTTCCTGGTGCAATCTATAACACCCTTATACTTGGTCATCCAGTTCATACCCAGTACTACTTATATCTCTTGGGATCCCACTACTATGAGGTCGGCATGAAAAAATTTCCTTGTATTTCCACGGGTACTTCATTGCAAACAAGGTTGGCTTTAGCACCATCTTCAGGTATTTGTACTAACATAGTGTTATGCATACGTGTATGTTTCATACCACTCTTTTCACAAACGGCTTAGTGACAAAGGAATGTGATGCACCATAATCAATCATTACTGTAGCTGGTACATAGTTGAAAGGAAACATACCCATCACCATGTCTTGTGTGCCTTCTATACTTCCTCAAAAGTGACATGATTCAGATGTCCCTTCATCACATTCTGCCTCCTCATGACTTGACCTTGGTTCATCTTGGTTGCAGTGGGCTGAGCTGGAGCAGCATTCTTGGTAAGGCACTCACGAGCGAAGTGTCCTTCCTTTCCACAGACAAAGCAACCTCCATCGGGATTCGGGTTTGGGTTAGGCTTTGCAGCACGGTTGAAGTTGTTTCCATTCCCATTTCCTGCAGTCTTCGGTGCATAAGGTGCACGGTTGTTGTTGTCAATGCCGCAGCAGCGGCCATCACGCCAAATTGGGAGCGGCCTATTTTTAATTTTACCTTTTTACTTTCCTAAATTGAACTGACAAGTGGGACCCACCATCAGTTTCCTTAATTGAGATGTTAATTCGGGTTAAATGGCGAATCAGTCCCTACTGTGAATTCCTCCATAAAATGTGGTAGGTTTATGTGTGCTATATCACTAAAGTGGTGTCATTTGGTAAATTTAAATTCAAAAGTGGTAGTTTTGTCCTAATTTCTCTGTTCTCGACGTCTGTGTCAACCGTGTTGTAAAATGTGCTTTCTTGGCCTATTCTTCTTAGAAAAGAATTGAGTTTTTGTCGCCATTTAATAGTAAAAGTTGTCTTGAACGTTCTGTTAGCTATATGGTTTTGACACTTAAGCGACCAAATATCCGGCTATTGTATAGAGTTGACGGAAGAATGTTGGACTTCGGCAATGGTCGAGGCAGCACAAATATTGTTGGAATCTATAATTGGAAAATAACAATTTATTCATGCCTGCATACGAAAAGTACAAATGCATGTCGGAATCGAATCGAAGTCGTTCACCGGGCGCGCATATAGACGAAAATCAATTCGACATATATACCGACCGAAGGAGCACTCGATCGGCAAAATTAATGACATGATGTCGCCGGTCGGAGGCACTAACGGATCATGCGGCGGTGAGTCGGTGACGATGATCTTCATGCATGCCGGACTGGCAATGGCCAGGGACGCTGCCGATGAAGTATAGTTCAGTGTCCGATTCCGTACCTTTATCAATTACCATGTCGATTTCAGCTACGCGCCTACCTTCGAACGATAAATACAACCGGCCCGACGGAACAAAGGATCATAGAAAGTATGTACGGCGCCAATTCAGAGATCACCATAGCGGCCACCGTCGAGAGCCGCGAACGGTTCGCTGCCCCTTTCGTCAATGTCGACCGCTTCCGCGACCTCGGCAAGCTTGCCGGGTACACCACGCCATGCGCGGCACAACCGCTCGACGCTCGGTGGGGCATCTTTCCAGACGCCATCCCGCGGGTTCTCGGGTCCGGCCGCGACATGCACGCCACGGTGCAGGCCGTGGCGTACGAGTGTGCCGGCGTCCTCATGGAGCAGATGGCGTCGGCAAACGACGTGTGCGACGCCACGAGCCGCGCCTCAAGAGTCCTGGGGCTGACCAAGAACGCCGCCGCGACGGAAGCGGCGAGGTTGCGCGAGGAGAACGCCTTGCTACGGGAGCAGGCGGCGAGACTGCGGGGGGAGGTGGCCGCGCTGAGGAACAGGGCGGGTGAGGTGGACCAAGACAACGCGTTGCTCCGGCACATCATGTAAATACGTTTGAGTAGCGGGTGTCCCGCGCTAGCAAGAATACACCAGTGCAATGTATTGCAAACTTCAGTAGTACGATATATTGCACTCTTTACTATTAACCTACTCTCTCCGATCCATAATTAGTGTCGGGAGCTGTGCACTAATTTGTACTCCCTCCATTCTTTTTACTCCGCGTATTAGAATTGTTTTAAGTCAAATGTTGCAAAGTTTGACCAAATTTGTAGAACAAAATATCAATAGTTATAATACCAAATCGATATAATATGAAAGTATATTACATGGTGAATCAAAGAATACTGATTTGGTATTATGAAGATTGAAATATTTAGCTATAAGTTTGACTTTGCACAAACCTAATACGCGGAGTAAAAAGAAACAGATGGAGTATGTACGTACCTAGGCTTCTTGCCTACTCCCTCCGACACTTTTTTCAGATCAGAGAGTAGATATGAATTCTACTGTTCTATCAGTTCTGCAAAAATTGTGCCTACAACTTTGACCAAAGCTTAGCAGAGGCAATGCATCATCGTGGAACTTTGATCAGAGAGTGGATATTAATTCCCTCCACGCGCCGCAACGCGCTACCCAACCCGCGACGTCTGACATTCTGTCGCGGGTCTCCTCCCGACCCGGGACTAAAGACTCATTAGTCACGGTGCGCGACGCTTGGGGACTGATGCTGGCATACCGAAGGCCTTTTTTCTACCAGTGAAATAATGTAAACTAGAGGCTGGGGCGCCCCTTGGGGCGCCTCCTAGCCGGTCAGATGCGCCCCCAAATTTCGTTAAGACCACCGTACATAATTTTCACTACATATCTACTACTATCGAAGTTCAAAAGTTGAAATGAACAGCCAAGGCATTAAGTTGTTACATAGAAACTCAAACCAAAATTTATGCATGGAACTAAGAATTTCCAAAATTCTGAAACCTGAAAGGTTATATGTAAAAAAATCTGAAACCTAGTGAGCCGTAAGTGGTAATAACTTGACTTCAAATTGTGGGTTTCTTTCTGAATAGTAACATAGTTTCATGTGACAAGTAAGACAATCTCAAAACACATGTACCTTGTCATATTTTCAGTGGTTACAATTTGAGAAGGCACTGGTTGCTCTCCAATTTTTCATAACCGTACATGGTCCAAGCTCTGAATTGTACATATCATAGGCAAGACATAGTTCTTCGGGAGAAAGGACCATCGGTTGTTTCAAAAGGTATAGAGACCATCATGGCATGCTTAACCTGAGCTAACTGAAGCCTCCTCATGTTCCTACCTGATCTTGCATGCATCTGTTAGCTCATGAAATTTGTTATTGTTCTGTAACATGTTCATCAATCACTCTAACATGGTTAAGATTAAGCAAAACAAAATGACAATCATCAATTTACTAATTTTTTGCGTACATGTTCTCTAGAGCTCTTACCAGTTCTAGCAAAGAATTAGACATATTCTTCCTTTTCATGACCTAAGTTCTACTACGAGGCATAGTACTACCTAAGTAAGAAGGAACGGCAGTATTTCGTGACTAAGTTTGGTAACAAATAGGCGTAAAAGGAATGTTCTTTTTGCTATAACAAGAATTAAATATGTAAACCGAATCAATTATAAAAACTGGTATTCTTTTACTGGTTATTTAACTCGAATTTGGGAGATTCTTAGCTGTAGTGACTTTCCTCTAATAACAAGAAATGTATGTTAGGTTGTTGACACTTCACACTTCAGAATATATCCCTTACCAAGATAGCCATCACATGTAAGAGCTTGCTACAAATCTTCACTAGATATGACTATACCGCTCTATTTTCAAGCGGAAAGTTGTATGTACCATCAACTGTCTAAGTACAGTTTCATTAACCGCGACCAAATATATTCTTGGTTGATGAGTAGCTGGATACATGCATAGTCAATAACCATAATGGGAAAATTAGCAAGTTATACTGAACTATGTGGATCAAACCTCGTGACTGAGGATCAGCACCACATGGATTTTCTCAATACTGAAACTACCATTTCTAGTCATATGTTGTGAGAACACCCACCAAGGCAATTGATCAGCAGCTTCGATATGTGTCCTCACAAGGTGATATTTGCACGTTGTGAACTTTGGATGGAATATCTAGTCTGGGCATGTAACATCCCAAGTATGAAAATACCCCTAGAATGTTTGATTTCCTGTTTAATTAAAGTATTGCATCATGTCATCATATTTATTTCCTTGTTTGCAGTTGTTTACTATTTGTTTTGCATCTGTTATTCCTTGTTTTCATAATGGAAATTCAAACAATTTCAAATGATGTGTTTCATACTTGTCATGTTACAATCTTGTTTTCAAATAAAAGTTCAACTCAAACAACCTTTTGTTTCCAATTATTCCATAATGATCAACTAATAAAATGGTGGTGTTATTTCAATTAATTAATTCCAATTGCATTCAAAACTCAAATTCAAATCATCAAACAGCACACTAATTTGAAATTATAAAAATAACCAAAACATTTGTGCTCATTTTGTTTCCATTTGAAGTTTTGGGTCACCCTATTTAAAATTTTGGTTTCAATAAATCATTTTAATACTCAAATCATCCAAATATGAATTAATTCCAAACAACACTTTAAATTTGAAAGTTTTGGAAAAACAAAGTTGTCAATTAGTTGATATTATAAAAACTAACCTAACCCTAATTTTTCCCAAAGTTTCCTAGCCCTAAAAACTATCTAATTCTTCCATTTTCCTTTGCTGCAAAAAAAAAACAGAAAAACAAAAATAAGAGAAAGGAAAACAAACGCTCGCGCGCGGCAGCTAACCCAGCCGGCCCAGCCCACTTACCGCTGCGCTGGCCCGGTACCCCTTCGCTCGCAGCCGCCCCCGTCGTCTTCGTGTACGGCGCAGCATCCGCGTGTGCCACGGCGGCACTGCGCAACTCCGACGGCCATCCAGCGCCCTAGTGGCCTATATCTACCCCTGGACCTCGCCCTGCGCAGCCCTAACCCTAGCCACCCACCTAGCCCTCGCGATCGCCGCCGTTTTTCCTCTCTCGCGGCCAATCCCCACCTCTCTGTATCTCACCGGCGCGCCACCTCTGAACTTCCGATGGCCGCCGCCGCTCCCGTTCACCTCTACCCTCGCTGACCGCAGGAACCAGTTCGCCGCTTCCTCCTCGAGCTGGACGACACCGCCGCTGAGCTCGCCACCGTCTGGATCCACCCCGCCGAGCACGTCGATGTCGCCTCGCCGTCGAGCTCCACCTCGGCCATCTCCCGGTGAGCACGCCACCGTGCACCTCTCCCTCCTCCCTACCCTCTCTGGCTAGCAAGCACACGCACACACTCGCAACGCGTCCGTGCACGTCACCACGGCATCACCCCGGCACAGCAGCACGAGCACATCGACCGTAGCTCGCCGCCGGCGACGCGCCCCTGTCCAAGATTCAGAAAACACCCGCGTCAGTTTTAGTTAAAAGTTCAGGTTCACGAATCTGAAGCTTATCCTATGTGCGCGTGTACTACTGACAAGAAACGATTCCTACCGCACTGGTTACAGTGCGTTGCGCGCACCCCCGAGCCCCAGGTTCGAGTCCTGGCCTCGCACGGGAGAAATCCCACCCTTTTTTTCGACCGTGCGCTGACAGGGTGGCCCCCCTGTCAGCCACACCGTGGCCACGCAAGCACGCGCAGGCCCAGGGCCCATCTGGCAGTGCCCTGGGTATGTTTCTGCGCGGTATAAAATGGTTTTCCAACTTTCTGTTTTAAAAACCAGTCCCTCCAGATTAACAGATTGGTCCCTGAAAATAATTTGATAATAACTTTTATTTTATAACTCCAATTAATAAAAATAAAATATGTGCACTGCCCCAAATTTAATTATCTACCTAATGGTAACATTTGTTTCCTGTTTTGAATTTTCCAAATGCAATTCAAATTTGAATTCAAATAATTCAATTGCAATTTGCTAAAATCATAACTAATTCATACTTAAGCCAAATAATGAAAAAAAATATGTTTTCTATGCTATTTCAAATAACCTTTTCAAATATAAATTTTGTTTCATGTTTTGAATAATTTAAATTGCTTAAATAATTTAAACCATGTTTAAATCATTTAAATTTGATAAAATCATAACTTGCTCAAATTAGATTATTTTTGAACATGCAAAATATGTTTTCAACCTAGAAAAGTATAAACTTTTCAAATATGAATTTGAATTTATGTTTTGAACAAATAAAATTCAAATAATATTCAAACTTGTTTTAAATTCATTTAAAACTTGTTTAATTCATAATAAAATCATCCTAATTCCTTTTTCAATATTTGAAACATGTAATCCAACTAAAATTTTGTATTCTTTTCAAATATGAATTTTGTCATTTGTTTTGAACATTTTAAGTTGATGAAAACAACAAATACTTGTGTGACATCTTTAAGTAACCAAAAATTTCCAAACTTAATAAATAATTTCCAAACTTGTTAAATTCCTTTACCACTTGCATCTATTGTTGTTATTTTGTTGTTTTCCTCATGCATGCATCATGCTAAGAAAACTTTCACATGGTAATCAATTATAGATCATTTGTTTCCACTTAATCAATGGACCTTTTCCATATGCAATCCAATTGCATATGTGGCCATTTAAATTGTGTTACCATGTCAATAGTTTATTCTGATGCAACCATTAACTTGACATGCATCATCCCATGATTGTGCACTATGCCATGATATTGATTGTTTATATTTCTGTCTTGTTTGTTTGCTTCTTCTCGAATAGACGACGACGTTGAGACAGACGATCTTTACAGCACCCCTTCTGAGGATCTATCTCAGTACCAGGCTGCTGAGTTTGCAGGCAAGTTATCACTCACATGAACCATCATGTTCCTTTCAACATTGGTTACCGATACTTTCCGTTGTCTATTTTGCTAGCCCTATGTATAGTTGTTTCTGATACGAACCTATCACATGAATCCCTTAACCCTGATATTGCCTCACCTCCACTCCTACAACCCCATTGTTTGAGCCAGTGTCTACTAGCATGCTTAGGTTGTTTTGCTCGAGTCTGTTACCCGTTACTTTCAGTTACTATACTTCTATCATGTTCTGGGGGCTCGATATTAATCAATCAACCTGTTAATAATAATATGCTGATAAGGCACCGGCAGGAGGCCCTTTGTGGTTTTGAGGCCTGCTAGTGTCGACCCTAATAGGAAAAGGTTCTTGTCTACTGATCCATGATGAGCGCACTACCCGCATGTGGGAAGCGAGTATGGGCGCCCCTCTCAATTTGATTCGATTCGCATCTCGTCCAAATCGCCTCATTTAGTTCGTGTTTTCCATTTGCCGCATGCATGTTTTTGCGAGCCCAGCGCAGGGTTGAACTTTTGTAGTCGGCATATAGGGGGACACGGTCTTAGAGTGCTATGATGGTCCCTTTTCTTCGGGGCTTGATTAGCCGTGCGCCCAAGGTGCTTTGGGCTTGCTGCGAAGAAGAGTTGGGTTGTGTTGAGTACCCCGCTTGGTGGCAGGCATCCCATCTGGCGGGTTATTCTTACGTGTACGGCCAAATTGGTGCAACCCTGCAGGGATAAATCTTCTCGAGAAGCCGTGTTTTCCGCGGTTATGGTTGACTTGGTGAAAGTACTGGCTAACAAGTACTCAGAACAACTTACACCTAACTATTGATAACTTGACTAGTAATAGACTTATTGACACAATAACTTGACCCATTATTCATTAATCCAACTGTGTGAGTTATCCTCGGATTGCTTCTTTGGATAAGGGGCGAGATCCAGGATGGGTTTGTTTGATGTTATCTTCCAGTTGGTTACTTTACGCTATCTTATCCCCTTTCTGTTAGTTGGAAGTTGTAGTTTTCTGTAGTTGGTTAGCGCAGCCAGTTGCAGCATCTTTTATATCCCCTTTCTTCCGTTGAACCCAAGGCATCTGTGCTTGGTGTTGACGGGCTACACTTTGGTGAACTGTGAGTCTTGCTTGCCAGTACGTTGTTGTACTGACCCCTTTGGGGCTGTGGTTTCCCCAGACTATGCTTACGAGGATCCCAGTGACTGCTACTACGTGGAGTTTGACGAGGCTGCTGACGAGTAGGTAGCGGACCCGGGCAGGATCCGAGACTACGTGGATGGGCTCCGTCTTTCCTTCAGTTTCCGGCTTCTTAAGCCTATTTGGATTTGTCTGTACTCAGACCCTTTGAGTGTTTCCGCTGCTATGTAAGGATGATATGTTGGGACATGTGTCCTCTGTATGATTGTATTTGCTATTCTCTGCCCTAGTGAGGGCCAGTTGCAACTTATTTCAATCTTTTGTGTCTTAGAGATATGTTGTGTTATCATCTTGTTCAACGCCGTTGACGTACCATGTGTGTATGGTATGAAGTACGTCAATGGTAGTGTCCTGATTTCTACGGGATAATTTACATCGACGGTGAATAGTAAAGATTGGTTGTCACACATAAGTGTTGGCCTACTCGTAAGAGATGCGGGTGCCGGTAAGCCCCGTAATCCAATCAAAATACTGTTCAGTTCGTACGGTGAGTATCCTCTAGAAGTCCGGGTGCGACAAATGGTATCAGAGGCCGTCTGCCTGTAGGATCCCTTTTACTGGTCGCAGTTTGAGTCTAGAAACTATTTTGTAGCTATATAGGAAAAATGAAACGTGAGAGTAGGAATTCTGCCATTTTTCTTCTTTCCCCACCCACCCACCCTTTTCTGGTAAGGAAGTGCAACGTTGTTTTCTCTTCTCACCCAAACTTTCTAGTTAGGTTTTCACGTGTTTTGGGTTCTCCGTAGTACCTCAGGAGTTTTTGGTCTCGTGTTTCCCGATGTTGCTTCAATATCCTGTTCTTTTCAACATCCTTATCGTCCGTTGAAATCTTGTTGTTGCTTTCCACTTCAGTTCTCTACCGGCGTCTAATCAAAACTTCCCCGATCATCTGCAGATGGATCTCAGGTTCTACCCGCAGGTGGTTCGGATGACTCGTTGTGAGAGCACCGCCGGTTATCCGGAGATGCTGAGAGACATGGTCACTTATCTGGGGTTCCGTTGGGCACCAGAGTACCAGGTCTACGAGCAGCAGCGAGAGTTTGACCAGACCTACTAGCAGGCTATCGTCTACATTCTGTCAGATGATGGCATGAGCGTTGTCCACCGCTACGAGGCAGTAGGTTCCACAGTGGATATGGCCGTGCAGCAGGCAGCTTATGTGAGTCTCACCGTCCTTCGTGCTGACTACTGGGGATTTGACGATTCTATCTATCGCCACATCCCCCGTGGTTACATCACTTCGGAGGGAGCTCACTTCACTCTCTACGACAACCTGGATGTCTACGAGCATGATAACACCAGGCTGCACACCACCGCTCAGTTTGTGAGGCACAGTGACGCAGTTGCCACCACACTTTCTCAGGAGTTGGCCTCAGTCGGGGAGCAGCTCTACCTTGCTTTGACTCGTCTGGCGACGTACACCACAGACTTTGTTGGAGATGAGCGCTTTGCACGTTTCGATCAGCCAGTTGGTCGTCGTCTGCCAGATGCTGGAGGTTACGAGCCGATCAGAGGTCCACTCCTCAACCTCGGTGCTGGTTACACCGGGATTCCACGCTTTGGAGCACAGGGAGTCGACGCTATGTACTTCACCACACCTAGAGTCGCTCTCAGACCACGTCAGATCTACGTGGATCGTCGTTCTACATACTTTCGTGGGCGTCCTCCTCACCGTACCTCTCGTCGTACTACTCACCGCCGTCCTGCGTGATGAGCATGGGAGTACCGATGTATCCATCCCTAGCTATGTTTAGTTATCCTTTGGTATTCGAACCATTTATGGTGTGTTGGATATTCTGATGTATTTGAACATGTTATGATGTACCTGTTGGTTATCTATTCATGCGTCGGAATAATCTATCTTTCAGTTACCAAGTCTATCTTTTCTATTGTTGTGCTAAAATGCATGTCTATTCAGGATGCCGCCAACAAGGAACAACCCGCCTGAGCCACCTCCGATCACGGAGCTGTTGACTCAGATGACTCAGGTCATGGCATAGATGGCCCAGTTCCAGACTAACCAGCACAACAACCAGAATGCTCCACGAGTCAGTATCAAGGAGTTCCTCAGTATGGGTCCGAGAGCTTTCGTGGCAACACGTGAGCCTCTGGATGCTGATGACTGGATCCGGGAGATGACAAGGGCTCTGGACATTGCTCACGTTGCTGAGGAAGACAAAGTCAAGTATGCCACCTACCTACTGAAGGGTCAGGCAGCCACTTGGTGGGAAAACTATCAGACCATGAGAGCTGGCTACCCAATCACCTGGGGTTGTTTCAAGGATGCCTTCCTGAAGCACCACATCCCAGATGGTCTCATGGAAAGGATGCGTGAGGAGTTTTGCTCTCTCAAGCAGGGCAAGCTGGACGTTATTGGCTATTAGAACGAGTTCAATCGTCTCGCTCGATACGCTGGTGATGAGGTGTCCACTGAAGCTAAGAAGATGGCAAGGTTCCGCCGAGGTTTTAACCCGGAACTCAAGTACGCACTCACCAACATCAAGTGCAAAGACTTCGAGGAGCTCGTGAACACCGCGCTCAATGAGGAAAATGGGCACAAGGCGTTCGAAGAGTCTCGCAAGCACTCGCGTGAGGGTGGTTCCTCCTCCAACATGACCACCCCTCCGCAGAAGCGCCGCATCTGGGTGCCAAATGGTGCTGTCACTCGGGCTCCATATGCCCAAGCTTCTCCAGGCTTTGCTCCCCGCCCACCCAACCCATCTCAGATGTAGGGTCAGAGGGTTCCAATGGGGCAGCCAAGGCCAGGTCCTCCTCGTGTCGTCACTTGCTACAAGTGCAAGGAGACTGGACACTACGCTGATAAGTGCACTCAGAGGCAGCTACCTCCACCTCCTCGCCCCAACACCAACCAGGCAATGGTTCGTGCTCCTCCGGCTAAAGCCTTCAACTCCAACAACAGGCCTGACGGGAGGACCGCGAGGGTGAATCATATCAAGGCCGACAAAGCTGAGGAAGCTGCTGACGTCGTTCTCGGTATATTACCCGTAAACTCTTTTCCAGCTAAAGTGTTGTTTGATACCGGAGCATCGCATTCTTTTGTGTCAAAGATCTTTGCAACAGCATACAACCTAGTTCTGGTTCCACTAAGCAATCAAATCTCTGTTCACTCTCCGGGATCTAAAATGTTGACTTCCAAGATAAGTATGGACAATCAAATCCTAATTGGAGGTCGCATATTCCTTGCTTCACTCATGTTGCTGGGAAATTCTGACATTGATGTCATTCTGGGCATGGATTGGTTGAAGGCCAATAAAGCTAAAATTGACTGTGCTCAAAAGTCAATAACTCTCACCCACCCTTCTGGCCAGATAGTCTATTCTCCATATGGATCAAGGTCTATTCAGCTGTTCAACCTCGATGCAAAACCTCTTCCTGCAATTGAAAATGTTCCGGTGGTTTGTGAATTCCCTGATGTCTTCCCAGAAGAATTGCCGGGAATGCCTCCGGACAGAGCAGTTGAGTTCGTGATCGAGCTTGAGCCAGGTACTGCTCCAATCTCTAAGCATCCATACAAGATAGCTCCTCCTGAACTGAAATTGTTGAAGGAGAAAATCGATATGTACATGGAGAAAGGTTACATTCAGCCTAGTTCCTCCGCTTGGGGTTGCCCAACTCTGTTTGTGGCCAAGAAGGATCAAACAAAGAGACTCGTGGTGGACTATCGTCCTCTCAACGAGAAAACCATAAAAAACAAGTATCCAATTCCTCGTATCGATGATCTTTTTGATCAACTTGCTGGAGCCTCAATATTCTCAAAGTTGGACTTGAGGATGGGTTACCATCAGATAAAGATCAGAAAGGAAGATATTCCAAAAACAGCTTTCACCACTCGGTACGGTCTATATGAATACACCGTCATGTCCTTTGGTCTCACCAATGCACCGGCGACTTTCTCTCGACTTATGAATTCTGTCTTCCATGAATACCTCGACTAGTTCGTTGTGGTATATCTCGATGACATTCTGGTCTACTCAAAATCCGAGGAAGAGCATGGAGAACACCTTCGTCTCACTCTCATGAAACTTCGCGAGCATCGTCTATATGCCAAGTTCTCCAAATGTGAGTTCTGGATTCCAGAAGTTGCTTACCTTGGTCATATCATCTCTGCCAAAGGCATAGCCATTGACCCAGAAAAGGTTAAGGCAGTTGTTGATTGGAAACCTCCTAAGACGGTAAAACAAGTAAGAAGCTTTCTTGGCTTGGCTAGCTATTGCCGTCGTTTCGTCCAAAACTTCTCCAAGATTGCCAAACCTCTCACTGATCTCACAAAGAAGGACAAGAAGTTCGTTTGGACTCCACAGTGTGATGAGAGTTTCAATCTCCTCAAAACTAAACTCACTTCCACCCCAGTTCTGGTTGGCCCAGATACTACCAAACCTTTCCAGATATTCTGCGATGCATCTCTCCAAGGTCTAGGTGCAGTTCTTATGCAAGAACGTCAAGTTGTGGCTTATGCTTCACGTCAGTTGAATGCACATGAGCAAAATTATCCCACACATGATCTTGAACTTGCAGCAGTTGTGTTTGCCCTCAAGAAATGGAGACAATACTTGTTGGGTAACCGCACTGAAATCTTTTCCGATCATAAGAGTCTGAAATACATCTTCACTCAACCAGATCTGAACCTCAGGCAAAGGAGATGGATTGAAAAGATTAAAGACTTTGATCTCACCATTTCTTACACTCCAGGCAAGGCTAATGTTATGGCCGATGCTCTCAGTCGCAAATCCTATTGCAATAATCTCATGATCAGGGAAAGCCAACCTCCACTTCATGAAGAATTCCAGAAGCTGAACCTTGGTCTTGTTCCTCAAGGATATCTTGCAAGCTTGACAGCTAGTCCAACTCTCGAGGACAAGATTCGTTCTGAACAACTTCGTGATGCTGAAATCAAGAAGATTGTAGAGCACATCAAAGAAGGCAATGATAAGTTCAAGTCCTTCTCAATTGATGACAAGGGAACTGTGTTCTTCGAAGGACGCATTGCAGTTCCTCAGATTCAAAGTCTCAAAGATGTCATTCTCAAGGAGGCTCATGAAACTCCTCTCTCCATCCACCCTGGAAGTACAAAGATGTACCAGGATCTTAAGACTCTGTATTGGTGGCCTGGCATGAAACGTGAAATTGCTCAATACGTTTCTGAATGCGACGTTTGTCAACGTGTTAAAGCAGTCCATCAAAAAACAGCAGGTCTACTCCAACCTCTGAAAATTCCTGAGTGGAAGTGGGACATGATTGAAATGGACTTCGTCACTGGTTTTCCAAAGTCCAAGAAGGGCAACGATGCAATCTTCGTTGTTATTGATCGTCTCACTAAGGTAGCTCACTTCTTTGCTGTCAAAGAAACTATCTCAGCTAGCCAGTTAGCAGAGCTCTACACAGCAAGGATCGTTCCTCTTCATGGTGTTCCATTGGAAATAAGCTCAGACCGTGGAAGCATATTCACTTCTCATTTCTGGAAAAGCTTTCAAGATGCATTGGGCACCAAACTGCTGTCCAGCACAGCTTATCACCCTCAGTCTCAGGGGCAAGTCGAAAGAGTCAATCAGATTCTCGAGGATATGCTCAGAGCATGTGGTCTCTCCTTTGGCATGAAATGGGAGGATTGCCTTCCATATGCTGAATTCTCCTACAACAACAGCTACCAGGCAAGCCTAGGCATGGCACCATTTGAAGCACTCTATGGCCGCAGATGCAGGAGTCCAATCAATTGGTATGGAGCTGGTGAACGTTCACTCTTAGGCCCTGACATTGTTAAGGAAGCCGAGGAGAAAGTTCGCATCATTCGTGACAATCTCAAGTTTACCCAGTCTCGTCAGAAGAGCTACTATGACAGCAAGCACAGGAATATGATCTATGCACCTGGTGACAAAGCATATCTCCGTGTAACTCCCCTCAGAGGCACTCATCGTTTTGGTGTGAAAGGAAAGCTTGCACCAAGATACATTGGTCCTTTCAACATCCTCTCAAGGCGTGCGGAAAATGCCTATCGTCTTGAATTTCCAGAAAAACTATCCAAGGTGCACGATGTGTTCCACGTGTCACAGCTCAAGAAGTGTTTCAAAGATCCAGATCGTGTAGTTGATCATGATTCAATTGAACTGCAAGATGATCTATCTTATGAGGAGCACCCTGTTCGTATTCTCGATGAGACCGAGCGTAAGACTCGCAACAAGAGCACCAAGTTCTTGAAAGTGCAGTGGTCGCATCATTCCGATAAAGAGGCAACGTGGGAGACCGAAGAGGATCTTCGCAAGAAGTATCCGGACCTTTTCGCTTCTCAGTAAGGAATCTCGGGGCGCGATTCCTTCAAGGGGGGGCGTTTTGTAACATCCCAAGTATGAAAATCCCCCTAGAATGTTTGATTTCCTGTTTAATTAAAGTATTGCATCATGTCAACATATTTATTTCCTTGTTTGCATTTGTTTACTATTTGTTTTGCATCTGTTTTTATTCTGTTTTCATAATTGAATTTCAAACAAATTCAAATGATGTGTTTCATACTTGTCATGTTACAACATTTTCAAATCAAAATTTCAATCCAAAGTCTCCTTTTTGTTTCCAATTATTCCATAAAGATCAACTAGTAAAATGGTGGTGTTATTTCAATTAATTAATTCCAATTGCATTCAAAAACTCAAATTCAAATCATCAAACAGCACACCAATTTGAAATTATAAAAATAACCAAAACATTTTATACTCATTTGTTTCCAATTAAAGTTTTGGGTCACCCTATTTAAAATTTTGGTTTCAATAAATCATTTTAATACTCAAATCATCCAAATATGAATTAATTCCAAACAGCACTTTAAATTTGAAAGTTTTGGAAAAACAAAGTTGTCAATTAGTTGATATTATAAAAACTAACCTAACCCTAATTTTTCCCAAATTTTCCTAGCCCTAAAAACTATCTAATTCTTCCATTTTCCTTTGCTGCAAAAAAAAAACAGAAAAACAAAAATAAGAAAAAGGAAAACAAACGCGCGCGCGCGGCAGCTAACCCAGCCGGCCCAGCCCACTTACCGCAGCGCTGGCCCGGTACCCCTTCGCTCGCAGCCGCCCCCGTCGTCTTCTTGTACGGCGCAGCATCCGCGCGTGCCACGGCGGCACTGCGCAACTCCGACGGCCATCCAGCGCCCTAGTGGCCTATATCTACCCCTGGACCTCGCCCTGTGCAGCCCTAACCCTAGCCACCCACCTAGCCCTCGCGATCGCCGCCGTTTTTTCCTCTCTCGCGGACGATCCCCACCTCTCTGTATCTCACCGGCGCGCCACCTCTGAACTTCCGATGGCCGCCGCCGCTCCCGTTCACCTCTACCCTCGCTGACCGCAGGAACGAGTTCGCCGCTTCCTCCTCGAGCTGGACGACACCGCCGCTGAGCTCGCCACCGTCTGGATCCACCCCGCCGAGCACGTCGCTGTCGCCTCGCCGTCGAGCTCCACCTCGGCCATCTCCCGGTGAGCACGCCACCGTGCACCTCTCCCTCCTCCCTGCCCTCTCTGGCTAGCAAGCACACGCACACACTCGCAGCGCGTCCGTGCACGTCACCCCGGCACAGCAGCACGAGCACATCGACCGTAGCTCGCCGCCGGCGACTCGCCCCTGTCCAAGGTTCAGAAAACACCCGCGTCAGTTTCAGTTAATAGTTCGGGTTCACGAATCTGAAGCTTATCCTGTGTGCGCGTGTACTACTGACAAGAAACGATTCCTACCGCACTGGTTACAGTGCGTTGCGCGCACCCCCGAGCCCCAGGTTCGAGTCCTGGCCTCGCACGGGAGAAATCCCACCCTTTTTTCGACCGTGCGCTGACAGGGTGGCCCCCCCTGTCAGCCACACCGTGGCCACGCAAGCACGCGCAGGCCCAAGGCCCATCTGGCAGTGCCCTGGGTATGTTTCTGCGCGGTATAAAATGGTTTTCCAACTTTCTGTTTTAAAAACCAGTCCCTCCAAATTAACAGATTGGTCCCTGAAACTAATTTGATAATAACTTTTATTTTATAACTCCAATTAATAAAAATAAAATATGTGCACTGCTCTAAATTCAATTGTCTACCTATTGGTAACATTTGTTTCCTGTTTTGAATTTTCCAAATGCAATTCAAATTTGAATTCAAATAATTCAATTGCAATTTGCTAAAATTCATAACTAATTCATTCTTAATCCAAATAATGAAAATAAAATATGTTTTCTATGCTATTTCAAATAACCTTTTCAAATATAAATTTTGTTTCATGTTTTGAATAATTTAAATTGCTTAAATAATTTAAACCATGTTTAAATCATTTAAATTTGATAAAATCATAACTTGCTCAAATTAGATTATTTTTGAACATGCAAAATATGTTTTCAACCTAGAAAAGTATAAACTTTTCAAATATGAATTTGAATTTATGTTTTGAACAAATAAAATTCAAATAATATTCAAACTTGTTTTAAATTCATTTAAAACTTGTTTAATCTTGTTTAATTCATAATAAAATCATCCTAATTCCTTTTTCAATATTTGAAACATGTAATCCAACTAAAATTTTGTATTCTTTTCAAATATGAATTTTGTCATTTGTTTTGAACATTTTAAGTTGATGAAAACAACAAATACTTGTGTGACATCTTTAAGTAACCAAAAATTTCCAAACTTAATAAATAATTTCCAAACTTGTTAAATTCCTTTACCACTTGCATCTATTGTTGTTATTTTGTTGTTTTCCTCATGCATGCATCATGCTAAGAAAACTTTCACATGGTAATCAATTATAGATCATTTGTTTCCACTTAATCAATGGACCTTTTCCATATGCAATCCAATTGCATATGTGGCCATTTAAATTGTGTTACCAAGTCCACTAGTTTATTTTGATGCATCCATTAACTTGACATGCATCAACCCATGATTGTGCACTATGCCATGATATTGATTGTTTATATTTCTGTCTTGTTTGTTTGCTTCTTCTCGAATAGACGACGACGTTGAGACAGACGATCTTTACAGCACCCCTTCTGAGGATCTAGCTCAGTACCAGGCTGCTGAGTTTGCAGGCAAGTTATCACTCACATGAACCATTGTGTTCCTTTCAACATTGGTTACCGATACTTTCCGTTGTCTACTTTGTTAGCCCTATGTGTAGTTGTTTCTGTTACGAACCTGTCACATGAATCCCTTAACCCTGATATTGCCTCACCTCCACTCCTACAACCCCATTGTTTGAGCCAGTGTCCTACTAGCATGCTTAGGTTGTTTTGCTCGAGTATGTTACCCGTTACTTTCTGATTACTATATCCTATTATGTTCTGGGGACTCGATGTTAATCAATCAACCTGTTAATAATAATATGCTGATAAGGCACCGGCAGGAGGCTCTGTGTGGTTTTGAAGCCTGCTAGTGTCGACCCTAATAGGAAAAGGGTATTGTCTACTGATCCATGATGAGCGCACTACCCGCATGTGGGGAGCGAGTATGGGCGCCCCCCTCAATTTGATTCGATTCGCATCTCGTCCAAATCGCCTCATTTAGTTCGTGTTTTCCATTTGCCGCATGCATGTTTTTGCGAGCCCAGCGCAGGGTGGAACTTTTGTAGTCGGCATATAGGGGGACACGGTCTTAGAGTGCTATGAGGGTCCCTTTTCTTCGGGGCTTGATTAGCCGTGCGCCCAAGGTGCTTTGGGCTTGATGCGAAGAAGAGTTGAGTTGTGTTGAGTACCCCGCTTGGTGGGAGGCATCCCATCTGGCGGGTTATTCTTACGTGTACGGCCAAATTGGTGCAACCCTGCAGGGATAAATCTTCTCGAGAAGCCGTGTTTTCCGCGGTTATGGTTGACTTGGTGAAAGTACTGGCTAACAAGTACTCAGAACAACTTACACCTAACTATTGATAACTTGACTAGTAATAGACTTAATGACACAATAACTTGACCCATTATTCATTAATCCAACTGTGTGAGTTATCCTCGGATTGCTTCTTTGGATAAGAGGCGAGATCCAAGATGGGTTTGCTTGATGTTATCTTTCAGTTGGTTACTTTACGCTATCTTATCCCCTTTCTGTTAGTTGGAAGTTGTAGTTTTTTGTAGTTGGTTAGCGCAGCCAGTTGCAGCATCTTTTATATCCCCTTTCTTCCGTTGAACCCAAGGCATCTGTGCTTGGTGTTGACGGGTTACACTTTGGTGAACTGTGAGTCTTGCTTGCCAGTACTTGGATGTACTGACCCCTTTGGGGCTGTGGTTTCCGCAGACTACGCTTACGAGGATCCCAGTGACGGCTACTACGTGGAGTTTGACGAGGCTGCTGACGAGTAGGTAGCGGACCCCGGGCAGGATCCGAGACTACGTGGATGGGCTCCGTCTTTATTTCAGTTTCCGACTTCTTAAGCCTATTTGGATTTGTCTGTACTCAGACCCTTTGAATGCTTCCGCTGAGATGTAATGATGTTATGTTGGGACATGTGTCCTCTGGATGATTGTATTTGCTATCTCTGCTCTAGTGAGAGCTATTTGCAACTTATTTCAATCTTTTGTGTCTTAGAGATATGTTGTGTTATCATTCTGTTACAAGCCGTTTACGTACCATGTGTGTATGGTATGAAGTACGTCAATGGTAGTGTCCTGATTTCTACGGGATAGTTTACATCGACGGTGAATAGTAAAGATTGGTTGTCACACATAAGTGTTGGTCTACTCGTAAGAGATGCGGGTGCCGGTAAGCCCCGTAATCCAATCAAAATACTGTTCAGTTCGTACGGTGAGTATCCTCTAGAAGTCCGGGTGCGACAGGGCATAATATGTATCACAAGGAACTATTGTATATAAAAGCACAACAATAACATCCAACATTAGTACTTGTTCATACTAAGACGTCCACATAAGCAGATGATGACTTCATATATTGGTTAAACTAAATAAAGGATCAGACTTTCTCATACAAGAAAAGTGTTGAATTTTGTTTCACATTCAAAATATAATAAATTAGCTTAACACGAGATGATACATGACCAACCCGGAGAAGCTTCTGACTGTTCAAGATGTGGTACCCTCTTGTTATGTTTTTCTGCCTGAACATGCAAACATGTGTGCATGTAATTCCATGTGCATCAAGAAAATTATCCTCCTATATATATGAGCAGTAAATTCCCAAAATCTACCAATATTGAATTATAAGATCAGTAACTTATTAAAGACTAACATGCGCAACGCTAAGCCAGTTTCATTAAGCACCAAATGTGGTGAGTACGGATTTTTTGGATAACATGTAAAAGATATTACATGGTATAAAATTCAGAGGAACACAACTGAAGAAGGTTTGTTTAATTAACTACCAACACAAGCTACTAATGACTCTAGCAAAGGTTATTGGATACAATTACAAATGTGGAGTGGACTTCCTCGACAGAAACTACTAAGAGAATTAAAGAAAAAATGTGTTTATGCTAAGCAGAATGTCAGCTTCTACAGAACAATATTGGTTGCCAAAGTAAGAACAACCTAGTAAAATTTATCAATTTTTGAGTATATGAAATTTTCAATATTCTTAAACCAACTTAGATATTACCACAATAACATGAGTGTACTGTTACTTATAACTAACTGAGGCATTTAGATGTTTCAGGCAGCATGCATTTGAATGGAAGATCGTAATTTTTCAGGAGATGATTATATATACCTCCATTTAACATTCAAACGATATCCATGGAGAAATTATTTGAAGCTTACATCTGGGACATATAGGTGCAGGTTGAGCCGGTGAGCGGCTCTGCTTGTGCTTCATAATCAATATGGCAGCATCGTTGCAACCAACAGTTGTTGTTCCCCTGACAAACTGCAGCACATGTATCCTTGAGCTCTCCCACCCATAGATTCAGCTCCTTGAGCTCATGCACAGAATTCACTCTCACACGCCTACCAAGTGCTCGAGCAAAGGCCTCGTCAACTGACGGCATGACAGAGGTGACATGAGAACGCAGAGGTGGCTGCCGTTGTAGATGTGACGCCCCGAGATCGGGCACTATGCAGACTTCAGCATTCCCGCCAAATCCACATAATAACCGATTCCAGGTTGCCACTTGTGATAGCATTCAACGGTTCACGAATAATCCACAACAACAACAGAAAAGATATATACAAGATGACTCAAACGAGTCAGGGATACAACTGATACAATACAAAGATCCAAATAACAGCGGAAGAAACAACATATCGTCCGTCTACGGACAAGATACAAATTGGACTAAGAGTCCTGAAGATAACCGAGAGCGTCCAATCCCTGCCCAGGCCAAGCCGGAGGGATTCCCAAGCTAACGTCGTCAGACTTCAAACCTGTTGACTGCAATGTTGAATATGCAGCCATGAAAGTGATTCGTGGGTCAGTACGGTTAAGTACTGGCAAGTGGATACACCATACTCACAAGATACCGGCATAGCCAGTCATCACAAGATACAAATACTTTGGGATCAACGGAAAGGAAGGGGTTATTGCAAATAAGCGGCAGCGGGCTGCACTAACCAACTACAGAACTCGAAACAACTTCCGGCTAAAAGAGGGGGATAAGATAGCGTATCGGAACCAACTACAACTAACCACCAAACAAACCCATCCAATGTCACCCCCTACTAAGGAAGCAACCCAAGGATAACTCACACGGTTGGATTAAGGATGGATCAAGTTATTGTGTCAATAAGACTATTACTAGTCAAGTTATCATTAGTTAGGTGTAAGTTGTTCTGAGTACTTGTTAGCCAGTACTTTCACCAAGTCAACCATAACCGCGGAAAAACACGGCTTCTCGAGAAGATTTAACCCTGCAGGGATGCACCAATTTGGCTGTACACGTAAGAATAACCCGCCAGACGGGGGATCAACCCACCAAGCGAGGTACTCAACACAACCCAACTCTGCTTCGCATCAAGCCCAAAGCACCACGTGCTGTGCGTGCGCGGCTAATCGAGCCCCACGAAGAAAAGGGGACCCTCATAGCACTGGAAGACCACGCCGCCCTAAATGCCGACTACAAAGTTCCACCCTGGCCTCGGGTTCGCACCTGCATATGCATGCATCAAATGGAAAGCCCGAACTAAGTGTGGCGATTTGGACGAGATGCGAATCGAGTCAATTTGAGGGGGGCGCCCATACTCGCTTCCCACATGCGGTTAGTGCGCTCATCATGGATCGGTAGACAAGACCTTTTTCCTAATTAGGGTCGACACTAGCAGGCTTCAAAACCACGCCGGGCTCCTGCGGTGCCCTTATCATCAAATTATTATTACCCCAAAACATTAACATGTTGTTGATTGAATTGAAACCCAACTATCAAACTAAACAGGTGATAAGACGGACAACAAGACTTGAGCGCAAACAACACTAAGCATGCAACTACGACACGAGGGCCAACAAGGTAAACAAACAACAGCTTAATAGGAAGTGGAAGGAAAGGCTATCTCATGGCTGCAGGGTAAACAATATAATAGGATCGAGACACAAGCATCGAATCAACAGGCTAGAATAAGAAACAACGGAAAGAATCGGTAACAAGTGATGAAAGGCAGCCATTTGGCAGCAAGTGAGTATACTTGCCTGGAATCCAGCAAGTAGAGGTACATCCACAGAAACTTGTCGTTGCTCACATCATCTCAACGTCCTATCCGGGAAGAAGCAACGAACCTCGAACAAACACCGGATGCAACAATTACTACTACGGCAACAGATTCAGCATGTTTCCTATTTTATATGCATGGCATGGCAAGATGCAACAGGGGAAACAACTTAAGCAATTTAATCGGAACGGAGTCCGGAGAAATAGAGATTGGCTTCCAGTTGTTATCTAACCCTCAATATTAAATGTTAATTCAACAGGATAACAGTTAGAAGGTGATCTATCACAATATTAAATGGAATAGGGCAAGAATTGAATTAATACCCCAACACCTCCATATTTAATTTATTAGGTGAAACAACATAACACTACTACAAATGCAACATGCACGGTTCAAACACGAACATGGATGGCATGAACAGATTAAGTGCCTTTTTCTGGTATGAAAACATATTTTATTTGTTGGATTTGGAATTAAATGAGCAAGTTATCACATTAGACAATTTTAATGCATTACATAAGAAACGTTGTTTTCAGCAATATAATTTATTCAAAACAGACAACAAGGTTGATATTTGCAAAGTTCATAAGAAATGGGATGGAAAACATATTTTACTTTTCAAATTTGGAGTTAAAATGAATTAGTTATGATTTATGCAATTAAATCAATTTAAATTGAGCCGGAAGCCCAACATTTAATTTAGGAGGTTCGAGTTATTTATTTACCCATCAAGATTAAATGTTGTTTAACATGGGGAGACAAGAATATAGATGAGCTACACAATTTAAATGGAACCGGGACAATATTTAATTATCCCATCTCATTCCATATTTAATTATTAGGTGATATTATTATTGCCCGCACCCACAATATGCAATGCAACAATATGAATGATTTAATATGCACGATATAGATGACATTTAGAAAATAGGCATATAGGGTATAGGGTTAGGGTTTGGGTTCGCACGTTGGAAAGAGGATCGCCGGGGTTAACGCCGGAAACTTCGGGACGTAGAGGAAGTAGCCGACGTCGAGGAAGTAGTGGAGGTAGTCGTTCACGTCATCGGTGGTAGTTGTCAATCTTGTCATCGAGGTTCGAAGAGGAAGTAGACGTAGTCGTGGTCGGGGTACTCGTCACATCCGTGTAGTGGATCTTGGCGGTTCCGGTCTTCATGGCGCGCACGAAGGCGGCCGTCACACAAAATTTGTAGGGGTTCACGGGCCGAAGATCTTGGCGCGTCGGTGGCCGTCTGGGTCGTCGTAGTCGTTCGGGCGCCGTTTCTATTGGGTCGTTGGAGATCTTGTCGACGCGGTACGGTTCGGTGGGCACCTCGGTCACGAATACACGGGCACGAAGGCCTCGGCCAGATCAAACAGAGCATGGGCATCGGGGTCGTCCTGCACGCGTTCGGGGTCGAGGAGATGGAGGCCGACGCGGCGAGCGGGTCCGGTGGCCGACCCTGGCAGGCGGAGGTCGTCGGCCTTGGGAGGAGGACCGAGGCCGGAGAGGAGGGAGGCGACGGCGTCGTCCTCGCTGCGAGGCGCCGGAGGTGAGCTCGGCGAGGTGGCGGCGCCTGCGGTGGAGAGGCCGGCGGCGAGGCAGAGCTCGGGGCGCAGGATGGCGGCAAGGGCGGAGGTGACGGCGACGGGGGCCTGCGGCCTGGGCGGTGGCTCGCCTTCGTCATCTCGGCAGCGTCCCGAAGTAATCCTGCAGCTCGAGCAGCCGAGCTCACCCCCACCGGACCTTTAGCCTGCTACGTGTGGATGAGGGCGCCGGGTGGAGCGTGGTGTCGACGGCAGCTGCGTCCTAGTCGATAGGGTTTGCATCTGGAGGAGGCAGGTCTATGACTGCGAGCAGGTCGGCCTTGAGGGAGCTCCAGGCGCTCCTGTCGGGCTCGTGGTGGAGGGCGTCGTATCTAACGGCCAGCGGCGTGAGGGAAACATCGCCCCCTCCTTGGGGCGCGTCGTGCTTGCCGGGCCGTCGTGCAGCACAGCAGCAGCTCCGGCGACCAGTAGAATCCCTCCATGGCGGGGTCTATGAGCTTGGACAGCCATCAGGTGGCGCCCACAGCGGGTGAATCTTCTGGCCTGCTGAAGGTACGGAGGCGGGCAGCGAGCATGGGGAGCGGCGGCGTGGGGCAGAGTGGCGTGGCGGGATTTGGAACGGGGAGAGGGGAGTGGGGCGGACAGAGGAGGGGAGGCAGGGAGGCGAGGGTAGAGGAGCTTGGCGAGAGGGAGGGGTCGATGGGGTGAGGGAGAGAGGAAGAGGGAGCGATGGGAGCAGGCGCTCGGGAGGAGGAAGACGAGGGTGGGGAGACAGCGAGCAGGGGGAGGACGAGGGGATCGATCGTGATCCCCTCCCGTGCGGTTCGTTCGCTGCTTTTCCTTTTTTTTTTGCACCGGTGGGAGGACCTGTTGTTGGGAATATGCCCTAGAGGCAATCATGTATGATGTAATTCCCACTGTATTCATAAAGTTATTAAGTTGTCCTTGTTTTGAACATCTGATATATATCATTGAATATGTGATTCGATTGTGGAACTATATATTCATGTTGTTCATACTAGATTGTCCTTGGTCCTTTAGGTTGTGCTGGACACACACCCTAGACTAATGTGAGTGTTGGCTGATGACACGGTTCCACTTGTCATGGGCATGGTGATGCCATTCCAACGTTCACGGACTTGGCTAAAGAGTTTAGCAAGTCGGACTGACCCACATTGAGATGCAACGATCAAGTCGTCATTTGTAGTCTCAATCAATGTAATCCTTAGACCTGAGGTTGTCGCACAATCCGAGTTGTGGATCACCGACTTAGGTTCTGTCAAACGTTGTTCTGTGACAAGGCAACTATAAAGGCAGAGTTCGGGTCGAATGAGAAGCAAGCTGCGTGATGTGGATAATCAAGATGGGATTTTGCCCCTCCGATTGGAGAGATATTCTCTGGGCCCTCTCGAGTGATATGATTCAGGAAGCATGGCCATGCGCGACTCAGTTAAGTGTTAGCTGTGTCTATTGACTAAAGAGTTAGTCAGATGAATCACATATCACGGATCGAGAAGAGAGTTGAGCTATTTAAGGGATGACGATAAATCGCCTATAGCTCGACAAGGTATATCGTGAGGCAAAAGGGACTAAGATGAATATCGCATTGAAAGGTATGTCGTCATGACTCAATGGGACTTGGGAGTCGGCACGTTCTGCTAGGAGCCGCTACCGATTGATCGATTGGGAGAAGGACTCCAATCGTGTCCATGTCGCCATGAGCCTGCAGGGTCGCACACTTAAGAGCGGGAGCAAGCATTGGTTGGGTTGGACCCGAACCGGAAATGGACTGAGTTAGTGAGTCGGACTCACAGAGGGAATGGGCCACAAGTGTTGTGAAGCCCATTACCACACGCTATATAAAGAGGGGCGCAGGTTGCCCAGCGGGCACGTTAGTCCACTCTCCCATGCGTTGGGAACCCTAGCCCCACTCAGTCCAGCCGCCGCACCGGACCTAGCAGTCCGCCGTCGGAGCTCCTCCTCGTACGTGTGGATACCGGCAGAGGTGCTGTACGTTCAGCACTTCAACGTTCGAGGGATTGGATCGGCCGGACCGGATCGTGGGACTGCACTGCCCCGACGCGCTGCATCGATAATCCGCACCTGCGCGTCTAGTGGTAATGCTCGTGGCCTTCTACCTCGGCTAGATCTTGGGAGTACCGCGTAGGAAAAGTTTTTGTTTATCTCTACGCGCCCCAACACCTGTTTGCAAAACCAAGAAACGGCGGGGGGCAAAAGGAGGAGGGGGAGAGAGATTTAGGGTTTGGGGCTGGGATGGTGCGGTTGGGCCTTGCTGGGCCGGAAGTTGGGCAGGCCGGCTGGCTGCTCTCTTCCCAAACGTTTTTTTTTCCCCAGGGTTTGTTTTATTAGTTTTAGAGGCTGTTTTGGGACTAATAAAAAAAGAGTTATGCATCAAACAACTCGTAGAGAATTTTGGAAAATAGGATTTGATGAATTTTAATTGGTTTGCAAGTTTCAAACTAACGATGATGCATTATGCATGACGATGCACAAACAAAAAGAAAAACAGACAAAGCTAAGCGGGGAAAATCCCCGGCCGTTACAGACGACAGCACTAACAAGGGATTGCGCCCTCGCAATCCACCTGCTAACCCGGGAGGGGAAAAGAAGTTCGACTATCGATTCTTCATGCTTCCAGCTGATCTCCTCGACACCACTAACAAGGGTTTCTTGCTCGGGCTGATGACGATGTTCTTCCACCAGGAATCTTCCGAGGATCGAACCTATTAGGTTAAAGGCTCAGAAAACGTCCACCCACGTAGGATCCTAACACTTTGAAAGATAGACAAGGGGGGAAGACTCCAAAACAAATAAGATGGGAGGGGAAATAGAATAGTGGTAAGGAGAAAACAAGAATCCTATTGAGATATTTTCCAAAATAGTTTAGCAGAAATACTTTTTGACATTCTAGAAACAACGTCCGTTAGCTAGGTTATCCTACAGGCTTTGCGGACCCGTTGCTTCGATAACCATTCGTATCGAAACAATCTCGGGAATCGGAACCAAGGCTCTGATACCATTTGTGACGCCCCGAGATCGGGCACTATGCAGACTTCAGCATTCCCGCCAAATCCACATAATAACCAATTCCAGGTTGCCACTTGTGATAGCATTACAACGGTTCACGAATAATCCACAACAACAACAGAAAAGATATATACAAGATGACTCAAACGAGTCAGGGATACAACTGATACAATACAAAGATCCAAATAACAGCGGAAGAAACAACATATCGTCCGTCTACGGACAAGATACAAATTGGACTAAGAGTCCTGAAGATAACCGAGAGCGTCCAATCCCTGCCCAGGCCAAGCCGGAGGGATTCCCAAGCTAACGTCGTCAGACTTCAAACCTGTTGACTGCAATGTTGAATATGCAGCCACGAAAGAGATTCGTGGGTTAGTACGGTTAAGTACTGGCAAGTGGATACACCATACTCACAAGATACCGGCATAGCCAGTCATCACAAGATACAAATACTTTGGGATCAACGGAAAGGAAGGGGTTATTGCAAATAAGCGGCAGCGGGCTGCACTAACCAACTACAGAAACTCGAAACAACTTCCGGCTAAAAGAGGGGGATAAGATAGCGTATCGGAACCAACTACAACTAACCACCAAACAAACCCATCCAATGTCACCCCCTACTAAGGAAGCAACCCAAGGATAACTCACACGGTTGGATTAAGGATGGATCAAGTTATTGTGTCAATAAGACTATTACTAGTCAAGTTATCATTAGTTAGGTGTAAGTTGTTCTGAGTACTTGTTAGCCAGTACTTTCACCAAGTCAACCATAACCGCGGAAAACACGGCTTCTCGAGAAGATTTAACCCTGCAGGGATGCACCAATTTGGCCGTACACGTAAGAATAACCCGCCAGACGGGGGATCAACCCACCAAGCGAGGTACTCAACACAACCCAACTCTGCTTCGCATCAAGCCCAAAGCACCACGTGCTGTGCGTGCGCGGCTAATCGAGCCCCACGAAGAAAAGGGGACCCTCATAGCACTGGAAGACCACGCCGCCCTAAATGCCGACTACAAAAGTTCCACCCTGGCCTCGGGTTCGCACCTGCATATGCATGCATCAAATGGAAAGCCCGAACTAAGTGTGGCGATTTGGACGAGATGCAAATCGAGTCAAATTGAGGGGGGGCGCCCATACTCTCTTCCCACATGCGGTTAGTGCGCTCATCATGGATCGGTAGACAAGACCCTTTTCCTAATTAGGGTCGACACTAGCAGGCTTCAAAACCACGCCGGGCCTCCTGCCGGTGCCTTATCATCAAATTATTATTACCCAAAACATTAACATGTTGTTGATTGAATTGAAACCCAACTATCAAACTAAACAGGTGATAAGACGGACAACAAGACTTGAGCGCAAACAACACTAAGCATGCAACTACGACACGAGGGCCAACAAGGTAAACAACAACAGCTTAATAGGAAGTGGAAGAAAAGGCTATCTCATGGCTGCAGGGTAAACAATATAATAGGATCGAGACACAAGCATCGAATCAACAGGCTAGAATAAGAACAACGGAAAGAATCGGTAACAAGTGATGAAAGGCAGCCATTTGGCAGCAAGTGAGTATACTTGCCTGGAATCCAGCAAGTAGAGGTACATCCACATAACTTGTCGTTGCTCACATCATCTCAACGTCCTATCCGGGAAGAAGCAACAAACCTCGAACAAACACCGGATGCAACAATTACTACTACGGCAAAAGATTCAGCATGATCCTATTTTATATGCATGGCATGGCAAGATGCAACAGGGGAAACAACTTAAGCAATTTAATCGGAACCGGAGTCCGGAGAAATAGGAATTGGCTCAAGTTGTTTAGCTAACCATCAATATTAAATGTTAATTAACAGGTTTAAACAAGGTAGAGGTGATCTATCCAATATTAAATGGAATAGGGCATGATTTGAATTTAATACCCCAACACCTTCCATATTTATTTATTAGGTGAACATACATAACACTACTACAAATGCAACATGCAAGGTTCAAACATGAACATGGATGGCATGAACAGATTAAGTGCATTTTTCTGGTATGAAAACATATTTTATTTGTTGGATTTGGAATTAAAATGAGCAAGTTATCAAATTAGCAATTTTAATGCATTAATTAAGAAATAGTTGTTTTCAGCAATTTAATTTATTCAAAATAGAAAACAAAGTTGATATTTGCAAAGTTCATGAGAAATGGGATGGAAAACATATTTTACTTTTCAAATTTGGAGTTAAAATGAATTAGTTATGATTTATGCAATTAAATCAATTTAAATTGAGCCGGAAGCCCAACATTTAATTTAGGAGGTTCGAGTTATTTATTTACCCATCAAGATTAAATGTTGTTTAACATGGGGAGACAAGAATATAGATGAGCTACACAATTTAAATGGAACCGGGACAATATTTAATTATCCCAGCTCATTCCATATTTAATTATTAGGTGATATTATTATTGCCCGCACTCACAATATGCAATGCAACAATATGAATGATTTAATATGCACGATATAGATGACATTTAGAAAATAGGCATATAGGGTATAGGGTTAGGGTTTGGGTTCGCACGTTGGAAAGAGGATCGCCGGGGTTAACGCCGGAAACTTCGGGACGTGGAGGAAGTAGCCGACGTCGAGGAAGTAGTGGAGGTAGTCGTTCACGTCATCGGTGGTAGTTGTCAATCTTGTCATCGAGGTTCGAAGAGGAAGTAGACGTAGTCGTGGTCGGGGTACTCGTCACATCCGTGTAGTGGATCTTGGCGGTTCCGGTCTTCATGGCGCGCACGAAGGCGGCCGTCACACAAAATTTGTAGGGGTTCACGGGCCGAAAATCTTGGCGCGCCGGTAGCCGTCTGGGTCGTCGTAGTCGTTCAGGCGCCGTTTCTGTTGGGTCGTTGGAGATCTTGTCGACGCGGTACGGTTCGGTGGGCACCTCGGTCACGAATACACGGGCACGAAGGCCTCGGCCAGATCAAACAGAGCATGGGCATCGGGGTCGTCCTGCACGCGTTCGGGGTCGAGGAGATGGAGGCCGACGCGGCGAGCGGGTCCGGTGGCCGACCCTGGCAGGCGGAGGTCGTCGGCCTTGGGAGGAGGACCGAGGCCGGAGAGGAGGGAGGCGACGGCGTCGTCTTTGCTGCGAGGCGCCGGAGGTGAGCTCGGCGAGGTGGCGGCGCCTGCGGTGGAGAGGCCGGCGGCGAGGCAGAGCTCGGGGCGCAGGATGGCGGCGAGGGCGGAGGTGACGGCGACGGGGGCCTGCGGCCTGGGCGGTGGCTCGCCTTCGTCATCTCGGCAGCGTCCCGAAGTAATCCTGCAGCTCGAGCAGCCGAGCTCCCCCCCACCGGACCTTTAGCCTGCTACGTGTGGATGAGGGCGCCGGGTGGAGCGTGGTGTCGACGGCAGCTGCGTCCTAGTCGATAGGGTTTGCATCTGGAGGAGGCAGGTCTATGACTGCGAGCAGGTCGGCCTTGAGGGAGCTCCAGGCGCTCCTGTCGGGCTCGTGGTGGAGGGCGTCGTATCTAACGGCCAGCGGCGTGAGGGAAACATCGCCCCCTCCTTGGGGCGCGTCGTGCTTGCCGGGCCGTCGTGCAGCACAGCAGCAGCTCCGGCGACCAGTAGAATCCCTCCATGGCGGGGTCTATGAGCTTGGACAGCCATCAGGTGGCGCCCACAGCGGGTGAATCTTCTGGCCTGCTGAAGGTACGGAGGCGGGCAGCGAGCATGGGGAGCGGCGGCGTGGGGCAGAGTGGCGTGGCGGGATTTGGAACGGGGAGAGGGGAGTGGGGCGGACAGAGGAGGGGAGGCAGGGAGGCGAGGGTAGAGGACCTTGGCGAGAGGGAGGGGTCGATGGGGTGAGGGAGAGAGGAAGAGGGAGCGATGGGAGCAGGCGCTCGGGAGGAGGAAGACGAGGGTGGGGAGACAGCGAGCGGGGGGAGGACGAGGGGATCGATCGTGATCCCCTCCCGTGCGGTTCGTTCGCTGCTTTTCCTTTTTTTTTTGCACCGGTGGGAGGACCTGTTTGCAAAACCAAGAAACGGCGGGGGGCAAAAGGAGGAGGGGGAGAGAGATTTAGGGTTTGGGGCTAGGATGGTGCGGTTGGGCCTTGCTGGGCCGGAAGTTGGGCAGGCCGGCTGGCTGCTCTCTTCCCAAACGTTTTTTTTTAGTTTTTTTTTCCCAGGGTTTGTTTTATTAGTTTTAGAGACTGTTTTGGGACTAATTAAAATAGAGTTATGCATCATACAACTCGTAGAGAATTTTGGAAAATAGGATTTGATGAATTTTAATTGGTTTGCAAGTTTCAAACTAACGATGATGCATTATGCATGACGATGCACAAACAAAAAGAAAAACAGACAAAGCTAAGCGGGGAAAATCCCCGGCCGTTACAGTAGATCCGTGTATTGCGTAGCAGCATGTCCCGAAGAGAAAACATGAAATGTTTTCTAGGTGATAAGTCATGAAAGGGGCTAAACTGGCGGATTGCAACAACCTGAAGCTTAATGGCTAATCATCATGTATTTTTGCTGCCAGTGTGAAAATAAAACTAATGTTCTCAGTCAATAACCATGGCCAGCTATAATGAATACATGTTTCCGTGCTAGGATGTACCTCCATTAACAACTACTATGGTAGAATGCCTCCTTCTATGATTGCTCTATCTCCCTGTCCTTCTATATCTCTGTGAAAAACAAAATGCAGAGTTTCATCAAGATTGCTATTTGTTTACTTCTCGAAACAGAATGCAAACGTAAATTCAGAAAATAGGTGTTGTTTTTCGTTGTAAAACCTGAATGGGCTCAGTCCATAGATTTAATCCGATTTCCGCATCAGAAGGTTGAGCTCATCAAATGGCTTGAGTAACCTAATCAATGGCAATACAAACAACATCAATAGGGAACAAAATCCATAGATAAACCACCAGACATTAAACAAACACTGGTAGAAAATAGGCCTTCCATACGCCCCCATTAGTCCCCAAAAGTACCGACCCGCGACTATAGGGGTCTCTAGTCGCGGTTCGGGAGGAGACCCGCGACCAACAGTCTGGACCCAGCGCGCTCGGTCCACAGCTGGCGGTCGGGAGGGGCTTTAGTCCCGGTTGGCCAGGCCAACCGGGACTAATAGGTCCCCAAGGCCTTTAGTCGCGGTTGTCCAGGTGAACCGGGACTAAATGCCCATCCCTATATATAGGGCTCAGGTGGTTGCACTTAGCCACATTTGGTGTCACTTCTACTCACAATATTCACAAGGGGTGGTGGGTTTGCTTTTTGTTCCTCCTATGCACACAAGGTGTTTGATGAAATGCCCGAGAGCATGAAACACACATGATATGAAGTGTCCGAGCCGCACTTGAGCGTTTTCATTTATTTTACCTCCGCGATCGCGGTTAGCAACTTGAACCTTTCATGATTTGTATTATTTCCAGCTAGTTAGTTTAACAAATGCATGATGGTTAATTATATACTTTATATAATAATAATGCAGATGAATCGACAATGGATGTACGGTAACCGACTCTCCGGCGAGTTCACTACGGGTTTGAAAGATTTCCTCGTAGTGGCAAATGCGAACAAGCAGCGAGGTTTTATTATCTGTCCATGTGCTGAATGTAAGAATGAGAAGGGTCACTCCTCCTCAAAATTCGTTCACATGCACCTGCTTCGGCACGGTTTCATGCGAGGCTATAATTGTTGGACCAAGCATGGAGAAAAAGGGGTTAGAATGGAAGAAGATGAAGAAGAGGATGATATTGATTTCAACTATCATGACGCTTTCGGTGATACATTCATGGAGGATGATGCTGAAGGTGGGGAAGGGTTTGGTGAAGGTGAAGAAGAGGCACATGATGAGCCCGCTGATGATCTTGGTCGGACCATTGCTGATGCACGGAGACGCTGCGAAACTGACAAGGAGAGGGAGAATTTGGATCGCATGTTAGAGGATCACACGAAGTCGTTGTACCCAGGATGCGACAATAGTCTGAAAAAGCTGGGCTGCACACTGGATTTGCTGAAATGGAAGGCACGGGAGGTGTAGCTGACTCATCATTTGAAAATTTGCTGAAAATGTTGAAGAATATGTTTCCGAAGAATAACGAGTTGCCCGCCAGTACGTACGAAGCAAAGAAGGTTGTCTGCCCTCTAGGTTTAGAGGTTCTGAAGATACATGCATGCATTAACAACTGCATCCTCTACCGCGGTGCATACGAGAATTTGAATGAATGCCCTGTATGCACTGCATTGCGTTATAAGATCAGAGGCGATGACCCTGGTGACGATGTTGAGGGCGAGAAACCCAGGAAGAGGGTTCCCGCCAAGGTGATGTGGTATGCTCCTATAATACCTCGGCTGAAACGCCTGTTCAGGAACAAAGAGAATGCCAAGTTGTTGCGATGGCACAAAGAGGACCGTAAGTCCGACGGGGAGTTGAGACACCCCGCTGATGGAACGCAATGGAGAAAGATCGACAAAGAGTTCAAAGATTTTGCAGCTGACGCAAGGAACATAAGATTTGGTCTAAGTACTGATGGCATGAATCCTTTTGGCGAGCAGAGCTCCAGCCATAGCACCTGGCCCGTGACTCTATGCATCTACAACCTTCCTCCTTGGTTGTGCATGAAGCGGAAGTTCATTATGATGCCAGTGCTCATCCAAGGTCCGAAGCAACCCGGCAACGACATCGATCTGTACCTAAGGCCATTAGTTGATGAACTTTTACAGTTGTGGGGCAGACCTGGTGTACCTGTGTGGGATGAGCACAAAGAAGAGGAATTTAACCTACGAGCGTTGCTTTTTGTAACCATCAACGATTGGCCTGCTCTCAGTAACGTGAGACTGAAAGTGTATTTTTGGATAATTGTAGGAAGAACGTGTACCTGGGTCATCGTTGATTTCTTCCCCGAAATCATAACGTAAGAAAGAAAGGCAAGCATTTCAACGGCAAGGCAGATCACCGGCCGAAGCCTGCGGAACGTACTGGAGCTGAGATATTTGATATGGTCAAGGATTTGAAAGTCATCTTTGGAAAGGGTCCTGGCGGGCAATCAGTTCCGCTGGGAGTTGACGGGCACGTACCCATGTGGAAAAAGAAATCGATATTTTGGGAGCTACAGTATTGGAAAGTCCTAGATGTCCGCCCTGCAACCGACGTGATGCATGTTACGAAGAATATTTGCGGGAACCTGCTAAGCTTCTTGGGCGTGTATGGGAAGACAAATGATACAAAGGAAGCACGGCAGGACCAACAACTTTTGAAAGACCCAGATGACCGGCATCCGGAATGGTTTCAAGGTCGTGCCAGCTATGCTCTTACCAAAGAAGAGAATGTCATTTTTTTTGAATGCCTGAGCAGTATGAAGGTCCCGTCTGGCTTCTCGTCGAATATAAAGGGAATAATAAACATGGCGGACAAAAAGTTCCAAAACCTGAAGTCTCACGACTGCCACGTGATTATGACACAATTGCTTCCGATTGCTTTGAGGGGGCTCCTACCGGAAAATGTTCGAGTAGCCATTGTGAAGCTATGTGCATTCCTCAATGCAATTTCTCAGAAGGTAATCGTCCAGAAGATCTACCACGGTTACAGAACGATGTGGTCCAATGTCTTGTCAGTTTCGAGTTGGTGTTTCCACCATCCTTCTTCAATATCATGACGCACCTCCTGGTCCACCTAGTCGAAGAGATTTCCATTCTCGGTCCTGTATTTCTACACAATATGTTCCCCTTCGAGAGGGTTATGGGAGTATTAAAGAAATATGTTCGTAACCGTGCTAGGCCAGAAGGAAGCATCGTAAAGGGTTATGGAAATGAGGAGGTAATTTAATTCTGCATTGACTATGTTCCTGACCTTAAGCCGATTGGTATTCCTCAATCGCGGCACGAGGGGAGACTAAGTGGAAAAGGCACGATCATAAGGAAATCAACGATATGTATGGACGGTCATTCTATGACTGAAGCACACCACACAGTTGTGCAAAATTCGAGCTTGGTGGCTCCGTACTTCGAGCAACACAAGAATATTTTACGCTCGGACAACCCGGGGAAGCCTGAATCATGGATTAGAAAGGCCCACATGGAGACTTTCGGCAGTTGGTTGCGAAAACATTTAATGAATGACAATGATGTTGGAGATTAGCTGTACATGTTGGCCAAGACATCATCTTCGACTATAACGACTTTCCAAGGGTACGAGATTAATGGGAATACATTTTACACGATCTCCCAAGATAAAAAGAGCACCAACCAAAACAGTGGTGTCCGCTTTGATGCAGCAACCGAGATTGGGCAAAAGGTCACATATTATGGTTACATAGAGGAGATATGGGAACTTGACTATGGACCCTCCTTTAAGGTCCCTTCGTTCCGGTGCAAATGGTTCAAGCTAACAGGAGGTGGGGTAAAGGTGGACGAGCAATACGGAATGACAATGGTGGATTTCGACAATCTTGGTTACCTTGACGAACCATTCGTCCTAGCCAAAGATGTCGCTCAGGTTTTCTATTTGAAGGACATGAGTAGCAAACCGAGGAAACAGAAAGATAAGAAAACGATCAGTACATAATGCGATGATCCAAAGCGCCACATTGTTCTTTCAGGGAAAAGAAACATCATGGGAGTGGAGGACAAGACAGACATGTCAGAAGATTATAATATGTTTGGTGAAATTCCGCCCTTCAAAGTCAACACTGACCCAAGCATTAAGTTAAATGATGAGGATGCTCCATGGATACGGCCAAATCGTAAGAAAGCGGGGACACAAGGGAAGAATTGATGTGTAATAATTTATTGTACCAAACTTTGTTGAATGGATCATGTGAATTACATTATCTCTGATGTGTTTAATTAAGACTAACTCCTTTGCAAAATATTTGAGAAAACGAGTGGAAAACATGGAAAACAGAAGGTTACTTAAATGTCTCAAAACCTTGTGAGATAAAACATCTGATTTCATAACTTTTATTAAAAACAGAAAACAGACGCGCTAGCGCGCCGCAGTGTCGCCGGAATACAAATTCTTTTATTAAGAAGAGAGAACAGACGAACACTACTACTCCTCGTCCTCGTCGGGGAACTCGTCGGTGACCTCCTCCGGGTCATCGTTGTCGGCGAACTCGTCGGTAACCTCCTCGTCGTCGTCGGAGGTGCATGATGGTATGTCGGAGATAGGCCCCCACCTCGGATTGTCGGAGGCCCAGACTTCGCCGGCGCGGTCGGCCCGACGAAGCTCTTGCAGCGCCTTCGTCCTCGCCTTCCGAGCGGCATCTAACGCGAGGTGGCGTTCGAGGCGGCGCTCCGCCCGCTCAGCCGCGCGGGTCTGCCAGAGCTCCTCGTCGGCGCTCTCCTCCCCCGGGTTGTTCCGGTAATACTCGCGGACGACACGGTCTTCCCTGGCGTCGACTAGGCCCTGAAACGCGCGGTGGCAAAGGTGGAGGATGTCGGCGGCAGTGATGATCTGCGGCTTTGGCGCCCTGGCCTCCGCTTCCCAGACGGTGTGGCAGTCGTTGAAGTTCATCAGCGACCGCGGGCGGTTGAGGCGCCAGGCCGCCGCGTCCCAGGCGCGGGCGGCCTCCGCCGCCGTCGCAAAGGAGCCGAGGGGGATGCGGTCGTCCCCTCAGCGGATACCTGCGCTGAACATTCCATTCTGCCGTGCTCGGACGCCGCGGAAGCCGGTGGTGCTGTTCCTCCTCGGAGGCATGGTGGAAGCGCGACGGTGAAGAGGGATGGAGAAGACGCGCTCGAGGTGCGACAGTTTATACCGCGCCCTCCAGGCCACGCGTTACAACTCCCGTGCCACGCGCCACCATAACACAACCCAAGCATGGATGGATGTGTTAAAGGGGGGGTGTAGAACAAAACAATCGGTATCGCCATCATACAGCCCCACCGTGGCTACTGGGTGCAATATGCATACCAAATGCACGGCAGGACGTATGATGGCGAATCCGGATGTTTTGTATTTGCTCGATGAACTGACCGGTGTATGAAGGTGGGCTATATATAGGGTCCTCTGGCTCACAAAGTGTTGTGCTAGGGTTTTGATCCAACGGTTAAGAAACCACCTCATCCAACGGCTCACAACAGCTCGAAAAAAACACACCGTAGCCCTGATCGAACGGCTCACAACATCTCGAAGGAAACACACCCTGGATCCAACGACTCACAAGCGCTTTAAAGAAACACACGATCCGTGTGATTCTATCTGATTGGTCCAAACGAAACCCTAACCCATTTAGTCCCGGTTGGTGTCCAACCGGGACTAAAGGGATGTTTTCTTCTCGCTATATATATGTATGCATTGCCACACCATTGGCATAAACACATACAAACTCACCACTCTCTCATAGCTTCTACCGTACCCACTCTAACATTCATCCAGGCGGAGGCACTTTCCGCCTCGAACTACCCCTGCCCGTGCGGCTACAACGTTCCCGCCGGTTGGATGCTGAGCGCCGGAGGAGTGCCGGTCCCTCCTCTTCCTCAAGGTGTGGCGCGTCGGGCGGCCATCACGAACCACTACTATCACGAGCTCACGCCGGAGCAGCGGAGGAATCCCAGTTGGCATCCCGATAACCAGCATACTTGGGATGCCTTCTTCATCAATCGGCGTGAGTGGGCGCTCGCCAGGTATGAGGAGGACGGCCTGCCTCCTGGGAAATTTCACGAGGCCGGTCGTCGGCTATGGTGGTCCGGCCGGACTCTACAGAGCGTTATGGACTACATCAGGCCGGCGATATCCCCCGCCTGCGCTACCCTCAGGCCCAGTCCTGGAGTCGTGATCCTCCGAGGGAGTGCAGAGCACCGTCAGACGATAGTGACGACGACGGCGGCGGCGACTACGACGACTACGAGTACATGTACTATAGGCCTAGGCAGGAGTATGACTAGCAGATATCAGATCATGCATCTATGCTCTCCGTTTAGGTTTAGATCTACTCTAGCCATTATGTACTGACTTTTTTATCTATATATATATTCAAGATGTGTGTGAATCTTTATGATTATATAATCTTTATGATTAGTTTTATTTTTCTGAATTTTCTGATATATTATTTGTATTTTTAAGATTTTTAAAAGAATTAGTTTTATTTTTCTGAATTTTCTGATATATTATTTGTATTTTTAAGTTTGGGAAAAGGAAAAGTATTTCAATAACCACCTTTAGTCGCGGTTCGTGTCACGAACCGGGACTAAAGGCTCGTTCTGCGCGGGAACGAAAACGCCGCGAAAAATTGCACCTTTAGTCCCGGTTCGTGACACCAACCGGGACTAAAGGCCCGCGGAGGGTACCCCGGGGGACCTTTAGTCCCGGTTGCTGTCACGAACCGGGACTAAAGGCTGGCCCTATATATTCCCGCCCCTGAAATTTTTCTAAGGACCAACCGCATCATCTTCTCCGCGCCGCACTGCTCGTCTTCTCCGCGCCGCCGTCGCCGATTCCGCCCGCAGAGACACAGAGGACGCGCCGCCGTCATCTCCGGTAGGTGCCCGCCGCCCCTGCGCCCGTCATCCCCGCTGCTCCTCGTCCGTTCCCGTCGCTGCTCCTTGGCCGTGCCCTCCGTGACCGGCCTCCCGCCGCCACGACATCCGCCCGCCGTGACCGCCCTCCCGCCGCTCCTCGTCGGCGCTCCTCGTCCCTGCCTCCTCCCCGTCGTCTTCGTTCCTTCCCCCGTGGCCGGAATCGACACGTTCGCCGGAGACCCGAGAGCCCCGCCGCGTTTACTTCACGGCGGCTCGCCGTCGTCGACCTTCCGAGGGCGGCGCCGCCACGTAGAGGTAGATTTCGTCGAGACGGTTCCAAGGACACCAACCACGTGTCCTGTGGTGGCCGGAATCGCCACGAGCGACCGAATCTGCCACCGCCGGCCACCGTGTGACGCCAGGGGTGACGTCATGATGACGTCACCTGGCCACGTGTTGGCGAGTTTTTTTTAATGACGTCATCATGACACGTGGGGCCCACTGTATATGGAATTACAGAAAATAGTTAAATCTTCTAAATTAAATAACTTTTAATTTATCATTCCAAAAATTATGGAAAAATATGCAAAATGTTCACAAAAATGTAAGCTATCTTTTATATCATTTTCAATCATGTTTGACAAAGTTCAAAATGAGACCATATTTGAATTTTTATTAAATTCATTAAAATTATGAAAATAAGTTTTAATTCAATAAATTCAGAATATTAATTGTAATATACCAAAATGACCAGCAAAGCAAATGCAACCTAGCTATGGGGTTCTCCAAGTCATTTGAGAAACTAATCTTGGACACACCTCTAAAGTATGGTTTTCCCCCTCCGGTGGTCATCGTTCTTCCACCCAAAACCCTAGCAATCTGTTTTCCCTCCTTCTACGACAATATTTGCTAAGTCTCCTATATACTTAATTAATTTTATTACATGCATGTCTGCAGGAGTGACATATTGCGGACAATAGAGACCTGACGGAACAGGAGGCTGAAGGTTATATATTAGAAATGATAGCCGGAGAACATGATGTAATCTCTTCTTATCTGAACCTTGATGATCAAGAACGTGAAGGAACGGACATTATCGATGATCAAGGAGGTGAAGCAACGGACATTGTGGATGATCAAGGAGGTGAAGGAATGGACATTGATGACGGAGGTCAACCGTCGACAAACGACGATCTCCAATTGCAAAGAACAACCACCTCCGGCGAGGTATATATATATATATACATTGAGCCTCTCGTGATACAAATTTACTGAAATATGAATACATATGCACTAACGCGCGCGACTCCTTTTCTTATTTTAGCCCTCGGCCGGATCGAGTACGACAACGCGTGGCAAATCCAAGGCGATGAAAGATGGAGAAACATATACCATCGAATCAGTCGGTGAAACCGGCAAGCCCCTATAGCACACCACAAAGTTTATCAACCAATGTGGAGTCATTGTTAGAGACACCGTCCCGATCACCGTCCAGGAATGGAAGGAGCCAAAGAAAGCACGTCTTGGTTTCAGTTATGTCCACAAGAGAATGAAAACGAGATGTTCAGAAAGCTTATGGTACATTTCATTCTACCTCCGGAATACAAAAAAAAGATGAATTCGGTGAAGAGGTTCCGGGTGGACGTCAGAGGAGGAGGCTAGTCAAAGAGTTCGCTCTTCAGAAGATGGCCGAAGCATTCGGAACTTCAATAAAAAATTGTTCCGTGAATATGTCAGCATTGGTCGCAAGTGACTTATCTCGACGTGGGGTAGGATGGTGCGGAAAACTACACCGACATCAAGGATATTCTTAATAGTGACCTCAACGGCTTCGCCTCCGAGTTAGGCAAGCCCCTAAAAAAGGAGAAAATAGTATGGCTCACCTACGTGTGCACCCACGTAATCGACTTCCCCTAGCTCAAGCATTCGGTGGGAGAAAATGGGTTGAAAGCTTGGTATGCCATGAGGGAGTACTTAAAGAGTGCACATGAGATATTGTTATCAGTGGTCTCTGAGACTAGACCATAAAGATGGCCAACATCACCGATGAATATGTGAGAGCTAAGTTATGTCGCATCCAGCGGAGGATCTACACGATACTCAAGTCGGATGTCATCACTCGAGGTGGCTTGTTCTTCCAGGGCCACACGCCACCGAGCAATCGTGACATAGAATCACACCTACTTGCGCAACTTGACATCAGGACACGCTCGTGGGCGTTCGTCCCTTCCTGCCAAAACCATTGCATGGATAAAATGTTAGTACAAACTTATGCTTTACTATCCAATGCATGGAAGCTCTATGAACTTGCATCGTATAAATGTTAGTCCTTTATTGTCGTGTTTTATTTATAACCCTTGATGCTTTTATTCCTTGCAGACTTATTTGCAGTCTATTATCAATTTCCATGCTAACCACATATTTTTGTTTTGTGTACAGATGACATGCTATATTGTTTACAAGGGTAGGGCTCCCAGAATCTACGACAAATGGGAACACTGCCAAAGACAGGTGCACGATTTTAGCGTCAACGGCTACAAGGGGTACAACACACTGGTGGAAGCGAAAACTCGATACGCCACTTATCTAACAAGAGAGAGGATTGAGACGACGAGGGCCTGGATGACTCTAGCTATAGCTACTTTGAGTGCATTGAACTATCTAGAGAGACTCGAATCGAGACTATGTAATATAAACTTGTGTATACTTCAGTTAAATATGTATCTGTCATTTCCTATAAGTATGTATCTAGAATTTTTTGTTATTTCAATCCCCAGGTAAAAATTAGCGCCGGCGCATAATAAGTATATCGTAGGAGAATACTTACCACGGTGGATAAATGCACATTCGCCAGTGCTAGTGGATACAGCAGGCGGATATCACCTTTGAGCCGACGCTACATGGAGATACCGCAGGCACAGTACGTAATGTGCCGACAGTAATGCAGCACCACCGGCGTGTAGGTCACAGGCAAACAGGCAAACAACTATTTGCCTGAGGTAAGCACGTTTTGTTCGCCTCCAGTAACTTTTCCCTAGTAGTGTTCCCTCTCAGGTTCAAAAAAACAAACAATGTTTTACAGACAATAGTATGTTGTCAATCCTTTTAACCTTTGAACTACGGTGTCGCACGTTTTTTTTTGTGAATCAAAAAAATTATTTAATGAAACAAAAATAAATTAGTAATAATAATCTTGAATCCGAATAATCATGAATTTAAATAATAATCAATTATTTTCCTTTTCCATTTAATATTAAATAATTTGTATCTACAAATCTGTAAATCAAAAATTGGCCAATAATATGTCTAAATTGTCAAATCTATATCATATGTTCCATCATGTATATATAGGACTATTGATTGCTTAATTAATAACTAGTGATTCACCCTTAAAATTCACATGTTTTTACGGTAATAACATGTAAACAAGTTAGGCTCTTGTCTCTATGGTCAAAGGTTGCATTCCAATTGGTATTATAATTGTAAATAAATTATTTACTATATTTATGTTAAATTACTTCAAATGGTATTATAATTTTACTATATAGGTATTAAAAATTCAGTACAAATATACATCAGAATTGCTTCATAAAGTTTGCTCACGTCATACTTAAATAGGGAGATAATTAATAGAAATAATAGTTCAAATATCCATTACATAATAGTAATACATAAAGTCTCCTCAAGGAAATATATATATTAAAGATGTTATGGATGCAACTTGTCTATATTGATAACCCAATGGGCATATATATATATTTCTCATGCATTGGAAATAAGGAAATAACATCTAGATTAATACAAAATCCTAGACCTATACTAATACTCCTTAACACCTCCCCCCCCCCAAATGCAAAGCGTATGCAATAGAATTGCATTTGAATAAGTGTACACTAGAAAGCAAAATGGTAATCCTGAATCCGGATCTTGAAAGTGCCGCTGTAGCACGAAGAGTCTTCAAAACCTCTAGAGTCAAGCCAAAATGAAGAGTGAATAGAGTCGATTGAATAATGAGACCGAGAGAGACCGATATTCGATCAAGAGTAGATCATTTCTCATAGCACAAGCAAGCCCATGACATAAGAAGTCCAACAGCGAAAAAATGTGCGTAGATCAATGACAATGCAAAACGAGGCCACAAAAATCCCATAGAAAGAACTAGGACCGAGAAAATGAGGCCACAAACATCCTATAGAAAGGAGCAAGACCGAGAAAAGGAGGCCAAAAATCTCCTAAAAAATGGACCAGGACCGAGATAGGGAGGCCAGAAAAATCCTATAAAAGGAACTGGATCGGGATAAAGAGGCCACAAAAATCCTAAAAGGACCAAGACCAAAATAAGGAGGCCACAAAAATCCTATAAAAGGACCAGAACCGGTAAAAGAGGCTGACAAATAGAAGTCCGATGGACTCTCATGACATAAGAAACACAAAAAGAAATGACAGATAATATAGAGAACTAGACAAAAACTGGACAGACTGATGGTGGTTCGGCAACAAGGAACATGCAGGATATACGAGCAAGCATGGAAGCTCGGGACAGGCAAGATTTGGATCAGTTGGAGATAGCGACATTTTTTTTTGACTTACAATATCGGTCACCTCCCAAACAGGAAACGTGCAGAGACAACGGCATGGTCGATCTGCAATGGAAATAGAGCGCGGGTTGGGAACCCACGATCCTTGTGGCGGCTTCGAGCGACACCTGCAGTGGGGCCGGCGGCGGGGCTAGCGACGCTGATGACAGGGCCAACGACGGGGCCTGCAATGGGGATTGGCAGAGGATGGCGATGGGCACTGGCGGGGCCTGCAACGGACGGATGTAAGTCGGGAAGGGAGGGCGGGTGGCGCCCTGGAACAAGGAGTTCTCCGGCAGCGACGGTCCTGCAGGGGCGGCACACAACAGCGGCTTGGGCGGAGGAACGGAGGACGGAAGGCAGACGTGCGGAGGACAAGGATGGGCGGCGGAGCTCGAGCGGAGAACGGCGACTTGGATGGCAGAGCTCGAGCAGAGGAAGCGACTTGCGACGAGGATGGAGGCCGGGACAGGGCGGAGGTGTCCTGCTTGGAGAGAGGAATAATGGCGATCTAGGACACATGGGCAACGGCCGCAGAGACAAGCAGAGTCGGACGTGTGTAGCGGTTGCTCGAAGAAGGAGAGATCGTGAGGTTGATCTGTATGTAACCGGAGAAGGAGAGATCGAACTTTACTTGGAAGTAAAGGACGAGTTACGGCGTCCGGGAGAGACGAAAAAAATACCCTAAAAGCTCGAAACTAGTTCCATGTTATGGATGCAACTTGTCTATATTGATAGCCCAATGGGCATATATATATTACACATGACTTGGGAAATAAGGAAATAACATCTAGAATAATACAGACTCCTAGAACTATACCAATACTCCTTAACATCAGAAACATGCAAACATCACTACTCACGCCAGGAGAGACCCCCAAGCAGTACATAATAATAGAGACAAAGACACCCATGCACTTACTCGTCCTTCGAAGAATAATATCAAACAGTAGGAGACTGGGGCACTAGGTGACGCTGCCCATAGTAGAGTATACTAATCCAGCGGTACAACTCGAATAAAACGTATACATATATTGCTGCATAATCAATGTTGATCATGTCAAGTGGGGTCTTCTCCCAGATCTGTGCTGCCTCTTGGGGAATTTTTCTTCGTTCCAGCGTAGTCCTCGTAGATGAAGCCGGCTGCCATATCAGGCATTGAAGTGTTGGGATACTGAAGCTGGAACAGCTCCTCGAGATCAATATAGCAGTCAGCTGGTATCTAAATACCCCAGGTGCGCAGCATCTTCAACTTGTCATTTTTTATATCAACGCTAACAAAATGTATGCCGTTGTTAACAAGAAAATCCATGAGTTCTTGACACTGCTTGTCACTACTTTAACAACAAAAATAGAACAAATGTTAAATATCGCTGCAACAACTATATACTTTCAATGCAACAACAACAAATGAAACAATTGTTAAATACCGTTGCAACAAGTTTATTCTCTCAATGCAACAACAAATGGATAAAATGCAACAAATGGAACAAAATGGGTAATTTTCCTATTCTATACAAAATGGATATGTTCTCCGAAATATTAAAGACGAGGAATTCAAATGAAACCCTTTCCCATATAGGATTCAAATGGACATGTTGCTATCCTATGCAATTTTCCTATCCTATATGAATCAAAAGAAGCACTCTTTAAAATAGGATTCACATGGCCACATGTTGCTATCATATGCAATTTTCCTATCCTACAGGACGTTTGTGTTACCTTGCCCATTAGAAGACCATGACATGCTTCTTGTGAGAAACTTGGATGACGACAACATCTCGTTTATCGGCCGTGTACTCGAGATCAAGGCCAAGGAATTTATGTTCATCCTCTCGAAGGTATCTTTCCAAATCGGAAAGAAGACCCAGGACCCTTGCGCTCCCGTTCGTGTAGGCGACATCGGGAAGGTTCTTTCCATGTGCAAACACGTCCAAAAACCGAATAGCCTGTTGATTCATGGTGGAGGATGGGGAAGAAGAGAGGAGAGTAAGAGGAAGAAGAAGATATCATGGTTAATGTACCAACTAGAGCCTCATCTTTGTTTTTTATCTCCCCCGATCGAAACAATTTCCAAAGCGCGCGGTAGGCAAACAGTTTAGTCCTTTAGTCCCGGGCCGTATTACGACCCGAGACTAAAAGTGTGCGCGCCAGGTAAACGGTTGCCAGAACCCATTTAGTCTCGGTCCGCATTACGACCCAGGACTAAAAGGGTTCGCGGCAAGGCGAACGGTTGGCTAGAGGAACCGGAACTAGAGGTGAAGGTTGTGTATGCTTAGCTTGATGAGTAGCACCCATCACCCTCCCTCCTCCCCATCAACGTTGCCACCTCCCACCTCCACACCAACGTTGTCAGCCTCCCACCTCCACACCAGTATTGAAAAACAAGACAATCCAATCTATGACTCGTCTCAACTGCGACTATCGATGTTCAGACAGATGGAGCATACGGCTATTAGAACAAGCGTTCAAAATATCACATATATTATTCATATCGGTTTGGCTTCATGAGTAACAATATGTTCTTATATAAGAAAATTATCGGTTTTCGCTATTATTGTTCAAAACGTGTGTTTTCTATTAAAATAAAATGTATTAAATGTACAATGTGTTTTATATTAACATAAAATGTACAAAATGTTCTTATATAACAAATGTATTAAATGGATGACAAATATATTAAATAATAAGTACTCACGGGAATTACGAAAAGATGTTTTAGATAAGATTCATCGAAGACAGTGAGAAAAATAAGGCACAAAAAGGGTTGGCGTATGTGCGTGTTATGATGATGAGCGAAACCAAGGCAAGGCTTGACGAGGTAGAAGATTGCTTTAAAATGATGAACAAATCCAACGCGGCTCCGAGAAATCAAGATCGCTCGGTGAAAGCCCCAGGTTACGATCTGGGGCGAATTCCCCCGTGGCATGGGCTCGAGGGCAACCCTCCAGACACAGATGCCAACCCTTTGCCCCCCCAAGCTGGAGTCATAGGCGCCCACCACCACGCCCGGCAGATGCCCCTCACAGCCCCTAGCCATATATCCAGGTGCGCACAGCAGTCTACTGCCGGTATGGTACTAATTATTTGGAAAAAGTCCAAAACAAACCTTAAACTTATAGACGAATGCTAAATGGAACCCTGAACTTCTAATCCCGGAAGATGGCACTCCAAACTTATCGATTCCGGTCTATTTTAAACCCTGTACAGGTTTTGCACTTTAGAATATTTTTTAAAAATTTATTACTCTCGCTGACAGCACTAGCCCACTTGTCATGATTATCTTCTATCCCCAATTCATCTTCCCGTGGTCAATTTTCTCCTTCCGCTCAAGTCCCAGTCGCGCCTGTACGTGCGTTCACACGCAGACCTGCTGTTTCCGACGTGCTCAAGAGAGCCATGGCAGCTCCTGCGTACGCGCAGGCCAAAATCCATCTTTTTCTATTGCCTAACATCTTTTTTTATCTGCTATACTGTATTATATTATCAAAAATTTGAGTGTGCACGAGTGGCTCTCTAGCGCACACCCTACAGGATACTACACGGCAATGTGTGCTGCTATTTTGTAAGCATGGCGGCAAGCCTGGATAGCACGGTCATGGGCAGCGCAGGTGAACGTGAGAGATCTGGAAAACATATGGATACGGCATGTGAGCCTCGTAAGTGAGAGTAGCATGTTTCCTGGCCGGGATTGTAATATTCCGGGTCTGCTAATCATGCACAAGGTTTCGAATAGACCGGGATTGGCAAGTTCGGAGTGCCAACTTCCGAGATTAGAAGTTTAGGGTTCATTTTAGCTTTGGCCTACATGTTCAGGGTTTATTTTGGACTTTTCCCTAATTATTTTCCCTTTTTTTGAGTGGGTATACGAATTATTTTTGCTGATCGGATAATGGGTAATTTTATTACCGATCGAGCCGTTTGACCCAGTAAAAGAAATAGGCTCATCCGCATGTTGTTGCGTCGCTCGGACTGCAGCCATTGTAGGCGACCTCACGTTGTGCCACATTTGATCCTATAATTTGATCCCTTTTTTGCCAAAAGAGCTTGAGCACCCGGGCCTATGCATGCAGCCGCCAATGCAAACCACTCTTGATATCAACCATCTTTTTTTACAACAGTTTGTGGTATGTTTAATTCAGTAGCTGAAGTTCCAAATAGGCATTCTTATCGCTTTACAAATAAAGCCACACAACCGAGAGCCGATACAAAATTGTGAGGTAACCTTATTACACAGCTTCACATAAAAAATAAACACATTGGAGAAGGCACACCCTCGAATACACACCCTGGACCGTCGGGTCCACTCAGAGCATCTCCAACCACGAAACCTAAAAATGTACCCCTAAACTTCCCGTGAACACGTCTGTGCGAGTCCGCCGATAGTGACTGGGCAGTCCCCAAATGATGCACTATACAACCATAAGCAACAAATGTGTGGTAGGGAAATACAAGCAAGCCCATGCACGTAGATCATAGAACTAGTTCAAATACAATTATTATTACGATACTTAAAGCGCATATAAATATAAATAGTTCGGAATCACGAATAGAATAGTTCAATTATATCCGGCAAAGGAATTCTCATGAGAAATCGGTTGTTCCCGTCGAACACACGTATGTGCTCCACCAGATCATTGAGCAGTTCAATGTGAACTTGTTGATCTCGAAGTTGTCGATGCATCGGACGGTAGTTCATGACATGTTGCGCATCTTGTTCGGGTAGGTGGACATGCTCTCCAGGTTTGTCAAAATCATTCGTGGGGGCTGCCCCTTCTCTCTCGTCCTCCACAATCATGTTGTGTAATATGACACAACAACTCATCACCTGCCACAAAATCTCCGGATCGCGCGACACTGTAGCTCCACGAACAATAACCCAAGGAGATTGCAGGACTCCGAAAGCCATGACAACATCTTTTCTACAAGCCTCTTGTGCAGCTGCAGATTGGGTCATAATGTGACCTATCACTAGTAGAAACAGGACCTTTCGTCCAGGCCCAAAATGTCATTCATCCCGGTTTTCTTATGAACCCGGACGAATGCTATGCATTCGTCCCGGTTCATTTGGCCAGAGCTATGTATAGGCCCCGTGGAGCATGGATCCCGGTTGGGGAGGGAGCATTTGTCCCGTTTCGTGGCTAGAACCGGGACAAATGCCTAGTCAGACGCCACGTGGCCAGCGCAGGGGCATTGATCCCGGTTCTAGCCACGAACCGGGACGAATGTCCCTGTCCCAGCCACCCATCCCCTTGTGTCATCTTTTTTTCTGCTAGGAGGGTGTGAGAGGTGGTTCTAGTCTTTATGTATCTTTGCTATGAACACGAGGTGTTCGACGAAATACGCGAGCCACACACAATGATATCTTCGATCGAGGTTAGCATTCTTATCATTTTTATCTATAATTGACACACAAATATTATATTTGTCGATGTACGGTGGCCATTTCACATAGTTTTTTATAAACTTAATAATACGATGTGTTGCCCATGTGTTGATTGTCGGAACGTCAGGGAGCACTCTTCCTCGAGAGTCCTTCATGGCCACCTACTTCGGAGAGGTTTCATGCCCAGCTATAATTGCTGGACCAAGCATGGAGAAAGAGTGGTTGTGATGGAAGACAATAAAGAAGAAGATGAACCTTTGTTCCCTGAATATGGTGATACTGCAATGGAAGACAATGCAGAAGAAGGAGGTGATCAAGAACGGACGTCAGATGAGCCCGATGATGATCTTGGCCGAGTTATTGCTGATGCAAGGGAAGACTGTGAAACAATTTGTTGTCTAAGAAAATATTTCCATGCGCCTCTTTTGAAAATCACAAGTTTCTGTCGATTCAGCTGGAAACGAGACAAATTTGAACTACAGGTGCCTCGTAATTTGCTCATGAATTTTGGCAAAACCCATTTTTAGGTACTCAACTACCTATTTCAATAGAGATCCACAGTGAGTTGTTGAATATACAAACCCTACCTACGAAGGTCATGCCCTCCGTCTTGACTTTCTCGTAAAACGGGCTGAGAAAATTCCATAAAATTCCAAAAACAAACCCTAAATAACGCGATACCTTCGCGTGGTGTCATTACATATGCCCTAGTATCCACCAAAAATAATAAACTTGGAATATGACAGTTCTATTGAAAACGTGTTCACAAAAACTTGTTATATCCTCCTAACATTCTAGGGTTTCGTTTGAAACGACGGGTTTTATGGCCAAATACATGGCATAGTTTGTTATAATGAGCCCATATTCACACAAACATGCATCTTGGAAGCACGGACAATGTTGACGAAGGAAGTTCTTATTAATTTAATAAAAAAAAGAGTGTTAGAAACGGTTTTTTTAAGGACCTACGACAGACATGTTGCAAAACTTTGGGGCTTAATTTTTTAAACATGCTAGGACATGTGATATGCACAAATAAACAATTTGTTGTCTAAGAAAAGACTTCCATGCACCTCTTTCGAAAATCACAATTTCTGCCGATTCAGCTGGAAACGGGACAAATTTGAACTACAGGTGACTCGTAATTTGATAATGAATTTTGGCAAAAATCATTTTTAGGTACTCAACTACCTATTTCAATAGAGATCCACAATTAGTTGCGCTGCATGGCGCGGGAGTATGCACGAGCGCACGGTATAAACTGGCGCGCCTCGAGCGTCTTCTCCTCTCCACACGCACACTCCTCTCCACGCACCGTCGCGCCTCCACCGTGCCTCCGAGGAGAAACAACATCATCGGCTTCCGTGGCGTCCGAGCACGGTAGAACGAAATGATCACCGCGGATATCCTCTACAGGGACGACAGCATCCCCCTCGGCTCTGTTGGATCGAAACCCTAGCACAACACTTTGTGAGCCATAGGACCCTATATATAGCCCACCTCTCGGATTCCCTTCATACATCATTCAGTTCATCGACCCAATACAAATCATTCGGATTCGCCATCATACGTTCGACCGTTCTTTTGATATGCATATATGCACTCAGGAGCCACGGTCGGGCTGTATGATGGCGATACCGATTGTTTTGTTCTACATCCCTCCTTGAAGGTATGACAAAGGGTTTGACACATCCTTTAGTTCATCGACCGAATACAAATCATCCGGATTCGCCACCATACGTCTGACCGTTCTTTTGATATGCGTATATGCACTCAAGAGCCACGGTCGGGATGTATGATGGCGATACCGATTGTTTTGTTCTACCTCAAAATGTATAACTCGGATAGAGGAATCGATGCCGGTGAAGAACCAACACAAAGGGTGAATGAATATTTGGCATCTAAAACCCTAAGAACACATGTAAATACTTGATATGCTAACACCTTGTTTTGGTGACATCCCGACGCTCCAGAGCCCCTCCGTGGCGAAACCCTAGGACCGCTGGAGAAAAGTACACCTTATCAGGCGCCCAAACGAGTTTTAAAACATCATAAGTGAGTTGAATTTATCTTTCTGATCATTTTGATATATAACTTGCAATTTTCAGAATTTATTGAATTATTTGATACTTTCTCCAGTTTTAAATGAATTAATTCAAATGCAAATAATTCAAAATTTTGAACTTCACCAAATATGTTTGAAAGTAATATATTCAGTTAGTTTATAATTTTCTAAATGTTTTGGTATATTCTTTATATTTTTCTGATTGTTATTTAATGTTTTATATGAGTTTTGCAAAAAAATGTAGGAACAAATTTCAACTTAAAAATAATTCAAAATAGGGCATTAGTCCCGGTTTTTACAAATAACCGGGACGGATACTCCCACCTCGCGCGTGCTCCACGTGTCCCCTATCCGCCCGATGTGAATGAAAAGGGGGAGCATCCGTACCGGTTGCTAGCAACAACCGGGATGAATGACCCTTTCATCCCGGTTGTTGCTACCAACCAGGATGGATGCCCCAAAGTATATATGTGGACCGTCTTCCTCCCCAAAATCACATCTCATGCGCAAGGAAATCGACGCCGCCAGGCTGCTGCCTGCGCCTGGGTCGTCGCCGTTCGCCGTGGAGGAGCAGCTGCCCGTGGAGGAGCGTCGTCGCCGTCCGGGCAGAGGAGTGCCCGTCGAGGAAGCACCGCCGCCGCGCGTGCTCGCCCTCTCTTCGCCTCCCCTTGTCCAAGCTCGCGTGGAGGAGCTCCCGTGGAGGAGCGCCGTGGTCGCCGTCCTCGCCCCTCGTCGTGGTCGCCGCGCACGACTTTCCTCCCTGCACCTCTCCCCTCGTCGTGGGCGTCGTCGATTGCCCCTCTCTGTACTCTTCTCTCTGTAAGAAAACAGAGAGATTTTTGTTTATTTTATTTTTACAGCTTTTGTTTTTACTTTTTTTTACTGTTTTCATTAGGTACATGCAATTTTACAACTTTTATAAAATTTTAGTGTTCGAAACATTAATTAGTGTAGAAAATTCATTAGGTATTTGACTTAGTGTTAGAAACATTAGTGTAGAAAATTTGACTTAGGAATTTTAGTGTTAGTGTTAGAAACATTAGACATTTTTGTGTTAGAAACATTAGAAATTTTTGTGTTAGAATTTGAGTGTTAGAAAGATTAGAAATTTTTGAATTAGTGTTAGAAACATTAGAAATTTTTGACTTAGTGTTAGAAACATTAGTGTAGAAAATTCATTAGTGTAGAAATTTTGACTTAGAAATTTTTTACTCCGGTATTTTACTTATGAATTTTTAGAAATTTTTGACTTGAGGATTTTACTTAAGAAGTTTTAGAAATTTTTGACTTAGGGATTTTACTTTAGAAGTTTTAGAAAATTTTATTTAGGGATTTCACTTAAGAATTTTTAGAAATTTGACTTAGGGATTTTACTTAAGAATTTTTAGAAATTTGACTTAGGAATTTGACTTAGTGTATTTGACTTAGGAATTTGACTTAAGATTTTTTTAGTAATTTGACTTAGTGTAGAATTAATTTTTACTTAGTGTAGAACTTTTGGTAATTTTTTGTGTATTTAACTTAGGGAATTTTAACTTAGGGAATTTTAGTACCACTAGTTTATTTTGTAGTAATTTAACTTAGTGTAATTTGACTTAATGTAAAATATTAGAATTTTTAGTAATTTGTCTAAGTGTAAAAAAATAAGCATTTTTAGAAATTTGAATTAGTGTATTTGACTTAAGAATTATTTTTTGTGTAGTATTTTGACTTAGTGTAGAATCAAATTATACCTAGTGTAAAACTTTTGGTAATTTTTTGTGTATTTAACTTAGGGAATTTTAGTACCACTAGTTTATTTTTTAGTAATTTAACTTAGAGTAATTTGGCTTAGTGTAAAATATTAGAATTTTCAGTAATTTGTCTAAGTGTAAAAAAATAATTTTTTTAGAAATTTGACTTAGTGTATTTGACTTAGGGAATTTGACTTAAGAATTATTATTTTTGTAGTATTTTGACTTAGTGTATTTAACTTACGGAATTTTAGTACGAATTTGTATTTTTAGTATGAAACCAAGAGAGGAAGATGCAGAAAACTAAGGGAATTTTGTGTATTTGCAGAAAAGTATGGAACCAAGAGACGAAGATGCAGAAAACTTGCTCGCAGGTTTAATCCGCGGGCCCGAGGGAGAGCCCGATGTGAGCCAGTGGATGAACAACTCCGGTGAGGGAGATCCGAAGCTCGACCGAAGAGACGTCTCTGCTGCGGGAGAAGCCGACGGTTCTGGTGAATGATAAGCCAACGTCTCTGGTGGAGCCGTACAAATTACCAACACCGGCTCTGAGGTGCATATAGATATGTTAATTAATGAAGAATCCGTTGTCTATATACATGTATTAACACTCTTTATATTTTTAGCCATCCGGTTCAAGGAAATCAAGTGGAAAAAAGACTAAACGAGACACAACAAAGAAGTTGAAAGAGACAAAAAGATATAGGATCGAAATGATCGCAGCAGACGGCGCACCCCAGATTCCCGTTGATGTTGACCAAAAATTTGTAAAGCAATGCGGAGTGCTATTTAGGGATCACATCCCGATCACTGTTCAGGAGTGGAATGAGCCCAAAGATCCGCAGAAACAAGGAATTTTAATTGTCAGCAAAATAGCCAAAGATAATCTTTTTAAAAGATCATGTGTAATTTCACCTTACCGACGCCGCAGGTGGACGAGAACGAGGCGGATGCTGATGAGGAGGTAGAAGGTGAAGCCGTTGTTAATAAAAAGAAACTTGAGTTAGTGAACAAGGTCAAGGCGTGGACTCTGAAAAAGATGGCCCAGCAATTCAGCTACTGGAAGAAAAGATTACACCTTGACTTTATCAAGAAGGGTAAGACTCCGGATTTCGCTGTAGGGTATGAGAAAATAAAACCCTTATGGGAAGATTTTGTGAAGATAAGGTCAACAACAAATCAGAAAAAACGCCATCAAAAAGGTATAACACCATATTATGGGGCAAGCTGGCTACAAGGGTTCCCCGCCCAAGTGGTAGAAATGGGAGAACGACCTGCTTAAGAAGGGGATCACACCCTAGACATTCATGTGGGTCGAGTGGGCAATGTATTGGTTCTACGGGCATGGGGGCAAGTTGGACGAAGAAGGAAACTGCATCTATAATCAAAGGCATAAAGAGAATCCTCTAACCATCGAAGATCTTAGAAACACAATAAAGTATGCTAAACAGGGGAGGTTTGAGCCAGATAGAGAGAACGACGAGCTCACACGCGCCCTCAAGAATGCGGAACACGTAGGGCGTACACGAACCACAATAGGCGGTGTTCCGTGGAAAATTGGGTTTGACGAGAGCAAAAATAAATATCCTGATAGAAGCCGTCAGCGGAAAAAGGACGAGAAGGCAGCTGAAGCAGCGAGTCAGGCAAACTGGAGGCGTCAACTTGAAGAACAGATAAAGCAGACTAAGGACGTAGCACTGAAGCAGCAGGAGCAAATTGACACACTTAGCCAGCATCTAGGTATTACCGGCGTACCACACGTGGTATAAGGTGAAGGCGATGCTACCGGCGCCGCACATTCTCATCGGAAAAGCAGCACTGCGTCCACGCAGCTGCAGGGTGATGATGCACCCGGTGGATGATATCACGGAGAGGACAACTTGTGAGGTCCACGTGAAGGTCGTCAACATAACTATCATGGCGGCGATCAGCTATGCCTTACCAATTGGCAATAAACCAACTCACCATAGTCTTCCGGATCCACGGGGCTACGCTATTCTTGGGGTCGATGAAGTTGTCAACGGATTCGAGCGGGTGAAGCTTGAATTCCCTGAAGGTGAAGACAGAGAGGTGACTGAACTCGAAGAAGCCAACAAGTTGACCGTTCTATAGCTAAAGGAACACATTGTGCTTAAAAATCATATGGGAAGGCCATTGACTCCTCGCCATTCTCCAGCGCAACAGTCTCCGCCGTGCATGCTGTCTCCAGCGCGGTCGTCTCCGCCGTGCATGCCGTCTCCAGCGCGGTCGTCTACGCTGCCGCGTCAGCCTTCTACGCCCACTAAGTTTCTGCGGAGTCGTAAAATATCACCCAAACATCAACGGTCGCCCCTCCCGAAGGTACCAAAAGAGTTACCCAAGTTACCTTACGACTATACTCCAGACAGCGCTTCAACGGTCGCCCCTCCTGAAGGTACCAAAAGACTCTTCATCAACCCGAGCCGAGGTTGTCATATGACTATGACCGCTCTATTCTGAGGTCACACCAGGAAATGGTGCGGTCGATGAAGAGTACTGGCGCAAGCGTGAAAAGCGGGAAATCACTTGCCCAGCTCGGACACCAGAAAAAACAATCCATCTCCCCGCTCAAAGTGATCTCCAATACCCAGGTGGGGACGAGCACTAGTGCTGACGAGCAAATTGATCCAGAGTTTATAGAACTGTACGGACTAGGGGCAGCTGCTGCGGGTATGTCCATTGCTGAGTATATGCAAACAGTAGAGTACTTCCCCTCTTTTGAATGTGAGTACAAATACCGGCACGGGAATTCTCTCTTCAAACTCGAGGAGGTAAAGAATCTACAAACCAAAATGCAAAGAGTGCATAATTGGTATATGGAAGCCGCTCGGCAATCTTAGGACTGGATAGTGGTCGGAGATCCTAAATGGACTGATTCTGATTCAATTTTATGAATGGTTTCAGTTATTCCAGCAGAAGTCCCTCGACAAATCTATCGTTAGTGCCTATTGTCTGTAAGTACTTATTTCTCTAATTAAGGTTCTAGCTAGCTCACCTCGTTTATTGCATTCATATATATAGTACACACATTATAGTATAATTCCAGAATGAAGATTCTCGAATGCAAAAGAGGACAAATCTATGATATTGGGTTCATTAACCCATATTTTGTAAATCATAAGACTTTTGAGCTATCTCCCAAGGATACAGAACATAACCTTCTGAGGGCAATAAGGCTTCTTTATATAAAGAAGAGTGGTTTCAGAAGGAATTCAGTGGTTGATTATTATTTTGATTGAAACCACTCTTCTTTATATTAGATCGAACGTCTTCGGGACGGTCTTCTACCAAGGGACCGCATACGAGCAATTCAGAAGGAAATTGCGGGCTTCTTAGATTCAGAGATCCTAAATGTAAATGGAGAAAACTATCACGCTTGGGAATTAACTTGATTTTGTAATTCCTTCACCGGTCATGTAATATGCTCGACATACTTTGATTCTGTAATATAAGTGTTCGTTCTTTTGCTATATATATGCATTAATTATTCAGTCATGGGATCCGAGAGGTCCGGGGAGGAGCCACCGAGGCTCCTCTCTTCTCGTGGGATCCGGGATGTCCGGGGAAGGGCAACCGGGCTCCTCTCTTCTCCTGGGATCCGGGGAGGGGCCACCGGGGCTCCTCTCTTCTCATGGGATCCGGGAGGTCCGGGGAGGGGCCACCGGGAGGTCTGTCGGGATCGCAAAACATAAAAATGAAAACAATAAACACAAAAAAAAACTCTCCCGCGGTAGAAGGGGCATTCATCCCCGTTCGTGGGAAGAACCGAGACGAATAGTCCCTGGCGATCATGGAACACGCCCTGCCACGTGGGCCACCCTAGGCATCCCGGGTGCTGGTACAACCGGGACGAATGGGTTTGGGCCATTTGCCCCGGCTGGCCCATCCCGGTTGCACAACCGGAATGCATGGGGCTTAAAAAACGGGATGGTTAGCCTTGTTTCCACTAGTGTATATGGATGCTTATAATCTTTACAAATGCTGCCCATTGAGGATAGATACCATCTACAAGATAGTATCCCATGGTGTAGTCATGCACATTGACAGTCTAGTTGCAGGGTGGTGCATCTCCATCACAGAGTCTATTGAGCAAGGGAGACCACTGAAGCAAATTGATATCATTGTGAGAACTAGACAAGAAAAAAAAATGCATGCCAAATCAACAAGTCTTGAGATGCCACTACTTCAACTACAATTGTGGATTTTTTGTTGTGACCTTGGTAATGTTTGCGCAAACCTAACGGGCAATTTTTCCATGTAAAATACATGCAGTCAACTGAACCAAGCATACCTGGAAATCCTCTTGATTCTCCAATGGCGAGTAGCTTTTGCGTATCCTCTTGATTAGGTTCTCTGAGATATTCTTTTCCAATCACTTTCACTTTCACCACGGCCTCTCCAAATGCCACCAAAGTTTCTATGCAAGTGCTCTCTCCCATCCGAACGTACTCATCAATAGCATCCGCAAATTTTTCATAGGCAATCATTCTCAAAGCTGCAGTGCATTTTTGCATAGGAGAGAAGGAATAGTTGTCTGCAGCAATCAGACCTTAGCTTGAAGTTGTCATCGTACTTCTTCACTACTTCTTCAATGGGCTCGAAGAGTCGTGAGCTCATCCAGAACCGGAACCGGAAAAGCCCTCATGAAATACTGGATTGGGACGCCAGAAATAATCATCATAGAGATAACGCGCGCCTTTCATCCTATCACGCGGCACAACAATCATCCCCTTGATCGAGCCATGGAAGTTGAGAACATGCTCCTCCTTCCTATCCAATTCTTCTTGGATGCACTTCTTGGAGATTGTCGCCTCCTTGTCCAAGTCGTCATCTTTCTCGCTATTGTCAGTTGAATCGAAGATGGATTCTTTCATGATGAACTGATCTAGTTCCGAGGAATCATGCAGATACTCATCGTCGGACGAATCCATGCCTAGCAAACAAGCTAATTCTGGCACCGGCATTACGACAAATACTTGAAGGTAGAGGTAGTTGTCGGGCGATGTAAAACGTACCGGGAGTAGGAGAACGCCGAGCGGTCTAACAAAGAACGGATCAAGAACGGAGAAGGCTTCCACAACCGGTTCATACTACCGGCGGAAATAAAACACATGAAAAAGACATAACGATGAGTTCCACCTATTCGAGCCACCGTTGACGTCATGTGGCAGTCTTTACACTTTTTTCTGAGTGACCGAAGAAGTCTATGAGAAAATCCATTGCCAAGTGTATGATGTAAAGGTTTCAGCAAAGAACAATTTTCCACTGTGACATTGGCCGTCATCCTTTTCCATGTGGATTCTATTGGCAAAGTCTTTGGCAAGAGTGAACGACGAAGCTCTAGCGACACCTCACCCTCCGCAACACTCGATGAGAAGCGATTATATGTCTTAAGCTTTTGGAGTGGACAAGAATTTCGCACAATCCATCGTCAGGTAGTTGATGAATTTTTTTTCAAATATTCCATATGGGGTCACTTGAAAAATCCATTACGTGTCCGGAGAGTGGGCCCCGAAACTCACAACGTCGTCAATTATAGCAGGATACCGGCCACAGTGACCGTGTGTGGGGCCCTCGAAGGGAGTTAGTTGCCATAAAATGTTATTTCCGAAGTACGGTGACCAAATTGCGCCTGTTCGACGTGTACAAGGACAAACGATGCATTTAAGTCCATTTTTTGGCAGGGTGTTCCATTTCATATATTGAGCATATGCATTGTGAAAGATTTACCTAGATTATTTTCGCATTAGATTACTCTTATGCTTGTTTGGATAGGTCATCACATGCCAAGAGAAGGTGTTAGATAGATCAAGGTGGGAGGCACGCACGTGCCCATCTCGTTGCTGTGTGTGTGTGTTTTTTAGACTAAAAGGGGTGATCCCAGTTTTTACAAACCACGGGCACTAGTAGAAAACAGGGCATTGAGCCAAGCACATTGGAACCGGATGTGATAAAAACCGGTTCTAAAGGGTCTGTCCCCTGGGCCCCCTCCCTGCAGCAAAAGGCCGCAAGGCCTTTAGGACCGGTCTGTATCACAGACCGGTCCTAAAGACCTTGCGGCCTTTTGCTGCAGGGAGGGGGCCCAGGGGACAGACCCTTTAGAACCGGTTTTTATCACAAACCAGTTCTAAAGGTTTTCTCATTTTTTTGCAGCAACTGCGGGTCCTGCTGTCAGAACCTTTAGCACCGGTTTGTAATACAAACCGGTCCTAAAGCCCTCCCCTAAACCCTATATTCTACCCCGAGCTCAGCTCCATTTTTTCCAGGTCGAGCTCAACTCCATTTTTGCTCTCTCCTTCCTCTTGTGAGCTCTAATCCATCCCCATTTTTCTCCACCATTTGTCAAGATTGTTGGTACCCATTGGTTCTACGGTTAGCATCAACATTCCCTCTTCCGGCATTGCAAGTTTTGCTCGTTTTCTTGCTCATTTCATTTTTGTTGTGCTAGGTAGGTGTTTGATGAAATGCCTAAGCTAGAGAGAGCTCAAATTTAATTATGATTTGTGGTTTTTTTTAGTGTCGCGCGCCTTATCCCCTTCCTCACCGCCGTCGATCGCCCCGTCACCGACACAACCTTGGTGAGCCTATTGTTTTTATTTACCAAAACAAATTTTGATTTGTATGATTTACATATATATTTACTTGTATATAATTTTTTTATATATATAGCGCCATGGTTTTGATATCCGTCCCCGTTGGCCCTCGTCCAGTCTATGATTCGGATGTGGTATATTATCTTTTATAACTACATATTTTCATTTCCTGATTATATGACAATTAATTACGCCGACCAATTTGACATAGATATTTTTATCTAGGAGGTAGTGGAACCGGAAATGCCAATCGACCCTATTGTTGAGAAGTTACACTTAGTTGAACAAGAAAATGTTGGCTTGAAAGAAAGATTGAAAAAAACTGAAGAAAGGTTGGAAAAAACTGAAAGAGAGAAGATGACCTTGGAAAAGGTTTTTGCCGGTGTCGTCGATGGTCACAAGAGCGAGATGGACGCAATGCGCCTGAAGATTAGAAAGATTAGAAAATATGGAATTAGTAAAGAGGCTTGGTATCATTATGCCGTCGGGTCAATTGTTACCTTTGTTGCGATTATGATCGCATTTGTTGTTGTTTTTAAATGCATTAATTAGAGAGAGTTTTTATGTATGGTCACTACGCTACTTTGGTTTTAACGTGTGATGAACTTTTTGTATTAATTAATTAATTTAGTCATGATGATTTAGCATAATGGTTGTTGATAAATTTATATAATGCAGATGAACCGGCAATGGATGTACAGTGATCGACGTCGTCCCAAATTCCTTAATGGCATGCATAGTTTTCTCAATGTGGCTGAGAAAAACAGGCAGAATGGATTTATTTTTTGTCCATGTAAAAAATGCCAGAATAAGAGGAATTTCCCTAGCTCAAGAACTTTACACACCCACGTGTTGCAAGAAGGCTTCATGCCCAGTTATTTTTGTTGGACCAAGCACGGAGAAAGAGGGGTTGTAATGGAAGACAATAAAAAAGAAGAGGATAATGATAATTATCCTATGTTCGGTGAACACGGTGATACTGAAATGGGGGAAGACGAGCCTGAACTTGAGGACATTGTTGATGAGTCTGATGATGATCTTCGTCAGGTCATTCGTGAAGAACAGATAAACTGCGCAAGTGAAAACGAGAGGTTGAAGTTGGAGCACATGTTAGAAGACCACAAAAAATTGTTGTACCCAAATTGCGAAGATGGCCAGAAAAAGCTGGGCACCACCCTGGAATTGCTGCAATGGAAGGCAGAGAATGGATTATCTGACAAGGGATTTGAAAATCTGCTGAAAATAATGAAGAAGATGTTTCCAAGAGATAACGTGCTGCCCTGCAGTACATACGAAGCAAAGAAGGTTGTCTGCCCTCTAGGATTGGAAGTGCATAAGATACATGCATGCATCAATGACTGCATCCTCTACCGCGGTCAGCACGAGAATTTAACTGCCTGCCCGGTATGCGGTGAATTTCGGTATAAGATCAGGCGAGCTGACCCTGGTGATGTTGAGGGCGACGATCGCCCCAGGAAGAGGGTTCCTGCCAAGGTGATGTGGCATGCTCCTATAATACCACGGTTGAAACGTTTGTTCCGAAACAAAGAGCATGCCAAGTTGCTGCGATTGCACAAAGAAGACCGTAACCAAGACGATATGCTGAGACACCCCGCTGATGGTCGCAGTGGAGAAACATCGACGATAAGTACGAGGACTTTGCACGTGACGCAAGAAACTTAAGGTTTGGTCTGAGTACAGATGGCCTAAATCCGTTTGGGGAGCATAGTAGCAGTCATAGCACCTGGCCCGTGACTCTATGTATCTATAACCTTCCTCCTTGGTTATGCATGAAGCGTAAGTTCATTATGATGCCAGTGCTTATCCCAGGCCCGTCGCAACCTGGCGACAACATTGATGTGTACCTGAGGCCACTGGTTGATGAACTTTTAGAGTTGTGGGCTGACGAAGGTGTACGTGTGTGGGACGAGTACAAACAAGAGGAATTTGACCTACGAGGGTTGCTGTTTGTAACCATCAATGATTGGCCTGCTCTTAGTAACATCTCAGGACAGTCAAACAAGGGATACAACGCATGCACACACTATTTAGGCGAGACTGAAAGTATACATATAGGAAAGAATGTGTACCCGGGGCATCGTCGATTTCTTCCAGACAGGCATCCCGTAAGAAAGAAAGGAAAACATTTCAAAGGCGAGGCAGATACACGGAGGAAGCCAACCCTCCCTAAAGGTACTGATATATATGACATGGTCAAAGATATAAAAGTAATCTTTGGTAAGGGTCCTGGCGCACAATCTGTTCCGAATGACGCCGACAACCACGTAGCCATGTGGAAGAAGAAATCTATATTCTGGGAACTACCCTATTGGAAATTCCTAGAGGTTCGCTCTGCGATCGACGTGATGCACGTGACGAAAAATATTTGCGTGAACCTGCTAAACTTATTGGGCGTGCATGGGAAGAAGTCGAGAGATACACCAAAAGCACGGCTGCACCACCAACGTATGCACGAACGAGACGACCTGATGAATCCAGAGAATTACAAAGGTCCTGCCAGCTACGCTCTTACCAAGGAAGAGAAGGAGATCTTTTTCCAAGTCCTGAGCAGTATCAAGGTGCCGTCTGGCTACTCGTCAAACATAAAAGGAATACTAAACCTTGAAGAGAAAAAGTTCCAAAACCTAAAGTCTCATGACTGCCACGTGATCATGACCCAGGTACCTCCGATTGCATTCAGGGGGCTTCTGCCAGAAAACGTGCGAGTACCCATTGTGAAGCTATGTGCATTCCTCAACGCAATTTCTCAGAAGGCAATCGATCCAGCAACTCTACCAAGTTTACAGAAGGACGTGGTCCAATGTCTTGTCAGCTTCGAGTTGGTGTTCCCACCAACCTTCTTCAATATTATGACGCACCTCATAGTTCACCTCGTCCAAGAGATTTCCGTTCTCGGTCCTGTATTCTTACACAATATGTTCCCCTTTGAGAGGTTCATGGGAGTCTTGAAGAATTATGTTATAAACCGTGCTAGGCCAGAAGGAAGCATGGTCAAGGGCTATGGAACAGAGGAGGTCATTGAGTTTATTGTTGACTTTATTCCTGACCTGAATCCAATCGGTGTTCCTCAGTCGCGCCATGAGGGGAGACTGCATGGAAAAGGCACGCTAGGAAAGAAATCAACAACATGTATGGACGAGCAATCTTTCACTCAAGCACACTACACAGTTCTAGTTAATTCCAGCTTGGGGGATCCATATATCCAGGAACACAAGGATATTTTACGCTCGGAATATCCGGAGCAACCTGAAGATTTCATTGCTAAAGAACACGCGAAGACTTTCGGCGGTTGGTTGCAATGACGTCTCATTAATGACAACATTGTTGAAGATGAGCTATACTTGTTGGCCAAGCAACCATCTTCGACTGTATTGACCTTTAATGGGTACGAGATAAATGGTAACATATTTTACACGGCAGACCAAGATAAAAAGAGCACCAACCAAAACAGTGGCGTCCGGTTTGATGCAAAAGACGACAACGGGCAAAGGGTCACATACTATGGTTACATAGAGCAGATATGGGAACTTGACTACGGACCTTCCTTTAAGGTCCCTTTGTTCTGGTGCAAATGGTTCAACCTGTCAGGCGTGAAGGTAGACCCGAAGTACGGGATGACAACAGTGGATCAGAAGAATCTTGGGTACGATAATGATCAATTCGTCCTAGCCAATGATGTGGCTCAGGTTTTCTATGTGAAGGACATGTCTAGCAGACCAAGAACAAGAAAAGATAAGGAAGCGAATACATCAGACGATGAGCCAAGACGCCACATAGTTCTTTCAGGGAAAAGAAACATCGTGGGAGTCGAGGACAAGACAGACATGTCAGAAGATTACAATAAATTTGATGAAATTCCTCCCTTCAAAGTCAAAGATGATCCAAGCATTCAGTTAAATGATATCCGCTGGAGGGACGACCGCATCCCCCTCGGCTCCTTTGCGACGGCGGCGGAGGCCGCCCGCGCCTGGGACGCGGCGGCCTGGCGCCTCAACCGCCCGCGGTCGCTGATGAACTTCAACGACTGCCACACCGTCTGGGAAGCGGAGGCCAGGGCGCCAAAGCCGCAGATCGTCACTGCCGCCGACCGTCTCCACCTCCGCCAGCGCGCGTTTCAGGGCCTAGTCGACGCCATGGAAGACCGCGTCGTCCGCGAGTATTACCGGAACAACCCGGGGGAGGAGAGCACCGACGAGAAGCTCTGGCAGACTCGCGCGGCTGAGCGGGCGGAGCGCTGCCTCGAATGCCACCTCGCGTTAGATGCCGCTCGGGAGGCGAGGACGAATGCGCTACAAGAGCTTCGTCGGGCCGACCACGCCGGCGAAGTCTGGGCCTCCGACGATCCGAGGTGGGGGCCTATCTCGGACATACCATCATGCACCTCCGACGACGACGAGGAGGTCACCGACGAGTTCGACGACGACGATGACCCGGAGGAGGTCACCGACGAGTTCCCCGACGACGACGACGAGGAGTAGTGTTCGTCTGTTTTCTCTTTTTTAGTAAAAGAATTTGTATTCCGGCGACACTGCGGCGCGCTAGCGCGTCTGTTTTCTGTTTTTAATAAAAGTAACGTTCTGTTTTCCACTCGTTTTCTCAAATATTTGATTTTACAATTTTTTGAGTCTACTTTGATTTTATAAATCAATGTAAAAGAAAACAGAAAAGGGAAAAAAAAGAAAAATAAAAGAAGAAAAATCTACATGTATGGTATCTCGCTAAATCAATCTATATATATTTATCCACGATATATATGCTCGATGTATCACTTGCGCTCTCACTTCTCGTTGCCTTACTCATTACCCACCCTAACAAACACAGAAACTTACCACAGGCGCATAAACTCCAAAATGCGCCTGGGGTAACTTTACCGCAGGCGCACAGTGAAATAATGCGCCTGGGATAAGAGCAGTACCGCAGGCGCATATTTAGTAATGTGCGCCTGGGGTAAGTGATCAGATTTTTCCCATTTTCCACCACATTTTATATCTTTGTTTATGATTTTAGAAATCAACTACCAAGTTATAGGATGTATTCCCATATTGTTTGTTGACTAAAATGGTCTTTGTTCTACCTTCCAAATTGCTATGATACAATATTATGCCATGGGGAGAAATTCTACATTCCAAATGTTCTTCGTTCTACCTTCCAAATCTACACGAAGAAATTCAACATTTACATAGTATGAGATGAGCTCTTATCACAATGAGCTATGCCATGGGGAGAGTTAGATAGTGTACAGAACACCATTTTAAATCATTCCTAAGCAAGCAAGAAATGGGATATGTTTGATAGTAATAAACTGGTGATGTATCAATCATGTTCAAAATACATTAGCTAGCAAATCGAACACCATTTTAGAAATCAACTACCAAGTTATGGTGAACAGATATATAGAAACGGTAGTTTTTCTGTTTTGTTTTCTTGATGTGTTTTTGTTTGTTTTTTTTATGTGTTTTTGTTTGTTTGTTTTGAAATGTGTGTTTGACATAATATAGAAATAGTATAGCTAGGAATTAATATAGAAATAATATCCATTACATAATAATATATCCATTACATACTAATATATCCATTACATGCATATATCGAACGCACGATGCGGTACACAAACAACATCTACTCCAGCTCCGTCTAGTAGATGCGGAACAACTCGTAGGCAACGTATGCATCTATGGCTGCATAGTTGACGTTGGTCCGGTCCAGTGGGTTCTTCCCCCAATACATGTGATTCTTGAAGGGGAAACGAGACTTCATGGTTTTGTAGTCGTCGTGGATGAATGCGGTTGCCATCGTAGCCATCCCGGTCTTGGGCCCGGACAACTCATCAAAATGGATAAGATCCTGAAGATCAATGTAGTGATCTTCAGGTATCCCAATACCCAAGCTCATCAACTTCTGACGGTCTTGAGTGATGTCAACGCTGCAGAAGTCAAACCCCATGTTGACAAGAAAAATCAACAAGTGCCGGAGAATGCTTTGAACTACTGCAACAACAAAAATAGAACACGTGTTTGATATGTTGCAACACATGTATTCTTCAGATGCAACAAACAAATCGAAAATGCAAGATTGTACGTGTGCGTTCCTTGACCATTGGAAGACCAAAACGAACTCCTTGATCGCAATCTGGATGACGGCAACATCCCGTTGATCCGTCGTATACTCTAGATCAAGCCCGAAGAACCTATGGTGTTCATCGGCTTGTTCATAGAGATCGCTAATAAAATGCTCAAGAAGACCGGGGAGCCTCTCGCAATTATTGGTGTAGACCACGTCGAGACTCTTGCCGCATGGTGTGGCCACACGGAGAGTCTCCCAAACATCAGCCATGGGTGCTTGGTGGAGGAAGATCAAAGAGAGGAAGAAGACGAAGAGAGAAGAAGAAACAGAGAGACTCTCGATCGGGTGCGCACTGTAACAACAAAACCGCCGCGCGGGAGGCGAGCAGTCTGTACCTAGACCCTTTCGCACCGGTTGTTAACACAAACCGGTGCTAAAGGTCTGTACAGGGGCGCGCAGTCTGAAAGTGGCCCAGTACAGACCCTTTAGAACCGGTTTGTGTTAACAACCGGTGCGAAAGGTCTGTACAGGGGGCGTGGTCTGAAAGTGGCCCCAGTACAGACCATTTAGCACCGGTTTGTCTTAACAACCGGTGTGAAAGGGTCTTTAGCACTGGTTGTTAACACAGACCGGTGCTAAAGGTCTGTACAGGGGCGATATCCATAACTTAGCGAAAATTTTCTCTCATTCAGTTTCGCGCGCGTCTTCTCCCCTTCACACGGCGAAGCCCTGCTCCGGCCGTCCGCCTCGCTGCCCCGGGCGCGCCCCGACGTCGCGCCGCTTCCCTCTGCCTCCCACCACCGACCCGAGGCCGTGCACTCACCTCCCCACCGCGGCCCCGCCTCCGTCGCCGTCGCCGCCCGCCTCCGCCCCGTCGCCGCCCACACATGGCCCCGGCGCCGCCGCGCGCCGCGCCATCGCCCCCTGTGGACCCTCGCCGTCGCCTCTCGCCCCTCGCCGTCGCCCCGTCGCCCTCTGTAGGTAAGGAAAACAGAGAACTTTTTTTACTGCTTTAATTTGTTTTTACAATTTTGTTTAGTGTTAGAAATTTAGTGTTAGAATTTTGTGTTAGAATTTTTGTGTTAGAATTTAGTGTTAGAAATTTTTAGAGTTATAATTTAGTGTAAGAAATTTTTTAGTGTTAGAATTTACTGTTAGAAGTTAGGAATTTTTAGAAAAAAAATAGTGTTAGGAATTTCTACTTAGGAATTTTTAGTGTTAGGAGTTTCTACTTAGGAATTTTTACCTAAGAATTTTACTTAGTAATATCAACTTAGGAATTTCACTAAAGAATTTTTAGAAAAATTCACAAAGTTAGTGTTAGAAAAGTTCACTAAGTTAGACAAATTTCACTAATTAAGTTAGTGTTAGAAAATTTCACTAAGTTAGAAAATTTCACTAAGTTAGAAAAATTTCACGAAGTTAGAAAATTTCACTAAGTTAGAAATTTTCACTAAGTTAGTGTGTTAGAAAATTTCACTAAGTTAGTGTCTTAGAAAATTTCACTAAGTTAGTGTTAAAAAAATTCTGAAAGTTAGAAAATTTCACTAAGTTAGAAATTTTCACTAAGTTAGTGTGTTAGAAAATTTCACTAAGTTAGTGTCTTAGCAAATTTCACTAAGTTAGTGTTAGAAAATTTCAGAAAGTTAGAATAATTTCACTAAGTTAGAAAATTTCACCAAGTTACCATCTTGTTCCTGTTTAACTTTCATCTTATTTCTGTCATATTTCTCAATTTACTATTTTTTACTAAGTTAGAAACACTAAGGTATTTTACTTAATTACGAAATATTTACTTAGTCCGGGATTGTTTTTAGTTCATGTCTATGTTGGACCCGCCGGGCGATGTCCGGGACTGGGCCCCGCCAGGCTGGGACTGCGAGCTCCTTAGTACCGGGGCACACGGCTTGGTGAGAAATCCGGGTGACGTGGTCGACCCGGATATTCTTTGGTGGCCATCGCGTGGGCCACGCTCGGTGCGGAGAGAGCCGGCCCCTGAGGAGGTGGTACAACAGCGTATCAGGGAGGAGGACGAGCACGTCCGTCGCTACATGTACTTGCTCGATCGGCAGTATAGCAGCAGTTGGTCGATTATTCGGAGGGTTCCTTACCACGTGAGCTATGACCCTATGAGGGTTCCTTATCTATGGATGCGTAGCACCCGTGACTCAGCACCCCGCGGCTTAGGACCCGGTCGGAGTTAATTATTTTGAGAGATGTCACGAGACTATGAATAAGTGATATTATTCGATCGTGATGTATTAGGGTTAAAAAAATTAACCCGAGCTATGTAACTCTTGGTGTGTATTATCATACGTTTAAATATTTCATTAATATGTCCAGAACTATTATTATTAGAATTATTATTTGTAGTTAGAATTATTATTAGAATTAGAATTAGAATTAGATTTAGAATTAGATTTAGAATTAGAATTAGCTAGAAGTAGAATTTCGCTAAGTGTCCGATGAAATAATTTCGCTAAGTGTCCGATGAAATAATTTCTCGCTAAGTGTCCGATGAAATAATTTCTCTAAGTGTTCTTCATTTTATAAATTTTACTAGCAGGTGTTGAGCTATGGATCCCCAAGAACCTGCACATGATTCGCACGCCGATCAGCTCGCGGGAATGGGTGAGGCGGAGAAGGAAAGAATAATGTGCCAGATGATTTTTGAGAATGCAACGGCCATATATCATGATCACGACGGTGGACAGGCGTTTAGCAATCAATTTTTGAATGACTCCGGTGACGGAGCTGAGAATATAGAAGATGTAGTAGATGATGACGACGACAATGTCGAGGATGCAGAAGTGTCCTCCAGAACAAACTCTGCCAATGTATATCTCAAGTCACTGTTGACGCAACAATTAATTTGTATTTCACTTACTAACGAATCATTATTTTCCCGTTTAGGCGCCATCCGGAACAGCTAGCGCAAGTACTGAGACAAAGTCGAAACGAGGCCCGGCCGCAAGGTTGAAAGATACCGCAAGGTTCTCGATCGATACAGTTGCTGCTGATGGCAAACCACTGGAGCCCCCAGAAACTTATCGCAAATTCGTAAATCAGTGCGGAGTTGTTGTACGTTTATGTACTGACCCCTTTGGGGCTGTGGTTTCCGCAGACTACGCTTACGAGGATCCCAGTGACGGCTACTACGTGGAGTTTGACGAGGCTGCTGACGAGTAGGTAGCGGACCCGGGCAGGATCCGAGACTACGTGGATGGGCTCCGTCTTTCCTCCAGTTTCCGGCTTCTTAAGCCTATTTGGATTTCTCTGTACTCAGACCCTTTGAGTGTTTCCGCTGCTATGTAATGATGATATGTTGGGACATGTGTCCTCTGTATGATTGTATTTGCTATTCTCTGCCCTAGTGAGGGCCAGTTGCAACTTATTTCAATCTTTTGTGTCTTAGAGATATGTTGTGTTATCATCTTGTTCAACGCCGTTGACGTACCATGTGTGTATGGTATGAAGTACGTCAATGGTAGTGTCCTGATTTCTACGGGATAGTTTACATCGACGGTGAATAGTAAAGATTGGTTGTCACACATAAGTGTTGGCCTACTCGTAAGAGATGCGGGTGCCGGTAAGCCCCGTAATCCAATCAAAATACTGTTCAGTTCGTACGGTGAGTATCCTCTAGAAGTCCGGGTGCGACAAATGGTATCAGAGGCCGTCTGCCTGTAGGATCCCTTTTACTGGTCGCAGTTTGAGTCTACAAACTATTTTGTAGCTATATAGGAAAAATGAAACGTGAGAGTAGGAATTCTGCCATTTTTCTTCTTTCCCCACCCACCCACCCTTTTCTGGTAAGGAAGTGCAACGTTGTTTTCTCTTCTCACCCAAACTTTCAAGTTAGGTTTTCACGTGTTTTGGGTTCTCCGTAGTACCTCGGGAGTTTTTGGTGTCGTGTTTCCCGATGTTGCTTCAATATCCTGTTCTTTTCAACATCCTTATCGTCCGTTGAAATCTTGTTGTTGCTTTCCACTTCAGTTCTCTACCGGCGTCTAATCAAAACTTCCCCGATCATCTGCAGATGGATCTCAGGTTCTACCCGCAGGTGGTTCGGATGACTCGTTGTGAGAGCACCGCCGGTTATCCGGAGATGCTGAGAGACATGGTCACTTATCTGGGGTTCCGTTGGGCACCAGAGTACCAGGTCTACGAGCAGCAGCGAGAGTTTGACCAGACCTACTACCAGGCTATCGTCTACATTCTGTCAGATGATGGCATGAGCGTTGTCCACCGCTACGAGGCAGTAGGTTCCACAGTGGATATGGCCGTGCAGCAGGCAGCTTATGTGAGTCTCACCGTCCTTCGTGCTGACTACTAGGGATTTGACGATTCTATCTATCGCCACATCCCCCGTGGTTACATCACTTCGGAGGGAGCTCACTGCACTCTCTACGAGAACTTGGATGTCTACGAGCATGATAACACCAGGCTGCACACCACCGCTCAGTTTGTGAGGCACAGTGACGCAGTTGCCACCACACTTTCTCAGGAGTTGGCCTTAGTCAGAGAGCAGCTCTACCTTGCTTTGACTCGTCTGGCGACGTACACCACAGACTTTGTTGGAGATGAGCGCTTTGCACGTTTCGATCAGCCAGTTGGTCGTCGTCTGCCAGATGCTGGAAGTTACGAGCCGATCAGAGGTCCACTCCTCAACCTCGGAGCTGGTTACACTGGGATTCCACGCTTTGGAGCACAGGGAGTCGACGCTATGTACATCACCACACCTAGAGTCGCTCTCAGACCACGTCAGATCTATGTGGATCGTCGATCTACCTACTTTCGGGGGCGTGCTCCTCACCGTACCCCTCGTCGTGCTACTCACCGCCGTCCTGCGTGATGAGCATGGGAGTACCGATGTATCCATTCTTAGCTATGTTTAGTTATCCTTTGGCTTTCGAACCATGTAATGGTGTGTTGGATATTCTGATGTATTTGAACATGTGATGATGTACCTGTTGGTTATCTATTCATGCGTCGGAATAATCTCTCTTTCGGTTACCAAGTCTATCTTTTCTATTGTTGTGCTAAAATGCATGTCTATTCAGGATGCCGCCAACAAGGAACAACCCGCCTGAGCCACCTCCGATCACGGAGCTGTTGACTCAGATGACTCAGGTCATGGCACAGATGGCCCAGTTCCAGACTAACCAGCACAACAACCAGAATGCTCCACGAGTCAGTATCAAGGAGTTCCTCAGTATGGGTCCGAGAGCTTTCGTGACAACACGTGAGCCTCTGGATGCTGATGACTGGATCCGGGAGATGGCCAGGGATCTGGACATTGCTCACGTTGCTGAGGAAGACAAAGTCAAGTATGCCACCTACCTGCTGAAGGGTCAGGCAGCTACTTGGTGGGAGAACTACCAGACCATGAGAGCTGGCTATCCTATCACCTGGGGTTGTTTCAAGGATGCCTTCCTGAAGCACCACATCCCAGATGGTCTCATGGAAAGGATGCGTGAGGAATTTTGCTCTCTCAAGCAGGGCAAGCTGGACGTCATTGGCTATCAGAATGAGTTCAATCGCCTCGCTCGATATGCTGGTGACGAGGTGTCCACTGAGGCCAAGAAGATGGCAAGGTTCCGCCGAGGTTTTAACCCGGAACTGAAGTACGCTCTCACAAATGTCAAGTGCAAGGACTTCGAGGAGCTCGTGAACACCGCACTCAATGAGGAAAATGGGCGCAAGGCGTTCGAGGAGTCCCGCAAACACTCGCGTGAGGGTGGTTCCTCCTCCAACATGACCACCCCTCCGCAGAAGCGCCGCATCTGGATGCCAAATGGTGCTGTCACTCGGGCTCCATATGCCCAAGCATCTCCAGGCTTTGCTCCCCGCCCACCCAACCCATCTCAGATGCATGGTCAGAGGGTTCCAATGGGGCAGCCAAGGCCAGGTCCTCCTCGTGTCGTCACTTGCTACAAGTGCAAGGAGACTGGACACTACGCTGATAAGTGCACTCAGAGGCAGCTACCTCCACCTCCTCGCCCCAACACCAACCAGGCAATGGTTCGTGCTCCTCCGGCTAAAGCCTTCAACTCCAACAACAGGCCTGTCGGGAGGACCGCAAGGGTGAATCATATCAAGGCCGACAAAGCTGAGGAAGCTGCTGACGTCGTTCTCGGTATATTACCCGTAAACTCTTTTCCAGCTAAAGTGTTGTTTGATACCTGAGCATCGCATTCTTTTGTGTCAAAGATCTTTGCAACAGCATACAACCTAGTTCTGGTTCCACTAAGCAATCAAATCTCTGTTCACTCTCCGGGATCTAAAATATTGACTTCCAAGATAAGTATGGACAATCAAATCCAAATTGGAGGTCGCATATTCCTTGCTTCACTCATGTTGCTGGGAAATTCTGACATTGATGTCATTCTGGGCATGGATTGGTTGAAGACCGATGAAGCTAAAATTGACTGTGCTCAAAAGTCAATAACTCTATCCCACCCTTCTGGACAGATAGTCTATTCTCCATATGGATCAAGTTCTGTTAAGCTGTTCAACCTCGATGCAAAACCCCTTCCTGCAATTGAAAATGTTCCGGTGGTTTGTGAATTCCCTGACGTCTTTCCAGAAGAGTTGCCAGGGATGCCTCCGGACAGAGCAGTTGAGTTCGTGATCGAGCTTGAGCCAGGTACTGCTCCAATCTCTAAGCATCCATACAAGATAGCTCCTCCTGAACTGAAATTGTTGAAGGAGCAAATCGATATGTACATGGAGAAAGGTTTACATTCAGCCTAGTTCCTCCGCTTGGGGTTGCCCAACTCTGTTCGTTGCCAAGAAGGATCAAACAAAGAGACTCGTGGTTGACTATCGTCCTCTCAACGAGAAAACCATCAAAAACAAGTATCCAATTCCTCGTATCGATGATCTTTTTGATCAACTTGCTGGAGCCTCAATATTCTCAAAGTTGGACTTGAGGATGGGTTACCATCAAATAAAGATCAGAAAGGAAGATATTCCAAAAACAGCTTTCACCACTCGGTACGGTCTATATGAATACACCGTCATGTCCTTTGGTCTCACCAATGCACCGGCAACGTTCTCAAGACTCATGAATTCTGTCTTCCATGAATACCTCGACAAGTTCGTTGTGGTATATCTTGATGACATTCTAGTCTACTCCAAATCCGAGGAAGAGCATGGAGAACACCTTCGTCTCACTCTCATGAAACTTCGCGAGCATCGTCTATATGCCAAGTTCTCCAAATGTGAGTTCTGGATTCCAGAAGTTGCCTACCTTGGTCATATCATCTCTGCCAAGGGCATAGCCATTGATCCAGAAAAGGTTAAGGCAATTGTTGATTGGAAACCTCCTAAGACGGTAAAACAAGTTAGAAGCTTCCTAGGCTTGGCTAGCTATTGCCGTCGTTTCGTCCAAAACTTTCCAAGATTGCCAAACCTCTCACTGATCTCACAAAGAAGGACAAGAAGTTCGTTTGGACTCCAAAGTGTGATGAGAGTTTCAATCTCTTGAAGACTAAACTCACTTCCACACCAGTTCTGGTTGGCCCAGATACCACCAAACCTTTCCAGATATTCTGCGATGCATCTCTCCAAGGTCTAGGTGCAGTTCTTATGCAAGAACGTCAAGTTGTGGCTTATGCTTCACGACAGTTGAATGCACATGAGCAAAACTATCCAACTCATGACCTAGAACTTGCAGCAGTTGTGTTTGCCCTCAAGAAATGGAGACAATACTTGTTGGGTAACCGCACTGAAATCTTTTCCGATCATAAGAGTCTGAAATACATCTTCACTCAACCAGATCTAAACCTCAGGCAAAGGAGATGGATTGAAAAGATTAAAGACTTTGATCTCACCATTGCTTACACTCCAGGCAAGGCGAATGTTATGGCCGATGCTCTCAGTCGCAAGTCCTATTGCAATAATCTCATGATCATGGAAAGCCAACCTCCACTTCATGAAGAATTCCAGAAGCTGAACCTTGGTCTTGTTCCTCAAGGATATCTTGCGAGCTTGACAGCCAGTCCAACTCTCGAGGACAAGATTCGTTCTGAACAACTTCGTGATGCTGAAATCAAGAAGATTGTAGAGCACATTAAAGAAGGCAATGATAAATTCAAGTCCTTCTCAATTGATGACAAGGGAACTGTGTTCTTCGAAGGACGCATTGCAGTTCCTCAGATTCAAAGTCTCAAAGATGTCATTCTCAAGGAGGCTCATGAAACTCCTCTCTCCATCCACCCTGGAAGTACAAAGATGTACCAGGATCTTAAGACGCTGTATTGGTGGCCTGGCATGAAACGTGAAATTGCTCAATACGTTTCTGAATGCGACGTTTGTCAACGTGTTAAGGCAGTCCATCAGAAAACAGCCGGTCTTCTCCAACCTCTGAAAATTCCTGAGTGGAAGTGGGACATGATTGAAATGGACTTCGTTACTGGGTTTCCAAAGTCCAAGAAGGGCAACGATGCAATCTTCGTTGTTATTGATCGTCTCACTAAAGTAGCTCACTTCTTTGCTGTCAAGGAATCTATCTCAGCTAGCCAGTTAGCAGAGCTCTACACAGCAAAGGTTGTTCCTCTTCATGGTGTTCCATTGGAAATAAGCTCAGACCGTGGAAGTATCTTCACTTCTCATTTCTGGAAGAGTTTTCAAGAAGCATTGGGCACCAAACTTCTGTTCAGCACAGCTTATCACCCTCAGTCTCAGGGGCAAGTCGAAAGAGTCAATCAGATTCTCGAGGATATGCTCAGAGAATGTGGTCTCTCCTTTGGCATGAAATGGGAGGATTGCCTTCCATATGCTGAATTCTCCTACAACAACATCTACCAGGCAAGCCTAGGCATGGCACCATTTGAAGCACTCTATGGCCGCAGATGTAGGAGTCCAATCAATTGGTCTGGAGCTGGTGAACGTTCACTCTTAGGCCCTGACATTGTTAAGGAAGCCGAGGAGAAAGTTCGCATCATTCGTGACAATCTCAAGATTGCTCAGTCTCGTCAGAAAAGCTATTATGACAGCAAGCACAGGGATATGATCTATGCACCTGGTGACAAGGCATATCTCCGTGTAACTCCCCTCAGAGGCACTCATCGTTTTGGTGTGAAAGGAAAGCTTGCACCAAGATACATTGGTCCTTTCAACATCCTCTCAAGGCGTGCGGAAAATGCCTATCGTCTTGAACTTCCAGAAAAACTATCCAAGGTGCACGATGTGTTCCACGTGTCACAGCTCAAGAAGTGTTTCAAAGATCCAAATCGTGCAGTTGATCATGATTCCATTGAACTGCAAGATGATCTATCTTATGAGGAGCACCCTATTCGTATTCTCGATGAGACCGAGCGTAAGACTCGCAACAAGAGCACCAAGTTCTTGAAAGTGCAGTGGTCGCATCATTCCAATAAGGAGACCGAAGAGGATCTTCGCAAGAATATCCGGACCTTTTCGCTTCTCAGTAAGGAATCTCGGTGCGCGATTCCTTCGAGGGGGGGCGTTTTGTAACATCCCAAGTATGAAAATACCCCTAGAATGTTTGATTTCCTGTTTAATTAAAGTATTGCATCATGTCATCATATTTATTTCCTTGTTTGCAGTTGTTTACTATTTGTTTTGCATCTGTTATTCCTTGTTTTCATAATGGAAATTCAAACAATTTCAAATGATGTGTTTCATACTTGTCATGTTACAATCTTGTTTTCAAATAAAAGTTCAACTCAAACAACCTTTTGTTTCCAATTATTCCATAATGATCAACTAATAAAATGGTGGTGCTATTTCAATTAATTAATTCCAATTGCATTCAAAACTCAAATTCAAATCATCAAACAGCACACCAATTTGAAATTATAAAAATAACCAAAACATTTGTGCTCATTTTGTTTCCATTTAAAGTTTTGGGTCACCCTATTTAAAATTTTGGTTTCAATAAATCATTTTAATACTCAAATCATCCAAATATGAATTAATTCCAAACAGCACTTTAAATTTGAAAGTTTTGGAAAAACAAAGTTGTCAGTTAGTTGATATTATAAAAACTAACCTAACCCTAATTTTTCCCAAATTTTCCTAGCCCTAAAAACTATCTAATTCTTCCATTTTCCTTTGCTGCAAAAAAAAAACAGAAAAACAAAAATAAGAGAAAGGAAAACAAACGCGCGCGCGCGGCAGCTAACCCAGCCGGCCCAGCCCACTTACCGCAGCGCTGGCCCGGTACCCCTTCGCTCGCAGCCGCCCCCGTCGTCTTCGTGTACGGCGCAGCATCCGCGCGTGCCACGGCGGCACTGCGCAACTCCGACGGCCATCCAGCGCCCTAGTGGCCTATATCTACCCCTGGACCTCGCCCTGCGCAGCCCTAACCCTAGCCACCCACCTAGCCCTCGCGATCGCCGCTGTTTTTCCTCTCTCGCGGCCGATCCCCACCTCTCTGTATCTCACCGGCGCGCCACCTCTGAACTTCCGATGGCCGCCGCCGCTCCCGTTCACCTCTACCCTCACTGACCGCAGGAACCAGTTCGCCGCTTCCTCCTCGAGCTGGACGACACCGCCGCTGAGCTCGCCACCGTCTGGATCCACCCCGCCGAGCACGCCGCTGTCGCCTCGCCGTCGAGCTCCACCTCGGCCATCTCCCGGTGAGCACGCCACCGTGCACCTCTCCCTCCTCCCTGCCCTCTCTGGCTAGCAAGCACACGCACACACTCGCAGCGCGTCCGTGCACGTCACCACGGCATCACCCCGGCACAGCAGCACGAGCACATCGACCGTAGCTCGCCGCCGGCGACGCGCCCCTGTCCAAGATTCAGAAAACACCCGCGTCAGTTTCAGTTAAAAGTTCAGGTTCACGAATCTGAAGCTTATCCTGTGTGCGCGTGTACTACTGACAAGAAACGATTCCTACCGCACTGGTTACAGTGCGTTGCGCGCACCCCCGAGCCCCAGGTTCGAGTCATGGCCTCACACGGGAGAAATCCCACCCTTTTTTTCGACCGTGCGCTGACAGGGTGGTCCCCCTGTCAGCCACACCGTGGCCACGCAAGCACGCGCAGGCCTAGGGCCCATCTGGCAGTGCCCTGGGTATGTTTCTGCGCGGTATAAAATGGTTTTCCAACTTTCTGTTTTAAAAACCAGTCCCTCCAGATTAACAGATTGGTCCCTGAAACTAATTTGATAATAACTTTTATTTTATAAATCCAATTAATAAAAATAAAATATGTGCACTGCCCCAAATTCAATTATCAACCTAATGGTAACATTTGTTTCCTATTTTGAATTTTCCAAATGCAATTCAAATTTGAATTCAAATAATTCAATTGCAATTTGGTAAAATCCATAACTAATTCATACTTAAGCCAATTAATGCAAAAAAAATATGTTTTCCATGCTATTTCAAATAACCTTTTCAAATATAAATTTTGTTTCATGTTTTGAATAATTTAAATTGCTTAAATAATTTAAACCTTGTTTAAATCATTTAAATTTGATAAAATCATAACTTGCTCAACTTAAATTATTTTTGAACATGCAAAATATGTTTTCAAACCATAAAAGTATAAACTTTTCAAATATGAATTTGAATTTATGTTTTGAACAAATAAATTCAAATAAAGTTCATGCTTGTTTTAAATTCATTTAAAACTTGTTTAATTTTGTTCAAGTCATAATAAATTCATCCTAATTCCTTTTTCAATATTTGAAACATGTAATCCAACTAAAATTTTGTATTCTTTTCAAATATGAATTTTGTTATTTGTTTTGCACATTTTAAGTTGATGAAAACAACAAATACTTGTGTGACATCTTTAAGTAACCAAAAAATTTCCAAACTTAATAAATAATTTCCAAACTTGTTAAATTCCTTTACCACTTGCATCTATTGTTGTTATTTTGTTGTTTTCCTCATGCATGAATCATGCTAAGCAAACTTTCACATGGTAATCAATTATAGATCATTTGTTTCCACTTAATCAATGGACCTTTTCCATATGCAATCCAATTGCATATGTGGCCATTTAAATTGTGTTACCATGTTAAATAGTTTATTCTGATGCAACCATTAACTTGACATGCATCATCCCATGATTGTGCACTATGCCATGATATTGATTGTTTATATTTCTGTCTTGTTTGTTTGCTTCTTCTCGAATAGACGACGACGTTGAGACAGACGATCTTTACAGCACCCCTTCTGAGGATCTAGCTCAGTACCAGGCTGCTGAGTTTGCAGGCAAGTTATCACTCACATGAACCATCGTGTTCCTTTCAACATTGGTTACCGATACTTTCCGTTGTCTATTTTGCTAGCCCTATGTATAGTTGTTCCTGATACGAACCTATCACATGAATCCCTTAACCCTGATATTGCCTCACCTCCACTCCTACAACCCCATTGTTTGAGCCAGTGTCTTACTAGCATGCTTAGGTTGTTTTGCTCGAGTCTGTTACCCGTTACTTTCAGTTACTATACTTCTATCATGTTCTGGGGGCTCGATGTTAATCAATCAACCTGTTAATAATAATATGCTGATAAGGCACCGGCTGGAGACCCTTTGTGGTTTTGAGGCCTGCTAGTGTCGACCCTAATAGGAAAAGGGTCTTGTCTACTGATCCATGATGAGCGCACTACCCACATGTGGGAAGCGAGTATGGGCGCCCCCCTCAATTTGATTCGATTCGCATCTCGTCCAAATCGCCTCATTTAGTTCGTGTTTTCCATTTGCCGCATGCATGTTTTTGCGAGCCCAGCGCAGGGTTGAACTTTTGTAGTCGGCATATAGGGGGACACGGTCTTAGAGTGCTATGAGGGTCCCTTTTCTTCGGGGCTTGATTAGCCGTGCGCCCAAGGTGCTTTGGGCTTGCTGCGAAGAAGAGTTGGGTTGTGTTGAGTACCCCGCTTGGTGGGAGGCATCCCATATGGCGGGTTATTCTTACGTGTACGGCCAAATTGGTGCAACCCTGCAGGGATAAATCGTCTCGAGAAGCCGTGTTTTCCGCGGTTATGGTTGACTTGGTGAAAGTACTGGCTAACAAGTACTCAGAACAACTTACACCTAACTATTGATAACTTGACTAGTAATAGACTTATTGACACAATAACTTGACCCATTATTCATTAATCCAACTGTGTGAGTTATCCTCGGATTGCTTCTTTGGATAAGGGGCGAGATCCAGGATGGGTTTGTTTGATGTTATCTTCCAGTTGGTTACTTTACGCTATCTTATCCCCTTTCTGTTAGTTGGAAGTTGTAGTTTTCTGTAGTTGTTAGCGCAGCCAGTTGCAGCATCTTTTATATCCCCTTTCTTCCGTTGAACCCAAGACATCTGTGCTTGGTGTTGACGAGCTACACTTTGGTGAACAGTGAGTCTTGCTTGCCAGTACGTTTATATACTGACCCCTTTGGGGCTGTGGTTTCCGCAGACTACGCTTACGAGGATCCCAGTGACGGCTACTACGTGGAGTTTCACGAGGCTGCTGACGAGTAGTAGCGGACCCGGGCAGGATCCGAGACTACGTGGATGGGCTCCGTCTTTCCTTCAGTTTCCGGCTTCTTAAGCCTATTTTGATTTGTCTGTACTCAGACCCTTTGAGTGTTTCCGCTGCTATGTAATGATGATATGTTGGGACATGTGTCCTCTGGATGATTGTATTTTCTATTCTCTGCCCTAGCGAGGGCCAGTTGCAACTTATTTCAATCTTTTGTGTCTTAGAGATATGTTGTGTTATCATCTTGTTCAACGCCGTTGACGTACCATGTGTGTATGGTATGAAGTACGTAAATGGTAGTGTCCTGATTTCTACGGGATAGTTTACATCGACGGTGAATAGTAAAGATTGGTTGTCACACATAAGTGTTGGCCTACTCGTAAGAGATGCGGGTGCCGATAAGCCCCGTAATCCAATCAAAATATTGTTCAGTTCGTACGGTGAGTATCCTCTAGAAGTCCGGGTGCGACAGGGCATAATATGTATCACAAGGAACTATTGTATATAAAAGCACAACAATAACATCCAACATTAGTACTTGTTCATACTAAGACGTCCACATAAGCAGATGATGACTTCATATATTGGTTAAACTAAATAAAGGATCAGACTTTCTCATACAAGAAAAGTGTTGAATTTTGTTTCACATTCAAAATATAATAAATTAGCTTAACACGAGATGATACATGACCAACCCGGAGAAGCTTCTGACTGTTCAAGATGTGGTACCCTCTTGTTATGTTTTTCTGCCTGAACATGCAAACATGTGTGCATGTAATTCCATGTGCATCAAGAAAATTATCCTCCTATATATATGAGCAGTAAATTCCCAAAATCTACCAATATTGAATTATAAGATCACTAACTTATTAAAGACTAACATGCGCAACGCTAAGCCAGTTTCATTAAGCACCAAATGTGGTGAGTACGGATTTTTTGGATAACATGTAAAAGATATTACATGGTATAAAATTCAGAGGAACACAACTGAAGAAGGTTTGTTTAATTAACTACCAACACAAGCTACTAATGACTCTAGCAAAGGTTATTGGATACAATTACAAATGTGGAGTGGACTTCCTCGACAGAAACTACTAAGAGAATTAAAGAAAAAATGTGTTTATGCTAAGCAGAATGTCAGCTTATACAGAACAATATTGGTTGCCAAAAGTAAGAACAACCTAGTAAAATTTATCAATTTTTGAGTATATGAAATTTTCAATATTCTTAAACCAACTTAGATATTACCACAATAACATGAGTGTACTGTTACTTATAACTAACTGAGCATTTAGATGTTTCAGGCAGCATGCATTTGAATGGAAGATCGTAATTTTTCAGGAGATGATTATATATACCTCCATTTAACATTCAAACGATATCCATGGAGAAATTATTTGAAGCTTACATCTGGGACATATAGGTGCAGGTTGAGCCGGTGAGCGGCTCTGCTTGTGCTTCATAATCAATATGGCAGCATCGTTGCAACCAACAGTTGTTGTTCCCCTGACAAACTGCAGCACATGTATCCTTGAGCTCTCCCACCCATAGATTCAGCTCCTTGAGCTCATGCACAGAATTCACTCTCACACGCCTACCAAGTGCTCGAGCAAAGGCCTCGTCAACTGACGGCATGACAGAGGTGACATGAGAACGCAGAGGTGGCTGCCGTTGTAGATGTGACGCCCCGAGATCGGGCACTATGCAGACTTCAGCATTCCCGCCAAATCCACATAATAACCGATTCCAGGTTGCCACTTGTGATAGCATTACAACGGTTCACGAATAATCCACAACAACAACAGAAAAGATATATACAAGATGACTCAAACGAGTCAGGGATACAACTGATACAATACAAAGATCCAAATAACAGCGGAAGAAACAACATATCGTCCGTCTACGGACAAGATACAAATTGGACTAAGAGTCCTGAAGATAACCGAGAGCGTCCAATCCCTGCCCAGGCCAAGCCGGAGGGATTCCCAAGCTAACGTCGTCAGACTTCAAACCTGTTGACTGCAATGTTGAATATGCAGCCATGAAAGTGATTCGTGGGTCAGTACGGTTAAGTACTGGCAAGTGGATACACCATACTCACAAGATACCGGCATAGCCAGTCATCACAAGATACAAATACTTTGGGATCAACGGAAAGGAAGGGGTTATTGCAAATAAGCGGCAGCGGGCTGCACTAACCAACTACAGAAACTCGAAACAACTTCCGGCTAAAAGAGGGGGATAAGATACCGTATCGGAACCAACTACAACTAACCACCAAACAAACCCATCCAATGTCACCCCCTACTAAGGAAGCAACCCAAGGATAACTCACACGGTTGGATTAAGGATGGATCAAGTTATTGTGTCAATAAGACTATTACTAGTCAAGTTATCATTAGTTAGGTGTAAGTTGTTCTGAGTACTTGTTAGCCAGTACTTTCACCAAGTCAACCATAACCGCGGAAAACACGGCTTCTCGAGAAGATTTAACCCTGCAGGGATGCACCAATTTGGCCGTACACGTAAGAATAACCCGCCAGACGGGGGATCAACCCACCAAGCGAGGTACTCAACACAACCCAACTCTGCTTCGCATCAAGCCCAAAGCACCACGTGCTGTGCGTGCGTGGCTAATCGAGCCCCACGAAGAAAAGGGGACCCTCATAGCACTGGAAGACCACGCCGCCCTAAATGCCGACTACAAAAGTTCCACCCTGGCCTCGGGTTCGCACCTGCATATGCATGCATCAAATGGAAAGCCCGAACTAAGTGTGGCGATTTGGACGAGATGCGAATCGAGTCAATTTGAGGGGGGCGCCCATACTCGCTTCCCACATGCGGTTAGTGCGCTCATCATGGATCGGTAGACAAGACCTTTTTCCTAATTAGGGTCGACACTAGCAGGCTTCAAAACCACGCCGGGCCTCCTGCCGGTGCCTTATCATCAAATTATTATTACCCAAAACATTAACATGTTGTTGATTGAATTGAAACCCAACTATCAAACTAAACAGGTGATAAGACGGACAACAAGACTTGAGCGCAAACAACACTAAGCATGCAATTACGACACGAGGGCCAACAAGGTAAACAACAACAGCTTAATAGGAAGTGGAAGGAAAGGCTATCTCATGGCTGCAGGGTAAACAATATAATAGGATCGAGACACAAGCATCGAATCAACAGGCTAGAATAAGAACAACGGAAAGAATCGGTAACAAGTGATGAAAGGCAGCCATTTGGCAGCAAGTGAATATACTTGCCTGGAATCCAGCAAGTAGAGGTACATCCACAGAACTTGTCGTTGCTCACATCATCTCAACGTCCTATCCGGGAAGAAGCAACGAACCTCGAACAAACACCGGATGCAACAATTACTACTACGGCAAAAGATTCAGCATGATCCTATTTTATATGCATGGCATGGCAAGATGCAACAAGGGAAACAACTTAAGCAATTTAATCGGAACCGGAGTCCGGAGAAATAGGAATTGGTTCAAGTTGTTTAGCTAACCATCAATATTAAATGTTAATTAACAGGTTTAAACAAGGTAGAGGTGATCTATCCAATATTAAATGGAATAGGGCATGATTTGAATTTAATACCCCAACACCTTCCATATTTATTAATTAGGTGAACATACATAACACTACTACAAATGCAACATGCAAGGTTCAAACATGAACATGGATGGCATGAACAGATTAAGTGCATTTTTCTGGTATGAAAACATATTTTATTTGTTGGATTTGGAATTAAAATGAGCAAGTTATCAAATTAGCAATTTTAATGCATTAATTAAGAAATAGTTGTTTTCAGCAATTTAATTTATTCAAAATAGAAAACAAAGTTGATATTTGCAAAGTTCATAAGAAATGGGATGGAAAACATATTTTACTTTTCAAATTTGGAGTTAAAATGAATTAGTTATGATTTATGCAATTAAATCAATTTAAATTGAGCCGGAAGCCCAACATTTAATTTAGGAGGTTCGAGTTATTTATTTACCCATCAAGATTAAATGTTGTTTAACATGGGGAGACAAGAATATAGATGAGCTACACAATTTAAATGGAACCGGGACAATATTTAATTATCCCATCTCATTCCATATTTAATTATTAGGTGATATTATTATTGCCCGCACCCACAATATGCAATGCAACAATATGAATGATTTAATATGCACGATATAGATGACATTTAGAAAATAGGCATATAGGGTATAGGGTTAGGGTTTGGGTTCGCACGTTGGAAAGAGGATCGCCGGGGTTAACGCCGGAAACTTCGGGACGTAGAGGAAGTAGCCGACGTCGAGGAAGTAGTGGAGGTAGTCGTTCACGTCATCGGTGGTAGTTGTCAATCTTGTCATCGAGGTTCGAAGAGGAAGTAGACGTAGTCGTGGTCGGGGTACTCGTCACATCCGTGTAGTGGATCTTGGCGGTTCCGGTCTTCATGGCGCGCACGAAGGCGGCCGTCACACAAAATTTGTAGGGGTTCACGGGCCGAAGATCTTGGCGCGTCGGTAGCCGTCTGGGTCGTCGTAGTCGTTCGGGCGCCGTTTCTATTGGGTCGTTGGAGATCTTGTCGACGCGGTACGGTTCGGTGGGCACCTCGGTCACGAATACACGGGCACGAAGGCCTCGGCCAGATCAAACAGAGCATGGGCATCGGGGTCGTCCTGCACGCGTTCGGGGTCGAGGAGATGGAGGCCGACGCGGCGAGCGGGTCCGGTGGCCGACCCTGGCAGGCGGAGGTCGTCGGCCTTGGGAGGAGGACCGAGGCCGGAGAGGAGGGAGGCGACGGCGTCGTCCTCGCTGCGAGGCGCCGGAGGTGAGCTCGGCGAGGTGGCGGCGCCTGCGGTGGAGAGGCCGGCGGCGAGGCAGAGCTCGGGGCGCAGGATGGCGGCGAGGGTGGAGGTGACGGCGACGGGGGCCTGCGGCCTGGGCGGTGGCTCGCCTTCGTCATCTCGGCAGCGTCCCGAAGTAATCCTGCAGCTCGAGCAGCCGAGCTCCCCCCCACCGGACCTTTAGCCTGCTACGTGTGGATGAGGGCGCCGGGTGGAGCGTGGTGTCGACGGCAGCTGCGTCCTAGTCGATAGGGTTTGCATCTGGAGGAGGCAGGTCTATGACTGCGAGCAGGTCGGCCTTGAGGGAGCTCCAGGCGCTCCTGTCGGGCTCGTGGTGGAGGGCGTCGTATCTAACGGCCAGCGGCGTGAGGGAAACATCGCCCCCTCCTTGGGGCGCGTCGTGCTTGCCGGGCCGTCGTGCAGCACAGCAGCAGCTCCGGCGACCAGTAGAATCCCTCCATGGCGGGGTCTATGAGCTTGGACGGCCATCAGGTGGCGCCCACAGCGGGTGAATCTTCTGGCCTGCTGAAGGTACGGAGGCGGGCAGCGAGCATGGGGAGCGGCGGCGTGGGGCAGAGTGGCGTGGCGGGATTTGGAACGGGGAGAGGGGAGTGGGGCGGACAGAGGAGGGGAGGCAGGGAGGCGAGGGTAGAGGAGCTTGGCGAGAGGGAGGGGTCGATGGGGTGAGGGAGAGAGGAAGAGGGAGCGATGGGAGCAGGCGCTCGGGAGGAGGAAGACGAGGGTGGGGAGACAGCGAGCGGGGGGAGGACGAGGGGATCGATCGTGATCCCCTCCCGTGCGGTTCGTTCGCTGCTTTTCCTTTTTTTTTTTGCACCGGTGGGAGGACCTGTTTGCAAAACCAAGAAACGGCGGGGGGCAAAAGGAGGAGGGGGAGAGAGATTTAGGGTTTGGGGCTGGGATGGTGCGGTTGGGCCTTGCTGGGCCGGAAGTTGGGCAGGCCGGCTGGCTGCTCTCTTCCCAAACGTTTTTTTTTTGTTTTTTTTTTCCCAGGGTTTGTTTTATTAGTTTTAGAGGCTGTTTTGGGACTAATAAAAAAAGAGTTATGCATCAAACAACTCGTAGAGAATTTTGGAAAATAGGATTTGATGAATTTTAATTGGTTTGCAAGTTTCAAACTAACGATGATGCATTATGCATGACGATGCACAAACAAAAAGAAAAACAGACAAAGCTAAGCGGGGAAAATCCCCGGCCGTTACAGACGACAGCACTAACAAGGGATTGCGCCCTCGCAATCCACCTGCTAACCCGGGAGGGGAAAAGAAGTTCGACTATCGATTCTTCATGCTTCCAGCTGATCTCCTCGACACCACTAACAAGGGTTTCTTGCTCGGGCTGATGACGATGTTCTTCCACCAGGAATCTTCCGAGGATCGAACCTATTAGGTTAAAGGCTCAGAAAACGTCCACCCACGTAGGATCCTAACACTTTGAAAGATAGACAAGGGGGGAAGACTCCAAAACAAATAAGATGGGAGGGGAAATAGAATAGTGGTAAGGAGAAAACAAGAATCCTATTGAGATATTTTCCAAAATAGTTTAGCAGAAATACTTTTTGACATTCTAGAAACAACGTCCGTTAGCTAGGTTATCCTACAGGCTTTGCGGACCCGTTGCTTCGATAACCATTCGTATCGAAACAATCTCGGGAATCGGAACCAAGGCTCTGATACCATTTGTGACGCCCCGAGATCGGGCACTATGCAGACTTCAGCATTCCCGCCAAATCCACATAATAACCGATTCCAGGTTGCCACTTGTGATAGCATTACAACGGTTCACGAATAATCCACAACAACAACAGAAAAGATATATACAAGATGACTCAAACGAGTCAGGGATACAACTGATACAATACAAAGATCCAAATAACAGCGGAAGAAACAACATATCGTCCGTCTACGGACAAGATACAAATTGGACTAAGAGTCCTGAAGATAACCGAGAGCGTCCAATCCCTGCCCAGGCCAAGCCGGAGGGATTCCCAAGCTAACATCGTCAGACTTCAAACCTGTTGACTGCAATGTTGAATATGCAGCCACGAAAGAGATTCGTGGGTTAGTACGGTTAAGTACTGGCAAGTGGATACACCATACTCACAAGATACCGGCATAGCCAGTCATCACAAGATACAAATACTTTGGGATCAACGGAAAGGAAGGGGTTATTGCAAATAAGCGGCAGCGGGCTGCACTAACCAACTACAGAAACTCGAAACAACTTCCGGCTAAAAGAGGGGGATAAGATAGCGTATCGGAACCAACTACAACTAACCACCAAACAAACCCATCCAATGTCACCCCCTACTAAGGGAGCAACCCAAGGATAACTCACACGGTTGGATTAAGGATGGATCAAGTTATTGTGTCAATAAGACTATTACTAGTCAAGTTATCATTAGTTAGGTGTAAGTTGTTCTGAGTACTTGTTAGCCAGTACTTTCACCAAGTCAACCATAACCGCGGAAAACACGGCTTCTCGAGAAGATTTAACCCTGCAGGGATGCACCAATTTGGCCGTACACGTAAGAATAACCCGCCAGACGGGGGATCAACCCACCAAGCGAGGTACTCAACACAACCCAACTTTGCTTCGCATCAAGCCCAAAGCACCACGTGCTGTGCGTGCGCGGCTAATCGAGCCCCACGAAGAAAAGGGGACCCTCATAGCACTGGAAGACCACGCCGCCCTAAATGCCGACTACAAAAGTTCCACCCTGGCCTCGGGTTCGCACCTTCATATGCATGCATCAAATGGAAAGCCCGAACTAAGTGTGGCGATTTGGACGAGATGCAAATCGAGTCAAATTGAGGGGGCGCCCATACTCTCTTCCCACATGCGGTTAGTGCGCTCATCATGGATCGGTAGACAAGACCCTTTTCCTAATTAGGGTCGACACTAGCAGGCTTCAAAACCACGCCGGGCCTCCTGCCGGTGCCTTATCATCAAATTATTATTACCCAAAACATTAACATGTTGTTGATTGAATTGAAACCCAACTATCAAACTAAACAGGTGATAAGACGGACAACAAGACTTGAGCGCAAACAACACTAAGCATGCAACTACGACACGAGGGCCAACAAGGTAAACAACAACAGCTTAATAGGAAGTGGAAGGAAAGGCTATCTCATGGCTGCAGGGTAAACAATATAATAGGATCGAGACACAAGCATCGAATCAACAGGCTAGAATAAGAACAACGGAAAGAATCGGTAACAAGTGATGAAAGGCAGCCATTTGGCAGCAAGTGAGTATACTTGCCTGGAATCCAGCAAGTAGAGGTACATCCACAGAACTTGTCGTTGCTCACATCATCTCAACGTCCTATCCGGGAAGAAGCAACGAACCTCGAACAAACACCGGATGCAACAATTACTACTACGGCAAAAGATTCAGCATGATCCTATTTTATATGCATGGCATGGCAAGATGCAACAGGGGAAACAACTTAAGCAATTTAATCGGAACCGGAGTCCGGAGAAATAGGAATTGGCTCAAGTTGTTTAGCTAACCATCAATATTAAATGTTAATTAACAGGTTTAAACAAGGTAGAGGTGATCTATCCAATATTAAATTGAATAGGGCATGATTTGAATTTAATACCCCAACACCTTCCATATTTATTTATTAGGTGAACATACATAACACTACTACAAATGCAACATGCAAGGTTCAAACATGAACATGGATGGCATGAACAGATTAAGTGCATTTTTCTGGTATGAAAACATATTTTATTTGTTGGATTTGGAATTAAAATGAGCAAGTTATCAAATTAGCAATTTTAATGCATTAATTAAGAAATAGTTGTTTTCAGCAATTTAATTTATTCAAAATAGAAAACAAAGTTGATATTTGCAAAGTTCATGAAAAATGGGATGGAAAACATATTTTACTTTTCAAATTTGGAGTTAAAATGAATTAGTTATGATTTATGCAATTAAATCAATTTAAATTGAGCCGGAAGCCCAACATTTAATTTAGGAGGTTCGAGTTATTTATTTACCCATCAAGATTAAATGTTGTTTAACATGGGGAGACAAGAATATAGATGAGCTACACAATTTAAATGGAACCGGGACAATATTTAATTATCCCAGCTCATTCCATATTTAATTATTAGGTGATATTATTATTGCCCGCACCCACAATATGCAATGCAACAATATGAATGATTTAATATGCACGATATAGATGACATTTAGAAAATAGGCATATAGGGTATAGGGTTAGGGTTTGGGTTCGCACGTTGGAAAGAGGATCGCCGGGGTTAACGCCGGAAACTTCGGGACGTAGAGGAAGTAGCCGACGTCGAGGAAGTAGTGGAGGTAGTCGTTCACGTCATCGGTGGTAGTTGTCAATCTTGTCATCGAGGTTCGAAGAGGAAGTAGACGTAGTCGTGGTCGGGGTACTCGTCACATCCGTGTAGTGGATCTTGGCGGTTCCGGTCTTCATGGCGCGCACGAAGGCGGCCGTCACACAAAATTTGTAGGGGTTCACGGGCCGAAGATCTTGGCGCGCCGGTAGCCGTCTGGGTCGTCGTAGTCGTTCAGGCGCCGTTTCTGTTGGGTCGTTGGAGATCTTGTCGACGCGGTACGGTTCGGTGGGCACCTCGGTCACAAATACACGGGCACGAAGGCCTCGGCCAGATCAAACAGAGCATGGGCATCGGGGTCGTCCTGCACGCGTTCGGGGTCGAGGAGATGGAGGCCGACGCGGCGAGCGGGTCCGGTGGCCGACCCTGGCAGGCGGAGGTCGTCGGCCTTGGGAGGAGGACCGAGGCCGGAGAGGAGGGAGGCGACGGCGTCGTCTTTGCTGCGAGGCGTCGGAGGTGAGCTCGGCGAGGTGGCGGCGCCTGCGGTGGAGAGGCCGGCGGCGAGGCAGAGCTCGGGGCGCAGGATGGCGGCGAGGGCGGAGGTGACGGCGACGGGGGGCCTGCGGCCTGGGCGGTGGCTCGCCTTCGTCATCTCGGCAGCGTCCCGAAGTAATCCTGCAGCTCGAGCAGCCGAGCTCCCCCCCACCGGACCTTTAGCCTGCTACGTGTGGATGAGGGCGCCGGGTGGAGCGTGGTGTCGACGGCAGCTGCGTCCTAGTCGATAGGGTTTGCATCTGGAGGAGGCAGGTCTATGACTGCGAGCAGGTCGGCCTTGAGGGAGCTCCAGGCGCTCCTGTCGGGCTCGTGGTGGAGGGCGTCGTATCTAACGGCCAGCGGCGTGAGGGAAACATCGCCCCCTCCTTGGGGCGCGTCGTGCTTGCCGGGCCGTCGTGCAGCACAGCAGCAGCTCCGGCGACCAGTAGAATCCCGCACCAAATGTGGTGAGTACGGATTTTTTGGATAACATGTAAAAGATATTACATGGTATAAAATTCAGAGGAACACAACTGAAGAAGGTTTGTTTAATTAACTACCAACACAAGCTACTAATGACTCTAGCAAAGGTTATTGGATACAATTACAAATGTGGAGTGGACTTCCTCGACAGAAACTACTAAGAGAATTAAAGAAAAAAATGTGTTTATGCTAAGCAGAATGTCAGCTTCTACAGAACAATATTGGTTGCCAAAAGTAAGAACAACCTAGGAAAATTTATCAATTTTTGAGTATATGAAATTTTCAATATTCTTAAACCAACTTAGATATTACCACAATAACATGAGTGTACTGTTACTTATAACTAACTGAGCATTTAGATGTTTCAGGCAGCATGCATTTGAATGGAAGATCGTATTTTTTCAGGAGATGATTATATATACCTCCATTTAACATTCAAACGATATCCATGGAGAAATTATTTGAAGCTTACATCTGGGACATATAGGTGCAGGTTGAGCCGGTGAGCGGCTCTGCTTGTGCTTCATAATCAATATGGCAGCATCGTTGCAACCAACAGTTGTTGTTCCCCTGACAAACTGCAGCACATGTATCCTTGAGCTCTCCCACCCATAGATTCAGCTCCTTGAGCTCATGCACAGAATTCACTCTCACACGCCTACCAAGTGCTCGAGCAAAGGCCTCGTCAACTGACGGCATGACAGAGGTGACATGAGAACGCAGAGGTGGCTGCCGTTGTAGATCCGTGTATTGCGTAGCAGCATGTCCCGAAGAGAAAACATGAAATGTTTTCTAGGTGATAAGTCACGAAAGGGGCTAAACTGGCGGATTGCAGCAACCTGAAGCTTAATGGCTAATCATCATGTATTTTTGCTGCCAGTGTGAAAATAAAACTAATGTTCTCAGCCAATAACCATGGCCAGCTATAATGAACACATGTTTCCGTGCTAGGATGTACCTCCATTAACAACTACTATGGTAGAATGCCTCCTTCTATGATTGCTCTATCTCCCTGTCCTTCTATATCTCTGTGAAAAAAAAATGCAGAGTTTCATCAAGATTGCTATTTGTTTACTTCTCGAAACAGAATGCAAACGTAAATTCAGAAAATAGGTGTTGTTTTTCGTTGTAAAACCTGAATGGGCTCAGTCCATAGATTTAATCCGATTTCCGCATCAGAAGGTTGAGCTCATCAAATGGCTTGAGTAACCTAATCAATGGCAATACAAACAACATCAATAGGGAACAAAATCCATAGATAAACCACCAGACATTAAACAAACACTGGTAGAAAATAGGCCTTCCATACGCCCCCATTAGTCCCCAAAAGTATCGACCCGCGACTATAGGGCTCTCTAGTCGCGGTTCGGGAGGAGACCCGCGACCAACAGTCTGGGCCCAGCGCGCTCGGTCCACAGCTGGCGGTCGGGAGGGGCTTTAGTCCCGGTTGGCCACTAATAGGTCCCCAAGGCCTTTAGTCGCGGTTGTCCAGGTGAACCGGGACTAAATGCCCATCCCTATATATAGGGCTCAGGTAGCTGCACTTAGCCACATTTGATGTCACTTCTACTCACAATATTCACAAGGGGTGGTGGGTTTGCTTTTTGTTCCTCCTATGCACACAAGGTGTTTGATGAAATGCCCGAGAGCATGAAACACACATGATATGAAGTGTCCGAGCCGCACTTGAGCGTTTTCATTTATTTTACCTCCGCGGTCACGGTTAGCAACTTGAACCTTTCATGATTTGTATTATTTCCAGCTAGTTAGTTTAACAAATGCATGATGGTTAATTATATACTTTATATAATAATAATGCAGATGAATCGGCAATGGATGTATGGTAACCGACTCTCCGGCGAGTTCACTACGGGTTTGAAACATTTCTTCGTAGTGGCAAATGCGAACAAGCAGCGAGGTTTTATTAACTGTCCATGTGCTGAATGTAAGAATGAGAAGGGTCACTCCTCCTCAAAATTCGTTCACATGCACCTGCTTCGGCACGGTTTCATGCGAAGCTATAATTGTTGGACCAAGCATGGAGAAAAAGGGGTTAGAATGGAAGATGAAGAAGAGGATGATATCGATTTCAACTATCATGACGCTTTCGGTGATACTTTCATGGAGGATGATGCTGAAGGTGGGGAAGGGTTTGGTGAAGGTGAAGAAGAGGCACATGATGAGCCCGCTGATGATCTTGATCGGACCATTGCTGATGCACGGAGACGCTGCGAAACTGACAAGGAGAGGGAGAATTTGGATCGCATGTTAGAGGATCACACGAAGTCGCTGTACCCAGGATGCGACAATAGTCTGAAAAAGCTGGGCTGCACACTGGATTTGCTGAAATGGAAGGCACGGGAAGGTGTAGCTGACTCATCATTTGAAAATTTGCTGAAAATGTTGAAGAATATGTTTCCGAAGAATAACGAGTTGCCCGCCAGTACGTACGAAGCAAAGAAGGTTGTCTGCCCTCTAGGTTTAGAGGTTCTGAAGATACATGCATGCATTAAGGACTGCATCCTCTACCGCGGTGCATACGAGAATTTGAATGAATGCCCTGTATGCACTGCATTGCGTTATAAGATCAGAGGCGATGACCCTGGTGACGATGTTGAGGGCGAGAAACCCAGGAAGAGGGTTCCCGCCAAGGTGATGTGGTATGCTCCTATAATACCTCGGCTGAAACGCCTGTTCAGGAACAAAGAGCATGCCAAGTTATTGTGATGGCACAAAGAGGAGTCCGACGGGGCGTTGAGACACCCCGCTGATGGAACGCAATGGAGAAAGATCGACAGAGAGTTCAAAGATTTTGCAGTTGACGCAAGGAACATAAGATTTGGTCTAAGTACTGATGGCATGAATCCTTTTCGCGAGCAGAGCTCCAGCCATAGCACCTGGCCCGTGACTCTATGCATCTACAACCTTCCTCCTTGGTTGTGCATGAAGCGGAAGTTCATTATGATGTCAGTGCTCATCCAAGGTCCGAAGCAACCTGGCAACGACATCGATGTGTACCTAAGGCCATTAGTTGATGAACTTTTACAGTTGTGGGGCAGACCTGGTGTACCTGTGTGGGATGAGCACAAAGAAGAGGAATTTAACCTACGAGCGTTGCTTTTTGTAACCATGAACGATTGGCCTGCTCTCAGTAACCTTTCGGGACAGTCAAATAAGGGATACAAAGCATGCACGCACTGCTTACATGAGACTGAAAGTGTATTTTTGGATAATTGTAGGAAGAACGTGTACCTGGGTCATCGTCGATTTCTTCCCCGAAATCATAACGTAAGAAAGAAAGGCAAGCATTTCAACGACAAGGCAGATCACCGGCCGAAGCCTGCGGAACGTACTGGAGCTGAGATATTTGATATGGTCAAGGATTTGAAAGTCATCTTTGGAAAGGGTCCTGGCGGGCAATCAGTTCCCCTGGGAGTTGACGGGAACGTACCCATGTGGAAAAAGAAATCGATATTTTGGGAGCTACAGTATTGGAAATTCCTAGATGTCCGCTCTGCAATCGACGTGATGCATGTTACGAAGAATATTTGCGTGAACCTGCTAAGCTTCTTGGGCGTGTATGGGAAGACAAATGATACAAAGGAAGCACGGCAGGACCAACAACTTTTGAAAGACCCAGATGACCGGCATCCGGAATGGTTTCAAGGTCGTGCCAGCTACGCTCTTACCAAAGAAGAGAATGCCATTTTTTTGAATGCCTGAGCAGTATGAAGGTCCCGTCTGGCTTCTCGTCGAATATAAAGGGAATAATAAACATGGCGGACAAAAAGTTCCAAAACCTGAAGTCTCACGACTGCCACGTGATTATGACGCAATTGCTTCCGATTGCTTTGAGGGGGCTCCTACCGGAAAATGTTCGAGTAGCCATTGTGAAGCTATGTGCATTCCTCAATGCAATCTCTCAGAAGGTAATCAGTCCAGAAGATCTACCACGGTTACAGAACGATGTGGTCCAATGTCATGTCAGTTTCGAGTTGGTGTTTCCACCATCCTTCTTCAATATCATGACGCACCTCCTGGTCCACCTAGTCGAAGAGATTTCCATTCTCGGTCCTGTATTTCTACACAATATGTTCCCCTTCGAGAGGTTTATGGGAGTATTAAAGAAATATGTTCGTAACCGTGCTAGGCCATAAGGAAGCATCGTAAAGGGCTATGGAAATTAGGAGGTAATTGAGTTCTGCATTGACTATGTTCCTGACCTTAAGCCGATTGGTATTCCTCAATCGCGGCACGAGGGGAGACTAAGTGGAAAAGGCACGATCGGAAGGAAATCAACGATATGTATGGACGGTCATTCTATGACTGAAGCACACCACACAGTTGTGCAAAATTCGAGCTTGGTGGCTCCGTACTTCGAGCAACACAAGAATATTTTACGCTCGGACAACCCGGGGAAGCCTGAATCATGAATTAGAAAGGCCCACATGGAGACTTTTGGCAGTTGGTTGCGAAAACATTTAATGAATGACAATGATGTTGGAGATCAGCTGTACATGTTGGCCAAGACACCATCTTCGACTATAACGACTTTCCAAGGGTACGAGATTAATGGGAATACATTTTACACGATCTCCCAAGATAAAAAGAGCACCAACCAAAACAGTGGTGTCCGCTTTGATGCAGCAACCGAGATTGTGCAAAAGGTCACATATTATGGTTACATAGAGGAGATATGGGAACTTGACTATGGACCCTCCTTTAAGGTCCCTTTGTTCCGGTGCAAATGGTTCAAGCTAACAGGAGGTGGGGTAAAGGTGGACGAGCAATACGGAATGACAATGGTGGATTTCGACAATCTTGGTTACCTTGACGAACCATTCGTCCTAGCCAAAGATGTCGCTCAGGTTTTCTATTTGAAGGACATGAGTAGCAAACCGAGGAAACAGAAAGATAAGAAAACGATCAGTACATCATGCGCTGATCCAAAGCGCCACATTGTTCTTTCAGGGAAAAGAAACATCGTGGGAGTGGAGGACAAGACAGACATGTCATAAGATTATAATATGTTTGGTGAAATTCCGCCCTTCAAAGTCAACACTGACCCAAGCATTAAGTTAAATGATGAGGATGCTCCATGGATACGGCCAAATCGTAAGAAAGCGGGGACACAAGGGAAGAATTGATGTGTAATAATTTATTGTACCAAACTTTGTTGAATGGATCATGTGAATTATATTATCTCTGATGTGTTTAATTAAGACTAACTCCTTTGCAAAATATTTGAGAAAACGAGTGGAAAACATGGAAAACAGAAGGTTACTTAAATGTCTCAAAACCTTGTGAGATAAAACATCTGATTTCATAACTTTTATTAAAAACAGAAAACAGACGCGCTAGCGCGCCGCAGTGTCGCCGGAATACAAATTCTTTTATTAAGAAGAGAGAACAGACGAACACTACTACTCCTCGTCGTCGTCGGGGAACTCGTCGGTGACCTCCTCCGGGTCATCGTTGTCGGCGAACTCGTCGGTAACCTCCTCGTCGTCGTCGTCGGAGGTGCATGATGGTATGTCGGAGATAGGCCCACACCTCGGATCGTCGGAGGCCCAGACTTCGCCGGCGCGGTCGGCCCAACGAAGCTCTTGCAGCGCCTTCGTCCTCGCCTTCCGAGCGGCATCTAACGCGAGGTGGCGTTCGAGGCGGCGCTCCGCCCGCTCAGCCGCGCGGGTCTGCCAGAGCTCCTCGTCGGCGCTCTCCTCCCCCGGGTTGTTCCGGTAATACTCGCGGACGACGCGGTCTTCCCTGACGTCGACTAGGCCATGAAACGCGCGGTGGCGGAGGTGGAGGTGGTCGGCGGCAGTGATGATCTGCGGCTTTGGCGCCCTGACCTCCGCTTCCCAGACGGTGTGGCAGTCGTTGAAGTTCATCAGCGACCGCGGGCGGTTGAGGCGCCACGCCGCCGCGTCCCAGGCGCGGGCGGCCTCCGCCGCCGTTGCAAAGGAGCCGAGGGGGATGCGGTCGTCCCCTCAGCGGAAATCTGCGCTGAACATTCCATTCTGCCGTGCTCGGACGCCGCGGAAGCCGGTGGTGCTGTTCCTCCTCGGAGGCATGGTGGAAGCGCGACGGTGAAGAGGGATGGAGAAGACGCGCTCGAGGCGCGACAGTTTATACCGCGCCCTCCAGGCCACGCGTCACAACTCCCGCGCCACGCGTCACAACTCCCGTGCCACGCGCCACCATAACACAACCCAAGCATGGATGGATGTGTTAAAGGGGGGGGGGTGTAGAACAAAACAATCGGTATCGCCATCATACAGCCCCACCGTGGCTACTGGGTGCAATATGCATACCAAATGCAGGGCAGGACGTATGATGGCGAATACGGATGTTTTGTATTTGCTCGATGAACTGACCGGTGTATGAAGGTGGGCTATATATAGGGTCCTCTGGCTCACAAAGTGTTGTGCTAGGGTTTTGATACAACGTTTAAGAAACCACCTCATCCAACGGCTCACAACAGCTCGAAAAAAACACACCGTAGCCCTGATCGAACGACTCACAACAGCTCGAAGGAAACACACCCTGGATCCAACGACTCACAAGCGCTTTAAAGAAACACACGATCCGTGTGATTCTATCTGATTGGTCCAAACGAAACCCTAACCCATTTAGTCCCGGTTGGTGTCCCCAACCGGGACTAAAGGGATGTTTTCTTCTCGCTATATATATGTATGCATTGCCACACCATTGGCATAAACACATACAAACTCACCACTCTCTCATGGCTTCTACCGTACCCACTCTAACATTCATCCAGGCGGAGGCACTTTCCGCCTCGAACTACCCCTGCCCGTGCGGCTACAACGTTCCCGCCGGTTGGATGCTAAGCGCCGGAGGAGTGCCGGTCCCTCCTCTTCCTCAAGGTGTGGCGCGTTGGGCGGCCATCACGAACCACTACTATCACGAGCGCACGCCGGAGCAGCGGAGGAATCCCAGTTGGCATCCCGATAACCAGCATACTTGGGATGCCTTCTTCATCAATCGGCGTGAGTGGGCGCTCGCCAGGTATGAGGAGGACAGCCTGCCTCCTGGGAACTTTCACGAGGCCGGCCGTCGGCTATGGTGGTCCGGCCGGACTCTACAGAGCGTTATGGACTACATCAGGCCGGCGATATCCCCCGCCTGCGCTACCCTCAGGCCCAGTCCTGGAGTCGTGATCCTCCGAGGGAGTGCAGAGCACCGTCAGACGATAGTGACGACGACGGCGGCGGCGACTACGACGACTACGAGTACATGTACTATAGGCCTAGGCAGGAGTATGACTAGCAGATATCAGATCATGCATCTATGCTCTCCGTTTAGGTTTAGATCCACTCTAGCCATTATGTACTGACTTTTTTATCTATATATATATTCAAGATGTGTGTGAATCTTTATGATTATATAATCTTTATGATTAGTTTTATTTTTCTGAATTTTCTGATATATTATTTGTATTTTTAAGATTTTTAAAAGAATTAGTTTTATTTTTCTGAATTTTCTGATATATTATTTGTATTTTTAAGTTTGGGAAAAGGAAAAGTATTTCAATAACCACCTTTAGTCGCGGTTCGTGTCACGAACCGGGACTAAAGGCTCGTTCTGCGCGGGAACGAAAACGCCGCGAAAAATTGCACCTTTAGTCCCGGTTCGTGACACCAACCGGGACTAAAGGCCCGCGGAGGGTACCCCGGGGGACCTTTAGTCCCGGTTGCTGTCACGAACCGGGACTAAAGGCTGGCCCTATATATTCCCGCCCCTGAAATTTTTCTAAGGACCAACCGCATCATCTTCTCCGCGCCGCACTGCTCGTCTTCTCCGCGCCGCCGTCGCTGATTCCGCCCGCAGAGACACAGAGGACGCGCCGCCGTCATCTCCGGTAGGTGCCCGCCGCCCCTGCGCCCGTCATCCCCGCTGTCCTCGTCCGTTCCCGTCGCTGCTCCTTGGCCGTGCCCTCCGTGACCGGCTTCCCGCCGCCACGACATCCGCCCGCCGTGACCGTCCTCCCGCCGCTCCTCGTCGGCGCTCCTCGTCCCTGCCTCCTCCCCGTCGTCTCCGTTCCCTCCCCCGTGGCCGGAATCGACACGTTCGCCGGAGACCCGAGAGCCCCGCCGCGTTTACTTCACGGCGGCTCGCCGTTGTCGACCTTCCGAGGGCGGCGTCGCCACGTAGAGGTAGATTTCGTCGAGACGGTTCCAAGGACACCAACCACGTGTCCTGTGGTGGCCGGAATCGCCACCAGCGACCGAATCTGCCACCGCCGGCCACCGTGTGACACCAGGGGTGACGTCATGATGACGTCACCTGGCCACGTGTTGGCGAGTTTTTTTTAATGACGTCATCATGACACGTGGGGCCCACTGTATATGGAATTACAGAAAATAGTTAAATCTTCTAAATTAAATAACTTTTAATTTATAATTCCAAAAATTATGGAGAAATATGCAAAATGTTCACAAAAATGTAAGCTATCTGTTTATATCATTTTCAATCATGTTTGACAAAGTTCAAAATGAGACCATATTTGAATTTTTATTAAATTCATTAAAATAATGAAAATAAGTTTTAATTCAATAAATTCAGAATATTAATTGTAATATACCAAAATGACTAGGAAAGCAAATGCAACCTAGCTATGGGGTTCTTCAAGTCATTTGAGAAACTAATCTTGGACACACCTCTAAAGTATGGTTTTCCCCCTCCGGTGGTCATCGTTCTTCCACCCAAAACCCTAACAATCTGTTTTCCCTCCTTCTACGACAATATTTGCTAAGTCTCCTATATACTTAATTAATTTTTACTACATGCATGTCTGCAGGAGTGACATATTGCGGACAATAGAGACCTGACGGAACAGGAGGCTGAAGGTTATATATTAGAAATGATAGCCGGAGAACATGATGTAATCTCTTCTTATCTGAACCTTGATGATCAAGAACGTGAAGGAACGGACATTATCGATGATCAAGGAGGTGAAGCAACGGACATTGTGGATGATCAAGGAGGTGAAGGAATGGACATTGATGACGGAGGTCAACCGTCGACAAACGACGATCTCCAATTGCAAAGAACAACCACCTCCGGCGAGGTATATATATATATATATATATATATATATATATATATATATATATATATATATATATATATATATATATATATACATTGAGCCTCTCGTGATACAAATTTACTGAAATGTGAATACATATGCACTAACGCGCGCGACTCTCTTTCTTATTTTAGCCCTTGGCCGATCGAGTACGACAACGCGTGGCAAATCCATCAGTCGGTGAAACCGGCAAGCCCCTATAGCACACCACAAAGTTTATCAACCAATGTGGAGTCATCGTTAGAGATACCGTCCCGATCACCGTCCAGGAATGGAAGGAGCCAAAGAAAGCACGTCTTGGTTTCAGTTATGTCCACAAGAGAATGAAAAACGAGATGTTCAGAAACGTTATGGTACATTTCATTCTACCTCCGGAATACAAAAAAAAGATGAAATTCGGTGAAGAGGTTCCGGGTGGACGTCAGAGGAGGAGGCTAGTCAAAGAGTTCGCTCTTCAGAAGATGGCCAAAGCATTCTGGAACTTCAAGAAAAAATTGTTCCGTGAATATGTCAGCATTGGTCGCAAGTGACTTATCTCGACGCGGGGTAGGATGGTGCGGAAAGACTACACCGACATCAAGGATATTCTTAATAGTGACCTCAACGGCTTCGCCTCCGAGTTAGGCAAGCCCCTAAAAAAGGAGAAAATAGTATTCTCACCTACGTGTGCACCCACGTAATCGACTTCCCCTAGCTCAAGCATTCGGTGGGAGAAAATGGGTTGAAAGCTTGGTATGCCATGAGGGAGTACTTAAAGAGTGCACATGAGATATTGTTGTCAGTGGTCTCTAATACTAGACCATAAAGATGGCCAACATCACCGATGAATATGTGAGAGCTAAGTTATGTCGCATCCAGCGGAGGATCTACACGATACTCAAGTCGGATGTCATCACTCGAGGTGGCTTGTTCTTCCAGGGCCACACGCCACCGAGCAATCGTGACATAGAATCACACCTACTTGCGCAACTTGACATCAGGACACGCTCGTGGGCGTTCGTCCCTTCCTGCCAAAACCATTGCATGGATAAAATGTTAGTACAAACTTATGCTTTACTTTCCAATGCATGGAAGCTCTATGAACTTGCATCGTATAAATGTTAGTCCTTTATTGTCGTGTTTTATTTATAACCCTTGATGCTTTTATTCCTTGCAGACTTATTTGCAGTCTATTATCAATTTCCATGCTAACCACATATTTTTGTTTTGTGTACAGATGACATGCTATATTGTTTACAAGGGTAGGGCTCCCAGAATCTACGACAAATGGGAACACTGCCGAAGACAGGTGCACGATTTTAGCGTCAACGGCTACAAGGGGTACAACACACTGGTGGAAGCGAAAACTTGATACGCCACTTATCTAACAAGAGAGAGGATTGAGACGACGAGGGCCTGGATGACTCTAGCTATAGCTACTTTGAGTGCATTGAACTATCTAGAGAGACTCGAATCGAGACTATGTAATATAAACTTGTGTATACTTCAGTTAAATATATATCTGTCATTTCCTATAAGTATGTATCTAGAATTTTTTGTTATTTCAATCCCCAGGTAAAAATTAGCGCCGGCGCATAATAAGTATATCGTAGGAGAATACTTACCACGGTGCATAAATGCACATTCGCCAGTGCTAGTGGATACAGCAGGCGGATATCACCTATGAGCCGACGCTACATGGAGATACCGCAGGCACAATACGTAATGTGCCGACAGTAATGCAGCACCACCGGCGTGTAGGTCACAGGAAAACAGGCAAACAACTATTTGCCTGAGGTAAGCACGTTTTGTTCGCCTCCAGTAACTTTTCCCTAGTAGTGTTCCCTCTCAGGTTCAAAAAAACAAACAATGTTTTACACAATCCTTTTAACCTTTGAACTACGGTGTCGCACGTTTTTTTTTTGTGAATCAAAAAAATTATTTAATGAAACATAAATAAATTAGTAATAATAATCTTGAATTCAAATAATCATGAATTTAAATAATAATCAATTATTTTCCTTTTCCATTTAATATTAAGTAATTTGTATCTACAAATCTGTAAATCAAAAATTGGCCAATAATATGTCTAAATTGTCAAATCTATATCATATTTTCCATCATGTATATATAGGACTATTGATTGCTTAATTAATAACTAGTGATTCACCCTTAAAATTCACATGTTTTTACGGTAATAACATGTAAACAAGTTAGGCTCTTGTCTCTATGGTCAAAGGTTGCATTCCAATTGGTATTATAATTGTAAATAAATTATTTACTATATTTATGTTAAATTACTTCAAATGGTATTATAATTTTACTATATAGGTATTAAAAATTCAGTACAAATATACATCAGAATTGCTTCATAAAGCTTGCTCACATCATACTTAAATAGGGAGATAATTAATAGAAATAATAGTTCAAATATCCATTACATAATAGTAATACATAAAGTCTCCTCAAGGAAATATATATATTAAAGATGTTATGGATGCAACTTGTCTATATTGATAACCCAATGGGCATATATATATTACTCATGCATTGGAAATAAGGAAATAACATCTAGATTAATACAAAATCCTAGACCTATACTAATACTCCTTAACACCTCCCCCCCCCCCAAATGCAAAGCGTATGCAATAGAATTGCATTTGAATAAGTGTACACTAGAAAGCAAAATGGTAATCCAGAATCCGGATCTTGAAAGTGCCGCTGTAGCACGAAGAGTCTTCAAAACCTCTAGAGTCAAGCCAAAATGAAGAGGGAATAGAGTCGATTGAATAATGAGACCGAGAGAGACCGATATTCGATCAAGAGTAGATCATTTCTCATAGCACAAGCAAGCCCATGACATAAGAAGTCCAACAGCGAAAAAATGTGCGTAGATCAATGAAAATGCAAAACGAGGCCACAAAAATCCCATAGAAAGAACTAGGACCGAGAAAATGAGGCCACAAACATCCTATAGAAAGGAGCAAGACCGAGAAAAGGAGGCCAAAAAACTCCTAAAAAATGGACCAGGACCGAGATAGGGAGGCCAGAAAAATCCTATAAAAGGACCAGGATCGGGATAAAGAGGCCACAAAAATCCTAAAAGGACCAAGACCAAAATAAGGAGGCCACACAAATCCTATAAAAGGACCAGAACCGGTAAAAGAGGATGACAAATAGAAGTCCGATGGACTCTCATGACATAAGAAACACAAAAATAAACGACAGATAATATAGAGAACTAGACAAAAACTGGACAGACTGATGGTGGTTCGGCAACGGATGTGAATCATGGTGGCGAGGACAAGTCAACAAGGAACATGCAGGATATACGAGCAAGCATGGAAGCTCGGGACAGGCAAGATTGGGATCAGTTGGAGATAGCGACATTTTTTTTTTACTTAGAATATCGGTCACCTCCCAAACAGGAAACGTGCAGAGACAACGGCATGGTCGATCTGCAATGGAAATAGAGCGCGGGTTGGGAACCCACGATCCTTGTGGCGGCTTCGAGCGACACCTGCAGTGGGGCCGGCGGCGGGGCTGGCGACGCTGATGACAGGGCCAACGACGGGGCCTGCAATGGGGATTGGCAGAGGATGGCGATGGGCACTGGCGGGGCCTGCAATGGACGGATGTAAGTCGGGAAGGGAGGGCGGGTGGCGCCCTGGAACAAGGAGTTCTCCGGCAGCGACGGTCCTGCAGTGGCGGCACACAACAGCGGCTTGGGCGGAGGAACGGAGGACGGAAGGCAGACGTGCGGAGGACAAGGATGGGCGGCGGAGCTCGAGCGGAGAATGGCGACTTGGATGGCAGAGCTCGAGCAGAGGAAGCGACTTGCGATGAGGATGGAGGCCGGGACAGGGCGGAGGTGTCCTGCTTGGAGAGAGGAATAATGGCGATCTAGGACACATGGGAAACGGCCGCAGAGACAAGCAGAGTCGGACGTGTGTAGTGGTTGCTCGAAGAAGGAGAGATCGTGAGGTTGATCTGTATGTAACCGGAGAAGGAGAGATCGAACTTTACTTGGAAGTAAAGGACTAGTTACGGCGTCCGGGAGAGACGAAAAAAATACCCTAAAAGCTGGAAACTAGTACCATGTTATGGATGCAACTTGTCTATATTGATAGCCCAATGGGCATATATATATTACACATGACTTGGGAAATAAGGAAATAACATCTAGAATAATACAGACTCCTAGAACTATACCAATACTCCTTAACATCAGAAACATGCAAACATCACTACTCACGCCAGGAGAGACCCCCAAACAGTACATAATAATAGAGACAGGGACACCCATGCACTTACTCGTCCTTCGAAGAATAATCTCAAACAGTAGGAGACTGGGGCACTAGGTGACGCTGCCCATAGTAGAGTATACTAATCCAGCGGTACAACTCGAATAAAACGTATACATATATTGCTGCATAATCAATGTTGATCATGTCAAGTGGGGTCTTCTCCCAGATCTGTGCTGCCTCTTGGGGAATTTTTCTTCGTTCCAGCGTAGTCCTCGTAGATGAAGCCGGCTGCCATATCAGGCATTGAAGTGTTGGGATACTGAACCTGGAACAGCTCCTAGAGATCAATATAGCGGTCAGCTGGTATCTAAATACCCCAGGTGCGCAGCATCTTCAACTTGTCATTTTTTATATCAACGCTAACAAAACGTATGCCGTTGTTAACAAGAAAATCCATGAGTTCTTGACACTGCTTGTCACTACTTTAACAACAAAAATAGAACAAATGTTAAATATCGCTGCAACAACTATATACTTTCAATGCAACAACAACAAATGAAACAATTGTTAAATACCGTTGCAACAAGTTTATTCTCTCAATGCAACAACAAATGGATAAAATGCAACAAATGGAACAAAATGGGTAATTTTCCTATTCTATACAAAATGGATATGTTCTCCGAAATCTTAAAGACGAGGAATTCAAATGAAACCCTTTCCCATATAGGATTCAAATGCACATGTTGCTATCCTATGCAATTTTCCTATCCTATATGAATCAAAAGAAGCACTCTTTAAAATAGGATTCACATGGCCACATGTTGCTATCATATGCAATTTTCCTATCCTACAGGACGTTTGTGTTACCTTGCCCATTGGAAGACCATGACATGCTTCTTGTGAGAAACTTGGATGACGACAACATCTCGTTTATCGGCCGTGTACTCGAGATCAAGGCCAAGGAATTTATGTTCATCCTCTCGAAGGTATCTTTCCAAATCGGAAAGAAGACCCAGGACCCTTGCGCTCCCGTTCGTGTAGGCGACATCGGGAAGGTTCTTTCCATGTGCAAACACGTCAAAAAACCGAATAGCCTGTTGATTCATGGTGGAGGATGGGGAAGAAGAGAGGAGAGTAAGAGGAAGAAGAAGATATCATGGTTAATGTACCAACTAGAGCCTCATCTTTGTTTTTTATCTCCCCCGATCGAAACAACTTCCAAAGCGCGCGGTAGGCAAACAGTTTAGTCCTTTAGTCCCGGGCCGTATTACGACCCGGGACTAAAAGTGTGCGCGCCAGGTAAACGGTTGCCAGAACCCATTTAGTCTCGGTCCGCATTACGACCCAGGACTAAAAGGGTTCGCGGCAAGGCGAACGGTTGGCTAGAGGAACCGGAACTAGAGGTGAAGGTTGTGTATGCTTAGCGTGATGAGTAGCACCCATCACCCTCTCTCCTCCCCATCAACGTTGCCACCTCCCACCTCCACACCAACGTTGTCAGCCTCCCACCTCCACACCAGTATTGAAAAACAAGACAATCCAATCTATGACTCGTCTCAACTGCGACTATCGATGTTCAGACAGATGGAGCATACGGCTATTAGAACAAGCGTTCAAAATATCACATATATTATTCATATCGGTTTGGCTTCATGAGTAACAATATGTTCTTATATAAGAAAATTATCGGTTTTCGTTATTATTGTTCAAAACGTGTGTTTTCTATTAAAATAAAATGTATTAAATGTACAATGTGTTTTATATTAACATAAAATGTACAAAATGTTCTTATATAACAAATGTATTAAATGGATGACAAATATATTAAATAATAAATACTCACGGGAATTCCGAAAAGATGTTTTAGATAAAATTCATCGAAGACAGTGAGAAAAATAAGGCACAAAAAGGGTTGGCGTATGTGTGTGTTATGATGATGAGCGAAACCAGGGCAAGGCTTGACGAGGTAGAAGATTGCTTTAAGATGATGAAGAAATCCAACGCGGCTCCGAGACATCAAGATCGCTCGGTGAAAGCCCCAGGTTACGATCTGGGGCGAATTCCCCCGTGGCATGGGCTCGAGGGCAACCCTCCAGACACAGATGCCAACCCTTTGCCCCCCCAAGCTGGAGTCATAGGCGCCCACCACCACGCCCGGCAGATGCCCCTCACAGCCCCTAGCCATATATCCAGGTGCGCACAGCAGTCAACTGCCGGTATGGTACTAATTATTTGGAAAAAGTCTAAAACAAACCTTAAACTTATAGACGAATGCTAAATGGAACCCTGAACTTCTAATCCCGGAAGATGGCACTCCAAACTTATCGATTCCGGTCTATTTTAAACCCTGTACAGGTTTTGCACTTTAGAATATTTTTTAAAAATTTATTACTCACTAGCCCACTTGTCTTGATTATCTTCTATCCCCAATTCATCTTCCCGTGGTCAATTTTCTCCTTCCGCTCAAGTCCCAGTCGCGCCTGTACGTGCGTTCACACGCAGACCTGCTGTTTCCGACGTGCTCAAGCGAGCCATGGCAGCTCCTGCGTACGCGCAGGCCAAAATCCGTCTTTTTCTATTGCCTAACATCTTTTTTTATCTGCTATACTGTATTATATTATCAAAATTTTGAGTGTGAACGAGTGGCTCTCTGGCGCACACCCTACAGGATACTACACGGCAATGTGTGCTGCTATTTTGTCAGCATGGCGGCAAGCCTGGATAGCACGGTCATGGGCAGTGCAGGTGAACGTGAGAGATCTGGAAAACATATGGATACGTCATGTGAGCCTCGTAAGTGAGAGTAGCATGTTTCCTGGCCGGGATTGTAATATTCCGGGTCTGCCAATCATGCACAAGGTTTCGAATAGACCGGGATTGGCAAGTTCGGAGTGCCAACTTCCGAGATTAGAAGTTTAGGGTTCATTTTAGCTTTGGCCTACATGTTCAGGGTTTATTTTGGACTTTTCCCTAATTATTTTCCCTTTTTTTGAGTGGGTATAGGAATTATTTTTGCTGATCGGATAATGGATAATTTTATTACCGATCGAGCCGTTTGACCCAGTAAAAGAAATAGGCTCATCCGCATGTTGTTGCGTCGCTCGGACTGCAGCCATTGTAGGCGACCTCACGTTGTGCCACATTTGATCCTATAATTTGATCCCTTTTTTGCCAAAAGAGCTTGAGCACCCGGGCCTATGCATGCAGCCGCCAATGCTAACCACTCTTGATATCAACCATCTTTTTTTACAACAGTTTGTGGTATGTTTAATTCAGTAGCTGAAGTTCCAAATAGGCATTCTTATCGCTTTACAAATAAAGCCACACAACCGAGAGCCGATACAAAATTGTGAGGTAACCTTATTACACAGCTTCACATAAAAAATAAACACATTGGAGAAGGCACACCCTCCAATACACACCCTGGACCGTCGGGTCCACTCAGAGCATCTCCAACCATGAAACCTAAAAATGGACCCCTAAACTCCCCGTGAACACGTCTGTGCGAGTCCGCCGATAGTGACTGGGCAGTCCCCAAATGATGCACTATACAACCATAAGCAACAAATGTGTGGTAGGGAAATACAAGCAAGCCCATGCACGTAGATCATAGAACTAGTTCAAATACAATTATTATTACGATACTTAAAGCGCATACAAATATAAATAGTTCGGAATCACGAATAGAATAGTTCAATTATATCTGGCAAAGGAATTCTCATGAGAAATCGGTTGTTCCCGTCGAACACACGTATGTGCTCCACCAGATCATTGAGCAGTTCAATGTGAACTTGTTGATCTCGAAGTTGTCGATGCATCGGACGGTAGTTCATGACATGTTGCACATCTTGTTCGGGTAGGTGGGCATGCTCTCCAGGTTTGTCAAAATCATTCGTGGGGGCTGCCCCTTCTCTCTCGTCCTCCACAATCATGTTGTGTAATATGACACAACAAGTCATCACCTGCCACAAAATCTCCGGATCGCGCGACACTGCAGCTCCACGAACAATATCCCAAGGAGATTGCAGGACTCCGAAAGCCATGACAACATCTTTTCTGCAAGCCTCTTGTGCAGCTGCAGATTGGGTCATAATGTGACCTATCACTAGTAGAAACAGGACCTTTCGTCCAGGCCCAAAATGTCATTCATCCCGGTTTTCTTATGAACCCGGACGAATGCTATGCATTCGTCCCGGTTCATTTGGCCAGAGCTATGTATAGGCCCCGTGGAGCATGGATCCCGGTTGGGGAGCGAGCATTTGTCCAGTTTCGTGGCTAGAACCGGGACAAATGCCTAGTCAGACGCCACGTGGCCAGCGCAGGGGCATTGATCCCGGTTCTAGCCACGAACCGGGACGAATGTCCCTGTCCCAGCCACCCATCCCCTTGTGTCATCTTTTTTTCTGCTAGGAGGGTGTGAGAGGTGGTTCTAGTCTTTGTGTATCTTTGCTATGAACACGAGGTGTTCGACGAAATACGCGAGGCACACAAAATGATATCCTCGATCGAGGTTAGCATTCTTATCATTTTTATCTATAATTGACACACAAATATTATATTTGTCGATGTACGGTGGCCATTTCACATAGTTTTTATGAACTTAATAATACGATGTGTTACCCATGGGTTGATTGTCGGAACGTCAGGGAGCACTCTTCCTCGAGAGTCCTTCATGGCCACCTACTTCGGAGAGGTTTCATGCCCAGCTATAATTGCTGGACCAAGCATGGAGAAAGAGGGGCTGTGATGGAAGACAATAAAGAAGAAGATGAACCTTTGTTCCCTGAATATGGTGATACTGCAATGGAAGACAATGCAGAAGAAGGAGGTGATCAAGAACGGGCGTCAGATGAGCCCGATGATGATCTTGGCCGAGTTATTGCTGATGCAAGGGAAGACTGTGAAACAATTTGTTGTCTAAGAAAATATTTCCATGCGCCTCTTTTGAAAATCACAAGTTTCTGTCGATTCAGCTGGAAACGAGAAAAATTTGAACTACAGGTGCCTCGTAATTTGCTCATGAATTTTGGCAAAACCCATTTTTAGGCACTCAACTACCTATTTCAATAGAGATTCACAGTGAGTTGTTGAATATACAAACCCTACCTACGAACGGTCATGCCCTCCTTCTTGACTTTCTCGTAAAACGGGCTGAGAAAATTCCATAAAATTCCAAAAACAAACCCTAAATAACGCGATACCTTCGCGTGGTGTCATTACATATGCCCTAGTATCCACCAAAAATAATAAACTTGGAATATGACAGTTCTATTGAAAACGTGTTCACAAAAACTTGTTATATCCTCCTAACATTCTAGGGTTTCGTTTGAAACGACGGGTTTTATTGCCAAATACATGGCATAGTTTGTTATAATGAGCCCATATTCACACAAACATGCATCTTGGAAGCACGGACAATGTTGACGAAGGAAGTTCTTATTAATTTAATAAAAAAAATGAGTGTTAGAAACGGGTTTTTTTTAAGGACCTACCACAGACATGTTGCAAAACTTTGGGGCTTAATTTTTTAAACATGCTAGGACATGTGATATGCACAAATAAACAATTTGTTGTCTAAGAAAAGACTTCCATGCACCTCTTTTGAAAATCACAATTTCTGCCGATTCAGCTGGAAACGGGACAAATTTGAACAACAGGTGACTCGTAATTTGATAATGAATTTTGGCAAAAATCATTTTTAGGTACTCAACTACCTATTTCAATAGAGATACACAATTAGTTGCGCTGCATGGCGCGGGAGTATGCACGAGCGCGCGGTATAAACTGGCGCGCCTCGAGCGTCTTCTCCTCTCCACACGCACACTCCTCTCCACGCACCGTCGCGCCTCGACCGTGCCTCCGAGGAGAAACAACATCATCGGCTTCCGTGGCGTCCGAGCACGGTAGAACGGAATGTTCACCGCGGATATCCTCTACAGGGACGACCGCATCCCCCTCGGCTCCGTTGGATCGAAACCCTAGCACAACACTTTGTGAGCCATAGGACCCTATATATAGCCCACCTCTCGGATTCCCTTCATACATCATTCAGTTCATCGACCCAATACAAATCATTCGGATTCGCCATCATACGTTCGACCGTTCTTTTGATATGCATATATGCACTCAGGAGCCACGGTCGGGCTGTATGATGGCGATACTGATTGTTTTGTTCTACATCCCTCCTTGAAGGTATGACAAAGGGTTTGACACATCCTTTAGTTCATCGACCGAATACAAATCATCCGGATTCGCCACCATACGTCTGACCGTTCTTTTGATATGCGTATATGCACTCAAGAGCCACGGTCAGGATGTATGATGGCGATACCGATTGTTTTGTTCTACCTCAAAATGTATGACTCGGATAGAGGAATCGATGCCGGTGAAGAACCAACACAAAGGGTGAATGAATATTTGGCATCTAAAACCCTAAGAACACATGTAAATACTTGATATGCTAACACCTTGTTTTGGTGACATCCCGACGCTCCAGAGCCCCTCCGCGGCGAAACCCTAGGACCGCTGGAGAAAAGTACACCTTATCAGGCGCCCAAACGAGTTTTAAAACATCATAAGTGAGTTGAATTTATCTTTCTGATCATTTTGATATATAACTTGCAATTTTCAGAATTTATTGAATTATTTGATACTTTCTCCAGTTTTAAATGAATTAATTCAAATGCAAATAATTCAAAATTTTGAACTTCACCAAATATGTTTGAAAGTAATATATTCAGTTAGTTTATAATTTTCTAAATGTTTTGGTATATTCTTTATATTTTTCTGATTGTTATTTAATGTTTTATATGAGTTTTGCAAAAAAATGTAGGAACAAATTTCAACTTAAAAATAATTCAAAATAGGGCATTAGTCCCGGTTTTTACAAATAACCGGGACGGATACTCCCACCTCGCACGTGCTCCACGTGTCCCCTATCCGCCAGATGTGAAAGAAAAGGGGGAGCATCCGTACCGGTTGCTAGCAACAACCGGGATGAATGACCCTTTCATCCCGGTTGTTGCTACCAACCAGGACGGATGCCCCAAAGTATATATGTGGACCGTCTTCCTCCCCAAAATCACATCTCATGCGCAAGGAAATCGACGCCGCCAGGCTGCTGCCTGCGCCTGGGTCGTCGCCGTTCGCCGTGGAGGAGCTGCTGCCCGTGGAGGAGCGTCGTCGCCGTCCGGGCAGAGGAGTGCCCGTCGAGGAAGCACCGCCGCCGCGCGTGCTCGCCCTCTCTTTGCCTCCCCTTGTCCAACCTCGCGTGGAGGAGCTCCCGTGGAGGAGCGCCGTGGTCGCCGTCCTCGCCCCTCGTCGTGGTCGCCGCGCACGACTTTCCTCCCTGCACCTCTCCCCTCGTCGTGGGCGTCGTCGATTGCCCCTCTCTGTACTCTTCTCTTTGTAAGAAAACAGAGAGATTTTTGTTTATTTTATTTTTACAGCTTTTGTTTTTACTTTTTTTTACTGTTTTCATTAGGTACATGCAATGTTACAACTTTTATAAAATTTTAGTGTTCGAAACATTAATTAGTTTAGAAAATTCATTAGGTATTTGACTTAGTGTTAGAAACATTAGTGTAGAAAATTTGACTTAGGAATTTTAGTGTTAGTGTTAGAAACATTAGACATTTTTGTGTTAGAAACATTAGAAATTTTTGTGCTAGAATTTGAGTGTTAGAAACATTAGAAATTTTTGAATTAGTGTTAGAAACATTAGAAATTTTTGACTTAGTGTTAGAAACATTAGTGTAGAAAATTCATTAGTGTAGAAATTTTTGACTTAGTGTTAGAAACATTAGTGTAGAAAATTCATTAGTGTAGAAATTTTGACTTAGAAATTTTTTACTCCGGTATTTTACTTATGAATTTTTAGAAATTTTTGACTTAAGGATTTTACTTAAGAAGTTTTAGAAATTTTTGACTTAGGGATTTTACTTTAGAAGTTTTAGAAATTTTTGATTTAGGGATTTCACTTAAGAATTTTTAGAAATTTGACTTAGGGATTTTACTTAAGAATTTTTAGAAATTTGACTTAGGAATTTGACTTAGGAATTTGACTTCAGATTTTTTTAGTAATTTGACTTAGTGTAGAATTAATTTTTACTTAGTGTAGAACTTTTGGTAATTTTTTGTGTATTTAACTTAGGGAATTTTAGTACCACTAGTTTATTTTGTAGTAATTTAACTTAGTGTAATTTGACTAAATGTAAAATATTAGAATTTTTAGTAATTTGTCTAAGTGTAAAAAAATAAGCATTTTTAGAAATTTGAATTAGTGTATTTGACTTAAGAATTATTTTTTGTATAGTATTTTGACTTAGTGTAGAATCAAATTATACTTAGTGTAAAACTTTTTTGTAATTTTTTGTGTATTTATCTTATGGAATTTTAGTACCACTAGTTTATTTTTTAGTAATTTAACTTAGAGTAATTTGGCTTAGTGTAAAATATTAGAATTTTCAGTAATTTGTCTAAGTGTAAAAAAATAAAATTTTTAGAAATTTGACTTAGTGTATTTGACTTAGGGAATTTGACTTAAGAATTATTATTTTTGTAGTATTTTGACTTAGTGTATTTGACTTACGGAATTTTAGTACGAATTTGTATTTTTAGTATGAAACCAAGAGAGGAAGATGCAGAAAACTAAGGGAATTTTGTGTATTTGCAGAAAAGTATGGAACCAAGAGACGAAGATGCAGAAAACTTGCTCGCAGGTTTAATCCGCGGGCCCGAGGGAGAGCCCGATGTGAGTCAGTGGATGAACAACTCCGGTGAGGGAGATCCGAAGCTCGACCGAAGAGACGTCTCTGTTCCGGGAGAAGCCGACGGTTCTGGTGAATGATAAGCCTACGTCTCTGGTGGAGCCGTACAAATTACCAACACCGGCTCTGAGGTGCATATAGATATGTTAATTAATGAAGAATCTGTTGTCTATATACATGTATTAACACTCTTTATATCTTTAGCCATCCGGTTCAAGCAAATCAAGTGGAAAAAAGACTAAACGAGACACAACAAAGAAGTTGAAAGAGACAAAAAGATATAGGATCGAAATGATCGCAGCAGACGGCGCACCCCAGCTTCCCGTTGATGTTGACCAAAAATTTGTAAAGCAATGCGGAGTGCTATTTAGGGATCACATCTCGATCACTGTTCAGGAGTGGAATGAGCCCAAAGATCCGCAGAGACAAGGAATTTTAATTGTCAGCAAAATAGCCAAAGATAATCTTTTTAAAAAGATCATGTGTAATTTCACCTTACCGACGCCGCAGGTGGACGAGAACGAGGCGGATGCTGATGAGGAGGTAGAAGGTGAAGGCGTTGTTAATAAAAAGAAACTTGAGTTAGTGAACAAGGTCAAGGCGTGGACTCTGAAAAAGATGGCCCAGCAATTCAGCAACTGGAAGAAAAGATTACACCTTGACTTTATCAAGAAGGGTAAGACTCCGGATTTCGCTGGAGGGTATGAGAAAATAAAACCCTTATGGGAAGATTTTGTGAAGATAAGGTCAACAACAAATCAGAAAAAACGCCGCCAAAAAGGTATAACACCATATTATGGGGCAAGCTGGCTACAAGGGTTCCCCGCCCAAGTGGTAGAAATGGGAGAACGACCTGCTTAAGAAGGGGATCACACCCTAGACATTCATGTGGGTCGAGTGGGCAAAGTCTTGGTTCTACGGGCATGGGGGCTAGTTGGACGAAGAAGGAAACTGCATCTATAATCAAAGGCATAAAGAGAATCCTCTAACCATCGAAGATCTTAGAAACACAATAAAGTATGCTAAACAGGGGAGGTTTGAGCCAGATAGAGAGAACGACGAGCTCACACGCGTCCTCAAGAATGCGGAACACGTAGGGCGTACACGAACCACAATAGGCGGTGTTCCGTGGAAAATTGGGTTTGACGAGAGCAAAAATAAATATCCTGATAGAAGCCGTCAGCGGAAAAAGGACGAGGAGGCAGCTGAAGCAGCGAGTCAGGCAAACTGGAGGCGTCAACTTGAAGAACAGATAAAGCAGACGAAGGACGTAGCACTGAAGCAGCAGGAGCAAATTGACACACTTAGCCAGCATCTAGGTATTACCGGCGTACCACACGTGGTATAAGGTGAAGGCGATGCTACCGGCGCCGCACATTCTCATGGGAAAAGCAGCACTGCGTCCACGCAGCTGCAGGGTGATGATGCACCCGGTGGATGATATCACGGAGAGGACAACTTGTGAGGTCCACGTGAAGGTCGTCAACATAACCATCATGGCGGCGATCAGCTATGCCTTACCAATTGGCAATGAACCAACTCACCATAGTCTTCCGGATCCAGGGGGCTACGCTATTCTTGGGGTCGATGAAGTTGTCAACGGATTCGAGCGGGTGAAGCTTGAATTTCCTGAAGGTGAAGACAGAGAGGTGACTGAACTCGAAGAAGCCAACAAGTTGACCGTTCTATGGCTAAAGGAACACATTGTGCTTAAAATCATACGGCAAGGCCATTGACTCCTCACCATTCTCCAGCGCAACAGTCTCCGCCGTGCATGCTGTCTCCAGCGCGGTCGTCTCCGCTGTGCATGCCGTCTCCAGCGCGGTCGTCTACGCCGCCGCGTCAGCCTTCTCCGCCCACTAAGTTTCTGCGGAGTCGTAAAAGATCACCCAAACATCAACGGTCGCCCCTCCCGAAGGTACCAAAAGAGTTACCCAAGTTACCTTACGACTATACTCCAGACAGCGCTTCAACGGTCGCCCCTCCTGAAGGTACCAAAAGACTCTTCATCAACCCGAGCCAAGGTTGTCATATGACTATGACCGCTCTATTCTGAGGTCACACCAGGAAATGGTGCGGTCGACGAAGAGTACTGGCGCAAGCGTGAAAAGCGGGAAATCAGTTGCCCAGCTCGGACACCAGAAAAAACAATCCATCTCCCCGCTCAAAGTGATCTCCAATACCCAGGTGGGGACGAGCACTAGTGCTGACGAGCAAATTGATCCAGAGTTTATAGAACTGTACGGACTAGGGGCAGCTGCTGCGGGTATGTCCATTGCTGAGTATATGCAAACAGTAGAGTACTTTCCCTCTTTTGAATGTGAGTACAAATACCGGCACGGGAATTCTCTCTTCAAACTCGAGGAGGTAAAGAATCTACAAACCAAATGCAAAGAGTGCATAATTGGTATATGGAAGCCGCTCGGCAATCTTAGGACTGGATAGTGGTCGGAGATAGACGAGCACTACGATGGAGATGGACTGATTCTGATTCAATTTTATGAATGGTTTCAGTTATTCCAGCAGAAGTCCCTCGACAAATCTATCGTTAGTGCCTATTGTCTGTAAGTACTTATTTCTCTAATTAAGTCTCTAGCTAGCTCACCTCGTTTATTGCATTCATATATATAGTACACACATTATAGTATAATTGCAGAATGAAGATTCTCGAATGCAAAAGAGGACAAATCTATGATATTGGGTTCATTAACCCATATTTTGTAAATCATAAGACTTTTGAGCTATCTCCCAAGGATACAGAACATAACCTTCTGAGGGCAATAAGGCTTCTTTATATAAAGAAGAGTGGTTTCATAAGGAATTCAGTGGTTGATTATTATTTTGATTGAAACCACTCTTCTTTATATTAGATCGAACGTCTTCGGGACGGTCTTCTACCAAGGGACCGCATACGAGCAATTCAGAAGGAAATTGCGGGCTTCTTAGATTCAGAGATCCTAAATGTAAATGGAGAAAACTATCACGCTTGGGAATGAACTTGATTTTGTAATTCCTTCATCGGTCATGTAATATGATCGACATACTTTGATTCTGTAATATAAGTGTTCGTTCTTTTGCTATATATATGCATTACTTATTCAGTCGTGGGATCCGAGAGGTCCGGGGAGGAGCCACCAAGGCTCCTCTCTTCTCGTGGGATCCGGGATGTCCGGGGAAGGGCAACCGGGCTCCTCTCTTCTCCTGGGATCCGGGGAGGGGCCACCGGGGCTCCTCTCTTCTCATGGGATCCGGGAGGTCCGGGGAGGGGCCACCGGGAGGTCTGTCGGGATCGCAAAACATAAAAATGAAAACAATAAACACAAAAAAAAACTCTCCCGCGGCAGAAGGGGCATTCATCCCGGTTCGTGGGAAGAACCGAGACGAATAGTCCCTGGCGATCATGGAACGCGCCCTGCCACGTGGGCCACCCTAGGCATGCCGGGTGCTGGTACAACCGGGACGAATGGGTTTGGGCCATTTGCCCCGGCTGGCCCATCCCGGGTGCACAACCGGAATGCATGGGGCTTAAAAAACGGGATGGTTAGCCTTGTTTCCACTAGTGTATATGGATGCTTATAATCTTTACAAATGCTGCCCATTGAGGATAGATACCATCTACAAGATAGTATCCCATGGTGTAGTCATGCACATTGACAGTCTAGTTGCAGGGTGGTGCATCTCCATCACAGATTCTATTGATCAAGGGAGACCACTGAAGCAAATTGATATCATTGTGAGAACTAGACAAGAAAAAAAAATGCATGCCAAATCAACAAGTCTTGAGATGCCACTACTTCAACTACAATTGTGGCTTTTTTGTTGTGACCTTGGTAATGTTTGCGCAAACCTAACGGGCAATTTTTCCATGTAAAATACATGCAGTCAACTAAACCAAGCATACCTGGAAATCCTCTTGATTCTCCAATGGCGAGTAGCTTTTGCGTATCCTCTTGATTAGGTTCTCTGAGATAATCTTTTCCAATCACTTTCACTTTCACCACGGCCTCTCCAAATGCCACCAAAGTTTCTATGCAAGTGCTCTCTCCCATCCGAACGTACTCATCAATAGCATCCGCAAATTTTTCATAGGCAATCATTCTCAAAGCTGCAGTGCATTTCTGCATAGGAGAGAAGGAATAGTTGTCTGCAGCAATCAGACCTTAGCTTGAAGTTGTCATCGTACTTCTTCACTACTTCTTCAATGGTCTCGAAGAGTCGTGAGCTCATCCAGAACCGGCACCGGAAAAGCCCTCATGAAATACTGGATTGGGACGCCAGAAATAATCATCATAGAGATAACGCGCGCCTTTCATCCTATCACGCGGCACAACAATCATCCCCTTGATCGAGCCATGGAAGTTGAGAACATGCTCCTCCTTCCTATCCAATTCTTCTTGGATGCACTTCTTGGAGATTGTCGTCTCCTTGTCCAAGTCGTCATCTTTCTGGCTATCGTCAGTTGAATCGAAGATGGATTCTTTCATGATGAACTCATCTAGTTCCGAGGAATCATGTAGATACTCATCGTCGGACGAATCCATGCCTAGCAAACAAGCTAATTCTGGCACCGGCATTACGACAAATACTTGAAGGTAGAGGTAGTTGTCGGGCGATGTAAAACGTACCGGGAGTAGGAGAACGCCGAGCGGTCTAACAAAGAACGGAGAAGGCTTCCACAACCGGTTCATACTACCGGCGGAAATAAAACACATGAAAAAGACATAACGATGAGTTCCACCTATTCGAGCCACCGTTGACGTCATGTGGCTGTCTTTACACTTTTTTCTGAGTGACCGAAGAAGGCTATGAGAAAATCCATTGCCAAGTGTATGATGTAAAGGTTTCAGCAAAGAACAATTTTCCACTGTGACATTCGCCGTCATCCTTTTCCATGTGGATTCTATTGGCAAAGTCTTTGGCAAGAGTGAACGACGAAGCTCTAGCGACACCTCACCCTCCGCAACACTCGACGAGAAGCGATTATATGTCTTAAGCTTTTGGAGGGGACAAGAATTTCGCACAATCCATCGTCAGGTAGTTGATGAATTTTTTTTCAAATATTCCATATGGGGTCACTTGAAAAATCCATTACGTGTCCGGAGAGTGGGCCCCGAAACTCACAACGTCGTCAATTATAGCAGGATACCGGCCACAGTGACCGTGTGTGGGGCCCTCGAAGGGAGTTAGTTGCCATAAAATGTTATTTCCGAAGTACGGTGACCAAATTGCGCCTGTTCGACGTGTACAAGGACCAACGATGCATTTAAGTCCATTTTTTCGCAGGGTGTTCCATTTCATATATTGAGCATATGCATTGTGAAAGATTTACCTAGATTATTTTCGCATTAGATTACTCTTATGCTTGTTTGGATAGGTCATCACATGCCAAGAGAAGGTGTTAGATAGATCAAGGTGGGAGGCACGCACGTGCCCATCTCGTTGGTGTGTGTGTGTTTTTTTAGACTAAAAGGGGTGATCCCAGTTTTTACAGACCACGGGCACTAGTAGAAAACAGGGCATTGAGCCAAGCACATTGGAACCGGATGTGATAAAAACCGGTTCTAAAGGGTCTGTCCCCTGGGCCCCCTCCCTGCAGCAAAAGGCCGCAAGGCCTTTAGGACCGGTCTGTGATACAAATCGGTCCTAAAGGCCTTGCGGCCATTTGCTGCTGGGAGGGGGCCCAGGGGACAGACCCTTTAGAACCGGTTTTTATCACAAACCGGTTCTAAAGGTTTTCTCATTTTTTTGCAGCAACTGCGGGTCCTGCTGTCAGAACCTTTAGCACCGGTTTGTAATACAAACCGGTCCTAAAGCCCTCCCCTAAACCCTATATTCTACCCCGAGCTCAGCTCCATTTTTTCCAGGTCGAGCTCAACTCCATTTTTGCTCTCTCCTTCCTCTTGTGAGCTCTAATCCATCCCCATTTTTCTCCACCATTTGTCAAGATTGTTGGTACCCATCGGTTCTACGGTTAGCATCAACATTCCCTCTGCCGGCATTGCAAGTTTTGCTCGTTTTCTTGCTCATTTCATTTTTGTTGTGCTAGCTAGGTGTTTGATGAAATGCCTAAGCTAAAGAGAGTTCATCATTTGTTATGTATACATATGCAATTTGAGCTCAAATTTAATTATGATTTGTGGCTTTTTTTAGTGTCGCGCGCCTTGTCCCCTTCCTCACCGTCGTCGATCGCCCCGTCACCGACACAACCTTGGTGAGCCTATTGTTTTTATTTACCAAAACAATTTTTGATTTGTATGATTTACATATTTATTTACTTGTATATAATTTTTTATATATATATAGCGCCATGGTTTTGATATCCGTCCCCATTGGCCCTCGTCCAGTCTATGATTCGGATGTGGTATATTATCTTTTATAACTACATATTTTCATTTCCTGATTATATGACAATTAATTACGCCGACCAATTTGACATAGATAGTTTTATCTAGGAGGCAGTGGAACCGGAAATGCCAATCGACCCTACTGTTGAGAAGTTACACTTAGTTGAACAAGAAAATGTTGGCTTGAAAGAAAGATTGAAAAAAACTGAAGAAAGGTATGAAAAAACTGAAAGAGAGAAGATGACCTTGGAAAAGGTTCTTGCCGGTGTCGTCGATGGTCACAAGAGCGAGATGGACGCAATGCGCCTGAAGATTAGAAAGATTAGAAAATATGCAATTAGTAAAGAGGCTTGGTATCATTATGCCGTCGGGTCAATTGTTTCCTTTGTTGCGATTTTGATCGCATTTGTTGTTGTTTTTAAATGCATTAATTAGAGAGAGTTTTTATGTATGGTCACTACACTACTTTGGTTTTAACGTGTGATGAACTTTTTGTATTAATTAATTAATTTAGTCATGATGATTTAGCATAATGGTTGTTGATAAATTTATATAATGCAGATGAACCGGCAATGGATGTACAGTGATCGACGTCGTCCCGAATTCCTTAATGGCATGCATAGTTTTCTCAATGTGGCTGAGAAAAACAGGCAGAATGGATTTATTTTTTGTCCATGTAAAAAATGACAGAATAAGAGGAATTTCCCTAGCTCAAGAACTTTACACACCCACCTGTTGCAAGAAGGCTTCATGCCCAGTTATTTTTGTTGGACCAAGCACGGAGAAAGAGGGGTTGTAATGGAAGACAATGAAGAAGAAGAGGTTAATGATAATTATCCTATGTTCGGTGAACACGGTGATACTGAAATGGGGGAAGACGAGCCTGAACTTGAGGACATTGTTGATGAGTCTGATGATGATCTTCGTCAGGTCATTCGTGAAGAACAGATAAACTGCGCAAGTGAAAACGAGAGGTTGAAGTTAGAGCACATGTTAGAAGACCACAAAAATTGTTGTACCCAAATTGCGAAGATGGCCAGAAAAAGCTGGGCACCACCCTGGAATTGCTGCAATGGAAGGCAGAGAATGGATTATCTGACAAGGGATTTGAAAATCTGCTGAAAATAATGAAGAAGATGCTTCCAAGAGATAACGTGCTGCCCTGCAGTACATACGAAGCAAAGAAGGTTGTCTGCCCTCTAGGATTGGAAGTGCATAAGATACATGCAAGCATCAATGACTGCATCCTCTACCGCGGTCAGCACGAGAATTTAACTGCCTGCCCGATATGCGGTGAATTTCGGTATAAGATCAGGCGAGATGACCCTGGTGATGTTGAGGGCGACGATCGCCCCAGGAAGAGGGTTCCTGCCAAGGTGATGTGGCATGCTCCTATAATACCACGGTTGAAACGTTTGTTCCGAAACAAAGAGCATGCCAAGTTGTTGCGATTGCACAAAGAAGACCGTAAGGAAGACGATATGCTGAGACACCCCGCTGATGGGTCGCAGTGGAGAAACATCGACGATAAGTACGAGGACTTTGCACGTGACGCAAGAAACTTAAGGTTTGGTCTGAGTAAAGATGGCCTAAATCCGTTTGGGGAGCAGAGTAGCAGTCATAGCACCTGGCCCGTGACTCTATGTATCTATAACCTTCCTCCTTGGTTATGCATGAAGCGTAAGTTCATTATGATGCCAGTGCTTATCCCAGGCCCGTCGCAACCTAGCAACAACATTGATGTGTACCTGAGGCCACTGGTTGATGAACTTTTAGAGTTGTGGGCTGACGAAGGTGTACGTGTGTGGGACGAGTACAAACAAGAGGAATTTGACCTACGAGGGTTGCTGTTTGTAACCATCAATGATTGGCCTGCTCTTAGTAACATCTCAGGAAAGTCAAACAAGGGATACAGCGCATGCACACACTGTTTAGGCGAGACTGAAAGTATACATATAGGCAAGAATGTGTACCCGGGGCATCGTCGATTTCTTCCAGACAGGCATCCCGTAAGAAAAAAAGGAAAGCATTTCAAAGGCGAGGCAGATACACGGAGGAAGCCAACCCTCCCTAAAGGTACTGATATATATGACATGGTCAAAGATATAAAAGTAATCTTTGGTAAGGGTCCTGGCGCACAATCTGTTCCGAATGACGCCGACAACCACGTAGCCATGTGGAAGAAGAAATCTATATTCTGGGAACTACCCTATTGGAAATTCCTAGAGGTTCGCTCTGCGATCGACGTGATGCATGTGACGAAAAATATTTGCGTGAACCTGCTAAACTTATTGGGCGTGCATGGGAAGAAGTCGAGAGATACACCAAAAGCACGGCTGCACCACCAACGTATGCACGAACGAGACGACCTGATGAATTCAGAGAATTACAAAGGTCCTGCCAGCTACGCTCTTACCAAGGAAGAGAAGGAGATCTTTTTCCAAGTCCTGAGCAGTATCAAGGTGCCGTCTGGCTACTCGTCAAACATAAAAGGAATACTAAACCTTGAAGAGAAAAAGTTCCAAAACCTAAAGTCTCATGACTGCCACGTGATCATGACCCAGTTACTTCCGATTGCATTGAGGGGGCTTCTGCCAGAAAACGTGCGAGTACCCATTGTGAAGCTATGTGCATTCCTCAACGCAATTTCTCAGAAGGCAATCGATCCAGCAACTCTACCAAGTTTACAGAAGGACGTGGTCCAATGTCTTGTCAGCTTCGAGTTGGTGTTCCCACTAACCTTCTTCAATCTTATGACGCACCTCATAGTTCACCTAGTCCAAGAGATTTCCGTTCTCGGTCCTGTATTCTTACACAATATGTTCCCCTTTGAGAGGTTCATGGGAGTCTTGAAGAATTATGTTAAAAACCGTGCTAGGCCAGAAGGAAGCATGGTCAAGGGCTATGGAACAGAGGAGGTCATTGAGTTTATTGTTGACTTTATTCCTGACCTGAATCCGATCGGTGTTCCTCAGTCGCGCCATGAGGGGAGACTGCGTGAAAAAGGCACGCTAGGAAAGAAATCAACAACATGTATGGACGAGCAATCTTTCACTCAAGCACACTACACAGTTCTAGTTAATTCCAGCTTGGCGGCTCCATATATCCAGGAATACAAGGATATTTTACGCTCGGAATATCCGGAGCAACCTGAAGATTTCATTGGTAAAGAACACGCGAAGACTTTCGGCGGTTGGTTGCAATGACGTCTCATTAATGACAACATTGTTGAAGATGAGCTATACTTGTTGGCCAAGCAACCATCTTCGACTGTATTGACCTTTAATGGGTACGAGATAAATGGTAACATATTTTACACGGCAGACCAAGATAAAAAGAGCACCAACCAAAACAGTGGCGTCCGGTTTGATGCAAAAGACGACAACGGGCAAAGGGTCACATACTATGGTTACATAGAGCAGATATGGGAACTTGACTACGGACCTTCCTTTAAGATCCCTTTGTTCTGGTGCAAATGGTTCAACCTGTCAGGCGTGAAGGTAGACCCGAAGTACGGAATGACAACAGTGGATCAGAAGAATCTTGGGTACGACAATGATCAATTCATCCTAGCCAATGATGTGGCTCAGGTTTTCTATGTGAAGGACATGTCTAGCAGACCAAGAAAAAGAAAAGATAAGGAAGCGAATACATCAGACGATGAGCCAAGACGCCACATAGTTCTTTCAGGGAAAAGAAACATCGTGGGAGTCGAGGACAAGACAGACATGTCAGAAGATTACAATAAATTTGATGAAATTCCTCCCTTCAAAGTCAAAGATGATCCAAGCATTCAGTTAAATGATATCCGCTGGGGGGATGACCGCATCCCCCTCGGCTCCTTTGCGACGGCGGCGGAGGCCGCCCGCGCCTGGGACGCGGCGGCCTGGCGCCTCAACCGCCCGCGGTCGCTGATAACTTCAACGACTGCCAAACCGTCTGGGAAGCGGAGGCCAGGGCGCCAAAGCCGCAGATCGTCACTACCGCCGACCGCCTCCACCTCCGCCACCGCGCGTTTCAGGGCCTAGTCGACGCCATGGAAGACCGCGTCGTCCGCGAGTATTACCGGAACAACCCGGGGGAGGAGAGCGCCGACGAGGAGCTCTGGCAGACTCGCGCGGCTGAGCGGGCGGAGCGCTGCCTCGAACGCCACCTCGCGTTAGATGCCGCTCGGGAGGCGAGGACGAATGCGCTACAAGAGCTTCGTCGGGCCGACCACGCCGGCGAAGTCTGGGCCTCCGACGATCCGAGGTGGGGGCCTATCTCGGACATACCATCATGCACCTCCGACGACGACGAGGAGGTCACCAACGAGTTCGACGACGACGATGACCCGGAGGAGGTCACCGACGAGTTCCCCGACGACGACGACGAGGAGTAGTGTTCGTCTGTTTTCTCTTTTTTAATAAAAGAATTTGTATTCCGGCGACACTGCGGCGCGCTAGCGCGTCTGTTTTCTGTTTTTAATAAAAGTAACGTTCTGTTTTCCATGTTTTCCACTCGTTTTCTCAAATATTTGATTTTACAATTTTTTGAGTCTACTTTGATTTTATAAATCAATGTAAAAGAAAACAGAAAAGGGAAACAAAAAAGAAAAATAAAAGAAGAAAAATCTACATGTATGGTATCTCGCTAAATCAATCTATATATATTTATCCACGATATATATGCTCGATGTATCACTTGCGCTCTCACTTCTCGTTGCCTTACTCATTACCCACCCTAACAAACACAGAAACTTACCACAGGCGCATAAACTCCAAAATGCGCCTGGGGTAACTTTACCGCAGGCGCACAGTGAAATAATGCGCCTGGGATAAGAGCAGTACCGCATGCGCATATTTAGTAATGTGCGCATGGCGTAAGTGATCAGATTTTTCCCATTTTCCACCACATTTTATATCTTTGTTTATGATTTTAGAAATCAACTACCAAGTTATAGGATGTATTCCCATATTGTTTGTTAACTAAAATGTTCTTTGTTCTACCTTCCAAATTGCTATGATACAATATTATGCCATGGGGAGAAATTCTACATTCCAAATGTTCTTCGTTCTACCTTCCAAATCTACACGAAGAAATTCAACATTTACATAGTATGAGATGAGCTCTTATCACAATGAGCTATGCCATGGGGAGAGATAGATAGTGTACATAAAACCATTTTAAATCATTCCTAAGCAAGCAAGAAATGGGATATGTTTGATAGTAATAAACTGGTGATGTATCAATCATGTTCAAAATACATTAGCTAGCAAATCGAACACCATTTTAGAAATCAACTACCAAGTTATGGTGAACAGATATATAGAAACGGTAGTTTTTCTGTTTTGTTTTCTTGATGTGTTTTTGTTTGTTTTCTTGATGTGTTTTTGTTTGTTTGTTTTGAAATGTGTGTTTGACATAATATAGAAATAGTATAGCTAGGAATTAATATAGAAATAATATCCATTACATAATAATATATCCATTACATACTAATATATCCATTACATGCATATATCGAACGCACGATGCGGTAACAAACAACATCTACTCGAGCTCCGTCGAGTAGATGCGGAACAACTCGTAGGCAACGTATGCATCTATGGCTGCATAGTTGACGTTGGTCCGGTCCAGTGGGTTCTTCCCCCAATACATGTGATTCTTGGAGGGGAAACGAGACTTCATGGTTTTGTAGTCGTCGTGGATGAATGCGGTTGCAATCGTAGCCATCCCGGTCTTGGGCCCGGACAACTCATCAAAATGGATAAGGTCCTGAAGATCAATGTAGTGATCTTCAGGTATCACAATACCAAGCTCATCAACTTCTGACGGTCTTGAGTGATGTCAACGCTGCAGAAGTCATACCCCTTGTTGACAAGAAAAATCAACAAGTGCCGGAGAATGCTTTGAACTACTGCAACAACAAAAATAGAACACGTGTTAGATATGTTACAACACATGTATTCTTCAGATGCAACAAACAAATCGAAAATGCAAGATTGTACGTGTGCGTTACCTTGACCATTGGAAGACCAAAACGAACTCCTGATCGCAATCTGGATGACGGCAACATCTCGTTGATCCGCCGTATACTCTAGATCAAGCCCGAAGAACCTATGGTGTTCATCGGCTTGTTCATAGAGATCGCTAATAAAATGCTCAAGAAGACCGGGGAGCCTCTCGCAATTATTGGTGTAGACAACGTCGGGGCTCTTGCCGCATGGTGTGGCCACACGGAGAGTCTCCCAAACATCAGCCATGGGTGCTTGGTGGAGGAAGATCAAAGAGAGGAAGAAGAGGAAGAGAGAAGAAGAAACAGAGAGACTCTCGATCGGGTGCGCACTGTAACAACAAAACCGCCGCGCGGGAGGCGAGCAGTTTGTACCTAGACCCTTTCGCACCGGTTGTTAACACAAACCGGTGCTAAAGGTCTGTACAGGGGCGCGCAGTCTGAAAGTGGCCCAGTACAGACCCTTTAGAACCGGTTTGTGTTAACAACCGGTGCGAAAGGTCTGTACAGGGGGCGTAGTCTGAAAGTGGCCCCAGTACAGACCCTTTAGCACCGGTTTGTCTTAACAACCGGTGTGAAAGGGTCTTTAGCACTGGTTGTTAACACAGACCGGTGCTAAAGGTATGTACAGGGGCGATATCCATAACTTAGCGAAAATTTTCTCTCATTCAGTTTCGCGCGCGTCTTCTCTCCTTCACACGGCGAAGCCCTGCTCCGGCCGCGCGTCGCCGTCCGCCTCGCCGTCATCTGCTCGTCGCCGTCCGCCTCGCCGCCCCGGGCGCGCCCCGACGTCGCGCCGCTTCCCTCTGCCTCCGACCACCGACCCGAGGCCGTGCACGCACCTCCCCACCGCGGCCCCGCCTCCGTCGCCGTCGCCGTCCGCCTCCGCCGCCCGCCTCCGCCCCGTCGCCGCCCACAAGCGGCCCCGACGCCGCCGCGCGCCGCGCCATCGCCCCCTGTGGACCCTCGCCGTCGCCTCTCGCCCCTCGCCGTCGCCCCATCGCCCTCTGTAGGTAAGGAAAACAGAGAACTTTTTTTTACTGCTTTAATTTGTTTTTACAATTTTGTTTAGTGTTAGAAATTTAGTGTTAGAATTTTGTGTTAGAATTTTTGTGTTAGAATTTAGTGTTAGAAATTTTTAGAGTTATAATTTAGTGTAAGAAATTTTTTAGTGTTAGAAGTTAGGAATTTTTAGAAAAAAATAGTGTTAGGAATTTCTACTTAGGAATTTTTAGTGCGAGGAGTTTCTACTTAGGAATTTTTACTTAAGAATTTTACTTAGTAATATCAACTTAGGAATTTCACTAAAGAATTTTTAGAAAATTTCACTAAGTTAGTGTTAGAAAAGTTCACTAAGTTAGACAAATTTCACTAATTAAGTTAGTGTTAGAAAATTTCACGAAGTTAGAAAATTTCACTAAGTTAGAAAAATTTCACGAAGTTAGAAAATTTCACTAAGTTAGAAATTTTCACTAAGTTAGTGTGTTAGAAAATTTCACTAAGTTAGTGTCTTAGAAAATTTCACTAAGTTAGTGTTAAAAAAATTCAGAAAGTTAGAAAATTTCACGAAGTTAGAAATTTTCACTAAGTTAGTGTGTTAGAAAATTTCACTAAGTTAGTGTCTTAGAAAATTTCACTAAGTTAGTGTTAGAAAATTTCAGAAAGTAAAATAATTTCACTAAGTTAGAAAATTTCACCAAGTTACCATCTTGTTCCTGTTTAACTTTCATCTTATTTCTGTCATATTTCTAAATTTACTATTTTTTACTAAGTTAGAAACACTAAGGTATTTTACTTAATTACGAAATATTTACTTAGTCCGGGCTTGTTTTTAGTTCATGTCTATGTTGGACCAGCCGGGCGATGTCCGGGACTGGGCCCCGCCAGGCTGGGACTGCGAGCTCCTTAGTACCGGGGCACACGGCTTGGTGAGAAATCCGGGTGACGTGGTCGACCCGGATATTCTTTGGTGGCCATCGCGTGGGCCACGCTCGGTGCGGAGAGAGCCGGCCCCTGAGGAGGTGGTACAACAGCGTATCAGGGAGGAGGACGAGCACGTCCGTCGCTACATGTACTTGCTCGATAGGCAGTATAGCAGCAGTTGGTCGATTATTCGGAGGGTTCCTTACCACGTGAGCTATGAACCTATGAGGGTTCCTTATCTATGGATGTGTAGCACCCGTGACTCAGCACCCCGCGGCTTAGGACCCGGTCGGAGTTAATTATTTTGAGAGATGTCACGAGACTATGTATAAGTGATATTATTCGATCGTGATGTATTAGGGTTAAAAAAATTAACCCGAGCTATGTAACTCTTTGTGTGTATTATCATACGTTTAAATATTTCATTAATATGTCCAGAACTATTATTATTAGAATTATTATTTGTAGTTAGAATTATTATTAGAATTAGAATTAGAATTATAATTAGAATTAGATTTAGAATTAGAATTAGCTAGAAGTAGAATTTCGCTAAGTGTCCGATGAAATAATTTCGCTAAGTGTCCGATGAAATAATTTCTCGCTAAGTGTCCGATGAAATAATTTCGCTAAGTGTTCTTCATTTTATATATTTTACTAGCAGGTGTTGAGCTATGGATCCCCAAGAACCTGCACATGATTCGCACGCCGATCAGCTCGCGGGAATGGGTGAGGCGGAGAAGGAAAGAATAATGTGCCAGATGATTTTTGAGAATGCAACGGCCATATATCATGATCACGACGGTGGACAGGCGTTTAGCAATCAATTTTTGAATGACTCCGGTGACGGAGCTGAGAATATAGAAGATGTAGTAGATGATGACGACGACAACGTCGAGGATGCAGAAGTGCCCTCCAGAACAAACTCTGTCAATGTATATCTCAAGTTACTGTTGACGCAACAATTAATTTGTATTGCACTTACTAACGAATCATTATTTTCCCGTTTAGGCGCCCTCCGGAACAGCTAGCGCAAGTACTGAGACAAAGTCGAAACGAGGCCCGGCCGCAAGGTTGAAAGATACCGCAAGGTTCTCGATCGATACAGTTGCTGCTGATGGCAAACCACTGGAGCCCCCAGAAACTTATCGCAAATTCGTAAATCAGTGCGGAGTTGTTGTAAGAGACCTGGTCCCGATCAACTTAATAGAATGGAATAAGCCGAAGACCGGCGCCAACGTTGGAGCTAGTTATGTCGATGACAGATTGAAAAAACTGCTTTGCGACACGGTATGGCTAAATTTCAGCGTAGCGAAAGATAAGAAGAAGAAAGTCGAGGAGTGGGCTTTGAAGAAGATGGCCACACAATTCCAGAGGTGGAAGAAAGACCTGTGGAAGAAATATAAGGACGAAGATCCAGTTTTCACTGGGCAACTAGTGAAGATAAGAGACACTTGGGATGATTTTAAGGTGTACAAGAAATCGGGTGTCTTTACATCCCGATCAGCCACAAATAAGGAGAATGCGAAGAAGAATAAATATCACCATATTTTGGGGTCAGGTGGCTACATGACTGCCCTGCCTAGGTGGCGACGCTATGAAGATGCGCTTCTGAAAAGAGGTATCACTCCACATACACATGACTGGCCCGATACTTCCAAGTTCTGGTTATTCGCGCATGGGGCAACGCTGGACGCTGAGACTGGGATGATTGTTGCTCAGGGACCATGGTCGGAAAAAATAACAAAAGTCGTAGCAGAACTAGAGAAGGCAATAGAAGATGTTCGAAAAGGAACTTTTGTTCCTGATAGAGAGAACGACGAGCTGACGAAGGCACTCGGGAACCCCGAAAAGTGGGGACGAACACGAGGCTTTGGAGCCACTACCCCGTGGAGCCAAGGGTTTCCAGCGGACATTGGCACTTACAGAAGCTGTGGTAGAAGCAAGAAAAAGGCGCTGGAACGGATATCGACATTAGAAGGGAAGGTGGCGTTTCTCTTGGAGAAAGGGGGACACCCTGTACCTAACACTGAAGAGGAGGTAGAACATCCTCCTGCACCTGATCAGCTGCAAATAGAAGACGATCATGTAGCAGATACCGTCCCATCTCAGCATAGAAGCAGCGTGGGTTCCACGCAGCTGCAGCTAGAAGACGGTCGTGCAGTCGAACCGTCGGCGCCTCACTACCCCATGGATGATATCACGGAGAAGACAAACTGTGAGATACATATGCCAATGGGGAACATATCCTTCAGGGTAGCGTCAGGCTATGCTTTACCGAATCAACCTGGAGCAACCTACCATGGTGGTCAGATTCCAGCATCCCATGCTTGTGTCGGATTGTCAACAATTACGCCGGGATGCCACTCAATTGAGCTCCATATTCCTAGAGGTCAAGGCGAGAAGACACTGGGAGAAATGGAGCTTGGTATCATCTTGTGGAATAAGAAACACATCGTGTTTCCTAATGCGGCGCCAAGGCCACCGACTCCTCCAGGTACAAATGCACCACCTCCATGAATTACTGAATGTTGCACCACATGTAAGCCTATTTTTAATAGTTTTTTCACTTTCATACAGAGAATGCACGACCTCCAAGTCCACCCCCCCAACGCACCTCCAAGTCCACCCCACAACGAAGATTGGGAGCCCGAGGCCGAGGGTCCATCGCCTGTGCACTCCCGTGAGCCGACGGATGCGCCCACTACGGGTACGGCAAAGCGGAAGCTGCAGTTCAGAAGAAACATGACTCCTCCCAAGAAGATAAAAGGGAAACCCAAGAAAGTCGAGACTCCCTCGTAGTTACTAGGCCTGATGACTCCGGAGGAACTAACCGATGTCGTGAAAGCCAAAACCAAAGCATGGTTCGCACGGTTTCCCCTGAAGCCCCCTCCAGACGTCTGGAAGGAAACTCTGAAGGACATCCCAAAGTGGAAAACTGAGCGGACCATCGACAACTTATATTATCCTGCACCGCCGCCACCGCCGCCCCTTTCAGACTATGAACTGTACATTGAGAAGATGCACACCGCACAGATGAAGCAGGCGGAGCAGATGAAGCAGGCGGAGCAGACGAAATGCGGGAAACAAGTTCCCCAGCTCGGACAACAAGAAGCACGGTCAATTGCCCCGCTCAAGGTGTTATCTGACCAGGCTTCAGTGTCCGTTCCACACATGGGCGACGTGGGTTACGCTATTGCTGATGTGGTATATAAATACAAGCCCGAGCACCCTCTGGTCGAAAATCCTACTGCTCTAACAACCCAACTACGGAATTTACATGATTGGTACTTGGAGGCCGCAAGGCAAAAGAGAGACTGTATCATGGCTCAAGTTCAGGATCAACACTACTTCAGAGAGTACGGTGTGGATCTTGGGTTCGATGATTTCTTCTAGATGTACAATCAACGTGCCCTCGACAAGTCTATCCTCAGCTGCTACTATTTGTAAGTGATTTATTTGTGTAATTTAATTATTTAGTTAAGCTCGCGTTCATTGCCCGTATAATTATCACTCACGACATTCTTTTTGTACGCTACTATGCAGAATGAAGATTCGTGAATGCAGGCTGGCAGGAATCTGGGACTTTGGGTTCATTGACCCGTATTCGTATCATCGAAACACAATAGAAAAGTTCAACAAGGATACACCAGATGATTTGCTAAGGTTTTTGAAGCAACAAAGTACCAAAAAAGAAATACTTTGGCCCTACGGATTCAAGTGAGTGTTACTGTCTTGTAGACATTCCATGTTGCTTACCTGATGTTAAGTGTAATTGATGAGTATGCATGACTGCGTGTGTACACGTGCGCAGGTCCCACTTCATATTGTTCATCATTAGAATCGATCAAGGACAAGTTGAAGTCTGGGACTCGTTAACCTGGGGCGCTGACACATGGAAGAGCGCGCGTCAGATGCTTCAAAAGTATATATATATCGGTCTCTTTCATTCATCGGCCTCTTTTTCGTTCATTTCCTGCTATCAAGTAAGTAATAACTAACTCTTGTATTTATTTTTCTTTTGTCGGCCAGGGTTTGGCAAATGTTCATCAAGGAAGAACCCGGTACATGGGCAGACAAGCTCAACTTTCAGATAAACAAAGTAAGTAGTACTACGTACCCTGGTTTCAATACCATTACCATTCTCTTGATTATTATTAATTTGACTGAATTATGTTTCTCGTATATAGAACGTCCCGCAACAACCACAGGGCACTGATTATTGTGGATACTACGTTTGCGAGTTCATTCACAGGATTATCAATGAGAAATCCCGTACTTCCAGAAATCTAGAGGTACGTAACCGGATCTTCACAACTTTATTTATGTTGCCATCAATTATGTTTAGTTTTGTTCGTAACTTAATTGTTTTCATCTACTTCTTTTAAAGATGGCACGAAAGCGGGCAATGCTCAAACCAATCGAACGTTGCAAGGCAATTGAAGAGGAATTGGCAGGATTTCTCCTCACGCAAGTCATAGATGAAGGCGGAGAATTTTTCCATCCTATGAACCAATTATAGCCAGCTCCCTTCTCTATGCAAGTATACAACTATTGGAAACGAACTTCAGATTATGTAATGCTCGGTCGATTACTTCGTGTTACATGTATATATATATATATGTACTTTTATTTGGTGAATCAACATTTAACAGCAAACACGGAATCGGAAACACTTAACCGCAAACACGGAATCGGTGTTTCCGGATACGTATTTCCGATTACGTGTTTCTGATTCCGTGTTCGTAAAAAACGAAACACGGACACACGGAATCGGAAAGACGTAAACGGAAACACGTAAACGGAAACCCTGAAAATACGGAACATGCCCTAAACCCTAAACCCTAAATACGGAATCGGAAACCCTGAAAAGAAAAAGGAAAAAAAAATCATTAGGACCGGTTGGTGTTACCAACCGGTTCTAAAGGTCCTCCGCCTGCGCGCACTCCTCGGCGCCCATGTGGAGGCCTTTAGAACCGGTTTGTGACAGACCGGTTCTAAACGGGGGGGGGGGGGGCCTTTAGTCCCGGATACGTAGCACCGGATTTGTATCCGGGCCCAAAGGCCCTTACAAACCGGTGCGAATACCCCTGTTTCCACCAGTGGGGAAAACGCAAGCCAAAGCGAGTCAGTCGACCAAACCACATAAGCAAATGCTAAAGGGAAGGGCCAAACCAGTTTGAACGTCTACAAGCCAACTTCCACTGCATGACCGAACATAACATAGATTTCGACAGAAATTTGGCGAGTTGGCGCTGGCAAGTTGCTTCTTGAGCAGCAACAGGATCTGGGAACCCTCCACACCGGGACATCATTGCCAGGCGATCCACAAAAGCTCCCCTCTCATCTTATTCTGCTGCAGCACGATCGAGTTGAAGATACGGGATGCAGAGGGGGGCGCCATAATTCTCCATTGTTCCATCTTGGATGCTGTCTGCCTCCAAACGTCCCGAACACTTGGCCAGGCTAATCCCTGGAAACACATATCATTCCCGGTTTCCAAATGGACCAAAGAATGGCAGCATAAAACGAAATAACATGTGAGTTCTTTGTTTCACTTATCCAGCACCTAGCAACAGACTCAAAATCTGTGCCAACCTTGATGCCTAATAGTTGAGAAACAAGAGGCCAAACCAACTTGGCAACAAAGCATCCAAAAAATAAATGGTTGCAGGATTCATCTTCGGAACAGAAAAAGGCATGCGCCATCAGGGACATGTCTTCTTTTAGCCAAATTATCTCTAGTTAATAGTCTATTATTATCTAATAACCACAAGAAAACATGCAACCTAGGCTATACATTCAGACTCCAGACAGATGAAGTATGTACAGGAACAATTCCCCTATTGTTAACAAAGGCATAAAAATACATGACATTGTACATTCCAGAAGAACGGAACATCCAAATAGGTTTGTCCTCATCATCTGTAAGAGTAATATTACTCACCAACTGTGACAATTCTAGCCATCTAGAGTAGCCCTCAGAGGAAACAGTTTTCCTAAAAGTAAGCCTAAGCTCACTGCCCTGATAGGCTTTGGCCAATGTGATTTTTTTTTCATTAAAAATCTCAACGAGATCCCAAAAGTAGAAAGCTAGGATACAATTGCCGATCCAAACATCACTCCAGAACCTAGTCTTCCTACCATTTCCATCTTTCCATATATAACCACATTTAGCAGCTCTAGCAGCCCACATAACACGTTTCGAGAAAGGAGAGCTAATATTGGGAGCATCAGAGAAGATATTTGGGCTTGGGTCATATTTATAGTCCAGAATTCTTTTCCAAAATTTTCGTGAGTCATTATTGTATCTTTTAATCCAAGAGGCCATCAAACACAAGTTGAACTTTCCTAAATTTTGGATACCCTATCCATCAAATTCCTTTTTCATGGAAACTAGATCCCAATTGGCTAAGTGGTATTTTTTATTATTCTGAGAGTCACTCCACGGGAAATGAGGCATCCGAGGGTTGATTGCTTTAATAGCCCACTTAGGAAATTTAATGAAAGACAAGAGGTACATAGGGATGCTAGCAAGGCAGGCTTTCAGAAGCACCAACTTACTTTGGTAGTTAAGCAATTTCCCTCTCCAACCAGCAAAACATTTGAAAGTTTTATCTGTAATGGGTTGAAGGTCCTCTTTTCTCAGTTTTGAATATTGAAGAGGTACGCCCAAATATTTAGATGGGAAGTCTGCAACTTTGCAATAGAAGACTTGAGTAAATGCATTAACCTGGCCAGGATCCACATGGATGGTCATAAGGTCAGATTTGTGGTAGTTCATCCTCATTCCTGACATGTTTTGGGAACAGGATAATATCTATTTCAAGTTCCTAGCATAGGCTAAATTAGATTCAAGAAAGAGTATTGTATCATCAGCATACTAAAGGCTAATGATGCCCCCAGGAACCTCTTGTGGAAGTAGACCCTGGAGGAGGCCAGCATTAGACCTTTAAACAACATTTTTGAGAAAACATTCCCCACCAAGTTGAAGAAGATATGGGATAAAGATATCTTTTCTTAAGGCATTTAACTAATCTAAAGTAGGATCTATTAACATCGTTGATTTTAACACAAAGAGAACCCCCAACAAGGAGACTTTCAATCTAGCTCCTCACAATAGGTCCAAAACCCCTAGAGAGGAGCATCTCATCAAAGAAACTCTTGTCAACCCTGTCATAGGATTTCTCATAATCCAACTTATGGACTAAGGAAGGTTCCCCCTAGAGTGGGCATCATCGATAAGCTCGTGAGCTGACACCACACTTTGTAGAATGAACCTTGCTTTGATAAAGGCGGTCTGATTACAAGAAATCAGTCTACTACCCACCAAGGAGAGCTTGTTGGTAGTTTGTTTTGAAATAATTTTCAAACTACAATTACCAAGGCTAATAGGCCTGAATTTTTTCATATCTCTAACATCAGGTTCTTTAGGGATTAGGGTAATAATAGCAAAATTTTGTCTGGCAACAGCTAAATTGCCAAGCTCAAAATCCTTAACCAGGGCCATAATATCTGCTCAATAAGCCCCCAAAACTTTTGATAGAAGAGAAAAGAAAAGACATCAAGGCCAGGGGCACCACTGGCATAAGAGCCAAAGGGAGCCTCCTTAATTTCATTTACAGGGAAAGGTTTCTGCAAGAGATCATTCTCTTCATCAGTAAACTTATGATCTTGATGACAGAAACTAGCACCTAAGGAAATATTCATTCTTGGTTCTGCAGCAAATAGGGATTTATAGAAATCCAGATCTACTTTAATCATATGATTGGTTTGTTCTACTGGACCCTCAGGGCCATCCAGGACTGTAATTTTCTTTTTCCTCCTCCTTTGGTTAGCAATGGCATAAATAGGAAGTATTCCTATCTCCCTCTTTCACAAATTTATCCGTAGATCTTTGCCAGGCTTTGGTTTCATCGAGCTTAAGGAGGGAGTGAAGCTCACTTCTAATTTGACCCAACCTCTGTGCTTCCTCTGTAGAGAGTAAGCATGATTCAGAGAAGGTTTCAAGCATATCAAATTCTTGGAATAGATTGTTTTTCCTTTTTTTATTGGCAGCATCAACATTAATACTCTACCCTTTACAGTATCTCCTAAGGTTCATCAACTTGAATTACTACCTATCAATAGGGGAAGTTAAGGAGCAGGGGAGGTTCCAAACCCAATATACCATTGTGTGCAACTCAGGGTACTACAACCACCACTTCTCAAACCTAAAGTGCCTAGGAGGAGGGGGAATCAAAGCAAGTGTCCAAAAGTAGAGGGGTCTGATCACTAAGTGGCTTTGGCAAGGCCCTAACAGTACTAAGATGATACTTAGCAACCCACTCAGTACTAGACAACACTCTATTCAGAGTTTGCCATAATAGGATCATCCTGATTATTGGACAAAGTATAACTTCTAATGGCCAACTTAAAATTAATCAGGCCCCATTGGTTAATCCAATCATTGAAAAGGATGGACCAGTTAGCATTAGCTGCTCCATTGTTTTTTAGAACTATCCCTCACTAGATTAAAGTTACCCCCAATAAGAGTAGGGAGAGAAATTTTATCCATTATGTCATGCAGCTCAGCAATGAACCGTAATTTGAGGTCATAATATGGTGTACCATACACAACAATCAATTGCCATGTAAAGTTATCCATTATATTCTTGACAATAACAGACACACAGAACTCAAAACAAGAATGAATAACAATCTGAAACTTGTCTGATCTAAAGCCTACTAAGATACCCCCTATAGTACCTTTAGCAGGCAAGATAATCTAGGAGAATTCCCAAGGTCTAGAGATAAATCTCAGGAAGTGGGAGGGAAAATACATTCTTTTGGTCTCCAAGATACCAACAAAATCTAACTTGTTTTTAAAATTGAAGTCAGCTAGAGCTTGTTTGCGGCTAGGTCTCCCTGTGCCCCTACTGTTCCAAAGTCCTACCATAAGACTTAGATTTGTTTTTCTTAGTAACAATTGTCCATGGGTTGCTTTTAAGGCCAGCCTCAGGATCATACAGTTGATCATAGACTAGGCTAGCATCACCATTCATCCTAGAAGGTGTAAGTGCATGGAACTGCTCTACACACTCAGTGTCAAGACAGGAAGGAAGGGAAACAACAAGGTTATCAACAACAAAGACATGATTAAGAGTAATATCATCTTGCATCATTTTATGAATATTTTTTTCTTCCTCTACTATGGATGATCCACAAGAGATATCTAGGACATCTAACATATCACCAAGGATATCAGGATGAAGAACAGAAAAGGGATTACCTTTAAAACTAGGAGGAATTTCTAGGTTTTGTTTCATATTATACTTCTCAGCTTTCTCAACAATATTCAGGGCACCATGATTCCTAGCACTCCTCCTGGTTGCAACAGTTGGGCCCCATTTAGTCTTTTTGGTCTAGTTGGGGGGAGGAGCAGCAGTGGAAGATTCATCCAGAGAAGGCAGGAGAGTTCTTTTAGTACCACTAAGGAGAGAAACCACATTAGAGTGGAGGCACTCAGTACAAGGATGGTCTTCAGGATCCTCTTCTTCTGAGTCCATACAACATCAAATAAGTCTTTGTAAAGGTTTAGATCAATAGTGGAATTCTCCAGTTGGAGGATACACTCAACTGGTTCAGGGATCACTTGGAGGGGTTTAGGGAACCCAGTGGGCTAGCACAGTGTGCAGCAGCAGAGAACTCAGGGCAACTCAAGCAGTCATCTTCCATAACACCTTAGCCCAGATCTCTGACGAGGGACAGTTGAATGCTGGGTTGAAGCGGCATGAGGATTAGACCCAAAAGGAGGCACATCCATGTATGTAGTAAGGTTAGACAAATCACCATCAGGACCATCACCAAGGGAAGAGGAGCCATACACCTCAGTCTCAACTTGAATGTGTAGTAGGTATAAGGCCGGATTCATCTCAACAACTCTCTGAGAAGGAGTCTAGGTTCTATCTTTGACAGAGACTAGAATCCTGGCGACTTAATACATGGATTGAAGAGTAGAGACCAGTCAATGTCAACCAAAACCACAAGGATAGAGGCAATTTGAGCAATGGTCTTCCAGGCACACCACTTAGGATGTATGCCTTTGATATTCACCCAAAGCTCATCCAAGAATCTATACACCTTGACTTCTCCATCCCATGATGTTATTTTGATAGTAACTTCATCCTTCCGGAGGTCAAAAGCTTGGAACTCACTCAGGTCAGACACCTTCTTCCAGGGTGGAAAACTCACCAGAAAAGAGTTTGGTTCCAACTCCCTCATTTTCCAAGGCCACTTTATTTCCTTATAGAAGATGGAGTTGAAGTTTGATTCAAGTTAAACCAGAGATAAGTTCCCCTTCTTGAATGTGATAACTCCACAATTAGCAAAATTCATCCACTTGGTTGATTCAGCATCTGGGAACGTCAACATGGAAGAACCCTAGACCAGTATTTCCGCTCCTGAAATACTCTGCAGTTGGATGTTCCTTAAGCCATTCGGGGCAGGAATTCACAGGATCACCAGGCATGTTACAGATGAAACAGACCGTGGGGTTGATGCAATTACCAACGAAGTGGCCTGGATCTCCGGAACTGAAGCACATCAGTTTGTTGTATCTCGTATCAAGAACTTGCTCAGGCAGGGAAGGAACCTCTGAGCTCGTAGACTGAGAAGACCCAGATCTATCAGAAGAAACTGGCTGCGATTAAGAGAGGGAGCCATCAGGTACCATGCCTCCTTGCTGACCTAGGTTACTACCTTCCTGATTCTGGACTTTCTGATTGTAGTAACGAGGAGGAGGCCTTTGGTACCTTTGATTGTGCGAGCCTTTAGCTGGAGGAGGTCTGGCAGGTTGAGAAACACCCGCAGCTGCAGCTTCACCATGACTTGGATCTTGAAGCCACGGCCGCGGTTTGGGCAGTTCGCTTGCATCTGCCTGGAGAGAACCTCAACAAACGACGATGATCCGGCAGTCGGCGACGGACGGAAGGGACATGCACGGTGGTGAAGGAGGGCAGATTTGGGGGCGAGGAAGCACTCGGAGAGGGAGACCTCAGAGTCTCGGATCCCCTTTGGGATCCAGAGAAGGATTCTTCTCGAGTTATCGCGTCCTCTGCGAAATGACGGAACTGCCCATAGTTGACCGAAAACTTCCTCGACCTCCTCCTCTTCGCCCCCGCAGGCACTGACTGGTGGGGGCATGCACGAACGAAGTTCCGGGCTCACAGCGCGAGGAGGAATCACCCTGCCGCCATTGGCAAGCTCGGGAAACGCAGCATGATTTCCCGGCCACGGTGGAACCGGTGAATCTGGGGGTCGACGAAGATCCACGCGAATTGAAACCACCTCAACGGAAGGTTGATTCAACCAGATTGCACAGGATTCCATAGGGGAACGAACGGGGAAAGTGCGGCTCTAACTGACGAACGCGCTCCACCGCAACGTGTCGAGAGGACGCCGCTGGAGCCCTAGCGCTCGCGAACATGGGAACTCCCTCCCGAGGTGGTCGACGCACATGAGAGGAGTTCAAGCTCTTCTGAAGGGAGCTCATCTCCCCCGTCCCCAGCGAACCACACCGGAGAGGAGTAGAACGGGGGCAGGCGAAGGGGAAGGCGAGCGCCCGGAGGCGAAGAGAGAGTGGCGGGATCGAGAGCGGCGACGGGGGAGCCGACGGCGAGGGGGAGCCGCCAAAGCCGGAGCGGCGAAAGCGACAACTCCATCGTGTCACTCGGCCTGTCCCACCTTTTTCGACCGAATTATTTTTCAATCTCTCGTTGGTGTGTTTGCTAACTAAGTTTATTTCTCACGAGTCAAATGCTTTTGTTTGCCAAAGAGAGGGGATTGGCTAGCATCTTGTGCTGAGTTTTGTTTGAATATGATAGGTGACCTGTCAGATTCTGGCTGCGATGTGTGAAAATTGCGACCAAATTCAGGCGTGATTGGGAAACTTACTTTCTAGGTTTTATGCCATGGCGTTGGAGCTGACCAATCTGGGCAAGCAGTCACCGAGACCCCCGGGAAAGCATGGATGATGTTCATGAAGCGGATGGAGGTGGGTAGAAGACATTGAGCACGACCTTTGCTACACTATCATAACTCAAGAGGCGATTTCAGTTTGTAAATGATCTGTATGGTACCAATTTTATTACAAGCTCGGAAGAGACAGTGCTGCAGTACGTACATAGTGAACTACACTCTTAAGTACATATAAGTCAAATATTTCCTGGCTACCTATAACTAAATTACGATGATTGGGCTCATACATTATCACTCATAGCAGCAGCTAGGAGCACTTCATTAATGAGATGTTTGTCATCCATTGGCCATCTCCAGATAGTTATCTTCACCGAAGAGAAGGATCCATGTGTGATTCGGTCCTTAATCCGATGACAGCTGGCTTCTTCTACCTCGGATCTTGCGAGGAACTCAGGATCCATGGCACTGCATGACTTGCAGGGTTTAACACATAGCATGATTCTTTTCAACCCTGTAGCTCGTTCCATGACAAGCCTTATATGATTTGTCACCTTGTCTTCCTCCTCGAACCCTATCATCACCAACAACTTCAAGTTCGGGTGCTTCAGATCCTTGGATGGTTCCCACTCCACATTTATTTTCTCAGCACTGTCCTTGGTTGTTTTGATACAGGAATGCCGAGCCTGATTTAACTTCACACATGGACATAGAAAAAAAAAATCATATGTTATATTAAGATTTGCCACCAACAAATGCAGGACAACGTACCGAAATCTTTGCCATTTAATTTTTTTTGCATGGATTTATTAATAATAGTATTGAAGTTCTTTAGATTACGTAAAGTATTTGGAGGAATTTGCATGAACTAAAGACCACATACATTAAGACATGCACAAGAATATGCTTTCGGGATTCCTACGAAGTTACTATCGTTTATCTTGGCCAACTCTAATATATTAGAACTATGTGTTGATCTCACCCGTTTCAATCGTTTATCTTGGCCAAGATACTTTGTCATAAGTAGTTTAACAATGTGGGTGATACGCAGTACTCAATAAGTACTCAATACAGATGCCAAGGATTAACACCTTTTCATAACCAAAAATAGATTATTCTTTTTTGAACAAACGATATGATCCAACGAGATTATTTTGTCTTGAATGGATATATTGTCTCTCCGCAAAGTTCATATGGTTGATTGAAATTTCCGTATGCAACTACTGTGTTCCCTACATCCCAGTGACAAATCAACCTATATATGCAATACTTGTGATATATCAGAGTTGGTAAGCGGCTGAGAAAGTGAGAATCGGGTCACCTTGCTGGTATGCTAATGCATGAAGTTAAGAACTTAAGATGCGGATCATACTACGAGAAGGTAAACTAAGAGACTTACTATTAATGTTTGCAGGGCAGGTGCAGCTTCAAGGATAAACAGGGTCCAGCCTAGATCACACTCTGGAAAGATACGCCAAAGCGCCACTTCCGTCAGGTTGCTGAATATAGCAGTAAGCTTCTTTGGATATTCTGGCTGAATCCAAATCTGCAGCAATAAGAAACACGAATATACATGTGATATTGGTAGGAAAAAAACACATATATCATATATTATGTAGATGCAGGAAAATGTCATTTGGATGGAGAAATTATGTTACCTTTTGGCAGTTAAAGTTAAGATACAGTTTCGACAGGTTCTTGACTTTCAGTGAGAAGCACTCGCTCAGGGCGAATGCCGATTGCCACACCTTGGCATGAGAAGAAAGGTTCAGTTGTTGAAGTTTGGGAACGTAGCCGAAATGCAGCGGGGGATTTTGGAAGCGCCAAGAACTATACACCAGTCGCCTGAGCTTTGGGATGGAGACAAGCCCGATCCACCTGCAACGAAAGCGGATGAGCTCGAGCTTATGAATTACGGAGTTGGGCGCGTCGATCTTGAGCACGGAGTGCCCAACCGATCTGCAGGAAGTTAAGGAGAGTTGCTTGAGCTTATCGCAAGCACCGATTAGGCTGTTCAAGTCGGAGTCCCTGATATCCAGACTCGTGAGCGATAGGCTTGTGATCCACCGAAAGGCGATGGGGTATGCGCTGAAGAATGCCATGAACTGCTGCCCCAGCTTGATGCGAGAGTCGCCTTGCCGAGGTGCAGTCAGGTCTGGGGAGGGTGGAATCACTTCGAACTCCAGGCGAGCTGTCGCGGCGTGGCTCACGGTGTCCACGACGGATTGGCCAATGGAGTCCAGGTGAGGGGCGGACGGGTAGAAGCGGAGCTTGAGGTTCTTGACAGCACGCCTGCTATTGCAGTCGCATTTGCACTCAGCCGGAGACAGCAACCTCTGTGTCGCGCCTATGAACGCGTTCATGGTCTGGAGCAGCGTGGTGCCATGGAAGTCGTCAACGTCGACGACAAGACGCGAGAGCTGGTGGGGGAGGTGTCGCCACCGTGTGGAGACCACGCCGGCGCGGACCGCCTCAATCACGCTGATACGTTCGAGGATTTCGAGGAGGAGCTCGTCCGGGAGCGCGCTGACTCTGTCTTTATCCTTCCCAATTTTGGACGGCGGCGGCGTCTCCATGGTTAGGCGTTGATAGATTGCTTTGGTATGGAAGAAGTACTGCAATCTCAACCAAAAAAGTTTGTTATTAACAAGGAAAATAGGTACCAGTTTTCAAAAAAAAAAAGGTACCACGTGACATACGTGGTAAAGCGAACCCCCCCCCCCCCCCCCCCCCCAAAAAAAAAAGAAAGGGTATACTCCAATTTTAAGGTAGAGTTTAAAGCTTCTGTGGTCTATGAAGTTGCCAAGCGTGAGCGTATTGGTCACCAACTACGAAAATCCAACTGCTGGTCACGAAGTTGCGCAATCGTTGCACGTTAGTCGTTCCGTCTCTTCCGCCGTGAGAAACCTGACGTGTCATCGTTAGTCCTCACGTGAGCTGCACGTGAGTACGGGAGCGACCGATTTTTTCGCAAAAAACCCCTGGGGTCTAATCTTTCTTACTTAGTTGTCCCAAATCCCTCCCCGTTAGAAGAAGAAGACCTAGGGAATGTGATTCGTCGCCGGCGTTGAGGTAGCCGGAGAAGCGCTCGTCTGTGGAGGTTGGTGACGAGTGCGATGGACGGGCCCGAGGGCTTGGAGAGGATGCGTCCGATTCGAAGAGAGGAAGGCGCCCCTAACCCAGACTGCGGTACGTACCGCACCCTTCTCCCTGATTTGATTACTCCTACAATTGAAGTTAGAAATCGAGCATATGGTGCTCATATTGGCCGTATAGTGTAGTCTGTTTGTTCAATTAGAGGAATTTAGTCTAAAAGAATTGTTTTCATGTCTGTGCCAGGACGAACTAGGGTTCAAACTAATTTTATTTCCTTTTTTTTTGCAATGTAGCAATGTGCAAAACCAAATTCAGCGTGTCTATCTTTCATGGTGGATTTTTCTATGGAGAAGGAAGCAACATAAGCTATATTGATGGAAAATGTGATTTTTTCGATTATTGCGATCGGGACACTTGGTGCCAGGATGTTGTGGGCTACATTTTGAAGGAATTGGGTCACACAGATTCCTGGTTAGAGCATGTTTACTGGCTTGAGTATGGCTGTGGCATGTCAGATGGGTTGAGAAACATGGATCATGAGAAAGATGCCAGGAAAAGGGCTGCTGCTGCAGTTTATTGCAAGGAAATGCGATTGTTTCTCGATCATGTAGATTTTCTTAGGTCACAGCAATATGATGTTTGTGGAACAACAATTCCTGAGCTTCCTAAGGTGATTTTGTCTCCAATGAAAAAGAATATGAGGAGGATAGGTACAGAGGGCAAAGAGGGCAAAGAGGAGGAAAAATCTTTAGCTGATGTTAGGTATAAATGACAGTGATTATGATTTCTCTGAAGGAGAGGAACAATATGATACTCCCTCAATTCCCTTTTACTCTACATCCTGGAAAAATCCAGACAAAATAAGCAAACATTTATTAGCACTAGCTTGAAACGCATATAAATGCATATTAGTAATTGTTCACATTATACAATGCATTATCTCTGTCAGGAACCAACATGCGTAGCTTTTCTCTCTCTTGTATTAATTCGCATCCTAGGGATGAGTACTATGCTTTATCTCTCTTTAATTAACTAGGTTGGTCCCAGCCAAAATGTAGACTATTTTGGAACTTAATATGGACCCAGAATGTAGAGTAAAAAGGAATGGAGGGAGTACTGAGGAAGATGACTTGGTCTATGATAAACATGTAGATGATGATGTGCAGGATGCAAAGGGAAAATGGTGGCTAATAAAGTCTGGCTTGATGATGCAGTCCCAGAAGATGATTATCTGCAACCTATATGTACAGAAGATGACCTGCTCACTTCTTTCAAGCCAATGGTCTTCAACCCTGAAGCAGACATGGAAAATCCCATCTTCAAGCTTGCAATGACCTTCTCTTCTATGTTAGAGCTCAGAAAAGCATTGTCACAATATTCAATGAGAAATAGGGTCTAGGTGCAGAAGAAAAGAAACAACATCAAGAGGCTAGAAGCACATTATGCAGATGACTGCCCATGGAAGCTAGTGGCATCTTATGACAATAGGACATACATGATCTTGGTGAAAGAATATGTGCCAGACCACTTATTTGAGAAGGTTCATGATGTGAAGGAGATGACATACAAATATTTGTGTGACAAGTATATTGAAGTTTTCAGAGACAATGAGCGTGTTACAGTGAAATCTTTCGACAAGATAGTCCAAAGGGAGCTTAACATTGAGCCAAGCATATTCAAGCTTGCAAAGGCCAAGTATGCTGATCTGAAGATGATTCATGGTGATGAGAAGGTACAGTACAATCAATTGTGGGACTATGGAGAGGAATTGAGGCTCCAAAATCCAGGTACATCTTTCTATGTGAGGACAATAGGCAACCCTGGGGTTTTTAGCACTTGCTACTTCTCTCTTGATGCTTGCAAGAGAGGATTTTTTAAGGGTTGTAGACCTATAATTATCCTAGTTGGTACTCACATAAAAAACAAGTATCGTGGTCAACTTCTCTCAGCAGTATCAATTGATGGAAATGATGGAATATTTCCTATAGCAATGGCAGTTGTGGAGGTGGAGTGTTACTCTAGTTGGAAATGGTTTCTAACCACTTTGAAAAATAATCTAAATGTGATCAATACATCACCTTTCACAATTATGAGCGACAAGCAGAAGGTGTGTGATCTACTTTTTGTATGTTTTGTTCTATTTCACTAACTATTTACCATCTTCTATGTATGTTCATATGTACTAACAATTTATTTTTGCTTTTGTATAGCCTAATCAAAGCTGTGATGGAAGTGTGGGCCGACTCTGAGCATAGATTTTGTGTCAGACATCTGTAGAGTAATTTGAACCAACATGGTTGGAAAGGTGAAACCTTTCAAAATCATCTGTGGAGATGTGCAAGATCTACAACTGTTTCTCAATGGGAGAGCAACATGGAGAAGCTAAAGACTGACTGCCCTGCTGCACATGAATTTTTGGAGCAAATTCCACCAAACACTTGGTGCAGGGCTTTCTTCAGTGATTTTAGCAAGTGTGATCTTCTACTCAACAATGCTTCTGAAGTACTCCCTCCGTCCACTTCTAATCTACGTTCTACAGGTTTTAAGACAAATTAGCAAGTCATTTAATATTAGTACTTAGATACATGAACAACCAATCCAAGCTACATGAAAATTAATGACATCCAATAGTTAGATAATTACAGCTTCATTTTCTGTGTGGGTGTTAATTACCGAGGAGACAATTAATGTGGAGGACCCAGGATGTAGATTAAAAATGGACAAATTCTTGGTCTAGAATGTAAATTAAAAGTGGACAGAGGGAGTATGGAACAAGTGAGTGTCTTTAATTATTTGTGTATTCAATTATTTGTGTCTTCAATAATTTGTGTCTTCAATTATTTTTGTATTCAATTATTTGTCTTTAGTTATTTGTTTCTTTACTTATTTGTATCTTTAATTATTAGTGTCTTCAATTTTTTTTCAATTATTTGTCTTTAGTTATTTGTTTCTTCACTTATATGTGTTTTTAATTATTAGAGTCTTCAGTTATTGTTGTATTCAATTATTTGTCTTTAGTTATTTGTTTCTTTACTTGTTTATGTCTTTAATTATTAGTGTCTTCAATTATTGTTGTATTCAATTATTTGTCTTTAGTTATTTGTTTCTTTACTTATTTGTGTCTTTAATTACTTTTGTAGGATGATTCTTGGTGCTAGAGAGCTTTATGTTCTTTCGATGTGGGAAGAGATCAGATGCATTATAATGAACAAAGTATATCAGAAGTTCAGAGAAGCCATGGAAGATTGGTTTGGCACTATATGTTATAAGATTAGACAGAAAGTTAGGAAAAATACTGATTATGCTGCCAATTGTTTTGCCACTCCTCCACCTGTACAAGGCATGGGTGTATTTGAAGTCATTAGTGGTCAAAATAGTTACATTGTTGAGCTCAACATGAGAGGATGCACTTGCAGAAGGTGGCAACTGACTGGACTACCTTGTTCCTATGTCCTAGCTTGTTTGAGGCATGAGAGGATAAAACCTGACATAATGATTGCTAGCTGCTATAAACTAGAGACCTATGTGGAGGCATACAAGTGTAGCATCTATCCTGTGAGAGATAGGACTGAATGAACAAGGACTAATGGCCCAGACATTTTTCCCCCCTATTATGAGAAGAAAATTGGAAGGCCAAAGAGGAGTAGAAGAAAAAACCCTGAATAATTGGCAGATGGCACAAAACTAAGCAAACATGGGGTGAAAATGCATTGTGGTTATTGCAGAGCCCCAAACCACACAAGAAGAAATTGTGCAACGTATAAAGCTGATGGTTTAAGTGAACAAGGAGTTGAGCAGCCATTTGTAGATGAGCAACAACATGAGGAGCAGCAGCATGCGGAGCATAAGCAGCAGCAACATGAGCAGGAGCATGTGCAGCAGCAACATGAGCACCATCATGAGGAGCATCAGAAAGAGGAGCACGTGCAGCAGCGAGAAATCCAAAAAGGAAAAGAAAACCAAGTCTGAAAGTTAGAGAGCAACAAGAAGCTAAAGAACTATATGCCCATGTTAGGAAAAGACCTAAAACAATTGATGAGAATGGGGATATTGATGATCCCAGTATCTTAGAACTAAGTAAATGATGCCACATAACTATATCCCATTTATATGCTTTTCTCTGGAATTACATGATTTAATATGAGTTTTATTGATTTTCTATGGATTTACATTAATTTCAGCAAATATCCCGAGAACATCTAGTTCATGCTCATGGTCCATCTCAGATGAAGAACAGTCTTGTCAACCAGTTGGCACATGATGTAAGCTAATGATTGTGCATTTTGTTCACTTCCTATTTACTTAGCACTGTCTAATTATTGACTAAATTCTTGTTTTCCTAAAATCCAGGTGCCAACAAGGCAGCAACTTATCTAAAGGAAGGACTACCGGAGTCATCATTTGTAGCTTGACACCGAGAGCAAATTCCTCCACCTGGCAGAACAACAACCGCGATGCAATTGTGGAGAGATACTGCAACAGGGCAAGCAGCAGCTATTGCAGCTAGAGGAAGAGCAAAGGGAGGAAGAGGGAGACATGCCGGCAGAGGGAGAGGGAGAGGGATAGGGAGAGGCCTGGGAAAAAAGCGAGGAGATAGATGGCTGTTATTTGGCAACGAAGGAACATCTCTACAACCTCTTGCTCAAGTGCCTCCAGAACCTGAAGAATTCCAGTCTGCTGAGATGAACTATTCGCGGAATGCACCTGATGATCTATCCGATTAGAACTGATGTAATTCAATAACCTGACACTCATGTGCTAATCCTTTTGTGGTGCAACTGATGATGTTGTCAAGTCTTTCCTGGTACAAATTGTACATTTCCTGTGAAATTTCCTGTGATCTATCCTTTTGTGCACCTAAGACTGCACCTGATGATCTATCCTATTGTGCATTTCCTGAGAGATTGTACCAATTGGTGAGCTATTACTGTCAAATTGTGGAATCCTTTGCTGGTACAACTGGAATCCTTTTGCACATGTCCATTTCCTGTCAAATTGTTTGCCAATTGGTCTACCGTGCCGCTACCAAACGGTCGCCGGAGTACCAAATGGTCGTCGGAGTACCAAATGGTCACCAGAGCAACTTCACAACCATTTTAACAAACAGAGATCATACCATTGCTAAACAGATTTCATACATTGCCAAATAAGTTCCAATTTCATAGCTTACAAACCCAGACACTTCACAAAACACTCAAACAATAAAGAGTACTCAACAATAAACAAGTTGTTGACACAAATCACAAACTGGATACAGAGCTAACTCAATCAGACCGAGTCATGCAAGAACACATTCAGGCAATACCATTGTCACCAGGTCATGTTCCATCAATCTTGCCACAGCAAGGTCTTGAAGGTGTGGATACGGGACAGGTCGTCATCGTCGTCTGGAAGGTACTTGGCTGGCATATCCTCGGCAAGCAAATCACCCCAGTCGATGACATCCTTCACGTGTAGGATCAGATCATAATCCATGGTGCCCTTCTTCCTTGGCGAGCATGGAGGTGGAGGTGACTCCACGTCTTCGTCTGAACCAGCAGCAATGCGAGGAAGAATCGGCGACCGCACCGTGATGGTCAGCTTCTTTGGTACAGAGCAGGGATCACGCAGCCACGCCTTGACAGTCACAACCCAGCGATCAGTCACCGGCAACAGCTCGATTAGCTCACCATCGAAACCGGCAATCAAAAGGTGGATGGCTTGCGGCTCCTGCGCCTCCTCTGGCCGCCCCTCGATGCTGAGTGTGGTCTTGTAGTCAAAGCTCCCCACCGCGCCACGAGCACAACGGCTCCAGCGACGAAAACGGATGCACGTGTCGCCGGAACGCAGGTCCGACAACACCACAGCAGTGCAGTCTTCTTCCTTCTCGAATGTGAGAAAGAAATTGAAGGGGGGGACCAGTTACCTCCACCTTCACCACAGCCTGACTGACACCGCAGTCCACCTCCATGGCAGCCAGCAGAGAAGTTGCCGTCACGAGTGTCGCCTCTCCTTCGACAGTGGCGAACAAGGTGCGGCCATGGTACCTCTCTTCCTACGCCGCCATCGCCGCCGTCCGTGCTAGCACGATGCGGACGCAGTCCGGGCGCATCGCCGGCTCCCCACGCCTCCAAAACTCCTCGATGAAGTACCTGCCGTCACGGATGCCAGGGGCTAAGGCAGCATGGCACCGTCACCGGTGGTTGCTCCGCCTGCCACTGAAGATTCGCTGCCGCACTCCCGTCGCAGTCACCGCTGCCCGCCATGCGATTTTGGATTGGGGAAGAGATGCGCTAGGGATTTGGGATTTGGGACTACTAAGTGAGAAATATTAGACCGCCAGGGGGTTTTCTGCGAAAAAATTGGTAGCTCCCGTACTCAGGTGCATCTCACATGAGGACTAACGATGACACGTCAGCTTTCTCACGGCGGAAGCGACGGAACGACTAACGTGCCACGGTTGCGCAACTTCGTGACCAGCAGTTGGCATTTTCCCAGTTGGTGAGCAATACGCTCACGCTTGGCAATTTCATAGATCACAGAAGCCTTAAACTCTTTAAAGTAGATACAAATCAATGTTTTAAATAGCTGGCTATATGCTATAGCCTGAACCCTCGAAATGGGGCTATAGTCGGGCTAAATAGGGCTATAACCACAAATTGTACATGAATTCATTTAGCCCAGAGATTCATAGAAGCATATAGCCAAGCTATGGCCGGCTACTTAAAACTATGGACCCACTGCATGAGACTTTAAATATAAATCTAAATTCGTAGCAGGATCAACATGTGTCGTGTCCAATAGTAGCTTGGCCATGTAAGCTCAGGACCCTTTAGTAGACGTCCCTGATGGTCACCTCGTGTTGAAAATATTGGCAATTGAGCTGATCAATTAGAAACATCATCAAGTAAATCACGACAGTGGCAAATAAACTAACCATGCAAATATTTAATACAGTAGAAAAATAGATCCAATCTACGGCAGGAACTAGACCTAGAAATTGGAGTAAGATCTCGTATAGATTAGAGAGAGATACTTACGGTGCAGCGCCGCCGACTGTCGGTGTTGTCTACTTTGTTGCCATGTCGTCGATGAAGAGCTTCCCGTGATCCGAGAAGTAGTCGTCGTTGGGAAGTTAATCGCTATCAGCAGTCGCGCGGTTGCGCTCTCCAAATACCGGATCGCCCCCCTCCCGTACAGGATCACAAGAAGCGCGGTTCCAGAGGCCTGCTGTCCCTTCTCGCGGTGCACGCCGGAAGGAATGATGGAGAATAATTGGTTGGCAGCGCAGTGGTTTGAAACGGTGCAAAACCATAAGACGAAGTGGCGTTTAGAGTTGGTATGCCTTTATTTATGTTGCAGGGTGGAAGAGACGTGGGATTGGTCAGTTCCAAGATCCAAAGATATCAGAAACGGTTTAGGAATTAACTTGTTCGTTAACTACAAAATTAATGAATCATTATATTTTACAAACCCTGCAAAAATAAACGTTCTCGGCTCGTTCTCATAACCCGCGTCGCGTCGTGACGAGGCGAGGCAGGCGGTGGTCGGTAGAGGAGTAGCGCACGTGTGGCACACCTCTCCTCTTATCTCTCCAACTCATACATGGGGTGGGATGGTTCACCTTATAAGGTGGTTCCACTCTCACCCAACTAGCAATGTGGGACTAAACTAGTTCCAGTCTCTCCCTTGATTTATTCATGAATGGTCTTGACAATTTTGGAATTTAGTTGGGCTTTGAGGGGTAAGCCTGATAAAAATTCAAACAATCCCCGCAAAGTGCCATTGGCATATCTCATAATCTCACTTCCAAACATTGTTTATATGTCGGTGCTTAGTGGAGACTGTTAAGTTGGACTTCCACTTAGATTATTCTATACTATTTCCACACTTGGATAGTGGACTAGGTCTTGAACAACAAGTTTGATTTGATACCAGTTTCACACAACATCTAAACCAATACTAGGCTTCCACAAGGCTTCCCCGCGGGTGGAGCGTATATGAACGGATAGTATGGGAACCTAGAGGGTGCTTAATAGGTGCTACCTCCAAATTTTAACACCTTTTCGATTTAGGCTTGACACAAAGGTAAATTCTCTAGATATGCAACTATGGTGAATTTACCTATATATCAAGCGCTACACAAAGAAAGATACACACACAAGTAAATGTCAAGGATAGAAGGAACGGTAAGAGGAAGCACGCGGAGACAAGTATGTATTCACGAGTGCCTCCTTTTGAGGGTAGTACGTGTCATTGGGGGAGTGTGAGTTTCGCCACAAAGGCCTACTCAACGCCACAAATCTATCACCCTATTATCCGATGAACTTCTCCACAAAGGCCTAGTTCACCTTCTATTATTGATTCCCTTCAAGGAGGAAATCGGTTCCTTTACAATAAAATTGAGGAACATACCCACAACCGAATTGAGGGCTAACAAGAACACCAACAGTAGTAGCAAAAGGCTTATAGAAACCGACTTATCACTTGCGAAGTGAATTTTGTGTTGGCCAGCGCTATTACCGATGGCGAAGCATTTTGTGTGTTGGCCAGCGGTACCACGCTTACAGCTGGTGAACATGATAGTTGGTTCGCGAGCGGTAACAGTGGGCATGGGGGAGAGCTTGGCTGCAAGTACCCCTGGCGAGCATGTTTGTTGGTTCGCCAGCGCTATCTAGCTTAACGCTGGCGAACAGCGGTTTGGTTCGCCAGCGCTAAGATTACCGCTGGCCAACATACCTCTTCACCAGTGCTAAGGTTACCGCTGGCCAACCACTAATTTTGTTCGCCATCGGTAATTTTGTATTTTTTCTCTCCACACCCTCGTGGACCGCCTTTTTAGTTTTCTAAAACCTAAAAGAAAATGATAAAATGTTCAAAAAATAAAATCGTTTGATATGTGTGTAGGGTGTAGGGTATAGTTGGTATAGAAAATTTAAATATGAATTTTGACCTTTTATGCAAAATTCAAAAATAAAACGTGAAACGGCCATAACTTTTGCATATGACGTGGAAAAACGCGTTTAATATATCAAAAAAATCGTGAGCGAAATTCAAAAAGGAAAAAAAGATATTTTACAAAGAAGAAATTTTTCCTACAAAATGAAATTAATAAAAAAAATCAAAATTCAAAAAATAAAAATTTACTTTTTTTAAGAAAAGATGATATGGTTGTCATATTTGGATTCCTCTTATTTTTTAATCAATTTAGACATATCATTTGTCGAATTCCGAATTACGGATTTGTAGATACGAATTATTAATATTAAATGATAAAATTCAAAAAATATTTAAATTTATTTTATTGCTATTTAGATTTCACATTACACTACTTATTAATTTTTGTTTACTTAAATAATTTTTTCGATTCAAAAAGTGAAGGCGTGTGACACTGTGGTCTAATAGTTAAGAGGATTGATAGTACCTATATTTTTTTTGAATTTTGAGACCGTAGGGACAGGCCCAATGGTGTTTTAGATAATTGATAGTACTATATTAACAACATAGTATGACTTGTTCCTAGATAACTCATAGGGAAGGAACTAAGAAGTTAAGCGCGTTGGGGCTAGAGTATAGGAGGATAGGTGGCCGAGCGGGAAGTGGACAATTAAAATTGAAATAAAGCGAAAAAAGGGAAAAAAATTCTACACAAGGTTCCCCAATTCTAATGTTTTGAAACTTTGAAAAAAATTAAAGGGAAAAAATTATTTTTAAAATTTAAATATTTCGAACTTACCGCTGGCGAATGAAATAAGGTGTTCGCCAACAGTAACTAACTTACCGCTTGCGAACGAATTAAGGTGTTCGCCAGCAGTAACTTATCGGAAACACGAAATGAAAGAAATCGGGAGCAACCGATGAGCTAGCAGTAAATAGAGCATAGAAACCGATCACCCAGCAAGAAAAAAAGCCACCATGGGAGAAAGACGAAGACATGTGAAGAGAAAAGGAAAGGCCATCGGCTACACAGAGAGAAGAGAAAAAAGAGCAAACATAGTCAAGAAAGTGGTTTATACCCCTCAATAAATGTGGCGCTGAAGTGAAGAAATGGGACCGAGAATTCAACTTTTTTGGTCAACTCAAGATCTTCTTACTGCGTGGCCTGAGAAAACAGGAAATGCCGGTTGCTAGGAAATTTCCGATGACCATCAGCAGCGTACAAGTTCAGGTCCTTATCCCCTTTCTTGAGCTCTTCTTCTCCGGTCGGAAATTCCGTTTGACACCAAATTTCTGGTGCAAATTTCTGGTACCAATGAATACCAAAAACTTCCTGATCCTTAAGCCATTTTCCTGCTCCTTTCTACAACCGGATATTCCGCTTGGACCAAAATTTCCGGATGGAAATTTCCGGTCACCTTCTGAAACTGTGTAAGTTGATCAAACTTCACACTTTTTGGTGTTTGATGCATATGAATAATATTTAACAACCTGCATCACTTAACACTTGATTAATAGTATCACTAGTACTGTTAACTAACAAACAAAGCACTAGGGGTCTAAGCAATGCACTTTCAATCTCCCCCTTTTTGGTGTTAGATGGCAATAATATGATTTGCAAAGAAATCCATAACACAATAATTTTTCTAAAAAAATCGAAATTGCTCCGCCTAGAAATGTGCATAATTTAGTTTGCCTTTGGAACGCAAATACACAATTACGAGGAGAATAAATTCCATAGAAAAACAAAACGTACAAAATGAGACACTGGAAACTATATTCAGACATCAGTTAAATACCATACCTTGAGCATAGAATAGATGTGCGGATAATACCAAAGCACGATATAAGATAACTTCAATATAGATAACCAAATCGATCCTAAAACACAATAGTCTCACAATGACATAGTTCAACGCACGAAAGCAAATGTTGTTCGAAACGAGAATAAATGGAACACAAGCTCTCAAAGAATGATAAAAAGAACATGCTTGTGCCCGAACCGATGCAAATCCCTCGGAACCCTCATAGTATACTTCTCCCCCTTTGGAATCGAAACGCCAATAAGGAGAAAGACAGTGGTGTGAACATCCCATAATGAACTAGGCGTCAGACTCCTTGGATGACTCGAAGCGGGAGCACTGAAGAAGCGGTGGGATATGTGATGCAAAGAGGATCCACCATCTGAGCCCAAGGAGTATATGCACCAGAAGACCAAGAAGACCACTAAGCATAAGAGTGTGGGGCTAAGGCAGTGGGAGGAGCACCGGTAGCACCACTCACAAGATGAAGAATCTGCTGTTGGGAGCTGGTCATGGCATGATTTCGCAGGTAAGACTGGTCCTGCTCCCTATGGATGTCCACCTTCATACAGAGAACATTGCGCTGGAACTCAGAATGATTCCTGACTTGAGGCACAAAGGAGGTTTCAATCCGAGGAGCACGAGGTGAAACATCACTAGATAGAGCACCCATCATAAATGACCACTTTCAGGAGCAGGAGTAGGAGCAGCTGAACGTTTTTTTCTGCATATACAGCTTCTTGAAGTGATGATTTCTCATTGGCATTGCACTGAAATTCTCCTTTACAGTATCATTTATGAGCATCGTAATGTACGGTGAATACGGAATGGTGTTCCCACCCAGCATAGCATTGTACAACTCATGGAAGATAAATTCCATAATGTCCACGAGGTAGGGCTTTTCAGTCTTAGGATCCTCAATACACTTCTTAGCCAAAGCCAACAAAGTTGACAACCAAACTAGTGATAGCACCATTGTTACTTTCACTTTCTGCAATGGAGGATCAGAAGATGCAAGCAAGATGAGAATAAAAGGGGAGGAGGCCTTCCACTTCCCCGTTGACTCCATCCGGGGTATTCATATCAATCATTAGTTCCTCACGGTTGGGCTTGTCAATGTCATGCATACGGTACCCAAGAACTCGAGCAAACTTCAAGAACGGTGCTTCATAATAAGTTGTACCAGACATGCAATTCAAGGTCCTGTGCATATAAAGGTAACATTGTAGGGGCATTGAATCTCGACGAGACTATCAGGTTGAAACCTTTCCACCACACGAGCAGCTTGAGAAAATGATTGCTTGTCCTTGAGATAGTGGAGCTTCGTTGGGTTTATAGGACGTACGGGAAACATGTAATCAAGGTAGATGTCCGTGTAAATATGGATTCCTCCATGAACCAAAATATGCGAACCTCAAGCTCATTAACCCTCAGAGTCGAGTAACAATCTCCTTGATGAATCACTTTGTAATCAGCAATGCTAATGTATGTATTGTAGTTTGCCTCTTTGCCTTGCCCTTCTTCTTCTTGGAAATTATTTTCTTCACAACAGTAGACTTCCCTTTGCTAATAGTTTTCCTTAGGGGCCTAGGATCACCATGCTCCTCATCACTAGTTTCACGGTAGAAGGGGCTCTTGCGAGGGACCAACTGAGCACCAACATTGAGCCACCTGTGAAATTAGATAATAGATGGGTAGCATGCGTAAGCACACAGAAGTCACAGTATAGGAATGATACTACGAACAATAGAAAAGCAGCCACAAAGAGATCATGGAACAGTCCTAGCCAAATCACAAAAGTTCTGAAATCAAAAAAAATTGATAGAACTTAACCGGAATTTTCGGTTCAGTACTAGACCAGAATATCCGGTTGAAGTTTTTCAGAACAATGGTGATTTGAATCTAGGTCTAAAAATAGATCAAACTACGGGGATGCTATCCTGTTGTTTCTAGCATGCAGTTGGACATCCTAAAAGCCCCTGCCACCAAGAAAATACAAGAAAACAAAGCTCCATTGTACGAATAGGATGAACACACTATATGATAAATAGTGTGATTTACCCTCGTCCATGGAGAAAACGGTTGGATGAAAAGGGCCCGGGAGGAGGAGCACGAGATCTGGCCGTGGCCGATGAAATCCGGTGGGAACTCCAGGCGACAACAATGGGGGAGCAGGGAGGTTGGGGTGGATGATGAGGCAATTAACCGCCCCTGACCCCGACCTCCCGTACATGGAGAAAAACCTCCTTACCGGAAATTTTGATCCATGTTTGGACCAAAAATTACGGGTTGACCCGGAAATTCCGATCCAGGTTTGGACCGGAAATTCCGGTTGCTTGGAGAACCCGAACATCCTAGTTTCAAACAACTTGTGTGCAAGATATAATTTTGGCTTTTAGATAAGTAGTCTTAGGATGAGATAGCCAACTAATACTGGTACTTCGCCCTCATACTTGCAAGAATCAAGGAAACAAATGCCATATTATAGAGAGAAATGTGATGAAATCCAAATAAAATCCCAACTAAGAGCCATATCTTCGCAAGGAAGTGGTTTGTGGCCTAGGCCACCATGTAAAATACTATGGTATGTCACCGCAAATATGTATCTTGGGTAAATTGCCAATTCTCAACATTTTAGCTCATAATTAAACATTATAAAAAGAGAGATATAAATGAATTTTTTACTTTGGGATAATGGGGGAAGGGAGAGCCCAAAGTATTAGGACAACTCCCCCCTATGTCCATACCTACACCTAAACTCAAACACATAGTCAACTATAGGCGTGTGTGCAAGATCCTCAACTCAAACTCCTTGAATCGATGATATTTAGCTCATTCCTCAAGAACATGAATCTTCTATCATAAAGAGGCTTTGTGAATATGTTTGCGAGATTATACTTGGTTGGGACATAGGATAGCTCAATATCAAATCTTGCCACATGATCCCTAATGAAATGATAATGAGTCTCAAAATGCTTCGTCCGTGTGTGTTGCACCGGGTTGTAGGCAATCTTGATGGCAATCTCATTGTCACATAGGAGGAGGCACTTTGTCACAATGAACATCATACTCTTTGAGGGTTTTCCTCATCCTAGCAATTGCGTGCAAGTGTTAGCGGCTTCCACGTACTTGACTTCGGCGGTGGAGAGAGATATAGAATTTTGCTTGTTAGAAGACCAACACCAAAGACCCACACAGGAATTGGCCACGCCCAAAAGTTGATTTCCTATCATCTGACCCCTTTGGGTAGAAAAAACCAAACCTTGAGGTATGAAACAAACACCGAAAGATCGTATGGACCGCCACCAAATGGCTTTCTATACGAGCCGCTTGATACCGTGAATACACTCCTACACTCAACATAATATCGGGTCTATATGCAAAATGATAAAGCACATAACCAATCATAGAACAATATAACTTCTGGTCCACATCTTTACCGTACGAATTGCGCTTCAGATGGCACTTGGTTTGCATTGGGGAGACCTTCTCTTTAGACCCTTTGAAGTTGAACATGTTGAACATGTCTTGAGTGTACTGGATTGAGAGATGAAAGTTCCTCTAGGAAATTTCTTGATCTCAAAGCCACTAAATAATATCAACTCTCCCATCTCAAATATCTTGATCTTGTCACTCATAAGCTTTGAAAATTCATCATTGAAAGCTTGATTAGTTGAGCCAAATGCAATATCAGCAACATATAGTTGGCATATGAAAAGCTCCCATTTAACCCTCTTGAAAAGGGGTTCGATCGATTTTCCCAAGTTCAAATTCACGGTCTTTCAGAAACTTGTTAAAGACTCTATAAGTGTGGGTTTCGGCACCATAACCAACAAATGTACCCTCAATAGATTTATATTGGAATTTAGAGAAACGAACACCTTTTACCAAATAGAAATGCTTACAACCGAAGACACGAATGTAGGAGATATTTGGTTTGCTGCCAGTGAGAATCTCATATGAAGTATTCCTTAAGCCTTTGCGAATGTAGAGACGGTTGGAAGAATGACAATCTGTATTGATGTCTTCGGCCCAGAGATAGTGGGGTCATTTATACTCCGCCAACATGGTCCTAGCGAAATCCAAGAGGGTCTGGTTCTTCCTTTTGGCTAGACTATCTTTTTGAGTGGTATATGCAACAGAATATTGATAAAAAAATCCCCTCTTCACTAAGAAATTCATTTAGGGTGTAGTTCTCGATGTCAGACGCATTAGCACTCCTAATGTCCAAGATGGGACAATTGTGTTGACGTCGGACTTGATTGGAGAATTCGATGACGGCTTGTTGGGTCTCACTCCTCAAACTCAGAGGAATAAATCCAAGTATATCTTGAGTAGTCATCCACAAGCACCAAGCAATACTTCTTGCCATCAAGGCTAGCATCGGGCACGACACCAAAGAGATCCATATGAAGAAGTTCCAATATCCTCTTTTATGAAATGCTAGTCTTGCTTGGGTGGGCAAAATCATGCATCTTTCCTTCAACACAAGCCCTACAAACACGATCTTTGGAAACGGAAACATTTTCTTTTAGTCCTAGGATGTGGAAACCTTTGTGAAGAACTTTGCAAAGTTCTCATGTTGAAATGGGATAGGCGGAAAAGGGAGAATAGCAAGAACTGCTTCCCTAACACTAGCATAAGGTCAACGTATTGAGGAATGAGGAAAAGCACATCGAACTCAAAGTGGCCAGTCTCACTGGAGATAACATTATCCTCGACCAGGCGTCCAATGGAGACTAGGTGAGGGTACGTGATGTTGCTGATGACCCCTCCTCTACCAAGGCATACTCTAGCGATGGCTTGAGTTGGTAGACCAGGCTTTTTTACTATCATTTTACATATTTTCTAGATTAGAGATAACAAAATTATGTCATACACTGGCACACATGACTATCAAAGAGCGTGAAAGTGTAATGGAGATTTTGGAAACACATCATCACATGGGTTCTACCATTTGTTCTCGTAAAACGAGTCATAAAAGGAACCCGACATAAGTAGCTTTTCTGATAGAAGCTGAAGAAGACAGTTCTTCTTAATTAGCACTAGTGGACTGCAGTCCTTTTGCCCAGGTTAGGGGGGCTTATGCACCGGCTGCCCAATCGAGTTTGCCAAACCCGGGCTAAAGCCCCCCTAATGACCTGGTGGGCCTTACCAACCGGGGTACAAGGGGAGCCCATGTGGGTTCTGCTCAGCGAGCAGGCTGGCGCCCTTTTACCCACCAACATTTATAGTAAGAAAGAATGCAAATTGTGGAAAAAAAACACAGATGAAAACTAACAATAGCATAAACATAGTCGGCCCCAAATACAAATATTGTTTGACACGTTGACATAAACATAGTACGCCATAAACCTGAAGACATAGTCTGACGATATCGCTAACAAAAGAACATGTGACTGGACACGGAGAGCGATACACTGCTCCGCATACTACACCTCTGCATTGGAGGCAGACTTGCCGGAGCTAGACTCGTCAACCTCAGTATCGGAGCTGCTGATGACCCACAAGTATAGGGGATCGCAACAGTCTTCGAGGGAAGTAAAACCCAAATTTATTGATTCGACACAAGGGGAGCCAAAGAATAATTGTGAGCCTTAACAAGTGAGTTGTCAATTCACATGCACCTGAAAGTGGACTTGTTCGAAGTGGTTTATCAGTAGTAAAGATTTGAAGTAGCAGCAGTGGTGAAATAACAGCAGAAGTAGTATGAAAATAGCAGAAGTGGTGATTGGAGTAAACAACGGGATTAAATACTATAGGCATAGGGATGGATGAACGGGCGTTGCATGGATAAGATAGTTCATATAATGATCAAGTCATGGGCATTGCAGATAAATAAGATAAAGCATCCAAGCACTAAGTAAGCCATAGGCATGTGTTCCGTAAGTAGTCGTACGCGCTCGCAATGAGAACTTGCACAATATCTATTTTCCTACCAGCCCGTTTTCAGCGGGGCCTCAAGGGAACTACTTGTAATTAAGGTGTTCCTTTTAATAGAACACCAGAGCAAAGAATTAACACTCCGTGAACACATGTGATCCTCACATCACAGCCATCCCCTCCGGTTGTCCCAATTTCTGTCACTTCGGGGCCTCGGGCTCCGGACAATGATATGTGTAAACAACTTGTAGGTATGGTCAAGAAACAACAATTATCATCATGATTCAATAACATGTTCAGATCTGAGATCATGGCACTCAGGGCCCAATGTGGCAAGCATTAAGCATAACAAGTTGCAACAATGTTAATAGCACTCATCCAATCACGACATTATTACATGAACGAACTCATCCAATCCCTACCATCATCTTCAGCCTACAGCGAGGGAATTACTCACACATGGATGGGGGAAATATGGATGGTAGATGGAGAGGCGTTGGTGATGATGGTGGCGATGATCTCCTCAAATTCCACGTCCCGGCAGGGTGCCAGAACAGAGTTTTTGAACCCCGAAAAAGGATTCGCAATGGCGGCGGAGCTACGGACTTCTTTCTGTAAACTATCAAACCCCCTCGTGTTTTAGGGTTGAAGGCCATTTGTAGTCGAAAGGGGAGACCAACGGGGGCTCTGGGTGGCCCACACCATGTCCTGGCGCGGCCAAGGGGGGCGCCAGGGGGTGGTGTGGCCCCCCTGTGGATCTTCTTCTCGCCTCCTTCTGGCTGTCAGGGTTTTCTGGTGTTTTAGGAGCAACAGTGTTTTTTTCTGGGCAATTTCCCGAAAGTTGATTTTTCTGCACAAAAACGAGAGCCCAAGGTAATTCTGCTGAAAACAGCATTAGTCCGTGTTAGTTGCATTCAAAACACACAAGTTTAGAGGAAAACAATAGGAAAAGTGTTCGGAAAACGAGATACGTTTTCGACGTATCAACTCCCCCAAGCTTAGCCTATTGCTTGTCCTCCAGCAATTCAGTGACATTTGAGTGTGATAAAAAAGTTGTACGAACACATTTGTTTCATATGATGTAAATATACTCACTATATGATCAGATACATAATTGTGCTCATGATAAGATACATGCAAGATACTTTCACTTATTAGCTATGCCAACCATGGAGAGATAACAACATATTAATAATAAACAACAGGAAGCATAACTATTTGCAAGATTGAAGTATTCATAATAAGATATGATAAAGTGGTATCTCGCTTGCCATTAAGTGTGGGGCAAAACATAAATACCAGGGCACCTCTGAAGTTCAAGGGAAGACTAGAAGTAAATATATCAAAGATGCAAGTATCAATTTTTGACCACAATCAACCGTGCTTTGTGACAAACACATCACACCAAGAATGATAATTATGATCTCAAGATAGTGCTCAAAGAATATGGCGGAGACTCAACATAAAAGTAAAACAAAGGCCCTTCACGGAGGGGAGTAGAGATTACTCATGTGCTAGAGCTTTTATTTTATTAAACAGAGCTATTGAAAACATATTTAAGAGAGGTGTATGCTTATGTCAACGAATGGTAAACAGACAATAGTACGTCACAAGACAACTGGATTCACAAGAGTGGCCCCCATGGTGAAGGACGCAACTGGTGTAGAAGGTCATCCCTATTTCTCTTTTGTTTACACAATTATACTTTGTCGGATAAATCAGGGGAAAAATAGTGAAGAGAATTTGTGTGTATTAATTTGGGGCTGGGCACCCCGCTGCCAGCTCTTCTATCATTTGGATAAGCGGATGAAGCCACTAGTCCAGGGTGTGAAATCCAATCAAAAAGTGAGATAAAGATTCTCTATTTACGTCCGCATGAGCTAAAACAGGGGCATAAAACAGGAATAATTTTTAGAAGGTTTTAAAGGTAGCACATGAGCAATTTACTTGGAATGGCATTTAAATACCACATATAGGTAGGTATGGTGTACACAATGGGAAACTTTGGTTTTTGGGAGTTGGATGCACGAGTAGAATTCCATACTCAGTACAAGTGAAGGCTAGCAATAGACATGGTGCGACAATCAAGAGAGCAACAACTATCATAATCATGTTTGCGACAAAGTAAAATTGACTCAGGCATAACATTGTTACTAGATTTCTGAGGCAAACTAGATCATCGAGGCTTATTGACTTTTTGTTTTCAGTCTTAGCATGCGTGAGCATGTGCCAAGTCGATTCAAATGAAACAGTCAGCGGAGGCTACCACAATGTCATACCCTTCTATGAATAGAACAATGAGAACAAATATTTATATGACAGGTCATTTACCACTAATCAATTGGAACAAAACATGAGAGAGCACGAACCATTAACCAGCCATTAAGTCGTATATATCTTATACGAACAAACTAAGCATGCTCACATAGATGGATATATGTACAAAAATGAAAGCAAATAGAATTCATACCAGCCTCTCACCACACTTGAATCGTCGTAGATCGTAATTATTTCTCTTCACTTGTGGCTTGAATAAAAGACAATGAAAACCAAGAGCCAATGGAATCACGGACAACTGTTGAACTCTGCAGCAAACTTTACAAAACAAGAGAAGAACAACAATTATTTTTTGGGATTTTTCAATTAAAGCACGAGCAAACGAGAACAAGCAAACAAAGCAAGATCTTTTTGTTTTTTTCCGAAATGAAACAAGAACAAAAGAAAGCAAGCAAAACAAACAAAACAAAAATTTTTGGGTTTTTGAATATTAAAATGCAACTAAAGGATAAAGCAAACCAACTAAAGAAACAAATAGAGAGAAACAACAGAAATATTTTTGGTCTTTTTGTGTTTTGGAAAGCGGAAACAAAACAATAAAAACAAAAGAAATGTATGAAACGAAAACAAGCGAAAGAAACAAAAAGAAGTGAAAGCTGAGAAAACACGGATATACAAAGAACCGACACAACATGATATATAAATGAGTGTGATGTCGGTATACCTCCCCCAAGCTTAGGCTATTGGCCTAAGTGGAGATCAATCACCAAGGGGCCCATGAGGTGCCGCCCCCATAGTATGTCGAGGAGGAACCCTCCCCCTGATATGTGCTCTAGGATGCGCCGGTGTACTGCGTGTTGCGGTCCTCGGGAGGCGTGTCTCGCCTCTCCTGCTGCCTATAAAACTCCGTGGTGCTCAGATGCTCGTCTACCTGCTCCCTGGAGAGCGACCACGGTGCCCTATCAATCTTAAACAAAACAGGTTGCGGTAAATTAACTTTCCGCTCCTCTCCATCCTTATATAAAACTATATATACTAAATGATTAGCAGTAGAGTTAGATGTGACAAACTGATGGGATTTCATGGCAGCAAGGTTAAGCCTATGCGGAGCAACTATTTCATCATTAGGGTCAACGGAAACATGTAAAGTAGCTGCTACACGTGTAGTAATAATGCCCCCAAAAATAGGCCCATCAGCAGCAAGGCGGCGTGCAACAAGTGCACCAAGGTTATACTTCGTTCTACGGTTCAGCGCAGCATCAATGAAAGCAAGGTGGTAACTAGAAACGTTTCTAGCGTTCTCCCTACCAAGGATACTAGTACCATTATAGTAAGTAAAATATCTAAGAGCGGAGAGTTGAATGTTCCTTATCTTCCCACGCTGGGATAAACGACCGTCATTGATGCTTGCCTTGGGATACCCCAAGAGGAGGGTGTGATGAGAACAGCGGTAGGAATTTCCCCTTAGTTAGGAACCAGGGTTATCAATCCAGTCGGAGAAAGAGGACCTTCGGAAGGTTGATGCCACTTACGGCCATACAATAGCGATTCATAATGGAAAGGAACATATACCTATTTACATAACAAATCCTATGGTAGGTCGCAAATTGGGGGAATTCGTGCCTACTCGGCATTTCACGAGTTTTGAAAATGCAAGAAAGGATACTAAATCTCGTCGTTAACTGAATTCAGAATAGAAAGATTCTGAATAAACAAAGGATTCAAAATAAAATAAAGGTAGGTGGGGAATAACCTTTTTATGACAAGTTTCAAACTAGTAAAGTAAATAGACCCTATCCCTATGGTTTATCCTTATGAAATATCATATAAAATAGAAGGTATAAGAAATGGATATAATGAAATTCTTGATTCGATCTTACGACCTAATTTATTTGATTAATGGATCAACAACCAAACCACCCATTTTATGAAAAAGAAGGATACCTATTTTGTTTTGCAGGCTGGCACTATCTGATGAAACATCTTGCGGTACCATTGTTAGTTCACCTCCGACTCGTCAGATTCGAACTGACTTAGGTTGGGCCAGGGACCCACCTATCTCCACCAAGAAGGAATCGCTAAACTTCTGTTAGGTTCTTATCTTAGATTCCGTCTGTCTAAACAAAACGGAGTCTAGTTCTTTTGGTTACTTAAAGTCTCGCCCATTTGAGGTGAATCCTGTCCACCCCACGGGTAAAGAAAGGAGTCTAGTTCTTTGCATCAAAACCACGAATAGGAATGAAACGGCAATTATAAAAAGTACAAATAGAAAGGATAAGGAAAAAAGCCATGTATAAAATAGAATGAATTCATAAAATTCCAATAATAATTTCTTTGCATTAAATAGATGGAAAATCCTTAGTCACTAGGCAAGAAAGCTCGATGGGAACAAAAAGGATACAATTAGTTAAGAATAAAAAACATGTAAAATTTCAAAGGAAAGAAGGAATGGCAAGAAGCGTGTCGTTCGTAATGGAAAGAAAGACACCACTACTTCGCCTCTTTGTTGGACCGCCGGCGCGACTCGTAGAAGGCCAGCATTCATCTTTCCTTTTTCTTGAACAGCTCAGTCAAACCAAGCAGTGAACAAAGTTAGTGCAAATGTCTCGTGGAGCTGAGAAATCTACTTCAAAGAGAGGTAATTGGTTCCTTTTTTCTGAGTAAAGAGGAACTTGTCATTTTAAATTCTTGGGTTCAGGAATTCTTCTATAACTTAAATGACTCAATAAAAGCTTTTTTTATTCTTTTAGTTACTGATTTTTTTGTTGGATTTCATTCCACCCGCGGTTGGGAACTAGTAATTCGTTGGGTCTACAACGATCTTGGATGGGCTCCTAATGAACTAATTTTCACTATTTTTGTTTGTAGTTTTCCAGTAATTCTAGATACTTGTTTGAAATTTTGGGTATTTTTTTGTTTAAACCGTCTATCTCCTTCGCTTGTAGTCATTTATCATTCAATTAGTGAAGCATAAATTCATTCAATTTCCTGATATTAATAAAATTAGCATCTTTCTTTAGAAAGAAAGCCCTTTTTCCATTTTAGCAAAATTCTTTCTATTTCTACCCGCTTAAGGTATTCATCATTCCAATACAACTGTTGTAGTAGAATGACAACAGACTCGTGTATAGGGAACTAAATTAACTTAGCTACCTATCTAATTTATTGTAGAAATTCAGGGATCCGCGATTGGACATGGAAAATAGAAATACTTTTTCTTGGGTTAGATTTACATTTTGCTTCGTCTCCCCGACTAGAGTTGTGATTTGAAGAAAGCCAAAGTGGCTTTGTTACCTATTCCATTAGGAACCGCAGATTTTTTAGTCCATCACATTCATGCATTTACCATCCATGTGACTGTATTAATACTTTTGAAAGGTGTTTTATTTGCTCGCAGTTCCACTCTTGGTCATATTTCTTTTTATAGAGAAATAGAGGAAGCCATACAAGGATTTAGTCAGGCCTATTCGGATTGGAACCCTTGGTTTGCCTTCTTCCGACCTCCGAGAGACAATCAGATAGATTTTCTCTTTAGCGGGCATTTCCCTATAAGACTTGTTTTGTTATAATAAAACAAGCAGGTTATATAAAAAAGAAAAAACGCTTTTTTTGTCGATTATTTATCAAGAAAGCAAAAAGGGGTTCTTATCAAACCCAACATAAAATTGGAAAGAACCATAAAGTAAGTAGATCTGACTCCTTGAATAATGCCTCTCTCGCTTCGGCTTCTTTTGTTGCCGAAGACCAGGACCCGTCTTATTTGCTGAAAACCTGTCTGAGGATAATTAATTCGGTCGTTGTGGTCGGACTCTATTATGGATTTCTGACCACATTCTCCATAGGTCCCTCTTAGATCTTCTTTCTCCAATCTTGGATTAGGGAAGAAGGAGATATTCGCGACTACTGGCGGTTTCATTATGGGGCAGCTCATGATCTTCATATCGATCTATTATCCACCTCTGTATCTATTCTTTCTTAGCTAAACGGGTGGAGGATCCACCCAATTTGGTTATATCATGGACTCAAAAAACTGATCCTAATTTGACTGAAATGCACGATCTTCACAGGTATCACTTTTCACGATACCTAAAAGGTGGAATAGGGATTTTCGAACCATTTCCTCACAACTAGGATGAGGGTTTAGTTTTTCAATATTCATTGCGTCCTTTAGAAGAGTATCCGGATGATGAAAGGGCGGGCACCCCAGGTGGTGCTAGCGCTTCACCGATGTCAGAAACAACGTGGAACCTGCACACAACACAACCAAAATAGTTTGCCCCAACGGTACAGTGAGGTTGTCAATCTCACCGGTCTTGCAGAAAGTAGAGAGAGCAGGAAATTGTTGTGGTTTGTTTAACAGTGTGGAAAATGGACCGGGGTTCATAGGTTCAATAGTGGTGTCTCTCCATAAAAATAACATGCTGGGTGAACAAATTACAGCAGGGAAATTAACAATTAAAGGTTGCACCATAGTGCACATTATAACATGATGATTACTATGATATTTAGTGCGGGCATTACAACAAGATACATAGACCGACATCCATCTTCATCTATGACAAATAATCCACCCTCAGGTTATCATCCGAACCCCCTTAGGTATTAAGTTGCAAGCAACAAATAATTGAATTAAACAAAGTGTGTAATGTAAGCAATGATTATACACGCGGGTACTCTCACCGCTGTTTTCTCCCTAATGGCAACAGCACATCCTCCCCTTCACGTTTCTATCACTCGAGCAAGGCAACAAGGAGGCATGAACCCACTATCAAGCATAAATACTCCCTCTTGGAGTCACTAGCAACTAGTTGGCCAGAGAAACCACTAGCAACGGAAAGAATGCAAGATCAAAAATAACATATGCAATAAAAACTATAATCAACTTGGCATAAGGTCAATATTCATCGGATCCCAGCAAACACAACATAAAGAATTACATAAGATCGATCGCGATCATGATAGGCAGCTCACGAGATCTAAACATGGAGGCATATGAGGCGGAGACAACCATCTAGCTACTGCTATGGACCCGTAGTCCAGGGATGAACTACTCACGCATCACTCCGGAGGAAAGCATGGTGATGTAGAAGCCTCCGGTGATGATTTCCTCTCCGGCAAGGTGCCGGAAAACAGCTCCAGAACCCTCCTGATCTAGGGTTGACGGTGACAGCAACTGCGGAAATTTTTCGGGGATTTTGATCAGGTATCTAGGGTTTTCCATCCGGGTTATTAAATATGCGAAAGGGCAGAGGCGGTGGAGGTCCAGGGGCCCCAGAACATCCCCTGGCGCGACCAAGGGGGGCCGCGCCACCGTATGGTGTGGGCCCCCTGATGCCCCTCTTCGTCTCCTCTTCGGTCATCTGGATGCTTCCGGGGAAAATAGGACTTCAGGGCTTCGAACTTTCTAATTCGGAGAACATTTCCAGGACAACTTTTTTGAAACTAAAAAAATAGCAGAAAACATGGAACAGGCTCTATGGCATCTTGTCAATAGGTTAGTCCGGAAAATTGATAAAAATGACATAAAGAAGGGAGAAAACATGTAGCAATTGGCATAATTTCATCATGGAGCATCAGAAATTAGGGATACGTTTATGACGTATCAAGCATCCCCAAGCTAAGTTCCTACTCGTCCTCGAGTAGGTAAACGATAAAACAATAATTTCTGAGGTGACATGCTACTAACATAAACTTGATCAATCTAATGTAAAAGCATATGCACGCTGAGATCATAAAACTTTAAACACAGGCATGATAAATAAAACTTTAATAATAAAGCATAGCAATTACTTTGCATCACGAAGAGTAACTCAAATAAAGGATCATGAATAATAATGCAAAGAAAGGTAAACGTTTGTTTCAGGTATAGAGAAAGCATGGCAAAGTGATATTTCGATAGTCCTTAAGAGTGGGGCAGAACATAAATGCCAGGACACTTTCAAAGTTCAAGAGGAATACTAGAACAAATAATTTAAAAACAAATGATATCACATCATGAAGTAATTATTGATGTTTATGGGACAAATGCACATAGAACTCAGAATGGAAAAAATGCTATCTCAACTGTGCATAAAGTTATAGGATGGAGACTCAACATAAAAGTAAAAGAAAGGCCCTTCGCAGAGAGAAGCAGGGATCACTCATGTGCTAGAGATTTTTTTTTTATTAAACAGAGGTATTAAAAGTTTGACATTTGCGGAGGAATGTCTATATTTTAGGAGAGGTGTATGCTAGTGTCAACGAATGGTAAACAGACAATACAGTACGTCACAAGCCAACTGGATTCACAAGCGGCTCCATGGTGAAGGACACAACTAGTGTAGAAGGCCATCCCTCTTTCTCTTTTGTTTACACAATTATGCTTTGACTGATATGATCAGGGGCAAAAATAGTGAAGAGAATTTGTTTGTATTAATTTGGGGCTGGGCACCCCGCCGCCAGCTCTTCTAACATTTGGATAAGCGGATGAAGCCACTAGTCCATGGTGTGAAATCTAATCAACAAGTGAGATAAACATTCTCTATTGACGTCCACAGTGAGCAAAAAAAAGAACACAAAGCAGGAGTAATTTTGAAGGGTTTAAAGGTAACACATGAGGAATTTTCTTTGGAATGGCAGTTAAATACCACATGTAGGTAGGTATGGTGTACAAAATGGGAAAAACTTTGGTTTAAGGGAGTTTGGATGCACGAGTAGAGCTCATACTCAGTACATGTGGAGGCTAGCAAAAGACTGGGAGCGACAAAGCAAGAGAGCATAAGAGCCATAATCATGCATAGCGACATAAGCATCATTGATTAAAACATAAGCAGTATCACAAGTTCAAAAACTAAGTGGTCATGGAGGCTATTCCTGACTGGTTTGTAGTCATAAACATGGTGTGAGCATGTGCAAGTCAACCAAATAAATCATTCGAAAGAGAATACCACATATTGATGCTTTACTATGACAAGAACAACCCATGAATCTTTCAATACATATTAAACACTATCAGCTATTTGAGACTAATAATGCTACTCAATAACCACAAGGCTTTAAAACTAAAATAACATTTAGCATGGCATGAAAAAGTTCTATCCACAGTCTATACAATCTTCTACTAGTACTGTTATAAATTCTACTTCAAGCAGCAGTTTTCTTTCTCCCAACAAGCACCATACAAGATATGTTCTAACAAAACTACTCTTTATGATACATCAAGAAAACATGAGATTACTCAAATAACACTACTAAAACTAACATCTCTGATAAGAGATGCATGCAAAACAGAATGTAAATAAATGCAACAGCCAAACAGAGAGTAAAACGTATTCTCATGAAAAAGTGGAGTGTGTCACTCTCCAATAAAAGAATGCTAGGGTCTAGCCAAGATTATTATGAAAGTAAAAAAAACTATAAACAAAAGCAAAAGAAAACTGAAAACAAAAATAAAAGACGCTCCAAGTAAATCACATAAGATGCGACCGAATAAAAATATAGTTTCACTAGAAGTGACCCGATAATTTGTTGATGAAGAAGGGGATGCCTTGGGCATACCCAAGCTTAGACGCTTGAGTCTTCTTGGAATTTTCTGGGATGTACCACCGGGGCATCCCCAATATTAGGCTTTTCACTCTTCTTGATCACATCATATCATCCTCTTCTCTTGACACTTCAAAACTTCCTTCACATCAAAATTCTCACAATCTTCATTAGCAACGTTAGTGCAATCGAAATAATAAACTCACATGGTTCAGTTTCAACACAAGAATAGCAATCAAAAACACATTAGATACTTTAATAACTTCTTTTAAAACTCTTTTTCTCAAAAGAACATCAAAAGAAAGAGATTAATATGCAAATGCGATAAATGGCAGAAATCTGTCAAAACAGAACAGCAGGCAGAGATCGATTTTTTCGAAAATCTTCTGTTGCTAAAATCAAAAGTGGTCAACTAAGAAAAGTTGCGTATATAACTCAGGATTAAGCACAAAAAAGATCAGCTCATTTTTAATTTCCTGTGATTTTTAACGGAATTAACAAGTGGACAGCAGAAATATGTTTTCCGCGCAGGAATCCAAAATATAGTGTCAACTTTCCACTAGAGGCTTTACTTGGCTCAACAAAAACAAAAAAGAAAAGATACATAGGGGTTGATAAGGAAATGTTCCCAGGTGCAAAGCACACCAAAGAACACAAAGGAAAACTGAATGAAAACAGATAAATAAAACGGGTTGTCTCCCGGTAGCGCTTTTGTTTACCGCCTTTCAGCTAGGCATAAAAGATCAACTCAAGTATTTTGAAGTGAAGAAGCATCAACATCATATTTTTCTATAATAATAGAGTCAAAGGGTAGCTTCATTTTCCTTCTAGGGAAATGTTCCAAACCTTTCTTGAGGGGAAGTTGATATTTAATACTCCCCTCTTTCATATCAATAACAACACCCACAGTTCTAAGAAAAGGTCTTCCCAAAACAATAGGAAAAGAAGCATTGCATTCAATATTCATAACAACAAAATCAACAGGGGAAATGTTATTATTAACCATAATGAGAACATCATCAATTCTACCAAGAGGTTTCTTCTTAGCATTATCAGCAAGATGAACATCCAAATAACTGTATTCTAGCGGTGGTAAATCAAGAATATCATAGAGCTTTTGAGGCATAACAGAGATACTAGCACCAAGATCACACAAAGCATTGCAATCAAAATCATTCTCTTTTATCTTAATGATAGGCTCCCAACCATCATCTAATTTCCTAGGGATAGATGTCTCAAGTTTCAACTTTTCTTCTCTAACTTTCATGAGAGCATTGGTAATATGTTTAGTAAAGGCCATATTCATGGCACTAGCATCGGGACTTCTAGCAAGCTGTTGTAGAAACATAATAACTTCAGATATATTGCAATCATCAAGATCAATATTATTATCATAAAAAATAATAGGACCATTATCTCCTACTTCTCTAAAAAATTCGGCAATTTATTAGAAGCAGTTTCGGCAATTTGAGGCAATTTAGCACGTTTCACCAAAGGAGTAGGGACTTTATCAACACCAACTTATTTTCCATTGATAGTAGGAGGTTTACTAGCACTTTGAACTTCCATTTTACTAGTGGTTGTGATATTACAAACTCTATCAATATTATTCTTTCTAGCTAATTCATCTTCTTTTGCCACCTAGCACGTAATTCCGCCATCGATCTAACATTATTGTCTATTTGAACTTGGATGGAATTCAAAGTTTTATTTTTTTTAACATCTTGTGGCAAAACCTTTAGTTTTAGAAAATCAACATCAATAGCAAGGCTATCTACTTTAGAGGCAAGAACATCTATTTTACCAAGCTTTTCCTCAACAGATTTATTAAAGGTAGTTTGTGTGCTAATAAATTCTCTAAGCATGTTCAAGATCAGAGGTAGAGCTTTTATTATTATTGTAGGAGTTTCCATAGGAATTACCATAACCAATATTAGGAGGATAGGGCTTGTAATTGTTTCCACCAAAATTATTTCTATAAGCATTATTGTTAAAATTATTATTTCTAATAAAGTTTACGTCAACATGCTCTTCTTGAGCAACCAAAGAGGCTAAAGGAACATTATTTGGATCAACTTGAGCTTTACCATTAACAAGCATAGACATAATAGCATCAAGCCTTTCACTCAAAGAGGAGGTTTCCTCAACAGAATTTACCTTCTTACCTTGTGGAGATCTCTCAATGTTCCACTCTGAATACTTTATCATCATATCATCAAGAAGCTTTGTTGCATTGCCCAAAGTGATGGACATAAAGGTACCTCCATCAGCTGAATCCAATAGGTTCCTTGAGGAAAAATTCAGCCCTGCATAAAAAGTTTGTATAATCATCCAAGTAGTTAGTCCATGAGTGGGACAATTTTTCACCATAGTTTTCATTCTTTCCCAAGCTTTAGCTACATGTTCATTATCAAATTGTTTAAAATTTATTTGTCACTACTTAGGGATATAATTTTAGCAGGAGGTTCCAATGAAAGCTTTTTTACACTTAATCCATGAATCAATACTATTTCTAGTCAAAGATACCAACCATTATTTAGCTCTTCCTCTCAAAGAGAAAGGAAATAATTTCAGTTTAATAATATCTCCATCTACATCTGAATATTTTTGCATCTCACATAGTTCAACAAAATTATTAAGGTGAGTAGCAGCAGCATCAGTACTACTACCGAAAAATTGTTCTTTCATCACAAGATTTAATATAGCAGGTTTAATCTCATAGAAAGCAGTAGTAGGAGCAGGTGGAGAAATAGGTGTGCAAATAAAATCATTGTTGGTTGTGCTAGTGAAGTCACACAACTTAGTATTCTCAGAAGAACTCATTTTAGCAGAATAATAGCAAGCAAATAAATAACAACCATAAAGTAAACTAATTTTTTTGTGTTTTCAATATAGAGTATAAAAACAAGACAAAAATAAAAACAAGACAATAAACAAAATAAAAAGGTTGAGAGTGCGAGACTCCCCTTGCCAAAAGACTTCCTTCTCCCCGGTAACGGAGCCAGAAAATGTCCTTGATGCTTGCGTTAGGATACCCCCAGAGGAGGGTGTGATGAGCACAGAGATAGGAATTTTCCCCTTAGTTAAGAACCAGGGTTATCAATCCAATAGGAGAAAGAGGACCTTCGGAAGGTTGATGCCACAGGCGGTGGTGCTGGCGCTTCACCGGTGTCAGCAACAATGTGGAACCTGCACACAACACAACCTAAATACTTTGCCCCAATGGTACAGTGAGGTTGTCAATCTCACCGGTCTTGCTGAAAACAAAGGTTAGACGTATAGTGTGGAAAACAGTTGTATGCTTGCAGAAAGTAGAGAGAGCAGGAAATTATTGTGGTTTGTTTAACATTGTGGAAAATGGACCGGGGTTCATAGGTAACCTAGTGGTGTCTCTCCATAAAAATAACATGCTGGGTGAACAAATTATAGATGGGGAATTGACAAATAAAGGTTGCACCGTAGTGCACATTATAACATGATGATTACTATGATATTTAGTGCAGGAATTACAACAAGATACATAGACTGACATCCATCTGCATCGATGACTAATAATCCAACCTCGGGTTATCATCTGAACCCCCTTAGGTATTAAGTTGCAAGCAACAGATAATTGCATTAAACAAAGTGTGTAATATAAGCAATGATTATACACGCGGGTACTCTCACCGTTGTTTTCTCCCTAATGGCAACAACACATCCTCCCCCTTCACGTTTATGTCACTCGAGCAAGGCAACAAGGAGGCATGAACCCACTATCAAGCATAAATACTCCCTCTTGGAGTCACTAGCAACTACTTGGCCAGAGCAACAACTAGCAACGGAAAGCATGCAAGATCACAAATAACATATGCAATAAAGACTATAATCAACTTGGCATAAGGTCAATATTTATCGGATCCCAGCAAACATAGCATAAAGAATTACATAAGATCGATCTCGATCATGATAGGTAGCTCACAAGATCTAAACATGGAGGCATATGAGGCGGAGACAACCATGTAGCTACTGCCATGGACACGTAGTCTAGGGATGAACTACTCACGCATCACTCCGGAGGTAGGCATGGTGATGTCGAAGCCTCCGGTGATGATTTCCTCTCCGGCAGGGTGCCGGAAAACAGCTCCAGAACCCTCCTAATTTAGGATTGACAGTGACGACAGCTGCGGAAATGTTTCGGGGATTTTGATCAGGTATCTAGGGTTTTCCATCCGGGGGATTAAATAGGAGAAAGGGCAGAGGCGGTGGAAATCCAGGGGCCCCACACCACCCCCTTGCGTGGCAAAGGGGGGGCGCCACCCTATGGTGTGGCCCCCCTGATGCCCCTCTTCGTCTCCTCTTCGGTCTTCTGGATGCTTCCGGGGAAAATAGGACTTTCGGGATTCGAACTTTCCAATTCTGAGAATATTTCTAGAACAACTTTTTTGAAACTAAAAAAACAGTAGAAAACATGGAACTGGCTCTGTGGCATCTTGGCAATAGGTTAGTCCGTAAAATCGATAAAAATGACATAAAGAAGGGAGAAAACATGTATCAATTGGCATAATATCATCACGGAGAATCAGAAATTAGGGATAAGTTTATGACTTATTAGTCATCGTTCGTGACTTCTCGGTAAATCCCCTGGAGGTCTGTGGGTTTATCTTGAATCCTGCTCGCTGTCCCGGTGGTGTTGATACCTATAATAGCACAAAAATCTCCCAAGGAGAAACAAAAAGGACTACCATATAACTTGAAGGCAACAGTTGGACCATAATGTGTGTTCTGAAATTTAAAACTCTTAACAAAAGTGTTTGTAAGTGCGGCATACTGAGTGCTTTCATCTTCCATAAAGTTGGTTATAGCAACTCTTTCAATAAGCATAAGAAAATCAGCTAAAAGACGTGCACTTCTTAAAAATGTACGGCAAGGAAAACTAGATGGGTGAACGATACCATCATATTCCGCATCGTCAATATTTGACGCCATAACATCCTCATTATAGGATGGACTCACTGAAGTGGATGAGCGTGAGTGCCTTTTCCTTCTAGGAGCATCACTCCTAAATATCTCTCCACAATTATAACTATACATCTCTGAATTTTTTCAACAATCATCACAAAAATTAATTTCAAGCAACTATAAGGTGGAGACTACCGTAGGGACTTATATGAGAGCTAAACATACATCAAAAATAAATTATTTCTACTCAAATCAAGCATGCGAACTCACATAAGATGTCACCTACAGTACCAAAATACTCAAGAAATACTTCACTAAACAAAATTCTACTTGGATCATCGGAGGAGTCACATACCGGAGATCAAACACACAAAAAATCAGCACAAATGATGGGATGAAGAAGGAGATCGAAAATCTAGAGGAAGAACAGCAAGAACACGGGTTCCAGGAAATATTTTCAGTTTGTGAGGTGAGAGAGAAGACCTTGGCAGGGGAGAGAGTTAGTGGAGTGCCAGGGAGCTCCACACCATGTGCTGGCGCCACCAGGGGCTAGTCGCGCCACCCTATGGTGTGCCTGACTGGTCGGGCCCCCTGGGCCTCCCAGGTGGCTTTCTGCCTCATTTTTAGCGTAAAAAAATATTATAATTTTTCTGGAATTTTTCGAGAAACTTTATTTTTCGCACTTGTTTAGAATTTTAATAAATAATAATATTTCTGGAAAACATAAGTGAAAAGGTGGAAAACAAAACTAAAACCAGCACTATAGAGGTTCTATGACACTGTAATGGAAGAATATCCAAAGAAAACACAGGTGGTAGTGGTGAAAACAAAAGTATGGATGGTGAAAACATGCATATATATCCTCAGATATCAAAGTGAAAATATCAGGAAAACATGCATAAGGATGATGGAAAACATGACTGTACTCAAGTAGCAATGTTATAACATTAGTAAACATTGTGAAAACATAATGGTAAAGGTGAAAACATAGTGAAAACAGTGTCCTCTTCATTCAAAATCATTTTGTTAACAAGGGTGATCAAGTCTTCTTACCAGAATAATTTTCATATGAAGAAAAACTTTGCTAATCACTAAATAATTATGTTGCCTCAACCTTCATAGCCATAATCCCAATCATAATAATTTCATATTCCTTTGGTTGTACCAAAATGGGACAATGAAATTCTCATATCTTGATGGTCTCAATATTTTCAATTGAATTTAGACCATATTTCTTATCGATCTTCTTGGGAAAATAAACAGTGTGCTCTTTATCATTAACATTAAAAGTAACTTTTCCTTGATTGCAATCAATAACAGCCCCTGAGTATTAAGAAAAGGTCTTCCAAGAATAATAGACATATTATCATCTTCTAGCATTTCCAACACAACAAAGTCAGTTAACATCAGACAATTATTAGCAACTTGAACAGGAACATCCTCACATATACCCACAGGAATAGCAGTAGATTTATTAGCCATTTGCAAAGATATATCAGTTGGTATCAACTTTTCTAGGAGAATTCTTTTATAGAGGGTAAAAGGCATGACACTAACTCCAGCTCCCAGATCACAAAAAGCAGTTCTAACATAATTATTTTTTATAAAACAGGGAATAGTTGGTATACCAGGATCTCCGAGTTTCTTAGGAACCTTTCCATTAAAGGACTAATTAGCAAGCATAGTGGAAATTTCCTCATTAGTAATCTTCCTTTTGTTAGAAACAATATCTTTCATATATTTTGCATAAGGAGGCAATTTAATAGCATCAGTTAAAGGAATTTGCAGGAACAAAGGTTTCATCCATTCACAAAACTTGTTAAAGTGTTCTTCTTATTTTGATTTGTGTTTCTTATTAGGATAAGGCGTTGCTTTTTGTACCCAAGGTTCTCTCTCATTACCATGTTTATTAGCAATAAAATCTTTCTTAGTGTACTTTGTATTTTTAGTTTGCTTTTCAGGTTCCTTTTCAATTTCTTCTTTATCCGAAGCATCATTCTTTTCATTACCACTTTTAGTTTCAGCATCATAGATAGATATACTATTAGGATCTTTAGCAAGTATGAATAACATCATTATTAGTTTGCTGAGAATCTTGTTCAATTCTTTTAGGATATCCCTCCGGATATAAATGATCTTGTGTAGCAATACCACTTCTAGTTCTTATTGCATAAGCATGTTTTTCTTTGGAAGCATTAACTAGCAAATCTTTTTGCACTTTAGCAAGTTGATCAATTTGAGTTTGAACCATTTTAAAATGTTTAACAAGCATTTCAACATCATTAGATGTTCTTTCTATGAAACCATGCAAATCATTAATAGCTTTAGAGTTTTCCATTAAGTGATTTCGCACTCTCATATTAAAAGTATCTTGCTTAATAACATAATTATCCAATTCATCTAAGCATTGATCAGGAGGTTTTCTATAGGGAATATCTCTACTATCAAAATATTGGAGAGAGTGTATCTCAATGGGTGATGAGTGAGGGATTGCCTTACATAATTCTTCTATAGGTGGAAGATTCTTCACATATTCAGATTTAATACCCCTCTCTTTAAGAGATTTCTTGGCTTTTCTCATCCCTTCATCATTTAACTCAATTATTCCCCTCTTCTTGGGTGTTGGTGTTGATATTGGAGTAGGGGTCGGCTCAGTCTCAACAGTTTCTTCTGGAGTTCTTTGCCTGAAAACACAACCAACACAACTATCCTGGTATGTCCAAGATTCAACAGTTAGTCCATTATAGAATATATCAAGAAGTTTATTATCTTCTAGCTTATGCCCCGATGTCCTCCTTACTAAAGAATAGAACCTTTGCCAAGATACAGGCAATTTCTCTTCTTCCAATTGCTTGAAATTAAATATATTTTGTAAAGCAGCATGTTGAGCACTAGTAGGAAAATATTTCTGAAAGAAAGCATTAACCAAACCAATAGCACTATCAATAGATCCAGGAGACAAATTATTAAACCAAGTTTTAGCTTCATCTTTTAATGAGAAAGGGAATATTTTAGTAACAAAGTAGCTATGTTTCTTAAGATCATCGGATAATAAACTACTCAAAGAGGAGAGCTCATTTATATGTTTCATAGAACTTTCATTTTCAGTACCACAAAAAGGTTCTTTCTCAACAATAGATATATAAGATAAATCAAGAGAGAAATCATAATTCTTATCCCTAATATTAATAGGAGAAGTGGCAAACTTAGCATCAGGAGATAATTTATATTTAACAGCACGACTTTCAATAAGACGTATAACAACATCATTATCCTTCATAGATTGTATTTTATCAATAAGATCATCAGTAAGTTCAATATAGGAATCATCAAAATAATCACTAGGATTTTCTCTAAACTCATGTGAAAAAGCAGGAGTAACCAGATTTTTATCAGGAGTTTTAGTGTTTGCAATATTTTTAGCTTTAGCAATAGTACAATCTAAGAAAGGACCTAGAGAACCACTCTCATCAAGCACAGTAGAAGCATCATCAAAAGTATCAGAAGTATTTTTTAGACTCAGCAGAAGTAGCATGTGTAGCATGTGTATGCGGTGGTGTAAGCAGCTTACTCATAACAGACGGTGAATCAAGAGGAACAGAGGTGTTCAGAGTTGTACCTCTTCTTGTAGTGGGTGGTAATATAGGAACTCTTCCATCACGAGACTTACCCATGATGAATGATTGGTAGTAGATAATAGTACTCTCCGGTGAGCTCAAATAAAGCTATGCTCCCCGGCAACGGCGCCCAAAAATAGTCTTGATGATCCACAAGTATAGGGGATCGCAAGACTCTTCGAGGGAAGTAAAACCCAAATTTATTGATTCGACACAAGGGGAGCCAAAGAATATTTGTGAGCCTTAACAAGTGAGTTGTCAATTCACCTGCACCTGAAAGTGGACTTGTTCGTAGTGGTTTATCAGTAGTAACAGTTTTATAGTAGCAGCAGTGGTGAATTAACAGCAGCAGTAGTATGAAAACAACAGCAGTGGTGATTGAAGTAAACAGTTGGATTAAATACTGTAGGCATAGGGATGGATGAATGAGCATTGCATGTATAAGATAGTTCATATAATGATCAAGTCATGGGCATTGCAGATAAATAAGATAAAGCATCCAAGCACTAAGTAACCATAGGCATGTTTTCCTTTAATAGTCGTACGTGCTCGCAATGAGAACTTGCACAACATCTATTGTCCTACCAGCCCGTTTTCAGCGGGGCCTCAAGGGAACTACTGGTAATTAAGGTGTTCCTTTTAATATAACACCGGAGCGAAGCATTAACACTCCGTGAACACGTGTGATCATCACATCACAGCCATCCCCTCCGGTTGTCCAAATCTATGTCACTTCGGGGCCTCGGGTTCCGGACAACCATACGTGTAAATAACTTGCAGGTATAATCAAGAAAGAATAATTATCATCATGATTCATTAACATGTTCAGATCTGAGATCATGGCACTCGGTCCCAAAGTGGCAAGCATTAAGCATAACAAGTTGAAACAATGTCAATAGCACTAATAGAAGATACTAGGCACTATGCCCTAACAATCACGACATTATTACATGAAATAACTCATCCAATCCCTACCATCCCCTTCATCCTACAGGGGGAAATTACTCACACATGGACGGGGGAAACATGGATGGTCGATGGAGAGGCGTTGGTGATGACGGTGGCGATGATCTCCTCCAATTCCCCGTCCCGGCACGGTGCTAGAACGGAGTTTCTGAACCCCAAGAAGGATTCGCGATGGCGGCGGAGCTATGGACTTCTTTCTGGAAAACTATCGAACCCCCTCGTGTTTTAGGGTTGAAGGCTATTTGTAGTCGAAAGGGGAGACTCAGGGGGGCTCTGGGTGGCCCACACCATGTGCAGGCGCGGCCAAGGGGGAGGCCGCGCCAGGGGGTGGTGTGGCCCCCCTATGGCTCTTCTTCTGGCCTCCTTCTGGCTCCCGGGGTCTTCTGGTGTTTTACGAGCAACAGGTTATTTTCTGGGCAATTTCCCGAAAGTTGATTTTTCTGCAAAAAAACGAGACACCAAGGTAATTCTGCTGAAACCAGCGTTAGTCCGTGTTAGTTGAATTCAATTCACACAAGTTTAGAGGAAAACAATAGGAAAAGTGTTTGGAAAAGGAGATACGTTCTCGACGTCTCAGCTGCTGTCATCCGAGCTATCCTGGCAGCAACACGGGCGGACTATGGTGCCGTCGAAGATCTTCACCTCTAGGACGTCCACCGCGTCGTCGTTGATGTACCTGAATGTGAGCATGTTTCCCACATTCAGGTTGTGCATGCGCTGCAACTGCCCCCACCAATGGCGCAGGTAGAGATCATCGCCATGTCGCTGCAGGAACACCTGAACGGGCCCGTTGTGGCAACCCTCCAACTAGAGGCTGAACCTAAAGGTCCCGTTGCACTCGAGGAGGATCTCCGATATCCACTGTGGCAGACGAAGCCTGTTCCGCAGTGGGTAGAACAGGTGGACGTAGAACTCCGGTAGCCGGAAACCGTCATCCTCCTCCTCCTCCGCCGCCGCCATAGCCTCCTCCACCGCAGCAACAGCGCCGCGCCGTGCTCCGCGTGCTACCCGCAGTGCTCCGCGTCCACGCCTACATCCACGAGCTAGAGGCGCCGCTTCCTCCTCCTTGATGGCTACGCCACCACCACGTCCACGCGCTGCACGCGATCCACATGGACGTCCACCACGTGGTACGATTGTGTTTTCTTCGACGGGGACGGTGCGCCCACCGCCAACACACGCACTGCGTCGCAGGGGAGCTCTCGCCATGGCTACAAAAATTTATAACATAATAAGTTGCAACCTAATAGTACCTAGTTCAAGTAGTTAGTGATGATGCCTAGTTAACATCCAAGATTGCAAAAGTAATAAAATGAAAACCTAATTAAAGTAACTAGTTCAACTAGGGTTTCAAATATATACTATATATTGCTAAATAAACTAACTAACACTAATACTAACACTAATATTCAAACTTATATTACCTAATACTAACACTATACTAATTTTACTAACACTAGCTAATACTAACAGTACCATATTACTAACAGTGCTAGTATTAATCTAACACTAATACTAATACTAAACTAACAATGCAATTAAATTAACTAAAGATATTGTACAATAGGTGTGGAGGCCCGGGGCACGGCTGGCAGCGATCTCCCCTCGAGGAGGAGGGCACGGCGGCGAGGAGGCGACGAGGGCTTGGGCGCGGAGGAGGCGAGGAGGCCGGCGGCGATCTCACCTCGAGGGGAGGCGCGGAGGAGGGGCTTGGGCGTGGAGGAGAACGGGCGCGGGCATAGAGGAGGCGAGGAGAGGCGGCGAGGATCCCCGGTGGCGAAATCGGGCAGCCTCACGGCGTCGCTCTGGATTTTGACGTCGGGGGACTTAGCGATATCTGCGGGTTTGCCCTGGACGGAGTAACCGCCCGGGGTTATATAGGTGGAGGTCGTTTACCCTGGTTGGTAACACGAACCGGGGCAAAAGGGGGGAGGTGAGCCATCGTCTGCCCGCGCACCTCGCCCCTTTTTTCCCGGTTCGTGTTTCCAACCAGGGTAAAAGACCCAAATTTTCTTTTTTTTCCTGCCGCTATATTTTCACTCCCACGTTTCAAATACTATTTCGAATACATTTCAAATGGTTTTGAATTTGGATAAACTTTCAATATGAAAAGGGTTTAAAATTGCGTAAACATTTCAAATAAATTTGCTATTTTAGAAAATAATTATTCTAACTATTTAAACTAGTTACAATTTTTTAATTTTCAAACATTTAAAAAAACCTAGTTTATGAATGGTTTTGAATTTGGAGAAACTTTCAATATGAAAAGTGTTTAAAACTTCATAAACATTTGAAATACATTTTCTGTTTTAGAAAATAATTATTATAACTATTTAAACTAGTAAGAATTTTTTAATTTCAAACATTTTTAAAAACTTAGTTTATGAATAGTTTAGAATTTGGAGAAACTTTCTATATGAAAAGTGTTTAAAATTGCATAAACATTTCGAATAGAATTTCTGTTTTAGAAAATAATTATTCTAATTATTTAAACTAGTAACAATTTTTGAATTTTAAAACATTTTAAAAACCCTAGTTTATGAATAGTTTTGAATTTGGAGAAACTTTCAATATGAAAAGTGTTTAAAATTGCATAAACATTTCAAATACATTTTTTGTTTTAAAAAATAATTATTCCAACTATTTAAACTAGTAACAATTTTTAAAACGCCATCCCATGTTTCATACATTATTACAAAATAGTCTAACAATATTACATGAACCATGAAGGTTTAATACGTTATCACCAACTAGTTGAAGGGAATATGCCCGAGAGGTAATAATAAAGTGGTTATTATCTTATTACTTGTTTATGATAAATGTTTATTTGTCATGCTAGAATTCCATTAACCGGAAATGTTGATACATGTGTGTTTAATAAACAAACAATGGTTCCTAGTAAAGCCTCTCTTTTAAACTAGCTCGTTGATTAATAGATGATCAAGGTTTCCTGATCATGAACATTGAATATTGTTAATAACAGGGTCATGTCATTACAAGAATGATGTGATGAACATAGACCCAAAGTGAATATAGAAATGAGATCAAGTCTTTAAGTTACATTGTTATATCACACATACGAAGTAACTCTAATCCTTAGACCATGAGATCATGTCATCAAACGTCACACCGTGACAAGGTGACTATAAAGGTGATGTTGGGTATTCGGAATGTATTAGTTGAGGCTCATGGATCAAGAGTGGGATTTGTCAATCCAAATGACGGAGAGATATACTCTGGGCCCTCTCGGTGATATCACATCGACACCGCTTGCAAGCACGTGACTAGGTCACAAGGATGTCATATCACGGAACGAGTAAAAGAGTGCTTGTCAGCAACGAGATAGAACTAGGTATGGTTGGTACCAATGCTCGGATCTTGGACAAGTAAAATATCGTGAGACAAAGGGAATTGGTTACGACGTTTATGGTTCACACGATCACTAGATTCCTCGTTGAATGTGTAGGAGTCATTACAGATCTCAAGGTCCCGCTGTTGACTATTGATCGGAGAGGTGTCTCGACCATGTCTACATTATTCACTAACCGTAGGGTGACACACTTAAGGTTCGATGACGTGATTGAGTGGATACGGAATATCGGAGAAAAGTTTGGACAACACCGAAATTATTTCGGGGAATATTGAAATAGTCACCAGAATAGTTTCGGGGAATATTGAAATAGTTCAAGGTGGCATATGTTAATGTTTGATTAGAAAATAGTTCAAGGGTAAGTGTTAATGTTTGTTAATAGGATTAACAAATATTAAAATAAAGAAATAAAATTGTTTTATTTATTTATTAAAGCAAACCCTGGGAATTTTGAGTGGGAATTGATGGGATAATGAGTGCGTTCAGTGGAGACTCAACCAACATGATGAGGGGAGAGGTGGAGGCACCAAAATTTCTTGGCTGCCCCCTCGTATATAAAGAGAGGTCGGACCTGTCTCTACACACACAACTTGTTGTCATCTCCATCTCCATCCTCCTGCTGATCCACCTCATGTTCATGCGCTTGGCGAAGCGCTGAACGAAGTTTTCTCCACCACACCACGCCGTCGTGCTGCTGGTTTCCGAGGGATCCTCTACTTCCGCTGCGCCGCTGGATCTAGGGAACGGAGTTCGTCATCGAGCTGTACGTGTGACCGAGTGCGGAAGCGCTGCCGGATTGCAGCGCTCTTCTTCGAGATCTTGAGATCGATGTGAGTACGACTACATCACCAACGAGATTTGATCTCGTAACACTTTGTGTCTTCGAGGGTATGTTCTCCTTAAGACTCTCTCTATGCCCGTTACCTTTCATCTCCTAGATTAGATCTTGGCCCTTCGGGTTTATCACGCGTTGGAAATTTTTTGGTTTCTATGCAATGAACCCTTCAGTGGTATCAGCGCCGGATCTATGTATAGATGTTTTGTACGGGTAGAACACATAGGTGTATGTGGGCGTTGATGATCATGTTATTGCCTCCTTGAGTATTTTATGATCTTAGTGGCATAGTTGGATGAAACTGCCGCAAACAAACTTTACATGTACTTTGTACGCGAGACCCGTCTCACTTGTGGGTAAGTGGGTGTCCGTTTCTCCAACTATAGTTAAGATCTAATCTACGAAGGGTTGTTAAAAATATGTTTATCAACGTTGTGGTTGATGTTCGTAGGTATGAATGGTTCTATTCTCGAAAGCCGTAAGCCACGTAAAATATGCAAAAAAAAAATTAGAGGCGTCTAACTAGTTTTTGCTGGGCATGTGATGTGATATGGTCAATGTTACAAATTTGATTATGAGATGATCTCTTTTGTAAATTATTGATATACCGGAAGGTATCAATATGGTTGTCTTATTATTGATGGATAATCAAGATGGGGGTGCCATGGAACTTGGTACCACGCCAGTGGAATGATGGAGATCATACCATGATGCACATGATGTAGATCAAGTGCAAGAAGGGCCATATCATATCACTTTATCCATACATATGATGTTAATCCTTTTTATGCATCTTATTTTGCTTAGATAGAGACGGTAGCATTATAAGATGATCCCTCTCACTTAATATCAAGATAATAATGTGTTCTTCCTTAGTATGCACCGCTAAGAAAGTTCGTCGTTTCGAGACACCACGTGATGATTGGGTGTGACGAACTCAACGTTCGCATACAACGGGTGCTGACGAGCCTAGCATGTACAGACATGGCCTCGGAACACACACAATACTACGGTTCTACTTGGCGAGCCTACCATGTACAGACATGGCCTCAGAACACGTAACCGAAAGGTAAAGCATGAGTCATATGGATGATATGATGAACATGTCGATGTTCGCCTTTCCAGCTACATCATCTCACGTGATGATTGGTTTTGGTGTAGTGAATTTGGTTCGTGTAATCACTAAAGACGACTAAGAGGGATGTTGTTTTTGAGTGGGAGTTCATGGGATAATTTTGAATTAACTTGAACTTATTTATCGTGAACAACCAATCAAACTGAATTTGCACAAATTGTAGTATTCATTGGCATCCACAAAACTACCTTACACTTAGATTGTTAATTGAAATATAACTGTTATGATCTGGTAAAAAATCATTTAATATCGGTACAGTATTAGTGAAATTTAAAATTGAGTCCTATTGTAGATTTTTGGTATTTCCTACCTAGCTCCATATGATTAATGATTGATTGATCTAGAGAACAAATAATTCCTAATTAGAATTCAAGGTCATGGTTGCTTCTGTATTACTTTATCTTCAAAATAATGTTGTGTTGATCAAGGTGATTTAGGAACTGAAAAGAATTGTTTTCAGAAACAATCAAGTGAAAGATATATTGATATCTAGAAACTTATTTGTGGCAACATGACTGAGAATAATTTAGCGTGACAATTTATGCGTATATTATTTCAATATATGCAATGATTGAAGACGCTAGGAATTTGAATATTCCAAGAAGTTGGGCGCTAAAAAATTAGCCTCTAAATTTGTTCCTTTGAGCTATAGTAGCTTAATCATAAAAAATTATGATAGGATGGATTAAAAGTATGGGTAAAATCGTTTACCTTACTTGGAGATTTCTAAGAGTGGAATCTGGAAGAATGCTATCAATATGGTGATATTAGTAGAACAATCAAACTCAAATTATGACTCAATGGGTGATAGTATATGACTAACACGCCAAAGAAAATGAGCTAGGACGACTATATGATTCTTCTTGTAAACAAAAGGTAATATTGAAAATAGAATTACAAAAAGGTATATGGCAGGAAAAGAAGCTAACTGAAGAAGTCCAGCTCAGGTGTATATGTTTGATATACAAGTTATAGATGTTTTACTAGTTAACAAAGTATGTTTTGGGTATTTTGATACCAGATTGGTTGGTATGAGATGTCATACAACGCAATACAATGCAAGAAATACAAGGGCCTAAAAGGACCTAGTAGTAGATGTGAGATCGATCATGATAAGAACAGAAATAAAGTGTTATTGTGTTCATTGTCGTATCGAACCAAATATTCAAGATTTATTTTAAGAACTCAATAAGTTGTTATTTTGTTCCGCTCTTTTGTGAAAACAAATGAGACTGTTCAAACTATGACCATATTCCATAATTGATGGATGCGTTAATATAAATCGTGTTGGTAAAGTAAACATCTATAAGACTAAATGATAAACGTTGCAAGACGTAAAAGAATTTCACTTAAATTATGACACCACCATTTTAGTTCATATGGGAAAGGAAAACATGAAGGAACTCCATGTTAATGGACTTTCAGAGTCATTTTGTTTTGAATAAATTGACGCTTGTGAGACCTCCTCCAAAAGATGACTAGAATTCCGTTCATAGGCTAAAGTAGAATGGACAACTAATTTAATGGAGATTGTACATATTGTGTATATAGTCCATTATGTAAAGTCATGTATGGTGGATTAATTTTTCCTTCATAAAATTTCGTCGATGATTTGAGTAGATATATGAGTATATCTATTTAAAGAGAACGGAGGTTGACATTTTTGAATGTGTTCAAATTATTGTTAGTATGAAGTAAAATCATTGTAACAAGATAATGAAGTATTTGTGATTGGATCATAAAGGATAATGTTTGAGTTACAAGTTTAGTAAAACATCTGAGGAGTTGCAGAATTGTTCTACAAGTTATACTTTTCGAATACCCCACATTAGTTTGGAGTATTCAAGAGACAAAATCAAACCTTGTTGGACATGGTAAGATTAGTGAAATTTCCATTATAATTTTGTAGTTTATACATTAGGGACAACTGCTTTTACACTGAAAAGAGCGCCATCATAATCCGTTGAAATTGACACCATATAAGTTATGGTTTGGGTAGTGACCCAAATTGTCTTTTTCTTAAGTTTTGTTATGCATAGCATGTGTAAAATGTTTACAACCAAAATAGAATACATATAAGTTTATAAGGTTATCCCAACGAATCCATTGGGTATTTCTCCTATCATCGGACCAAAGACAAATGTTTTTTTTTCAGAAAGGGTTGGTTTCTCGAGAAAGTAGTTATTGCGAAATAAGTGAGTCGGAGGACAGTACAAACTCGACGAGATTAGAGAATCTTCGTTACCATGTCAAGAGTAGCGCAGCACTGGAAGTTGTTTCGGGGTTTGCTATTTTGACCAAGTAGAAGACACTACATGTGTTGTAGATACTTCGAATGAGTTTGCGAACTGAACCACAAAAGTCCTAAAACTTTGTACTTAGTCCAACTTGTGGCTTAAGTGTGAAGTGTTGTTTTGACAACAAAGGACCTAGACCTTATAAAGGAAGCAAATAATGGGCCCTGACTTCGTTAAATTTGCTACGAGTCATTATATCGCGATAGTATCCCTGTATGAATATCAATTATGTGACTTGGTAGTCCTTTCGATGGGCATGGTGCCTAACGATAGAAAAAGGGTCTATATAACAACAAAGACATGGATTTTTACATCCTTTGAAAGTTGTTCTTGTCAAAAAGATGTTTTCAACGAAGTTCAAAGAGTTTACTACTACAAGATTTTGATCTTCCGTAGTGATGCTTCAGTCTTTGCGGATAGTTCTAGCAAAAGTTACATATTATGATATGGCAGTTGAATAACAAATACCAACTTTCCTCTCAAGGAAGTTTGATCGAGGATGTGTACTTGACACAGTCTGAGCGTTTTCTAAAATTAAAAAGGTTGCTGGAAAGGTATGCACACTTCAATGGTTGAAGTGAGCATAACGAATTTGGAATCAAAAGAGTTTGATTCCATCATGAACAATAAAGATGCTTGTAGAGTTATAACAAATTAAGTGGGAGTGCTAAGACATATTTCCAATGCTTTATGTAGATGACATATGGTTGATTGGAAAATATGTATTTTAAATTAACACGGTTAAGATTTTCATATTGATGAAAGGCTTAGAAGATATTGGGCATCGATATCTATAAGAGATGGATTGAAGCGCCTGATATGATTGAAGCCAAATTACATAGATGAAATATTGAAGTAAGTCAATGTCGAAATGACAAGGAGTTCTTACCACATGGAAAAGAATTGAGCAAGATTCAAGTGTTTTGAAACATGATGAGCATAATGAAATTTAGATTTCTAAGTCACATGTTCCATGCTATGTACACAACCATATGAGTCATGTGCTATAAAATGTTATAACAGGATAATTCATATGATGATTAGAGAACAGTGGGAGAGATCCTTATGCCATTTTATAAATGCTAAGGGTGTGTTTTCCTATGTAGTAGTGACAAACTATTTGTTGTAATATGTTACACTAATAGTATTGTCATATATTCAAATAATTTTATCTCAATTAAAATATGTGATGAAGGGGGAACAATAGGCTGGAAGAAAGTTCCATGCTTGATTTGAAAGAGTTTCAAAATTAAAATATTGTGACGGATACTACAACAAATGCTAAGTATATCGTTGTGTTGACAACATATAATAAGAGTATTTTGTGTCAAGGAGTTATTTATTGAAATTGGTGAATTTCCAAGAATGATGACACTATGGAGCTATATTTTCACAATGTTAGTAACATTGGTTTAAGCTGAGGAATTCAGGTCTCACCGGTTGACTAAATATTTGCAAAGCCATCTCATTAGAGAATGAGTGATGCGTGTAGATGCAAAGAACATGCAAATACAATAGGACCTGAACAGTTCAGATCTTTTTGATGATGTTTACCACATGCGAAGCATGGTAATAACACTGGAACGCCATATGGGTTAAGTGCTTATAGACTAGATTATTGACTCTAGTGCAAGTGGGAGACTGAAGGGAATACGCCCGAGAGGCAATAATAAAGTGGTTATTATCCTTTTCCTTGTTTATGATAAATGTTTATTTCTCATGCTAGAATTATATTAACCAGAAACGTTGATACATGTGTGTTTAATAAACAAACAATGGTTCCTAGTAAAGCCTCTCTTTTAAACTAGCTCGTTGATTAATAGATGATCCAAGGTTTCCTGATCATGAACATTGGATGTTGTTAATAACGGGGTCATGTCATTAGAAGAATGATGTGATGAACATACACTACTAGGAAAATGGCTATAGGAGTGATGATACCCGTGACGCACATCACTTTTGGCGCGTCACGCCTATTACCCGCGGCGCACCACGTTTCTGCGCGTCGCGCCTAAAGGCATAGCCGCGGCGCACCGGAAGGAAGGCACGTCGCGCCTATGTGTGGGGCCGGGGTGGCGAGCCTCCGAGGCATACCCGCGACGCACCAGCCCAGCGGTGCGTCACGGCTATGTTGGGTAGCCGCGGCGCACGTTCCAGTGGTGCGTCACGGCTATCTTTTCCACGGGTGGCATCTATAGCCGTGACGCACCACTGGAACGTGCGCCGCGGGTACCCAGCATAGCCGTGACGTGCCGAATATGATGTGCGTCACGGGTATACCTGGAACGAATTTAAGTGGTTGGGACCACCCCCCACCTCCCATCCCCCCATATCTCCACCCCATTTAGATCTGGTCGCCCCCCCACCTCCTCACCACCTCATTTCCCCCATTTTCCCACCATTTAAAACTTATTTAACCTATTTTATTTGATATATATGTGTGGGGAATCTAGTAAACATTTGTCTCCACCCCCATCTCTCACTTTATTACCACTATCCCTTCCATCTTTTCACTTTCTATAGTCACATACAAACGTACTCTCTCGGTCTCGTGTCGGCAAGATCTATAGTTGGTGAGTTGTTGGAGGGACGATATGTATATGTGTTGTATGTATGTGTGTCGGCGCCGTGCGTCGTCACAAAAGATTCATATATATGGTTGCATATATACATATATGCGAAATTGTGTTGCGTATTTTTGATGAAATTTGTGGATGTCTTAAAATGAGTTGACATGTGTTGCCAAAATGTTGATTCATTTCCATTTCGGCGACCACGCACTCCTAGAATGTCCTATTTTTAGCATAGGTCATGCCGAATTTTTCCGTCGACGACCATGTACTGTGCATGCATCATATATCCATATATTACGTAATTTGATTCTAATTAATTTTGCATTTGATCTTTTTTTACTATGTAGGCAACCATGCATATAAGCACAGGCACCGTGGCTAGATTTATGAAACATGCGACGGACGAAATGTTTCGAAATAGCATGACGGAGATAAGATGTCCTTGTCGAAGATGCAAACTGAAACACTTGATCAGATACGATTCTGGTGACTTGGAGTCGCACCTTATCCGTCGTGGTTTTATGGATGGCTACACTCTTTACCCGACAAGTGATGAAGATGAAGAGTCGCCCGGACATGATGAAGGACATAATGATCAAGATGAAGGACATGATCATAATCAAGACGAAGGACATCGTGATGAAGATGTCGGACATGATCATAATCAAGACGAAGGACATCAGGTTGAAGATGTCGTGACATCGTCGTCGGACTGGGTGCGGGACCCTCATGTCCAAGCTCTGCTTCTCAAGGAGACTAGCAACACCAGAGCTGCTGCTAGAGAGAAATCGAAGTTGTCGCAACTGGAGATAGACGCCGTTACTCCATTGTATGAAGGATGCGTGAGCGAGGATACCCGTCTGAACGTAACGTTAAGGACCCTCGAGATGAAGACAAAACACCGATGGACCGATGCGAGCTACGATGAGAACATGGCATTCTGGCACGACCGTCTTCCCACGGGGAACAAGTGTCCAACGAGCATCGAGGAGGCGAAAAAAGTCGTGTGCCCTCTGGATTTACCTCACGTGAAATACCATGCTTGCATTAATGACTGCATCATCTATCGGGGCGCGGACGCGGAGAGAACCATATGCCCGGTGTGCGACGCAACTCGATACAAGACAGGGAAGAAGGCCTCTCCTCGAAAAGTGGTGTGGTAATTTCCGATAACTTCCCGTCTGCAGCGGTATTTCGCAGACCCCACACAGGCGAAGCTCATGCGATGGCACACGGAAAGGAAGAAGCCAGAAGAGCATGATGGAACCGATCCGGAGAATGATGACACGATGCTGACACACCCCTCAGATGCTAGCCAGTGGAAGGCGCTAGACATCGAATACCCCGAATTCGGCGACGATCCAAGGAACATCAGGTTGTGCATGAGTACGGATGGATTAAATCCTTTTGGCAACCAGAGCAGCACCCATAGCACCTGGCCCGTGTTTGTATGTATATACAACCTACCCCCTGGTTGTGCTTGAAGAGGAAGTACATACAGATGAGTATGCTTATTCAAGGGCCGAAACAACCAGGTAACGACATCAATCTGTATGTCCAGTTGTTGGAAGAGGAGCTAGCCACGTTATGGGACGAGCCAGCCAATACGTGGGACGCCTATGGAGAAACGTTTTTCCCATTGAGAGCCGCGCTCATCACGAAGGTGCATGACTACCTCGGTTACGGATATGTCGCGGGGCAGGTGGCGCACGGATTCTGTGCATGCGTTAGGTGCATGGATGACACTACGTATCTCCAGCTAGAGAGAAACCCCGGGTCATCGAAAACCGTGTTCTTGGGGCATCGAAGGTGGCTTCGCAAGGATGACCCGTGGAGAAAACGCAAAGATCTGTTCAACAATGAAGTTGAGATGCGAAGAGCCCCATGTCAAAGGAGCGGCGAGGAAATCGACGAGCTGTTGAAGAACTGGAAAGAGTGCCCTGCGCCGGGAAAGAAGCGAAAGGCGCCGGCGCCGTTGGAGGGTGTATGGAAAACAAGGTCTGTTCTCTGGGACCTGAGGTACTGGAAGATTCTCCGCACACCCCACTGCCTTGACCTCATGCATATCACGAAAAACGTGTGCGAGAGTCTGCTTGGCACCCTGCTCAACATGCCGGAGAGGACCAAAGATGGGCCGAAAGCAAGGAACGATTTGAGATTTTTGAATTCAGGGGCGAGCTCCACGGAGGAAAACCGGATGATGATGACGATGACGATGACGATGTGTTAGATGGGACGGAAGGTCGCCGCAAGGGCAAAAAGGCCAAGAAGACGGAATATTACTGTCCCCCTTCGTGCTTCACGCTATGCGAGAAGGAGATCGACCAATTCTTCAAGTGCCTCCTTGGAGTCAAATTTCCTTACGGTTATGCGGGGAAGATAAGCAGATACCTAGATGTACCAAAGCAGAAGTTCAGCGGAATGAAGTCTCACGACTGTCACGTGATGATGACGCAGATACTTCCAGTTGCAATTCGAGGGATAATGGACGAGCACGTCCGCGAAACGCTGTTTGGACTCTGCAACTTTTTTGACGTCATCTCTCGAAAGTCGATTGGCGTGAAAAAACTCGCAAGGCTACAGGAAGAGATCGTGGTGATACTATGCGAGCTTGAGATATACTTCCCGCCAGCATTCTTCGACATTATGGTGCATCTCCTTGTCCATGTCGTGGATGATATCATCCAGCTCGGGCCGCCGTTTTTACACTCCATGATGGCGTTCGAAAGGATGCATGGTTCCATCAAAGGATACGTCCGCAACAGGGCCCGTCCAGACGCAAGCATTGCCAAGGGCTTTCTGACAGAGGAGTGCATCTCTTTCTGCACGAATTTTCTAGACAAAGATGAGAACCCTGGTCTGCCCGTAAACAGGCACTTTGGCAGGCTCGGTGGATGGGGACACCGCGAGGGCCAGCACGAAATGAATGTCGACTTTCAGGGCCGACGCAACGACTTTGACAGAGCAAACCTAGTCGCGCTACAACATCTAACAGTGGTCGATCCTTGGTTGGAAAAGCACAAATTGCTAATCGCGAAGTATTACAGTGACCGGGGTCAACATAGGACCGAAGCAGAAATAGTCAGAGAGCACAACATCCATTTCACACAGTGGTTCAGGGAGAAGATTATGACCGATCAACCGGAGACGCCTTATTCTGAAGAAGAAAAACTCATACTCACATTGTCACAAGGCCCCGCACATAACCTCATGACATATCAGGCATACGATATCAATGGTTACACATTCTACACGGCAAATAAGGACCGGAACTGCGAATACCAGAACTCGGGGGTAACGATGGAATCATTAACAGGTGACGTCAAGGAAAGATACTATGGTAGGATCGACGAGATATGGGAACTCGACTACTGCGGAGAGAAGGTGCCAATGTTCCGTGTCACATGGGCAAAGAGCGTCAGGAAAGAAGGACAATATTTCACCACCATGGTGATACCTGAAGCCAAATCCGGCACGAATGTCACCGCAAAAAATGAGCCATGGGTCTTGGCTAACAAAGTGGACCAATGCTTCTTCATTACTGACCCGACAAGGCCTAGCCGTGTTGTCGTGCGGAGAGGCAAAAGAAACATCATCGGAATGGATGGAGTAGCCAACGAGCAAGACTTTGACAAGTACGGCGACCCGAAAATGGAAGATGACAATGACGATGGAACGAAATACACAACAAGAAGAAGCAGGACAACGCTACCTACGGGTCGCCCATTCCACCGAAGAAGTCACGGTGTTCCGGGACTGAATTACTCAACCGCGACAAAGAAGGGAAAGAAAATTGTAAAACGCTAGCTCTAAGAACAACGATATATGTGTCGTGTGTTTGCATGCATTCGAGGAAGTGATGACAATGTATAATGATGTATTTTATATGCATGCACTAAGATATGATGTTTAAATTAATCAACACATGAATTGAGATTTTATTTTGAAAGTTATATTGATTTATATGAATTTATGTTGTTTTCTAAAATTATTCAAAAAAATGGGTGTGGGGGGATTCGAACTCAGGAGTTTGGGGACAGCACAGTCCAACCACTGGGCTAAGTAACAAGTTGTGATACATAGAGGCAATGTTTCGTTTTGAACATAATCTGTGAATAGGCGCGGCGCATCTATCCGCAGCGTGTCACGCCTACTCTATGCGCGGCGCACTTCGCTGCGGTGCGTCACGGCTAACCTATGCGCGGCGCAGCCCTCTGCGGTGCGTCACGGCTATTCTATGCGCGGCGCATCGCGCTGGAGTGCGTCACGGCTATTCTTACTATAGCTAGGACTGGCCCGTTCCCCCTCCTTTTTCCTCGCGCGATCTCGATCTGATCGAACCTACTAGCCTCTCATCGCCTACGAGCCATAGCCCTAGCCTCTGCCCTCCCTCCCTCTCGCCGCCGCCCACCACCACACCAAGCCCTAGCCTAGCCTCTGCCCTCCCTCTAGTCGCCGCCACCACCTCGCCTCTGCATCGACCTAGGAGGAGGAGGAGCAGGCGCAGGAGCAGGTCCAGGAGCCGTCGACCACTGCGCTGTCCTCGTCTCCATCGACCTCTATAGTCTACATCGACTGCACCGTCGTCGTCCCGTCTCCATCGACCTCGAAGCCCGACGAACAATGGTGCGCCGCCCCCCTAGTCCTCTCCCTCCCCTTCTCTTTGGGTCGAGCTAGCCATTTGGAGATGCAACGGACGGCCTTTACGAATTATCTGTACGAGCATATGAACTCGATGGTGTGGGTTCCTTCTCTGTTTATTTAATTGATCTACTGTTGTGGCAAGAGAGGGATCGATATTCCTCCTTGTCATCGCGTCCATGGGCAATGCTCTAGGGATCTGATGTTGTAGGCTAATAATTAGTACGGTCACTGAAAAAACAGTAAAGAAGCAATTTGACTAATGAACTGTTGGTCAAGATTCATCTCCTGTGTCTTGGCAGAAGATGTGCACTTGCCACTTGATACCCCTCATAGTTCCTGTGTCTCACTGTAGTTCTCCCTACTGTTACTACCTGATAATTGTGTTACTAATTGTCAGGATGCACTAAAATGTGGTCGAGAATGGACATGATTCCTGACTTGGAGAAAGAATTTCCTCCGAATCGTTCTCTTCATTGCTCTTTTCATTACGCGTTCTAGCTGTTTAGTTGCTTGCGGGTGAGACACGGGCATGTGTGCACTCCACATGATTGTTAGCTACAAGTGCCTAAGTATAAACAATTATAGGTACTTAAGGGCGCCAGTAGCATATGTTTTGCTCGTTATGTGTTGCCAATAGCATATGTTTTGCAACTAGTGTGCTTTTATTTTTCAGAGAGCACTTGATCAGATTAATGCTTCTATTTCTTAATCTTTTGTTTCAGTTCAGTTATCAAGTCTAAATCAATTACCTATAGCTATGTTCTTTTCATTGCAATCAGTGGCCTTAGTTCTAAACTTCTAATCTGATGTAGGTGAAGTCTTTGTGTTATGGCCATCATGAATTTCTGCAGCGTTGCAAGCTTCAGATAGCATAGTGTTGATTTTATGCACAAGCTTCAGATAACAACTCTCCTGATAGTAAATTTGCCCAAATAAAGCTCGTACTTGCTACTGACCAGTAAATAAATTTGTCAAAAAAAAGCTTGCTGCGGTATACATAATATACTACTGGATGAACAACTATTTCCCTGGGACCTAATGAGGGTACCAACAGTTCAACGTTCATAAGTCTAACATGCATAATATATGATATAACATCACACACTAAAAACATCAAATATGCACCTTACTCGTGTCGACAGCAGCAGCAGATCGACCACGGTTTGCATAGTGCATATGGTTGGTATCTACTGTGATATATTGCTGCTACAAGTGATGTAATCATATAGGTACTCTGTTGTGGCTGCTGTTGCACTGCTGTTGCTCCTAGCTGCTGTTGCACTGCTGTCGCTGCTCCTAGCTGCTGTTGCTGCCTATCACAGGGAGTTGTGGCTGATTTTTGAAGGTGTTCTGCTGCTGGTTTTCTTGTGTTGGTGCTGGTGTTGTGTTGTGTTGGTGCTGGTACTGGTACCACTTTTGGTGTTGATGGATAAAAAATGATCTTCTAGGACTGGTGCTGGTGTTGTAGGCCTGGTGCTGGTACTGGTGTTGGATAAAATTTTGCAGATAATAAAAATTGTGCTGGTGTTGGCCTAAAGAATCTGTCCGGCTATCGAGCCGTTTAAAACTTTGCAGGGAATTCAAATGAGTTGCCCATTTTCGCCGAAATGTTGATTAATTTCCGTTTCGGCGAGAATCGGGCACTCTAGTGTTAGAAAATTAGCAAAGGTCATGCCGAAATTTTCCCGTGAATTTAGGACTTAGCCGTTTTCCCGTGATCGAGTAGTATGTCGATTTTTTGTTTCCTTTAGATTAACCAATAATTTCCCCCTTCAGAACATGGCACACGACGACGAGGCCTGCGGTTCTAAGCCGTTCTGGAAAATCACCGACGAAGAAGATGAGCAATACGACCCGACGGCGGATGCCTGGGCTGACGCGGACACTAGCGGTGGCGAGGAGAATGACGCCACGACTAGTGGCGCCGCCGGTGATACCACTAGTGGCGCCGCCGGCGGAAATGACACCACTGATGCCGGCGATCAGACAGATGGTGGTAGCAAAGCCAACAAGAAGAGGAGACGGAAATGTAACACTCTCCGCACCTACCGTGAAGAGATCATGGAAATTGATAGCTCTGGGTATCCAATCGCGCCCGAGAAGGTGGTCAAAGGATTCGGCAACCAGATTGGTTGCATTGTCCGGGACACTGTCAGGATCTTAACCAATGATCTAAGGAAAAAAGAGAATGCCCATTATCGGGTTATTCTCTTTAGAAAGCTGCACGGACGATACTTGTACCCGCATCCGCCAGACGAGCCGTTTAAGTACAATAACGACAATCTGGAGGGGAATAAGGTCAACCATTCCGCCAGTGGTAAGATGAACACCGCCTTGGCCAACTGGAAACACCGGGTGAAGGTTAAGGTCTTGGACCCCAAAAATAGCATGCAGGATGTTTTAGCGAGTGAGCCGAGAATCACCGAAGATGAACTCCGGGACTTCAAGCTAATTTGCGAGAGCGAAGTCGCCAAGGCTAACTCTAGTTGGGGGCAGAGGATGCGGAAGTTGAACATTGGTTCCCACAAACTGGGATGCGGCGGTTACAGAGCGGCGATTCCCAATTGGGAGAAGGAGGACGCCAAACGTGCAGAACAGGGCATCCCTGACCCTCTCGCAAAGTACTCGCCGCGGACGAAAAAATTCATCAGGGCCCGGTTTACATATGACCCGGTAGCTAATGAGTATACTACCGATGATGAGAAGGTGAAGACGTTGTATGACAACTTGGTAAGTAAATACACCACCCTAGTTAGTTTGCTCTCGACGATCAAGTCGATTGCATCATAGTGTACTGGTGGAATTCTAAACGGTTCACGCTAATTGTGCAGAACTTAGAAATCGAAAGTGGTGGAACCTCGTCATCCATGCCGAGGCTGCACGGCCCGTGGGACGACACTTTAAATAGGGCGGTGAACGTGACGCAGGGGAAGGAAAAGCACAAAAGGCCGTTAGGTGGCCGAGTTTGTGGCCTGGGCACGACGACGAAGCTCAGAGAGTACTTCAAGGAGCCCAGGGAGGCGAGAAGGAATAGAAAGAGGAGCATCGAAGATATCCAACGTGACGAAGCCCGCGATCGCGGGATTGCGGACCTCAAGGCCAAAGTTGCCGATATTCCTAATATTGTCAAAACAGCTTTGGCAGAACAAATGGGCAGCGTTTTGCCTACCATCTACAATGTGGTTACTCGATGGAATGAAGGAGGTCGAGTGGGGCCGTGCCCGGTGCCTAGCGTGCAAGGCAGCAACTCAAGAGACTTGTCCAGAGTCTCGCCGGCCAACGCCACGATGGCGGACCCACATGTGACTCCGCCCGCCTACACCACGGCGCCGATAGTGACTCCGCCCGCCTCTACCCGCCTGACCATCCGTTGCACGCCCACAGTGGGCGGTCCTCCGCCGAATGAAGAGCGTGCACCAACGAACAACCGCCGCCTGGCCATCGGTTCCACGCCCGCAGCCGGTTCTCACTCGCCATTGAGCAGTAACACGCCCGCCGTCGTCGTTGGCCCCTCGCCACTAGAGGAGCTCGACGCCCTCGCCAGCCAGGTAAATAGTTAAGCGTTGGAGCGTCGATCTTCCTTTGCCTTAGACTGGCCTCTCTGACGCCCTGCATGTTTTCCGCAGAACGACGACGTTCCATGCACTCTCTTACACACAGTGGACGGCGTGTTGAAGGATGTTGCTGTGGGTATGATCGTTCAACCGTCAACCCGCAGGTTCCACAACACGCCGATGCGCGAAGACGTATATAGAGTTCGAGTGCTTCGGGTGCTGGCGGGCTACGACGACTTGTTGCCTCCCATTCAACCCTACCAAGAAGAAGATGACCCCGATACCCTGACGCTGCTCCAGTGCATGCCTTGGAACATGGAATGGCCGAAGAGCCAGATTCGCCTGGGGAAGAGGGGCGCCACCCCGCGGACATCGCCTCTAGAACTACCGGCGCGAGGCACCACCTTGAAGACAACCCCTCTAGAAGCTCCGGAGTGGAGCCATGGCAAGACCGTCGCCACGCCGTCGCCTACCCGTGACATGGAGATGGCACAAGACCAGGAGAATGACGTTGATCTTGATGCCATGGATTTCATCGCTGATGACTTTGATGGCGGAGATTACGTTGCTCCTCCTCCAGAAGAACCCTACCATAGCACGGAGGCTCGTGGTGAGGCTCCTCCTGCGGATAAATCCAATTGCAAGCGTCTCTTCGGTTCTCAGGAAGACACGCCTCCAGATGTCGGCCCCTGCACCGAGACTCAGAAAAGTGCGAAGGGTGGAGTTATTTTCAGCCCTAGCACAATACGTAAGGCGGCTAATGAGGAGATTGAGAAGGAGATCATTCCGAAAGCGCCGAAGCCGCGGAAAAGAGGACCTAGATCCAAGGCCGCAAAGTCCGCGAGCCAGCCTGCTAAGATGCCGCTCCGTGTTCAGGACGGCCCACCTACATCTAGGCATACGAAGATGCATGTGATTGGTCAGCCTATGCTTAGCCAGAGCAAGCTCAAGGCCGCAAGTGGGGATATGCGGAGTTTGCATGACAGCATTCTTTATCTTGAATCGCGTCTTCTTGAATCCAAGGATCCATCATACCCGGTTTTCATTGCCATGGTGCCAAAGGACTTGGGCTTCGTCGAGTCAACCGGCGCGGATAGAATAGTACTGCGGTTTTCGGACATCTTCGATATGTTCCATAGCAATCCGCTGCACTACTCCATGATCCGCCTATACTCGCTCAGTCTGGCGGTGCAAGTCATCAGGGATAATACACCGGGCATCGCGATAGCGGACCCCTTCTACATGCGCCACGACGTGCTGTGCGGCGTTGGGAACCAGGTAGTCGCGTCGACATATCTCCGGGACTTCATGCTGGCGAACCAGACCAAGGATTACATCCTCGTGCCTTACTTTGCCGGGTAAGTCAATATTATTAGCCGAATCGAAAGTGATTTTCTTTAGATTTTCATCGCTCCTTTCCAACACTTTGTTTGGATTGTTCCGCGCAGATATACACAATGCACACTCATCTGCATTTGTATCAGTCATTCGCATGCCACGTATCTCGACTCAGGGAGTGCGGTGAAGAAAGACTACTCCAACGTGAAGAAAGTTTTGGATAATGCTCTCACCGGCTACCACGCAAGGGGGGGCAAAATCACTAGGGAGAAGGTCGTTCAGGGCGCTCGGGTGTTCACCCACACGACGACTTTCGCGTGCGTCAAGCAGCCGGCGGGCAGTAACCGAGACACCTACTATGTCCTCCATCATATGCGGGCGTATGTATGGGATCAACAGTTCCTTACCCTGCCTAGTCAAGTCCAACAATGGGCCTCCCGCTTGTCGATGGTCGGCGATGACAAGGTTAGAGAAGAGATATATGATATCCAGAAGTGCTTTGCCACGAAAATCGTTCATGAAGTGGTGAACAAGAGTGGGACATTTTACTGCCGGTTCAACATGCCGAACCGCGACATAGATACCTACCTAGCAACTGCCTGTGACGACAGGCCCTTCATCACTCAGGAGGGCTGTCCCGTTGTAATCCCTGGGAGGATGAGTAAGAAGGAGTGAGAACTATTGTAAGGCTTGCTACATTTTCCGAAATTAGTCGAACTCAATCGTTAGGGTTATGAATCGTCCATCGTGTGACGGATGCTTTATTATGTTAATTAATGCTTAATTATCTTTCTTTTCATTATTGCGGTCTTACTTGTGATGGTCGTTCGAGCTTTTGAATAAGTAAATGCCGATGATTAAAAGAGTTGGTTCACACTCAGATGGCCTAGGCGGTCCGTTGCGCCTTGTGATTTTCACAAAGTTAGGATCTTGTGCATCCCACTTGGCGCAGCGGCACCGCCTACGGCCGCTTGTATGTGTCCACCCTAAATATGAGGCACACATCGTTACGGTTATGAATCGTCCATTCTGTAACTGATGCTCAATTATGTCAATGCTTGATTATCTTGCATTTTATTATTGCGGTCCTACTTGTGATGGTCGTTCGATCTTTTGAATAAGTAAATGCCGATGATTAAAAGAGTTGGTTCACACTCAGATGGCCGAGGTGGTCAGCTGCGCCTTGTGATTTTCACAAAGTTAGGATCTTGTGCATCCCACTTTGGCGCAGCTGCACCACTTCGGCCGCTTGTATGTGTCCACTCTAAATATGAGGCACACATCGTTACGGTTATGAATCGTCCATTCTGTAACTGATGCTCAATTATGTCAATGCTTGATTATCTTGCTTTTATATTATTCAGGTCCTATGTTCGTTCGATCTTTTGAATAAGTAAATGCCGATGATTAAAAGAGTTGGTTCACACTCAGATGGCCTAGGTGGTGCGATGCGCCTTGTGATTTTCACAAAGTTACGATCTTGTGCATCCCACTTGGCGCAGCGGCACCACCTACGGCCGCTTGTATGTGTCCACCCTAAATATGAGGCACACATCGTTACGGTTATGAATCGTCCATTCGTAACTGATGCTCAATTATGTCAATGCTTGATTATATTGCTTTTATATTATTCCGGTCCTATGTTCGTTCGATCTTTTGTATAAATGCCGATGATTAAAAGAGTTGGTTCACACTCACATGGCCTTTTATATTTCTCCACTTACTACTTATTGTAGACATGTTTAAAACTATTGTTTTTGCTTTTCTTTCTTGTCATTACAGATGCCGAGGTGCTACGTGGTGTTTAGAGGCAGGGTTCCAGGAGTCTACGATCACTGGGAAGACTGCTTCGAGCAGGTGAACAAGTTCAAAGGGAATGCCTACAAATCCTACAACACAAGAGTGGCGGCGGAAGCTAGGTGGTTCATCCATCTCGAGGAGGAACAAAATAAGAAGAAGAACAACAACACGTGGATGAAGACCATCGCAGCCGCTCTTGTCGCCGTCGCCTCGCTCATCATGCTATGGTTCCTAGCTAGATGATTAGGTTATCGGCGACTAGATAGGTCACTTGTCCCGATGATGAAGCATCATCAATCGATGTAATCGGTCCCGATGATTAACCGTGTGATGTAGGTCACTTGTATCTATTTGACTCTGATAAACACTTTGTATTCATAATCAACTGTTTGATGTAGCTATTAGGAATTCTAAGCAGTATGATCAACTATGATATATAACTTGTTTGTCAAAGAACTGTTTTGATACATTTTGTCTACTGATATTCCTCTGTATTTGAGCTGTATATACCTGTATAAATACGGTACTGCGTATTTTAAAAAATTACAGCATAGTATAGCCGTGACGCACCAAAAAGAGTACCCGTGACGCACCTGGGAGGATAGCCGTGACGCGCCAAAGTGGATACCCGTGGCGCACCGGCGAACTTAGCCGTGGAGGCATTAGCTTACCTGTGACGCGCCTGTATTCATAGCCGTGGCGCACCTCTGGAGTTAGGCGTGACGCACCCAGAAGTAGCCGCGGCGCACCTAGCCCGTGCGTCACGGGTACTAATAGGCGCGGCGCACCAGCTCGGTGCGTCACGGCTAAACCCATAGGCGCGGCGTGATAGCCGTGACGCGCCCAGGTGCGTCACGGATAAGCAAAATGGTGCGTCACGGGTAAGCTTTTCCCTAGTAGTGATAGACCCAAAGTGAATAAAGCAATGCGATCAAGTCTTTATGTTACATTGTTATATCACACATACGAAGTAACTCTAATCCTTAGACCATGAGATTATGTCAATCACTAACACCGAAAGAGTGCTTTGATGTCATCAAATGACACACCGTAACAGGGTGACTATAAACGTTGGGTATTCGGAAAGTATTCGTTGAGGCTCATGGATCAAGAGTGGGATATGTCCATCCAAATGACAGAGAGATATACTCTGGTCCCTCTAGGTGATATCACATCGACACCGCAAGCACGTGACTAGGTCACAAGGATGTCATATCACGGAACGAATAAAAGAGTACTTGTCAGTAACGAGATTGAACTAGGTATGGTTGATACCAATGATCGGATCTCGGACAAGTAAAATATCATGAGACAAAGGGAATTGGTTATGACGTTTATGGTTCACACGATCACTAGATTCATCGTTGAATGTGTAGGAGTCATTACGGATCTCCAGTTCCCGCTGTTGACTACTGATTGGAGAGGTGTCTCGATCATGTCTACATTATTCACGAACCGTAGGGTGACACATTGTGACGCCCCGAGATCGGGCACTATGCAGATTTCAGCATTTCCGCCAAAATCCACATAATAACCGATTCCAGGTTGCCACTTGTGATAACATTACAACAATTCACGAATATTCCACAACAACAGAAGAGATTTATACAAGACGACTCAAACGAGTCAAGAATACAACTGATACAATACAAAGATCCAAATAACAGCGGAAGAATCAACATAGTGTCCGACTACGGAGAAGATACAAATTGTACTAAGAGTCTTGAAGATAACCGATGGCGTCCAATCCCTGCCCAGGCCAAGCCGGAGGGATTCCCAAGCTAACGTCGTCAGACTTCAAACCTGTTGACTGCAATGTGGAATATGCAGCCACGAAATGGATTCGTGGGTCAGTACTATTAAGTACTGGCAAGTGGATAAACGATACTCACAAGATACCAGCGTAACAAATCATCACACGATACAAATACTTTGGGTACAACGGAAGGAAGGGAATATTGCAAAGAAGCGGCAGCGAGCTGCACTAACTAACTACAGAGACGCGCTACAACATCCGGCTAAAAGAAAGGGATAAGATAGCGCGACAAAACCAACTATAACTACTCACCAAACAATACCCATCTAGTGTTACCCCCTACTAAGGAAGCAACCTAAGGAAACTCACACTGTTGATTAAGGTGACATTCATTTTTATGGTGGAGGTAATCTATATTACTAGTCAAGTTATCATCGTTAAGTGTAAGTTGTCTGAGTACTTGTTAGCCAGCACTTTCACCAAGTCATCCATAACCGCGGACAACACGGATTCTCGAGAAGATTGACCCTGCAGGGATGCACCAATTTGGCCGTACATGTAAGAATGACCCGCCAGATGGAAAGGACCTTCCACCAAGCGAGGCACTCAACACAACCCAACTCTTCTTCGCATCAAGCCCAAAGAACCACGTGATGTGCGTGCACGGCTAATCGAGCCCCCACGAAGAAAAGGGGGACCCTCATAGCACTGGAAGACCACGCCGCCCTAAATGCCGACTACAAAAGTTCCACCCTGGCGCCAAGGGTTCGCACCTGCATATGCATGCATCAAATGGAAAACCCGAACTAAGTGTGTTGATTTGGACGAGATGTGAATCGAATCAGAATTGCGGGGGGCGCCCATACACGCTTCCCACATGCGGTTAGTGCGCTCATCATGGATCGGAGGACAAGACCCTTTTCCTAATTAAGGTCGACACTAGCAGGCCTCAAAACCACGCCGGGCCTCCTGTCGGTGCCTTATCATCAAATTATTATTACCCAAAACATTAACATATTGTTGATTAAGTTGAAACCCAACTATCAAACTAAACAGGTGATAAGACGGACAACAAGACTTGAGCGCAAACAACACTAAGCATGCAACTACGACACGAGGGCCAACAAGGTAAACAAACAACAGTTAATAGGAAGTGGAACAAAGGCTATATCATGGTTGCAAGGTAAACATATGATAGGATCGAGACACAAGCATCGAATCATAAGGCTAGCATAAAGACAACGGAAAGAATCGGTAACAAGTGATGAAAGGCAGCCATAGGTAGCAAGTGAGTATACTTGCCTGGAATCCAGCTTGGAGAGGTAGCAGAACTTGTCGTTGCTCACATCATCTCAACGTCCTATCCGGGAAGAAGCAAAACACTAGAAGAAACAACGAGATGCAACACTTACAACTACGGCAAAAGATCCAGCATGATCAAGATAGGGATGCATGACATGCGAGAATGCAACTAAACCAATTTAAGTTGAGACAAAAGCCCAACATTTAATTAGGAAGGTTTAAGTTATTTATCTAACCATCAATTTAAATGTTGATTAGCATGGATAACAATTAGTAGGTGAGCTAACCAAATTTAAATGGAATGGGGCACAAATTGTACTGAAAAGGTTGAAAACATGTATAAAATGTTTCAATGAACATATTGAGCTATTAAACATAATTTTTTGATCATTATTGAATTTATTATGCATTTTTTCATAAGCATTTTTATTTTGCCCCTTTTAGTAAACAGAAGGAAAAATGTTCAAATTTAATTCAATTGTGACCAAATAAAATACCACTGTGTAGAGTTTGTTAAGACAAAATTTTAGAGCCCAAGTTTGCTCAATTTGGGATAACGGAGCTCAAGTTATGAATTTCCAAAGTTTCAAATTTTAATAGCCATTTCTGTATTTAATTATTTAGTGCAAGATTTATTACGGAAACATGTTGCAACTTTGTTACTAACAGAAAGAGCACAAGATGTTGAATCCATAGAAATTTGAATCATTGAAATTGGAGCATTTTTCAATTTGTTATTGATTTTACAAATAAAGATTTAGTTCTGTTTTCTGGATTTCGAGAATAAAAGAAAATGGCCGAAACGTTTTCTACCGGGGCAGAGCCAGCCAGAGTGGTTGACAAGCGGGCCCCAGTGCCACGCGGCGCTGACGAGGCGTGGGTGGCATCCGCACGAGCCACCAAGGTCACCGACAGGTGGGACCGGCTGCGCGCGCGGTAAAACAAGAAAAAGGGGCTTATTCCTGCGCGGAGGGAGATCGAACCCGGGACCTCCTGGGTACAGATATGGGCCTTAGCCACTAGGCTAGATGCGCTCTTGTGAATAGATCTGGATCGGATGTTTTAAGAGGTAAAAACAGTGCGTGGATTACTGACGAAACTGAATCCAACACCTGCACGCAACGGTGACAGGCGGACTTGTACATCTTACTCCATCTTACTCCATGTAGCCGACTTGTACATCGACTTGCATGCCATCCGGGTTCTCCAACAAGCTACACTAGCTAAGTAAATGAAATTTACATAGAGAATCCGACACGCAGGCCGGTATACAATAAAATGACAGCACCTAGGCTCCAGCCGGCTGACAAAAAACATGATACGCAGATCATGTATGGATTACACACATCACATGCACATAAGCCATACCATTCACAACTTCCTGCAAAAACAAGTTATGCATAGATACGATATCTACCGGCGTTGTGAAACTCGCAACGACATCTAAGGCGCTACGACAGGACGACGGCGGTCCCATCTGCATTCCGATCATGGATTTCTTCATCGGATAAAACGATTTTACCCGAATCTGATCCGTATTCCGACTCGACCAAACTCTTTGATCTTCGATCACCGCAACTGGATTTATGTGTCACGGTATACCCCGATGGCGGAAACCGACCGGTAGGGGTAAGTTGTTCCACGACCTTAGCAGTATGATCACGGAAACCAGATCATCCATTAACCCCGAGTACGATTGATCCAATCAACCTTGTACAAAACCGATCTATCTCATAGACCGACCACCAAAACAACAATTAGATCACATCTAACGCTAACTACATATCACATATGTACGGATCTCGGGCCTAATACCAGAAGCTACCGCTCTGATACCACTGTTGGCACGCGTAGAGATAAACGAAAACTTTTTCCTACACGATACTACCAAGACCTAGCCGAGGTAGAAGGCCACGAGTATTACCACTAGACGCGCAGGTGCGGATTATCGATGTAGCGCGTCGGGTCGGGGCAGTGCAGTCCCACGATCCGGTCCGGCCGATCCAATCCCTCGAACGTCGAAGTGTTGAACGTACAGCACCTCTGCCGGTATCCACACGTACGAGGAGGAGCTCCGACGGCGGACTGCTAGGTCCGGTGCGGCGGCTGGACTGAGTGGGGCTAGGGTTCCCAACGCATGGGAGAGTGGACTAACGTGCCCGCTGGGCAACCTGCGCCCCTCTTTATATAGCGTGTGGTAATGGGCTTCACAACACTTGTGGCCCATTCCCTCTGTGAGTCCGACTCACTAACTCAGTCCATTTCCGGTTCGGGTCCAACCCAACCAATGCTTGCTCCCGCTCTTAAGTGTGCGACCCTGCAGGCTCATGGCGACATGGACACGATTGGAGTCCTTCTCCCAATCGATCAATCGGTAGCGGCTCCTAGCAGAACGTGCCGACTCCCAAGTCCATTGAGTCATGACGACATACCTTTCAATGCGATATTCATCTTAGTCCCTTTTGCCTCACGATATACCTTGTCGAGCTATAGGCGATTTATCGTCATCCCTTAAATAGCTCAACTCTCTTCTCGATCCGTGATATGTGATTCATCTGACTAACTCTTTAGTCAATAGACACAGTTAACACTTAACTGAGTCGCGCATGGCCATGCTTCCTGAATCATATCACTCGAGAGGGCCTAGAGAATATCTCTCCAATCGGAGGGGCAAAATCCCATCTTGATTATCCACATCACGCAGCTTGCTTCTCATTCGACCCGAACTCTGCCTTTATAGTTGCCTTGTCACAGAACAACGTTTGACAGAACCTAAGTCGGTGATCCACAACTCGGATTGTGCGACAACCTCAGGTCTAAGGATTACATTGATTGAGACATGCAAATGACGACTTGATCGTTGCATCTCAATGTGGGTCAGTCCGACTTGCTAAACTCTTTAGCCAAGTCCGTGAACGTTGGAATGGCATCACCATGCCCATGACAAGTGGAACCGTGTCATCAACCAACACTCACATTAGTCTAGGATGTGTGTCCAGCACAACCTTAACGACCAAGGACAATTAGTATGAACAACGTGAATATATGGTTCCACAATCGAATCACATATTCAATGACATATATCAGATGTTCAAAACAAGGACAACTTAATAACTTTATGAATACAGTGGGAATTACATCATACATGATTGCCTCTAGGGCATATTCCCAACAGTCTCCCACTTGCACTAGAGTCAATCATCCTAGCATCATATGCCTAGGCATCTAATGCCCATACCTCTCGTGTGCGCCTCATGCTTAGGCTGTGGTAGCGCCTTTGTCAACGGATCTGCAATGTTTGCATCCGTGTGTACTTTGCATAACTTGATATCACCTTGTTCGACAAACTGGCGAATGAGGTGGTACCGCATGAGTATATGTTTGTTGTTCTGGTGTTGTCTAGGTTCCTTGGCCTGTGCGATAGCACCATTGTTGTCACAATATACGTCCAAAGGATTGGACGCGCCCTGAACCACACCAAGATCAATCAGGAGGTTCCTGATCCAAACAGCTTCCTTTGCCGCCTCTGAGGCAGCAATATACTCAGCCTCTGTTGTAGATGCAGACACCGTATCTTGCTTGGAACTCTTCCAGCTCACAGCTCCTCCGTTCATTACGAACACGTATCCCGATTGCGAACGAGAATCATCTGAGTCGGTGAGATAACTCGCATCCGTGTAACCCTTTACACTAAATTCCTCATCACCTCCATAAACTAGGAACATTTCCTTAGTATTTCTCAAATACTTAAGGATGTTTTTAACCGCTGCCCAGTGGGCTTCGCCAGGGTCAGCCTGGTATCTGCTCGTAACACTTAGAGCATAGGAAACATCTGGCCTAGTACAAATCATGGCATACATGATGGATCCGATTGCCGAAGCATACGGGATCACACTCATCCGACTTCGCTCATCAGTTGTCGAAGGACACTGAGTCTTGCTAAGTTTTATGCCATGGGACATCGGTAAGAATCCCTTCTTGGACTCTTCCATTTTGAATTTCTTCAAAACCTTGTCCAGATAAGTACTCTGACTCAATCCAATGAGCCGCCTGGATCTATCTCTATAGATCCTGATTCCTAATATGTAAGTTGCCTCACCCAAATCCTTCATTGAGAAACTCCTTTCCAATGACTCTTTGGTTTCTTGCAACATCATGACATCATTTCCAATCAGCAATATGTCATCCACATACAAGATTAGAAAGTTTACTTTGCTCCCACTAAACTTCTTGTATAAACAAGAATCATGATCGCTCTTGATGAAGCCAAACGATTTGACTACCTCATCAAAGCGAATGTTCCAACTCCGAGATGCTTGCTTCAACCCATAAATGGATTTGTGAAGTTTGCATACCTTGTCAGCATTAGCTGGATCGACAAAACCTTCGGGCTGTATCATATACACGTCCTCAGTTAAATTTCCATTAAGGAAAGCCGTCTTGACATCCATCTGCCATATCTCATAGTCGAAATAGGCTGCTATAGCTAACATGATCCGAATTGATTTAAGCATCGCTACAGGCGAGAATGTCTCGTCGTAGTCAACTCCTTGAACCTGTCGGAACCCCTTCGCCACAAGTCGTGCTTTATAGACGGAAATATTTCCATCCATATCAATTTTCTTCTTAAAGACCCATTTGCACTCGACGGGTTTTGCACCGTCAGGAAGATCAACCAAATTCCAAACTTGGTTTTCATCCATGGACTTTAACTCGGATCTCATGGCTCCAAGCCATGACTCGGAATCAGATCCCACCATCGCTTCCGAATAAGTTGCCGGCTCATTACTGTCTAACATTAAAACATCACGAGCACTCTGTAATCTGGCAGATCTCCGTGGTTCAGGTGCTATTACCGGTGTAGGTACCACGACCGGCTCAGCCTCCAAGGCATTCGCCGACTCGCCCCTAGCGGGTTCCTCTCGAATTTCTTCGAGTTGCACCGTGCTCCCACTGACTTCCCGACTGAGAAACTCTTTCTCAAGGAAGACACCATTCCGAGCGACAAACACTTTGCCCTCTTCCCGGTTGTAGAAGTAGTACCGCAAGGTTTCCCTCGGATACCCCACGAAAATACACTTATCCGACTTGGGCGTGAGCTTGTCCGACTGAAGTCGCTTGACAAATGCTTCACAACCCCAAATCTTTAGAAAAGACAAACTTGGCTTTTTACCAGTCCACATCTCATGTGGTGTCTTCTCTACTGACTTTGATGGTACTCTGTTTAGTGTGAAAGCTGCAGTTTCTAGACAATAACCCCAAAATGATAAAGGTAGATCTGTCCGACTCATCATTGATCGTACCATGTCCAACAAGGTCCGATTTCTCCGTTTCGATACACCGTTTCTCTGCGGTGTACCCGGTGGAGTGAGTTGAGGAACTATTCCACAACTCTTTAGATGGTCATCAAACTCATGGCTCATGTACTCGCCTCCACGGTCCGACCGTAGAAACTTTATTTTCTTGCCGAGCTGATTTTGTACCTCATTCTGGAATTCCTTGAACTTTTCAAAGGCTTCTGACTTGTGTTTCATTAAATAGATATATCCATACCTACTCAAATCATCAGTGAAGGTAATGAAGTACTCATAACCACCTCTGGCTGTCGTGCTCATTGGTCCACATACATCACTATGTATTAGTTCCAACAAGTCGGACGCCCTTTCACAACTCCTTGCAAAAGGTGTCTTGGTCATCTTGCCTAGTAGGCATGATTCGCATGTCTCGAATGACTCTAAGTCAAACGAAGTTAGAAGTCCATCATCATGGAGCTTCTTCATGCGCTTCCAACTTATATGACCAAGCCGACAGTGCCAAAAGTAAGTCATATTCAGATCATTTGGTTTCAACCTTTTAACATTTATGTTATAGACCGATTCACTATCAAGATTTAAAATAAATAACCCGTTCTGAACGGGTGCAAAGCCATGAAACATATCTTTCAAATATAAAGAACAACTATTATTCTTAATATTCGACTCATAACCTTGTCTCATCAAACATGAGGCGGAAATAATGTTTCGACTAAGCGCTGGAACATAATAACAATTATTTAGTTCCAAAATAAATCCTGAAGGTAAATGAAGTTGCATCGTGCCGACTTCCAACGCAGCGACTCTCGCCTTGTTGCCGACCCGAATGTCAACCTCTCCTCTTGCCACGCTCCTAGTTCTTACCAGCCCCTGCAACGAGTTGCAAATGTGAATGACTGATCCGGTATCATATACCCAAGAACTATTAGGTGCATCAGCAAGATAAATGTCTATAACATTGCACACAAGTGTACCTGAGTCGGAAGTCATACCTCCACTCTTGGCCTTGTCAGCCAAATACTTGGTGCAGTTCCTCTTCCAGTGGCCATCCTGCTTGCAATAGAAGCAATTGGCTCCGGCTGTAGGAGAAGGCTTAGTCTTTGAGGAAGCACTCTGGACAGGGCCATGGGCGCTACCTCCTGACTTATCCTTCTTCTTCTTAGTCCAAGAACTCTTCTTGAACTTAGCCTTATTCTGCACCATCAACACTTGACTGGCGCCTTTCTTGATATCAGCCTCTGCCGTTTTGAGCATCCCATGTAATTCAGTGATACTCTTATCCATACCATGCATATGATAGTTCGAGATGAACGGACCATACGCACTAGGAAGAGAGTTCAGAATTATATCAGTGGCGATCTCTTCTTTAATTGAGAAGCCCAAGCGATCCAAAGACTGTATGTAACCAATCATCTTGATTACATGCGGACTCAGTGGATCGCCGTCTTTCAGCTTACAGCCAAGCAAAGCTTGAGAGACTTGATACCTCTCAGTCCTTGCTTGAGCCTGGAACATACTTTTGAGGCTTTCGATCATATCGTAGGCCTCAACATTTTCGAACTGCTGCTGCAAGTACGGTTCCATGTGTGCAAGCATAAGACAGCTAATCTCCGTAGACTCATCTCTAGTCTTACGGTAGGCATTTGTGACGGCGACAGTCGCATCATCATCAGGCTCTTCTGGAAGTGGAGTTTCTAGAACATGTTCTTTCTTGTCATGCTTGAGGACTATCCTCAGATTACGATACCAGTTGGTGAAATTAATTCCATTAAGCTTATCTTTCTCTAGGATTGACCTCAACGCAAAAGTGGACAACTGAGGAAGGTTTCTAGGTGCCATTGATCTACAACAGAAAATACGCAAAAACACTTAAGACATGTATTCATAAAAGAGCAGGCATATTAAACGTTTTAATACTTATGCTCCCACTAGAACCAACATCCCTCCGATGGTTGCTAAGTGATTCAGGACCCTAAATAAGCAAGCCGACTAGTGAGCTTTAGCATCACCGCTAGCCGTCAAGTGATCTAGGTAGGCAACACCTTGCCAATCGTATCTCTATACGACTCCTGTTAGTTGGGTGACATCACATGCCCCGGCTCCCAACCTACCTCGCCCCGAGCCCCACAACCGTTGTGATGGACTCGTCTAGATTACCAAGTGCTTCTGCGTGTAAGAGTACGACTCAAACCCACCTAACCGGAAAGAATTGGTAGCACCTCAATTTTATGAGCCCACTACCAAGAATGTCCGACTTGTGATGGTGCAGCACTGGCGGGGCGACCGACTAGACCTTCTTTGAGGGATTAAAGAATCTACCAACTATCTAAATAGAGGTAAATAGAGGCATAACAATAACACAAATGAAGCAATTATAATGTGAAATGGTATGGCTCTCTTCATGGTGATCTCCATCTCCACGAAGCTTGTAAGTCGACTCGTGCCAACTCTTGTCACGTGCCATCTTACTCCATGTAGCCGACTTGTACATCGACTTGCATGCCATCCAGGTTCTCCAACAAGCTACACTAGCTAAGTAAATGAAATTTACATAGAGAATCCGACACGCAGGCCGGTATACAATAAAATGACAGCACCTAGGCTCCAGCCGGCTGACAAAAAACATGATACGCAGATCATGTATGGATTACACACATCACATGCACATAAGCCATACCATTCACAACTTCCTGCAAAAACAAGTTATGCATAGATACGATATCTACCGGCGTTGTGAAACTCGCAACGACATCTAAGGCGCTACGACAGGACGACGGCGGTCCCATCTGCATTCCGATCATGGATTTCTTCATCGGATAAAACGATTTTACCCGAATCTGATCCGTATTCCGACTCGACCAAACTCTTTGATCTTCGATCACCGCAACTGGATTTATGTGTCACGGTATACCCCGATGGCGGAAACCGACCGGTAGGGGTAAGTTGTTCCACGACCTTAGCAGTATGATCACGGAAACCAGATCATCCATTAACCCCGAGTACGATTGATCCAATCAACCTTGTACAAAACCGATCTATCTCATAGACCGACCACCAAAACAGCAATTAGATCACATCTAACGCTAACTACATATCACATATGTACGGATCTCGGGCCTAATACCAGAAGCTACCGCTCTGATACCACTGTTGGCACGCGTAGAGATAAACGAAAACTTTTTCCTACGCGATACTACCAAGACCTAGCCGAGGTAGAAGGCCACGAGTATTACCACTAGAAGTGCAGGTGCGGATTATCGATGTAGCGCGTCGGGTCGGGGCAGTGCAGTCCCACGATCCGGTCCGGCCGATCCAATCCCTCGAACGTCGAAGTGCTGAACGTACAGCACCTCTGCCGGTATCCACACGTACGAGGAGGAGCTCCGACGGCGGACTGCTAGGTCCGGTGCGGCGGCTGGACTGAGTGGGGCTAGGGTTCCCAACGCATGGGAGAGTGGACTAACGTGCCCGCTGGGCAACCTGCGCCCCTCTTTATATAGCGTGTGGTAATGGGCTTCACAACACTTGTGGCCCATTCCCTCTGTGAGTCCGACTCACTAACTCAGTCCATTTCCGGTTCGGGTCCAACCCAACCAATGCTTGCTCCCGCTCTTAAGTGTGCGACCCTGCAGGCTCATGGCGACATGGACACGATTGGAGTCCTTCTCCCAATCGATCAATCGGTAGCGGCTCCTAGCAGAACGTGCCGAGTCCCAAGTCCCATTGAGTCATGACGACATACCTTTCAATGCGATATTCATCTTAGTCCCTTTTGCCTCACGATATACCTTGTCGAGCTATAGGCGATTTATCGTCATCCCTTAAATAGCTCAACTCTCTTCTCGATCCGTGATATGTGATTCATCTGACTAACTCTTTAGTCAATAGACACAGTTAACACTTAACTGAGTCGCGCATGGCCATGCTTCCTGAATCATATCACTCGAGAGGGCCCAGAGAATATCTCTCCAATCGGAGGGGCAAAATCCCATCTTGATTATCCACATCACGCAGCTTGCTTCTCATTCGACCCGAACTCTGCCTTTATAGTTGCCTTGTCACAGAACAACGTTTGACAGAACCTAAGTCGGTGATCCACAACTCGGATTGTGCGACAACCTCAGGTCTAAGGATTACATTGATTGAGACATGCAAATGACGACTTGATCGTTGCATCTCAATGTGGGTCAGTCCGACTTGCTAAACTCTTTAGCCAAGTCCGTGAACGTTGGAATGGCATCACCATGCCCATGACAAGTGGAACCGTGTCATCAGCCAACACTCACATTAGTCTAGGATGTGTGTCCAGCACAACCTTAACGACCAAGGACAATTAGTATGAACAACGTGAATATATGGTTCCACAATCGAATCACATATTCAATGACATATATCAGATGTTCAAAACAAGGACAACTTAATAACTTTATGAATACAGTGGGAATTACATCATACATGATTGCCTCTAGGGCATATTCCCAACAGATTGACCCTGCAGGGATGCACCAATTTGGCCGTACATGTAAGAATGACCCGCCAGATGGAAAGGACCTTCCACCAAGCGAGGCACTCAACACAACCCAACTCTTCTTCGCATCAAGCCCAAAGAACCACGTGATGTGCGTGCACGGCTAATCGAGCCCCCACGAAGAAAAGGGGGACCCTCATAGCACTGGAAGACCACGCCGCCCTAAATGCCGACTACAAAAGTTCCACCCTGGCGCCAAGGGTTCGCACCTGCATATGCATGCATCAAATGGAAAACCCGAACTAAGTGTGGAGATTTGGACGAGATGTGAATCGAATCAGAATTGCGGGGGGCGCCCATACACGCTTCCCACATGCGGTTAGTGCGCTCATCATGGATCGGAGGACAAGACCCTTTTCCTAATTAAGGTCGACACTAGCAGGCCTCAAAACCACGCCGGGCCTCCTGTCGGTGCCTTATCATCAAATTATTATTACCCAAAACATTAACATACTGTTGATTAAGTTGAAACCCAACTATCAAACTAAACAGGTGATAAGACGGACAACAAGACTTGAGCGCAAACAACACTAAGCATGCAACTACGACACGAGGGCCAACAAGGTAAACAAACAACAGTTAATAGGATGTGGAAGAAAGGCTATATCATGGTTGCAAGGTAAACATATGATAGGATCGAGACACAAGCATCGAATCATAAGGCTAGCATAAAGACAACGGAAAGAATCGGTAACAAGTGATGAAAGGCAGCCATAGGTAGCAAGTGAGTATACTTGCCTGGAATCCAGCTTGGAGAGGTAGCAGAACTTGTTGTTGCTCACATCATCTCAACGTCCTATCCGGGAAGAAGCAAAACACTAGAAGAAACAACGAGATGCAACACTTACAACTACGGCAAAAGATCCAGCATGATCAATATAGGGATGCATGACATGCGAGAATGCAACTAAACCAATTTAAGTTGAGACAAAAGCCCAACATTTAATTAGGAAGGTTTAAGTTATTTATCTAACCATCAATTTAAATGTTGATTAGCATGGATAACAATTAGTAGGTGAGCTAACCAAATTTAAATGGAATGGGGCACAAATTGTACTGAAAAGGTTGAAAACATGTATAAAATGTTTCAATGAACATATTGAGCTATTAAACATAATTTTTTGATCATTATTGAATTTATTATGCATTTTTCCATAAGCATTTTTATTTTGCCCCTTTTAGTAAACAGAAGGAAAAATGTTCAAATTTAATTCAATTGTGACCAAATAAAATACCACTGTGTAGAGTTTGTTAAGACAAAATTTTAGAGCCCAAGTTTGCTCAATTTGGGATAACGGAGCTCAAGTTATGAATTTCCAAAGTTTCAAATTTTAATAGCCATTTCTGTATTTAATTATTTAGTGCAAGATTTATTACGGAAACATGTTGCAACTTTGTTACTAACAGAAAGAGCACAAGATGTTGAATCCACAGAAATTTGAATCATTGAAATTGGAGCATTTTTCAATTTGTTATTGATTTTACAAATAAAGATTTAGTTCTGTTTTCTGGATTTCGAGAATAAAAGAAAATGGCCGAAACGTTTTCTACCGGGGCAGAGCCAGCCAGAGTGGTTGACAAGCGGGCCCCAGTGCCACGCGGCGCTGACGAGGCGTGGGTGGCATCCGCACGAGCCACCAAGGTCACCGACAGGTGGGACCGGCTGCGCGCGCGGTAAAACAAGAAAAAGGGGCTTATTCCTGCGCGGAGGAAGATCGAACCCGGGACCTCCTGGGTACAGATATGGGCCTTAGCCACTAGGCTAGATGCGCTCTTGTGAATAGATCTGGATCGGATGTTTTAAGAGGTAAAAACAGTGCGTGGATTACTGACGAAACTGAATCCAACACCTGCACGCAACGGTGACAGGCGGACTACGATCACCGGACGCAGCAACTAGCTCGTGCCGCTCGAAGGCGGAAACGCAGAGCAAGAGGGGAAGGGAAAGAAGGGTCCGACGGATCAGAGGCTCACCAAGGGGTTTCTTGCGTGGTTGTTGACAAGAGGACGAGGGAGACAACCGGTAGACCACCATGGAGTGCGCACGGACGGAGGAGAAAGAAGAGCTCGGAGGCGATGTCTCGGGAAGCTCCGGCTCCCGATCTTCAGCACCGAGATGGAGGAGACCACGGCGGTTTCATTCCCGCACCCATCTTGGCTCGATGGAGGACATGGCGATGGGGCGTCCACGATGAACTCCGGCTGTCCCTCCCGGTTCAGAAGAAAAGAAATTCAGAGAAAGGAGCAGAGGAGGAAGAGAGGGAGGGAGATGGCGGCGGAAAGGAGGGAGAGGGGAGAGGGCTAGGTTTTGGAGATCCTCTCCCGGGTAGATAAGGAGGGGGAGGAGGGGGCCCATGGAGGTGGTGGTGCTCTGTTGGAAAGCGACTGGAGGGAGGGTCACGTCCTTCGTGTGACTGTACGGAGGATGAAGGAGAGGTGGGTGTGGGCTGGTTGGTTGGGCCTTAAGGCCTGGCCGGTTCGCCCAAAAAAAATAAAACATTAGTGTTTCCTTTTGTTTTATTATTTTCAGAGATATAGGAGGGGTTTTAAATAGGGAAAACAATGTTTGTAGAATAATTTAGATGAAACATTGACTCACTTATAAGTCATCTCAAGATTTTGAAAACAGTACCAAAAATATTTTGAGTGGACAATTTGAATTGGTTTGAGAGAAAACAATTTTAAGGGTTCAACAAAACAAAACAAACAAACAAAAAAATGTAATGCAATGCAATGCATGATGACATGATGATGCAAAAAGGAAACACACACAAACTAATTGGGGGGAGGGGATCCCCGGGTGTTAAACACACTTAAGGTTCGAATTACGCGATTGAGTGGATACTGAATATCGGAGAAAAGTTTGGACAACACTGAAATTGTTTCGGGTAATATTGAAATAGTTCAAGGTGGCATATGTTAATGTTTGATTAAGAAATAGTTCAAGGGGGTAAGTGTTAATGTTTGTTAATAGGAATAACAAATATTAAAATAAACAAATAAAGTTTCGTGGGAGAGGTGGAAGCACGAAAATTTTGTGGCTGTCTCCCCTCCTATATAAAGAGAGGTTGGACCGCTCTCTCCACACACAACTTGGTGTCATCTCCATCTCCATCCTCCCATCGATCCACCTCATGTTCATGCGCTTGGCGAAGCTCTGAATGAAGTTTTCTCCACCACACCACACCGTCGTGCTGCTGGTTTCTGAGGGATCCTCTACTTCCGCTGCCCTACTGGATCAAGGGAACGGAGGTCGTCATCGAGTTGTACGTGTGACCGAGTGCGGAAGCGATGTCGGATTGCAGTCGCTCTTCTTTGAGATCTTGAGATCGATGTGAGTACGACTACATCACCAACGAGATTTGATCTCGTAACGCTTTGTCCCTTCGAGGGTATGTTCTCCTGAAGGCTCTCTCTATGCCCGTTACCTTTCATCTCCTAGATTAGATCTTGGCCCTTCGTGTTTATCACGCGTAGGAAATTTTTTGGTTTCTATGCAACGAACCCTTCAGTGGTATCAGAGCTGGATCTATGCGTAGATGTTTTGTACGGGTAGAACACATAGGTGTATGTGGGTGTTGATGATCATGTTATTGCCTCCTTGAGTATTTTATGATCTTAGTGGCATAGTTGGATGAAGCTGCCCCAAACAAACTTTATGTGTAATTTGTACGCGAGACCCGTCTCACTTGTGGGTAAGTGGGTGTCCGTTTCTCCAACTATAGTTATGATCTAATCTACGAAGGGTTGTTAAAAATATGTTTATCAACGTTGTGGTTGATGTTCGTAGGTATGAACGGTTCTATTCCCGATGCCTGTTACCTTTCATCTCCTGGATTAGATCTTGGCCCTTCGGGTTTATCATGCGTAGGAAATTTTTTGTTTTCTATGCAACGAACCCTTCACTAGTGCTGCCATTGTTTACTTTTCTCTCGTAGCCACGAGCATCTTCATTATTTAACGCGATGCTTGGGTCAGTTTTCACTCTGAATGGCGGAATTTCTTCAAAGTTATTATAATCTTCTGACATGTTTGTCCTGTCCTCCACTCCCACAGTGTTTCTTTTCCCTGAAAGAACTATGTGCTGCTTCGACTCACCACATAATGTACTAGAATTCTTTTTTTTCTTTCCTAGGTTGGGTAGACATGTCCTTCACATAGAAAACTTGAGCCACATCTTTGGCTAGGACGAATGGTTCGTTTCTGTACCCAAGATTGTTGAGATCCAGTGTTGTCATTCCGTACTGATGGTCTACATTTACTCCTGTCATCTTGATCCATTGGCACCAAAACAGAGGGACTTAAAATTAGTTCCATATTCGAGTTCCCATAACTCCTCTATGTAACCATAATATGTGTCCTTTTTCCCATTGTATCCGGTTGCATCAAAACGGACATCTCTATTCTGGTTGGTGCTCTTTTTAACTTGTCTGATCGTGTAAAATCTATTCCCGTTTATCTCGTACCCATGGAAAGTCAGTACAGTCGAAGATGGTGACCTGGCCAACAAGTAGACCTGATCTCCAACAATGTTGTTATTCACGAGTTCTGTTTGCAACCAGGCGCTGAAACTATCCATGTGTTCATCATTAATCAAGGATTCAGACTGCCCCGGGTTTTTGGACCGTATAATATTCTTGTGTTCCTCGATATAAGGAGCCACAAAAGTGGACATTTGTAGAACTGCGTAGTGTGCTTTAGTGAATGAATGTCTATCCATAAATATCTTTACTGTCCTTCCTAGCGTGCCTTTTCCACTCATTCTTCCCTCATGCCGCGATTCCGGAACACCAATCGACTTAAGGTCTGGAAGAAAGTCAACACAAAACTCAGTTACCTACTTTGTTTCATAACCCTTGGAGATGCTTCCTTCTGGCCAAGCACGGTTGTGAACAAATTTATTTAGGACTCCCATGAACCTCTCAAAGGGGAAGGTATTGTGTAGAAACACGGGACCGAGAATGGTAATCTCTTTGACTAGGTGAACTAGGAGGTGTGTCATAATATTGAAGAAGGATGGTGGGTACACTAACTCGAAGCTGACAAGACATTGGACCACATCTATCTATAACGCTGATAGACATTCTGGATTGATTACCTTCTGAGAAATGGCATTGAGGAATGTGCATAACTTCACAATGGGTAGTCGAACATTTTCTGGTAGAATCCCCCTCAACGCAATCAGAAGCAATTGTGTCACCAGCACGTGGCAGTCATGAGACTTCAGGTTTTGGAATTTTTTCTCCTCCACATTTATGATTCCCTTTATATTCGACGAGAAGCAAGATGGGACCTTGATACTACTTAGTGCTTCAAAAAACATTCCTTCTCTTCCTTGGTAAGAGCGTATCTGGTAGGACCACCTTGAAACCGCTCAGAAGTCTTGTCGTCTCGTCCTTTTGTGTGTTGATGGTCCCGCCGTGCTTTAGATGTATCTTTTGACTTCCCATACAAGCCAAACAAGCCTAGCAGATTCACTCAGAGATTCTTCGTCGCGTTCATCACGTCGATCGCAGAGCGGACATTTAGGATTTTCCAATAGGGTAGATCCCAAAATATAGATTTCTTCATCCACATGGGTGTGTGTCCGTCAGCGTCATTCGGAACAGCTTGTCTGCCCGGACCCTTTCCAAATATTACTTTCAAATCCTTCACCATATCAAATACATCATCACCAAGTAGGAGGATAGGCGTCTCCCGGTTATCTGCCTCACCATTGAAATGCTTGCCAGCTTTTCTTAAGGGGTGCTTGCGCGGAACAAAACGACGATACCCGAGGTACACCCCCCACAACGCGGACTGCTTGTTGCGGGCCTTTAGCCCCGGTTGGTGGCTCAAACCAGGGCCAAAGACCCCCCACCACGCGCCCTGCTCGCCCTGGCCCCACCTCCGCAGACTTTTGCACTAGGTGGTGGCCGAGCCGGGACGAAAGGGGTGCTCGCCACTGAGCAAAAGCCCCATTTTCCACTAGTGTAGTTTGACTTTTCGAGAAAGGATGTACGCATCCTCTTTCTCACTAGCAATATCCTCGCTTATATCGACATCCTCGGCAACAATGGTGCCAAGGTAGGAAATTTGGATCAAACAACACAATTTATCAATGATCAAATCACTATATACATCAATCTAAATTGGCCAAAATTATACTAGTTCCATGAAAACAAACAAGTAAATAGATCTATGTAAATTAAATACCTTTGTAAATCAATCTAAATTAGATCTAAATACATAAAATCCCTATATAAATCTCTCTAAATTGACGAAAATTATACTACGGACATGAAATCAAACACTTAAATATACCTATATTGACAAGAGGAAGGTGAAGCTCAGTGGAAACAAACGTGTAAATAAGTCCCTATATACACCAATCTAAATTGACCAAAATGATACCGGTGCTATGAAATCAAACATTTAATAGAACCATACTGACAAGAGGAGGGTGAAGCTCACATGGAGGCGGAGTCGGTCCTTGAGAGAGGCGCCATCGGTCGCGGTAGAGGTGGCGTTGGTTGCGGCTATCGAGCTGCCACTAGTGGAGAACGGGGCTTTTGCCCACTGGCGAGCACCCCTTTCGCCCCGGCTCGGCCATCACCAGGTGCAAAAGACTACAGAGGTGGGGCCGGGGCGAGCAGGGCGCGTGGTGCGGGGGTCATTTGCCCCGGTTGGTGGCTCCAACCGGGGCGAAAGGCCCTAAATGAGCAGGACGCGTGCGGGCGCATCGTGGGGGGGGGGGGGTCTTTTGCCCCGGCTTGTGGCTCCAACCGGGGCAAATGAGCCCCACCTAGATGAAAAGTTGTTTCTTTATTTCTATATTGCTTTTTAGTTAATAATTTCAATTTCATTAATAAAAACTAACCAAATAAATAGAAAATGAATATTAATAGAATTCTTTTTTATCTAATTTTTTTCTATTTTTTATAAACAGTTCCATGTCAGCGTTCTCCACTCCTCATGCCACTCACTTTTTTGGTGTGATGTGCTCACTTGTTTTTCCCTCATATGCACAAGAGGTGTTCGATGAAATGCCCGAGAGCATAATACCATCTGAGCTCGCAGAAAACAATTATGTAATATTGTTGACTATTGTGTAATAATGTATCAAACCTGTATGGTTCATGTACTTGAATTTAGTCCACCTCTGTTTTCCACATGTTTTGTATCAACATCTCTGTCGGGCGTGTGAACTGGTGGATTTCTAGTTATATAGAACAAAAGAAACGGTGTCGGCATCATACAGCCCGACCGTGGCTCATGAGTGCATATATGCATATCAAAATCACGGTCGGACGTATGTTGGCGAATTCGGATGATTTGTAGTCGGTCGATGAACTACATGATGTATCAAACCTTAAATGGGGATGTAGAACAAAACAATCAGTGTCGCCATCATACAGCCCGATTGTGGCTCATGAGTGCATATATGCATATCAAAAGCACGGTCGGCCGTATGATGGCGAATCCGGATGATTTTTAGGCGGTCGACGAACTGCATGATGTATCAAACCTTTTGTCAAACCTTAAATGGGGGATGTAGAACAAAACAAACGGTATCGCCAACATAAATCCCTGCCGTGGCTCCTGAGTCCATATATGCATATCAAATGCACAGTAGGACGTCAATTGGCGAATCCGAATGATTTGTACTCGGTGGATGAACTGAATGATGTATGAAGGGACTCCGAGAGGTCGGCTATATATAGGGTCCTCTTGCTCACAAAGTGTTGTGCTAGGGTTTCGATTCAGCGGCTCACAAGCTCTCGAAACAAACACACTGTACCCCTGATCGAACGGCTCACAAGAGCTCGAAAGAAACACACCCCTGATCCAACGACTAACAAGCGCTTGAAAGAAACACACGATCCGTGTGATTGGTCCCAACGAAACCGTACCCCTTTATTCCCGGTTGGTAAAACGGGCCGGGACTAAACGGTCTGTTTCTTCTCACTATATATATGTATGCATCTCCACCATTGGCATAAACACATATGAACTCACCACTCTCCCATGGTTTCTATCGTACCCACTCTAACCTTCCTGCAGGTAGAGGCACTTTCCGCCTCGAACTACCCCTACCCGCCCGTCTACAGCGTCCCCGCCGGCTGGATGCTGAGTGTCGGAGGAGTGCCGGTCCCTCCTGTTCCTCAAGGTGTGGCGCGTCGGACGGACATCACAAACCACTACTACCATGAGCTCACGCCGGAGCAGCAGAGGAATCCCAGTTGGAATCCCGACTACCGCCCTACTTGGGACGCCTTCTTCATTAATCGGCGTGAGAGTGCGCTCGCCAGGTACAAGGAGAATGGCCCGCCTCCTTCGAACTTCAACGAGGCCGGTCGTCAGCTGTGGTGGGGCGGCGGACGGACTCTTCATAGCGTCATGAACTACATCAGGGCCGGGGATAACCCCCGCCTGCGCTACCCTCACGCCCAGTCCTGGGGTCGTGATCCTCCGAGGGAGCCCAGAGCACCGTCCGACGATAGTGACGACGACGGCGGAGACTACGACGACTACGAGTCGGAGTACTATAGGTCTAGGCAGGAGTATGACTAGAAGATCAGATCCACTCTTGCCATTATGTATTGCCTTATTTATCTAGATCTCTATGCTCTCCGTTTAGGTTTAGGTCCACTCTTGTCATTATATACTGTCTTGTTTTATCTATCAAAATGTACCGGCCTCCTCCCTAATTAATGTTCGATCTTGTGAGTCGTTGGATAAGTAGTGTGTTTCTTTCTAGCGTCTGAATCCCACCAATCAGGAAGAATCACACGGAAAAAAAAAACAGACGCGCTAGCGCGTTGCAGTTCGCCGGAATACAAATTCTTTTATTAAAAACAGAAAACAGATGAACACTACTCCTCGTCGTCGTTGTCGGGGAACTCGTCGGTGACCTCCTCCTGGTCGTCGTCGGCGGCTAACTTGTCGGTGACCTCCTCGTCGTCGTCGGAGGTGCAAGATGGTATGTCCGAGATAGGCCCTGTAAGGACCCTAGACCGGCAGTCTGAAACCCTCCGTATGCATACATTCACGATCCCAGAAAGATCAGTCGTGAACAACATACAAAGTTGGCACACAGAAATACATCATCCATTACACGAATACATAAAGGTATTAAAAAAATATCACATGATCAAGTTGAACACAACTGCCACATAGGGCAGGCAACTTAACAAACACAGCGGAAGACAATTAAAACACAACGTAGTTGAGCCCAAGTCACGCCTTAACCTACAGGCTGCTGACCCGGAGACGATCCTAGTTCGCAAAGCCGTCAACTCCGTACTTCTCTTCGTAGATCTCCTTCGGAGGCTCCTTCTCAAAATCTGGTAAGTAGATACCAGGGGCGAAACCATAATGAGTACATTTGAATGTACTCAGCAAGACATCCATCATGTGACTTACCAAACATGCAAATATGCGTATATGGTGGAATAGGTAGGCTATAAATAGGGTTCACTACCAATGGTGTTCATATATGATGACACCACAGTTGCAGTCAGGTTAATCTGTATCTTCGTTGAAGAAGATACTTCAGAAGAAAATAATATAGTTTTATTTCTCTTGTAGATATCACATGTACAAGAGGTTTTGTAAAGTTTTGTTAAAGAATATTTTCTCTTTGCAAAACTTCTTGGAATCAGTTTCCAGAATTCTTGCTTAGAGTAGAAAAGGTTTTCTTTGCAAAACGTTTTGTTTTGTATATCAACATCTGGCTTTTCATCATCGACGATACCTCCACGGTATAAGTTTCCATTCCTTTCCGAACTTCACAAGTTCAATACTTCCTTTCCAAAATTCCTTTTCAAAAACGTCCTTTTTGAAAACATTGACACAATGCTAGCTACATGGCCATTCAACTGTCCATATCCGAGGACGCGGCTTCTTCGAAAAAGTTGTACTCTGCAGAGGTGTACTCATCCACCAGATCAAGTACACCTACCGTGAACAATCACGGACTGTAACAACAGTATGTAAACATCAGGTATCTGATCATAACCATCCACTATGTTCAAGCTAGAATGTGTCTATCTCTCAGTTGAGTTTTACCGGTCACCCCCGGCACCGAGCTAATCCCTGCCAGCCAGGATGCCTCAACTGATGCGACCGGAGGGAAACTCAATCCCACACTTTTTATGTCTCAACTCTTGACAACAATCGGTTCAAGGGATTCCGTCCCTTATAGCGTTTGAGATAGAACACACACTAACAAGGACAAACTTCCAGTTAAGCCCCGTGCCCATGTTGGGGTAGGGTGGCAGTACGGTAAAGGTTGTCTGGCGAAGACTAGGTTATGTGTCATATTTGAAAACACCACTTTCTCAAAAATGACCACTTCCACATTCCTCCGGAGAACAAGGATCCGCCTTTTCTCCGGGTTTTTCCGTAAAGCCTTTGTTTTGTAGAATCACAATTTTAGGGTGTCCACTTAGGGACTAGTATATTTGATGGTAATAAATACCATATGGTGGCTTATGGGCTTGGTATTACCAAGTTTAACTACTGGCATAATAGTAACCTATATACTAGTATAGTAGTAATAGCCACATCAAAAATAGTTTTGATAATCAAGTTTTTGTAAAACTTCAGAGGTAAAACATGCATGATAGATAATGATAAGTATTGTATCAGCAAGCATCAGGATGGCTTGCCTGGTATCTCCTTGTGTCCCTGGTTTTTGGAGTGACTGGAACTTGAAACAGAGCTTCACAACACTTCATTCCTCTTCGTTTTCTAACGCCGTAAAAGGAATAAAGGACTCACATTCTGAACCAATCAAGGCAAGCAACCATACATAACAATACATAAAGCAAGGAAACTAATAATAACCAATCACACAATTATTAATTTAGGCAAACAATCAAACAAACACACTAGGCAGAAAATGCCATTTAATAAGACAGCTCAAGGTTGGAGGAACATATCTCACAACCTCAATATCATGGATTCAGTGGGTGTGCCACTCTCATACCAAGATATTTAGAAACCCAAAATACACTTAGTTTCACACGGGTGAGACTACTAAGAGTATATAAAACATGCACGAAAATAATCATGGCAATGGGTCTATCAACCAAACCACAAAAAGAAAAAGGTAGCCAGTCTACTAAGCCTAAATTCACATCAAGAATAAATAAGACACATGATTTGCAAAAGTTACTTTTACAAATCAGTGAGCCTACACAAGTGCAACAAGGCAATAGACTCATCACAAAACACACAATTCTCATAGTGAGAACAATAGAAACAATGACTAAAAGGAGGAATCCTATAGACATGCTTCTACTAAGGGTTTGCTATGCAGGCATGCATAACAAGTAAAGTATTAAAATGCAAACAAGGAACCATGTTATCATAATGAGAATGAAAACATGTCCTCATGCAAGGATACACAAATATCTACCAAACACAAGTTGGCAGGAAAAATAATTCAATACAAAAACTGCTAAGGAAACTAGTACTACTCAAACATGAAGAATCAATGGATGCATTTCAATCAAGTAATTGAAATACAACCAGAGTTTACATGTCATAAAAACAGGAGTGAAAAACATCTATACTTGCTATAACAAAAATATCCCATTTAACAAAGCAATGCATCAATTTGCAGGGCAACTCCTACATACTGGTGGTAATAAAAAGGGCATTACTAGAGGAATCAAACAACACTCCAAAGATGGATTTTTCCTAGCAAGCCACACATGATTACAACCACTTACAAATAGAAGCATACACATTTCCATTTAGCACAAAAAAAATTCCCAAAGCAAAAATACTAGGCACTCATTAGTTAGAGAACCATATAAAAGAAACACATCTAGTGTGGGGGAAATAATGTTTCCACCAAAATGCAATGAAACCAGTGGGTGTTCCACTAGCATAACAAAGCATTAATAGGTCACAAAGCCTCTGGTCATACTTGATAAAAATTAACAAAATACTAAACTAGCACCTAGTGCAATAACCATACTAGTAGAAAATATTAGGATGCAAAAATAAGCAAGGTAATGCTACTCATGCTATTGTTTTCATACAAGTGAAAAATCTAGGGGTCAAGTACTCATAAGAACATCATCAAAATGCTACTGGTCCTATGAACACAACCCAAAAATATGTGGCTATTCAACCACAAATTCTTATGCCAAAAATTCTACACATGAGAGAATTTTTCCAACATTTTCATAGTCATGACAAAACTACTCATGCTTTTCTACCAATTCAAATGCAAGATAACAGAGGTGATAAAAACACAAAATAAGTACCAACATGGTACTGGATCTAATATCTCAACACAAAAATCCAAGTGCTTGCACATAATTTTATCACTCAAAAATACTATGCAATTATTAACTAGAGATAAAACATATGCTATTAACAAAAATCCTATTTCTCCTCCACTCAAGTCCACACATTCTAACATGCTAAAATAGCTAAGTAACACTTAGACAACAAGTTCGCACAACTTTTACATGCTAGGAAACAACATTGCAACACAAACATATAATCACACAATTTAATTACCTAAAATGCCAAAATGGCAGAAACAAGCAATTTAAAAATCTGTCCACCAAATTTTCTAGGATGCTCCAAAAATTAAACCAAGCTAGGTTTGGATAGACCTAAACATATACAAGAACATCCAGTTGAGTTTGCATCAAAATTCATTTTTAATACTTTTATAAAAATCACCAAAGTGCTCTCTGGTGTTTAACCAAATTGCATGCCATTTCCCAAATACTTGGAATTTGGAAGCAAGGTTAATTGCTCCTGTTAGGAAATTGCAAGGGCTTTGCAATGCAATTTGCCTCACTTCATTCTTAGTTGTGAAATAAACATGGTGCTCATTTTTCTGTTTCTGGTACCTGTTGCCAAAACATTTTTCATTTCTAAACCGTTCATCCAAATGTAGATCTACAAGTTGGAGGTGGTTTAGATTTAGTTGATTTACATCTGTGAATTTTTGTTTGGCCAAGTTCATCTTTTAGATAGTTCTTTAAGGCCAAAAGTAAACAGGTATGTTTCTGTGAAATTTAAATTGGAAAAATGAACTTGACTGGGCTAGATTTACAGTTGGGCCGGCCAGATCTATCCTCACCGCGGCGGGATCCAGCCCTAGCCGCTGACTCGCGGGCCAGCGGACATGGTGGCTGACACGCGCGCAGATCGCGGCCCCACGGGCCAGTTTGACCGCACCAGCGCGGGTCAGGGGCTGCTGACGTCGTGCGCGCGTCACCGCAATGTCATCCGCCGGCGGGACAACTCCGGCGAGCCAAAAATCCGGTGTTTCCGTCTACCGTTCCTCGATCCAAAGGCAACCACGAGCTTCTCTCTACGTAGGCGACTAAAATAAGGTGGCCTCGTTTCCGGGGAGGCACCGGAGGGCGGCGGCGACGGCGCGCGCCCGGCGGCCGGACAGCTACCACGGCGCGGGGACGAAACCGAGGGCGAGGGGGAAGGGCATGGGGCGGACCGCGTGCTCACCCTGAACTCGATGGAACTCTCGGTGAGGTCGGAGAGGACCCGAGGCGGCGGCGATGCCTCGCCGGAGCTCATCGGGCTCGGGGAAGAAACACGGACGGCGCGGGCACCACAAGGCATTCCGGCCCGATTCCCTTTGCACCGAGTACCACCACGACGAGGCGGAGCGAATGGTGCTAGCCGCGACCGGCGGTGAGGTCACCTGTGGCCGAATCGACGGCGAGCTATCTCCCTAGGGTTTCGGTTTGGGGTTTCTGGACAGAGAGAGAGAGGAGAGCTCTAGGGGGAGAGAGAGCTTGTGGGCAGACAAGAGCACATGGGGGGCCTCTTATCCTCCTCGATACCTTCTAATCGAAGCCATGGCTAGGGGAACTGCATCTACAGAGAGCTAGAGGAAGAAGATGACTCAGCTTACATTTAGGTCCCTGGCCAATTTACAAGTACATCCTTTTCTCTCTTTTCCTTCTCTGAAAAATGTTATTTTCACTAGGAAAACAAAGTCAAAATTTAAATTCCTTTTCCCAAAATTCGTATTAGTTGAGATGCACAACATATGTGAAAATTGGCTCAATTAGATAAACTTGATAATTCAAAGTTGTTCAAATTTAAATTCTTACATAAATGGACATTGAATTTATTAACCTACTTAGGGCTTCCAAAAATGATAATTTTTCGCACACATTCTTTATTTGGTGTGTTCCTTATGTGGTAGAAAATTCAAGTCATTTTGAGTTACTTCATAGAACAAACTTGTTCAAATTTCTAAAAGGTGCTGTCAAGAAAACAGGGGTTTTTGGCAACTTAAATTATTCAAAAACTTGTTCCCTTTTGTTTTTCATCCTTATTTATGATATAGAACATGTGGTATTTATTTCATGGCATTTTGAAAAAGTTTGTAAAACAAACTTGTTCAAAATTCCAAATGTTTCTGTGGAGAAAAATCATGTTTTCAGGGCTTTAATGGATTCAATTTTTGGTCTCCTCTTGTGTGTGTTCCTTATTTGCTATAAAGAAGCAATGGTATTAATTTAAGATCATTTGAAGAAAGTTTCCAATAGTAACTTGTTTGAGTTTTCTGTTTCTAGAAATATTGGAAATTCAATTTAATAAGGCACTTGGCTTTTCTTTAACAATGCTTTGCCAAATTATTTATGTGACTAGAGATAGCAAGTCAATGCTCTCCAATACTTTTGTTTTTAAGCTTGCAAGGTTGGAAAAACATTTGATAAGATTTTGGTGAAGCATCTAAGAATGCCTCTTTTTCTGATAATCTTTTAGGGAAATTTATTTAGTGTTTCCTCTTTCTTAATTTGGGCCTTGGAATAATATTCAACAAGTATGGGACTCACAAGATAGTTTTGGAAAACTCTTTGATCAGTATTTACTTTAGAAAATATTGCCAAGGTCATTGGAACAATATGTTGAATATTTTTAGTTTACTGCTTTGCTATCTTTTAAAGTTTGCTTTCCATTTCTTAGCCATGTAAGTTTATATAATTAGTTTGTTTAGTTGCACTCAAACAAACACAACCAAAGTTTATATGTCAAGCAATTAGCAAAACAACTGTGTTATCAGGTATTCCAAAATTGGGATGTGACAGGTCTTCCCCCCTTAAAAAGAATCTCGTCCCCGAGATTCGCAAGCGAGGACTAAGGGAGGGCCAACATACACAAGGTTAGTGTTGGAGTGCTGGTGCTTCCCCCCTTTGACTTTTCTTGGGAGGCGGGGTACTTCTCTAAATTAGCAAATTCTTTTTAAAAAATACACCAGTACTGTTTTAGGTCCAAAACTTTTGTTTCCTAGTTTGATGAGACCTGACCACGTCTCCTCACCTTGGGTTTTGGACGATTTAGAAACAAACAAAATTAGGGTTAGTGCAGAACTACCTGGAAACGTACCGTCAATTATTTACATGAGTTCCTAGCTATATCCCACATATTACATACCACATATGGAGTGGTGTACCACTCTCATAACAAGGTATATAAGAAGCTAAAAATATAGCTTGTGGGTGCAAAGGTTAGGTTGCTAAGGTAAAACAAACAGACAGAACAAATACCCATCGGAGTGGTTATTACTCACCACAAGCAACTATCACTTAATACGTGCATGATTTTAGTTGGATGTTTTAGTTTCATAAGATACTCTTGAGCACAATCATAACACAAGTATAAACTCATGCTAAGGTAAAACATTTAAACAAAATCCAATAAGCAAACAAACAACACCACAGATGAATAGACTATTTATTGACTAGGTTATTGTTTACTAGAGGTTTTGGAATCCATCAATCATGAACAATTAGCAAACAACCAGTAGCTAAAAACCAATGAATCCAATCATAAGGATATTATAAAACACCATCTTCACACAAGATAAAACTCCTATTACACAGGCATAAAAATAAAACAGGACTGCACAAATAACACACTAGTATGAAAAATCTACACCAGCATGCTATAAGAGATAATCATATCCTATAACCATAGAACATGAAACTAAATAATTCATGGCATGATAACAGAAGTAATAACTTCCTAAATATTCTATATCACCACATATACTTATAAAATAAAAAGAGGGTAATACTAGAGCAAAATCACTATCTTCTAGTAGTGAAACTAGTTTCACTCTAGAGAAGACAACAATGCTATCATGATGTTTAAATCTAAACAAGCAAGTCATCAACATAAATGTACCTAATAACAGTACACAAAACTTACTCATGTTAGTAAGCACAAGCATCAAAACAATCCCATGATACAACTATTAAACATGCATAAATTAATTTTAGCAATTTATGTTTTCTTTAGCCAATTACTAGCAAACAAGCAAGGTATAACTCACACAACCAGTAGCTATGAAATTAATGAAAAGTTATGTAAAACTTTTCAAAAATCCATACACTCAATTTAAAATTATTCACAAACAATCTACCAATCAAGAGGAATTTATTTTATTTGCGAACAATTTAATTTTAGCACACGATAGTGAGACATTTCTTAACATGATACCCCTAAGGAATATTATTCTAACAAAAGGATCACACCTAAACATACTAGTATTTACTAATAATAAATACACTTCTCACTTGCATAAGTGAAAAGAAACAATTATATTTTCCATGGTGGAAAATAGAAATCAATCACATAGTGAAACAGGCTATTTCCACACATGTGTATGGCTGGGGATTTTCATCCTCAAGCCAGAATGCCATGGGACCAGTGGGCTATGGTCTACTAATACCAAGGAAAAATAGGTACTAAGCCTCTGGTTACTCATGAAAAACTGTGCATACAAGATAAAAATATAAGGCTATTTAATATAGTGAAACAATACTAGTGCATATTGATAGCAATGCTTACACATGCTTTATTATTAAGAGACATGCAAGCTAACATAGGTACAAGCATCAAAATAACAGTACTGAAATGGTACTGGACTCAAAGAAAACATAGCACAAAATCTACTAAGAAATTATACACAGATCTAGCTCTCACAATACTTCCAAATAATAAACTAGAAGGTAACAAATGCTATTCATTTTTGTTCGAGTTTTCCAATCATGCACACACTTTCTATGGTAGATTTATTGTAAGAAATCAACATAATAACATGTCCTAACAACTCCATATAAGTTAGGAAGCAATATTGAATAAAACACAAATTTATTTCAATCAAGAGCACACAAAGAAACAAAAACAGGAAAACTGTTGTTTTCTACATCTATCATAACTATTCCATCGTTCACTTTAATTTCTAAACTCCGAATCTCATAGTACTTACAATGTCTATTAAGATTTGGTTTCCAAAGTAGATACACCCGATATCCTATTGACTAGTAAACGAATAGGTCATCATCGTATTTTCTCGTGACTTCTCCTTTTTACCAACTAGATTAAAAGGTGTCCTAAGTCACTAAATTTCTTGGTTTAGAAAGAGTTGTCAGCAGTTCGCATGCTTTGGTTAGGTGCCAACCTAAGATTAGGCACAACATGTTAGTCTTGTTAGTTTTCTATTTAATCATGTTTGTCCGACAAGATACGACTAGCGTCATCGTACGTCGAATATTGAATTGTGCTCTTTGGATTGGCTTTTTGAGGGGGTTGCGCATCATGGCATGTGAAGACTTCTTTTGCACCTTTCTCCAGAGGAGGGAGGTATATAACTTTTAAAAGGGGATTTCTCTTGTTTGGTATTTTAAAAGGGGACATAAAAAAGGTGCAACGTTTAGCCAACAGGGCAAAACGAGTCTTTTGAAAATAGACAAAACACAGAGGTTTTGGTCAGTATTGGTTGGTTTTCTTCACGCCTTTTCTTCTTTGAAGGTTGTCATTTTTGGAGCTTTAACTGTTGGAGTGCATCACTGGTAGCAACGCTATCAGCTCGTGTGGCTTGATGGTCCTCTATTATTAGGTCCAACGGTGCTTTCATGGATGGTGGGGGAGATGGTGGTGGTTCACGACGGGTCGCATTATGAAGCGAAAACAAGTATAAGTCTAAGCAACAAATTCTTATTTTTGAATACTATACAAACATTTTTTCTTGCAAAAACGTAACAAGAGGCTATTCAAAAACAAGAGCGGGGCAAGCACAAATCTGCTAATTTTGAGCACCCCACAAACATATAGAAGCCTAGATGAACCAAATTCTACACCACACAATAGCACAAAGTCCTACGGACACACATGAGCAAGCCATAACACACAAGCAAGGCTCCGTTGGAGCTCCGTCGGGGGAGACGACTCAGGGGGTCATCGCTAAATTACTCCAAACTAGACTGATCCAAAATCCTAGAAGTGGCTGAAGAACTATATCTACTTCTGACCATCATCACTGTAGAGCTAGGCAATTATTTTGGTCTTCTCGGGACATCGACAAGTATACAAGTTTTCGGATGGAAACAAGATAATAGAAGTAAAGTTTTGATAAAACCTTTAACTGAGAGAGGTAAGAATATGCAACAATTTGTTTTTTAAACCCCAACTATTTTCTGAACAGACAACTTCAAAGACGAGAGATGTTTCAAAAACAGAGCGGAGCAGTTGCAAACAAGTAAGAAATAAACTCTTAACCGAGAGAGATATGCCTTTAGAATCTTTTGAAAAGATCAGAAGGAGGGAAAATATACTAAAATTCCCTTAGATAAAAATAATTTAGATAGTAAATAGGTTTTTACTCAAAAATACTTTTCTTTCCTATCTGACGTCCATGCTAACTAAGGTCTCCTAAGGTCAGGATGGCTCTGATACCAACTCTGTAAGGACCCCAGACCGGCAGTCTGAAACCCTCCGTATGCATACATTCACGATCCCAGAAAGATCAGTCGTGAACAACATACAAAGTTGGCACACAGAAATACATCATCCATTACACGAATACATAAAGGTATTACAAAAAAGATCACATGATCAAGTTGAACACAACTGCCACATAGGGCAGGCAACTTAACAAACACAGCGGAAGACAATTAAAACACAACGTAGTTGAGCCCAAGTCACGCCTTAACCTACAGGCTGCTGACCCGGAGATGATCCTAGTTCGCAGCGCCGTCAACTCCGTACTTCTCTTCGTAGATCTCCTTCGGAGGCTCCTTCTCAAAATCTGGTAAGTAGATACCAGGGGCGAAACCATAATGAGTACATTTGAATGTACTCAGCAAGACATCCATCATGTGACTTACCAAACATGCAAATATGCGTCTATGGTGGAATAGGTAGGCTATAAATAGGGTTCACTACCAATGGTGTTCATATATGATGACACCACAGTTGCAGTCAGGTTAATCTGTATCTTCGTTGAAGAAGATACTTCAGAAGAAAATAATATAGTTTTATTTCTCTTGTAGATATCACATGTACAAGAGGTTTTGTAAAGTTTTGTTAAAGAATATTTTCTCTTTGCAAAACTTCTTGGAATCAGTTTCCAGAATTCTTGCTTAGAGTAGAAAAGGTTTTCTTTGCAAAACATTTTGTTTTGTATATCAACATCTGGCTTTTCATCATCGACGATACCTCCACTGTATAAGTTTCCAGTCCTTTCCGAACTTCACAAGTTCAATACTACCTTTCCAAAATTCCTTTTAAAAAACGTCATTTTTGAAAACATTGACACAATGCTAGCTACATGGCCATTCAACTTTCCATATCCGAGGACGCGGCTTCTTCGAAAAAGTTGTACTCTGCAGAGGTGTACTCATCCACCAGATCCAGTACACCTACCGTGAACAATCACGAACTGTAACAACAGTATGTAAACATCAGGTATCTGATCATAACCATCCACTATGTTCAAGCTAGAATGTGTCTATCTCTAGGTTGAGTTTTACCGGTCACCCCCGGCACCGAGCTAATCCCTGCCAGCCAGGATGCCTCCACTGATGCGACCGGAGGGAAACTCAATCCCACACTTTTTATGTCTCAACTCTTGACAACAATCGGTTCAAGGGATTCCGTCCCTTATAGCGTTTGAGATAGAACCCACACTAACATGGACAAACTTCCAGTTAAGCCCCGTGCCCATGTTGGGGTAGGGTGGCAGTACGGTAAAGGTTGTCCGGCGAAGACTAGGTTATGTGTCATTTTTGAAAACACCACTTTCTCAAAAATGACCACTTCCACATTCCTCCGGAGAACAAGGATCCGCCTTTTCTCCGGGTTTTTCCGTAAAGCCTTTGTTTTGTAGAATCACAATTTTAGGGTGTCCACTTAGGGACTAGTATATTTGATGGTAATAAATACCATATGGTGGCTTATGGGCTTGGTATTACCAAGTTTAACTACTGGCATAATAGTAACCTATATACTAGTATAGTAGTAATAGCCACATCAAAAATAGTTTTGATAATCAAGTTTTTGTAAAACTTCAGAGGTAAAACATGCATGATAGATAATGATAAGTATTGTATCAGCAAGCATCAGGATGGCTTGCCTGGTATCTCCTTGTGTCCCTGGTTTTTGGAGTGACTGGAACTTGAAACAGAGCTTCACGACACTTCCTTCCTCTTCGTTTTCTAATGCCGTAAAAGGAATAAAGGACACACATTCAGAACCAATCAAGGCAAGCAACCATACATAACAATACATAAAGCAAGGAAACTAATAATAACCAATCACACAATTATTAATTTAGGCAAACAATCAAACAAACACACTTGGCAGAAAATGCCATTTAATAAGACAGCTCAAGGTTGGTGGAACATATCTCACAACCTCAATATCATGGATTCAGTGGGTGTGCCACTCTCATACCAAGATATTTAGAAACCCAAAATACACTTAGTTTCACAAGGGTGAGACTACTAAGAGTATATAAAACATGCACGAAAATAATCATGGCAATGGGTCTATCAACCAAACCACAAAAAGAAAAAGGTAGCCAATCTACTAAGCCTAAATTCACATCAAGAATAAATAAGACACATGATTTGCAAAAGTTACTTTTACAAATCAGTGAGCCTACACAAGTGCAACAAGGCAATAGACTCATCACAAAACACACAATTCTCATAGTGAGAACAATAGAAACAATGACTAAAAGGAGGAATCCTATAGACATGCTTCTACTAAGGGTTTGCTATGCAGGCATGCATAACAAGTAAAGTATTAAAATGCAAACAAGGAACGATGTTATCATAATGAGAATGAAAACATGTCCTCATGCAAGGATACACAAATATCTACCAAACACAAGTTGGCAGGAAAAATAATTCAATACAAAAACTGCTAAGGAAACTAGTACTACTCAAACATGAAGAATCAATGGATGCATTTCAATCAAGTAATTGAAATATAACCAGAGGGTACATGTCATAAAAACAGGAGTGAAAAACATCTATACTTGCTATAACAAAAATATCCCATTTAACAAAGCAATGCATCAATTTGCAGGGCAACTCCTACATACTAGTGGTAATAAAAAGGGCATTACTAGAGGAATCAAACAACACTCCAAAGATGGATTTTTCCTAGCAAGCCACACATGATTAAAACCACTTACAAACAGAAGCATACACATTTCCATTTAGCACAAAAAAAATTCCCAAAGCAAAAATACTAGGCACTCATTAGTTAGAGAACCATATAAAAGAAACACATCTAGTGTGGGGGAAATAATGTTTCCACCAAAATGCAATGAAACCAGTGGGTGTTCCACTAGCATAGCAAAGCATTAAGAGGTCACAAAGCCTCTGGTCATACTTGATAAAAATTAACAAAATACTAAACTAGCACCTAGTGCAATAACCATACTAGTAGAAAATATTAGGATGCAAAAATAAGCAAGGTAATGCTACTCATGCTATTGTTTTCATACAAGTGACAAATCTAGGGGTAAGGTACTCATAAGAACATCATCAAAATGCTACTGGTCCTATGAAAACAACCCAAAAATATGTGGCTATTCAACCACAAATTCTTATGCCAAAAATTCTACACATGAGAGAATTTTTCCAACATTTTCATAGTCATGAAAAAACTACTCATGCTTTTCTACCAATTCAAATGCAAGATAGCAGAGGTGATAACAACACAAAATAATTACCAACATGGTACTGGATCTAATATCTCAACAAAAAAATCCAAGTGCTTGCACATAATTGTATCACTCAAAAATACTATGCAATTATTAACTAGAGATAAAACATATGCTATTAACAAAAATCCTATTTCTCCTCCACTCAATTCCACACATTCTAACATGCTAAAATAGCTAAGTAACACTTAGAAAACAAGTTCACACAACTTTTACATGCTAGAAAACAACATTGCAACACAAAAATATAATCACATAATTTAATTACCTAAAATGCCAAAATGGCAGAAACAAGCAATTTAAAGATCTGTCCACCAAATTTTCTAGGTTACTCCAAAAATTAAACCAAGCTAGGTTTGGATAGACCTAAACATATACAAGACCATCCAGTTGAGTTTGCATCAAAATTCATTTTTAATAATTTTATAAAAATCACCAAAATGCTCTCTGGTGTTTTACCAAATTGCATGCCATTTCACAAATACATGGAATTTGGAAGCAAGGTTAATATTTCCTGTTATTAAATTTCAAGGGCTTTCCAATGCAATTGGCCTCACTTCATTCTGAGTTGTGAAATCAAAATGGTGCTCATTTTTCTGTTTCTGGTACCTGTTGCCAAAACATTTTTCATTTCTAAACTATTCATCCAAATGTATATCTACAAGTTGGAGGTGGTTTATATTTAGTTGATTTACATCTGTGAATTTTTATTTGGCCAAATTCATCTTTTAGATAGGTCTTTAAGGCCAAAAGTAAACAGGTATGTTTCTGTGAAATTTAAATTGGAAAAATGAACTTGACTGGGCTAGAATTACAGTTGGGCCGGCCAGATCTATCCTCACCGCGGCGGGATCCAGCCCTAGCCGCTGACTCACGGGCCAGCGGACACGGTGGCTGCCACGCGCGCAGATCGCGACCCCACGGGCCAGTTTGACCGCACCAGCGCGGGTCAGGGGCTGCTGACGTTGTGCGCGCGTCACCGCGATGTCATCCGCCGGCGGGACAATAATCCGGCGTTTCCATCTACCATTCCTCGATCCAAAGGCAACAACCAGCTTATCTCTACGCGGGCGACTAAAAGAAGGTGGCCTCGTTTCCGGGGAGGCACCGGAGGGCGGCGGCGACGGCGCGCGCGGCGGCCGGACAGCTACCACGGCGAGGGGACGAAACCGAGGGCAAGGGAGGGGAAAGGGCATGGGGAGGACCGCGTGCTCACCCTGAACTCGATGGAACGCTCGGTGAGGTCAGAGAGGACCCGAGGCGGCGGCGATGCCTCGCCGGAGCTCATCGGGCTCGGGGAAGAAACACGGACGGCGCGGGCACCACAAGGCATTCCGGCCCGATTCCCTTCGCACCGAGTACCACCACGACGAGGCGGAGCGAATGGTGCTAGCGGCGACCGGCGGCGAGGTCACCTGTGGCCGAATCGACGGCGAGCTATCTCCCTAGGGTTTCGGTTTGGGGTTTCTGGACAGAGAGAGAGGAGAGCTCTAGGGGGAGAGAGAGAGCTTGTGGGCAGACAAGAGCACATGGGGGGGCCTCTTATCCTCCTCGATACCTTCTAATCGAAGCCATGGCTAGGGGAACTGCATCTACAGAGAGCTAGAGGAAGAAGATGACTCAGCTTACATTTAGGTCCCTGGCCAATTTACAAGTACATCCTTTTCTCTCTTTTCCTTCTCTGAAAAATGTTATTTTCACTAGGAAAACAAAGTAAAAATTTAAATTCCTTTTGTCCAAAATTCTTATTAGTTGAGATGCACAACATATGTGAAAATTGGCTCAATTAGATAAACTTGATAATTCAAAGTTGTTCAAATTTAAATTCTTACATAAATGGACATTGAATTTATTAACCTACTTAGGAGCTTCCAAAAATAATAATTTTTGGCACATATTCCTTATTTGGGATGTTACTTATGTGGTAGAAACATCAAGTCATTTTGAGTTACTTCATAGAACAAACTTGTTCAAATTTCTAAAAGGTGCTGTCAAGAAAACAGGGGTTTTTGGCAACTTAAATTATTCAAAAACTTGTTCCCTTTTGGTTTTAATCCTTATTTATGATATAGAGCATGTGGTATTTATTTCATGGCGTTTTGGAAAACTTTGTAGAACAAACTTGTTCAAAATTCCAAATGTTGCTGTGGAGAAAAATCATGTTTTCAGGGCTTTAATGGATTCAATTTTTGGTCTCCTCTTGTGTGTGTTCCTTATTTGCTATAAGGAAGCAATGGTATTAATTTCAGATCATTTGAAGAAAGTTTCCAATAGTAACTTGTTTGAGTTTTCTGTTTCTAGAAATATTGGAAATTCAATTTAATAAGGCACTTGGCTTTTCTTTAACAATGCTTTGCCAAATTATTTATGTGACTAGAGATAGCAAGTCAATGCTCTCCAGTACTTTTGTTTTTAAGCTTGGAAGGTTGGAAAAACATTTGATAAGATTTTGGTGAAGCATCTAAGAATTTATTTAGTGTTTCCTCTTTTTCTGATAATCTTTTAGGGAAATTTATTTAGTGTTTCCTCTTTCTTAATTTGGGCCTTGGAATAATATTCAAAAAGTATGGGACTCACAAGATAGTTTTGGAAAACTCTTTGATCAATATTTACTTTAGAAAATATTGCCAAGGTCATTGGAACAATATGTTGAATATTTTTAGTTTACTGCTTTGCTATCTTTTAAAGTTTGCTTTCCATTTCTTAGCCATGTAAGTTTATATAATTAGTTTGTTTAGTTGCACTCAAACAAACACAACCAAAGTTTATATGTCAAGCAATTAGCAAAACAACTGTGTTATCAGGTATTCCAAAATTGGGATGTGACAGACTCCCACCTCGGATCATTGGAGACCTAGACTTCGTCGGTGTGGTTGGCCCGGCGGAGCTCTTGCAGCGCCTTCGTCCTCGCCTCCCGAGATGCATCTAACGCGAGGTGGCGTTCGAGGAGGCGCTCTGCCCGCTCAGCCGCGCGGGTCTGCCAGAGATCCTCGCCGGCGCTCTCCTCCCCCGGATTGTTCCGGTAATACTCGCGGACGACGCGGTCGTCCCTGGCGTTGACTAGGCCCTGAAACATGCGGTTGCAGAGGTGGCGGTGGTCGGCGGCAGTGACGATCTGCGGCGTCGGCGCCCTGGCCTCCGCTTCCCGGAGGGTGTGGCAGTCGTTGAAGTTCATCAGTGACCGCGGGCGGTTGAGGCGCCAGGCCGCCGCGTCCCAAGCGCGGGCGGCCTTCGCCGCCGTCGCAAAGGAGCCGAGGGGGATGCGGTCGTCCCCGTAGCGGATATGCGCGGTGAACATTCCGTTCTGCCGTGCTCGGACGCCGCGGAAGCCGGTGGTGTTGTTCCTCCTCGGAGGCATGGTGGCGGCGCGACGGTGCGTGTAGAGGAGAAGACGCTCGAGGCGCGGCAGTTTGTATCGCGCGCTCGTGGCCACGCGGCACAACTCCCGCGCCACGCGTCCACGCGGCAGGACTTTCATATTGAAAATGTATTCGAAATGTTAAAAACTTTTCATATTGAAAGTTTCTTCAAATTCAAATAATTCGTAAACTAGGTTTTTAAAAATGTTTGAAATTTTCAAAATTGTTACTAGTTTAAATAGTTGGAATAATTCATTTTTTAAACTGGAAATGTGTTTGAAATCTTTGTCATATTTTAAACACATTTCATATTGAAACTTTCTCCTAATTCGAAATCATTTGAAATGTATTTGAAAAAATAATTTGAAAATGTATCTAAACGGGGCAGGGAAAAAAATGGGCGGCAGGACAACAAAAAATCAAAATTTGGACCTGTTTCCCCGGTTCGTGTTACCAACCGGGGCAAAAGGGGGGAGTTGAGCGGCAAGCGAGGGCCCACCTCCCACCATTTTGCCCCGGTTGGTTACACGAACCAGGGCAAAAGACCCCCTTTTGCCTCGGTTGGTGTTACCAACCGGGGCAAAAGGCCTTTGCCTATATAAGCCCGGGCGGTTGCTCCGCCCGGGGAAAACCCTCAGACGACGCAAAACGCCTAAGTCCCGCGACGCAGAAATCCCCACGACGCCGTCAGGCTGCCGGAATTCCGCGCCACCGGGCACGATGCGCCGCACCGCCAGAGAGCGTCCACCACCCCGCGCCGTTCGAAGCTCTCCGCCTAGCTCGCAACCGCACCCTACCCCTCGCCCCCGAGCCCGCGCCTGCGCCTAGCTCGCTGCCGAGATCCTCGTCGCCGTCTTGCTCGCCGTTCGACTCTCGTCCGCGCCCTCGAGGTACTGCTCGCCGTAGTGCTCGCCGGAGAGAGCTCCACTGCCGTTGTGCTCACCTCGCCGGAATTTTTCGTAATTAGGAATATTACTTAGTATAATTAGTGATTTTGTACGTTGTAATATTAGTATTTAGTATAATTAGTACTTAAGAATTTTTATTTAGAAATAGAAACCGAGTGAATATTTAGTATAGAATTTTTTAGGATTAGATATAGAAATTTAGAAATAGATATAGGGATTATATAATTTTAGTTTAGAAATTTAGAATTATAGATATTATAACTTGTTTTAGAATTTTATTATAGATATAGAATTTTTATTAATTATAGATATGACTTGTTCAAATAAAGATATGATATAGAATTTTTATTATAGATGTGACCTCTTGAAAAAGTTAGGACATTTTAGTACCATTTTAGTACATTAGCATTTTAGTACCATTAGCTATTTTAGATAGTACTCCCTCCGTATCAAAATATAACATGTTTTAGCATTTTGTAGATATAATGTATCTAGACATGTTTTAGTGTGTAGATTCATATGCATCTTACACTAAAACATGTCTAGGTACATATTGTCTAGGAAATGCTAAAACATCGTATATTTCGATACGGAACCGAGAGGGACCAAGAGGGGACCGAGGGGAACCGAGACGAACACTATGCGTCAGAGTACTACAGGCCTAGGCAGGAGTATGACTAGCAGATCAGAACCACTCTTTCCTAGTAAACTTGTGACTCAAACGGGACATTGCAGATCACTTCCTCCTAGTAAACTTGTGATTCGATCTGATCTGCTAGTCATGCTCCTTACTAAAGTGTACTGTTGTGATGATTGTTTAGTGGAATATTATTTTTTCAAGAGAATTTATAACTTACTAAAGTATTTTATCTTCCATTTGTATTAGTTGAGCTATGGACGGCAGAGAGGGTGAAGAATAGGTGTTCGCGATAATAGAAGAAAGTACACTCCCTGGTGGACCCAATGACGGTGGAGGTGATCAAGACGACGGCTCACAGTACCTGAATGAATCAGGCCAGGGAATGAAGGAAGAGGAGCAACTTCCAGGAACAGATGCGGAACCGGAGAAAACCAGTGATGAACAAGCCTTAGTGAAGGCTGCATCGACATCGTCTAGCAAGAGGTCGAAACGAGGCCTGGCTCAAGAGATGAGCTCGAAAGTGCATCTGGTAATCGAGCAAGTCTATCGATCCGGCGAACCTGCTTGGCCCATCAAGACAGCAACTAAGTTTACAAGCCAATGTGGAGTTATTGTTAGGGACATGATCCCAATAAGTATTAAGAATGGAATGAGCCATCAAAGGACGAAGACAATCCTGGCCGTATGGCAGTTTCTTTTGTCGCAGACCGGTCCAAACAACTCATGTTCGACAAGCTGATGAACCATTTCAGTCTTCCAAAATGTGAAGACGAGGAGACACAGCAGGAACTGTGCGACGCAGTGAAGCACTGGGCTCTGAAGAAGATTGCCGAGGCTTTCAATGCTTACAAGAAAAGATTATGGAAGGAATATCAGAAGAAAAAAGAAGTCCCAAAATTCGAGGGGCCGCTTGAGAAGCAGAAGGTACACTGGCCAGTATTTCTGGCGTACAAGCAATCAGAAAAGAGGAAGCTGAGGTCAGCCAAGAATGCGGCAAATGCCAAGAGGAAGGTATATCACCATAAGATGGCTTCAGGTGGCTACGGAGTTGCAGTGCGTAAGTTTGACGCACTCGAGGCACAGCTGCGAGAGAAGGGGATCATTCCAGGTACTTAGTATTTTCCGCGGAGGTCAAGGAATTGGTTGCTTGGGCATGGGGCGACGTTTGACAAAGAAGGACACCTTATTATGACTGAAAAAATAAAGATCCCCTTTGCGACACTTGAGAAAGTATTCAAAGAGGTTAAAGAGGGAGAGTTCAAGCCAGATTGAGAGAATGACGAGCTTACAAAGTCCCTCGGGAATGCATAACATGGAGGCTGGACACGAGGCAAAGGACGATATCCGTGGTGCTTTGGATTCAAGCCGGAAGATTGTCTCTTTCCATACAGAAGCCGAGAGAGAGGAAAGAAAAAGAAGGAGGCGGAGGTCGTAGAACGGATGGGTGTCTTGGAAGCCGGAGTGATAAAGCAGCAACAATAGATTAATGAGCTTACTGGCCGACGCTCACAGACGCAAGACACTACATTCGACGAAACATACCCATCTCAACGCCGGAGCAGCGTGGCTTCAACGGAGGTACCGGTTTCCGTTGCAGTTATGGTTGTTGATGCCCCTCCACAAACGGAGGCCGTGGATGCAATGAAGGAGAAGACAAGCTGTGTGCTATACGTGTCGGTCTCAAAAATATCCATCAAGGTGGCGGACGGCTACGCTTTACCTTGTGTAGAGGGAGCGACCTCGCATGGCCGTCCGGTTACACCTGGCTATGCTCGTGTCGGCGTTGATGATGTTCAGCCGGATTGGAGGATATTCCGGCTTGACATCCCCTAAGGTGACGGGGTAGAGACACTTGGAGAGGCCGTCAATTCCATCATTCAATGGAAAAAGAGTGGCATAGTGTTTCCCCCGAGCAGTCTGACGCCACCACCGCCACCTTCTCCTAGACACAGTCCACCGCCAACACAAGCAGCTACTTCTCCGAGACGCAGTCCACTGCCGCCACCACTGCCACCTTCTCCGAGACGCAGTTCACCGCCTCCATCACCGCCACCTACTTCTCCGAGACACAGCCCGGCTCGATCATCGCCAGCACACGTCGGCGCCATGGACGTCAGCAGCCCGAGTCCGGCTCGATCTCCGATGCCGGAGCCGACTCCGCCGCCCACTAAGTCCTCTAAGCGGAAGGCTGCTGCCTCTAAGTCTTTCCTGAAGAAGAAACATACTACGAAAAAGGAAGCCAAGAAGCTACCAGAAGTGTTGCCTTACCGTAAGACTGGCCAGGAGTTAGACGAATGGGTGACTGCGGACACAAAACGTCAGATGGCTTCATGGGGAAAGAGAACCCCGGGGCCGCCAAAGGAACCAATAGATTCGGCTGTAAAGAATCACTTCAAGAATATGCTGGAGATGCCGTCCCAAGTTAAGATGAATCTTCCATCTGACTATGATCGCGGATTAAAGATGAGTTATTCCAAAGCCAAGAAGGCGGGGAGAACAATTCCCCAGCTCGGGAGGCAGTCAAAACAATCGGTCCCCCCCCCCAAGGTGTCGGACACCGTACATGCTCAAGTTGATCGGGAAGCAGCTGAGAGGTTTGCTAGAGACTGTGGTATAACACTTGACCAACTCCTAGGCCAATCCGACAACTTCGAAAAGGCTGAATTGGCATGGAAATATGAGTGTGGGAAGTGTCTCGTCAAACCTAATCAGCTCAACTCTTTGACAACATTGAAGCGCCAACTGCATACGTGGTATATCCAGACCGCTGCAGATGGGCTAGACAACGTAATGATGAAAGTTAGAGAACAAGATTACTTCCGCGATGTCTTGATGTTTATTGATTTTGAATATCTTTTTCTTCTATAATCTAGACGCCCTCGACAAATCGATCATCAGCAGCTATTGTTTGTAAGTATCTACCTCAGCTAGTTCGATCATTGCTTCTTATATATATTATCCTCACTGCACGATATATATTATGCAGGATGAAGATTTTGGAATGTAATGGAAATGGTGGCATTGGGTTCATTGACCCATATATCATCAATGATATCGTTGTAAAACAATTCGCTAAAGAGACGGAGGATAACATATTTATGTTTTTGAGGAAACAATTTCACTGTAGTGAAATACTATTTCCTTACAGACAAAAGTGAGTGTTACTGTCTTATGCATATTCCTTCACATTTCGATTTTGCTAAGTCGGTGTTAAGTGTAATTGATGAGTTATGCATGACTATGTATATAATCATGTGTGGAGTTTTCACTGGATTCTTTTCAACATTCACGTTGACACCGGAATAGTTGATCTCATGGACTCTATGGATAAAGGCCAAGAGGAGTACGAGCCCATTATGTCAATGCTCACAAAGTAAGTTCAATCGTTGTCGCACTACACCGTCCTCTTTTGTTCAATCATTATCATACGATGACCCATATATTCTTTTTTTTTATTTCCCGGACAGGGCTTGGAAGCGGATCAGGAAGCAACAACCCGGTTTAACGGAGTTGAATATGAGATTTGACACACTCGTCGTAAGTATTACTTGCTACATTCACGCATCTCTCTTTAATTCCTTGAGCATTATTTGACTCAATTATATTTTCTCGTAAAGTGCCCTCAGCAGCCACAGGGAACAAATTTATGTGGCTTCTATGTCATGGAGAACATAAGGACAATCAAGAATGAGTGGTTAAGAAAACGAGTAAATATAACGCTCCACGATCTCCAGAGGGAGCTTCTACCGGCAGACTGCTTACAAGCACTTCAAGAGGAATTTGCGGGTTTTCTGTTGAAGGAGGTCATATCTCCAAATGGAAGATTGCATTGTTAAGTATAAACAATGATATGCATGTAATGATCTCAATGTGTATAACTCTATTTGGATGTAATGATCTAATTGACATCAATGTAATTATATTTTGATGATAACAATGCATGCAATGATATTTTTTTTAGAATTAAAGGGTAGATCCCCGGTTTCACAGAAACCAAAACGGCCAGCAGGCAATTCAGTTTTTACAGAACACGAGCCAGCGCCCACGCGGGGAGCTACTTTAAGCGAGCACAAGATCAAACGGGGGGGAGATAGGATGAAGCAAAAACAAACAACTCCACAGTTTTGAAACCAGACAACAACTAAGATAGGGATTTAGCCCAGAACTTGGAGAGAACACGTTTGCAGGTGGCGTCCTGAGCAGCATCCAACTCCGGGAGGACCATCATCTCCAATCGATCCGCAGGACCTCCCCGCGACATTTGTTCATCTTCAGAATGATCTCGGCCATAATCGGGACAGCGGAGGGGGAGCCAAAACCTTCCATTGCTCCAGCTCATCCACTGCTCTTCTCCACACGTCCCGAACACCTGGCCAAACAAGCCCCTGAAAACAAATAGCATTTCTAAGTTTCCAAATAGCCCATAAAACAGCAGCACAAGTAGTGTTAATGTGTGAATTCTTTTTCTCACTGATCCACCACCTCGCCACACTTTCAAAGCAAGAACCAACATATACTCCCAGGAAATCTGATACAACAGGCCAAACCAAACGAGCCACAAAGCAGTCAAAGAACAAGTGGTGGCATGTTTCCATTTCAGAGCATAACAAGCAAGAACCATCTAAAACTGGACGACGTTTAGCCAGGTTATCTCTAGTTAGGAGGCGATTATTAGCTAGCAGCCAGAGAAAAACGTGTAAACGTGGCTGGACTCTGAGCCCCCAGACAGCTGGGCGTGTGCACAGGCACACTTCCCCTGTTGTTAACAAACGCATAAAAGGACCTGACATTATAGACACCTGAAGAATGGAACATCCAAGTAGGGACAGCTTCTTCATCAGTCAAGATAACAGTGTTAACAAGCTGGGAAAGCTCTAACCAATTAGCAAAACCTTTAGGGGAAACATTTCTCCTAAAGGTGAGTCTCAGTTCACCACCCTGGTAAGCCCGAGCCACAGTAATGTCTTGTTCATTAGGTATTTCAAACAGGTCCCAGTAATATACAGCCAGGTTGCAATTACCAATCCACACATCACTCCAGAACTTTGTTTTTCTACCATTACCAACCTTCCACCTATAGCCACATTTGGCAGCTCTAGCAGCCCACATCACTCCCTTCCAGAAGGGAGAGCTGATATTGGGAGCAGAGGAAAAGACATTTGGGTCAGGGTCATACTTGAAGTCCACAATTCTTTTCCACATTTTGTCTGAGTCATTGTGGTATCTCTTAATCCAAGAGGCCATCAAACACAGGTTAAAGTCCCCTAGATTCTGGACACCCAACCCTCCAAATTCTTTTATCAGGGAGACCAAGTCCCAGTTAGCGGTGGTATTTTATTATTATTCTCAGAGTCACTCCACAAGAAGTGAGCCATCTGGGAGTTAATGGCTTTAATATCCCACTTTGGAAACTTAATAACAAATAGCAGGTACATGGGAATGCTAGCCAGACATGCTTTCAGAAGCACTAGTCTGCTTTGGGGGGTTGTAAATCCTCTTTTCTTAGCTTGGTATAGTGGAGTGGCACACCAAGTTAATTACAAGGGAAATCTTCTATCTTACAACAAAAGATCTGGGAAAATTGATTTTTTTGACCATCCTCTACATGTACAGACATAAGGTCATACTTATGATAATTAATTCTCATGCCAGACATTTGTTGAAAACAAGAAAGAATACACTTCAGTTTCCTAGCAAAGTCAACATTAGCTTCAAGGAATAGAATTGTGTCATCAGCATACTACAAGCTAATGACCCCACCAGGAATCACTTGAGGAAGGAGGCCTTGGATTAAACCACCAGTTCCAGCTTTAGACAGCATTTTAGAAAACACATCCCCCACTAGATTAAACAGAATGGGGGGAGCAGGGGTCTCCTTGTTTGAGACCTGTGCCTACTTTAAAGTAGGAGCTATTAGTATCATTAATCCTACCAGAAAGAGAACCCCCCACCAGAAGATGCTTGATCCAAGTTCTAAAAGAGGCTCAAACCCTCTAGAGGAAAGCATTTCATCCAAGAAACTCCAATCTACTCCGTCATAGGCCTTTTCATAGTCTAATTTTAAGATTAGGGAAGGATCCCCCCTAGAATGTGCAGCATGGATGAGCTCCTGAGCTGACACCACACTTTCCAGAATGAACCTACCTTTAATAAAGGCAGTTTGGTTGGGACAGATTAATGTACTGCCAACCAAAGAAAGTCTATTAGTAATTGCTTTTTAAATAATTTTCAAACTGCAGTTACCCAGGCTAATAGGCCTGAAATTTTTCATATCTCTAGCTTCAGGTTCCTTTGGAATCAGAGTCACAATGGCATAATTAAGCCTGGCAACAGGAAAATTACCAAGCTCAAAATCCTTAACTAAAGCCATGAAATCATCCTTAATGGTGTCCCAAAACTTTTTATAAAAGAGGAAAGAAAACCCATCAGGGCCTGGAGCTCCATTGGCATAAGAGCCAAAGATAGCTTCCTTAATTTCTTCCTCAGAGAAAGGTTTCTGTAACATAAGATTTTCTTCAGAGGTAACCATGTCCTCATGATCCCAAAAACCCTCTCCTAAAGATAAATTCATCCTGGATTCAGCAGCAAATAGGGACTTATAAAAGTCAACTGCCACTTTAAGGATGTCACTAGTTTGGTCAACAAGACCATCAGGTCCATCAAGGATAGCTAGCTGCTTCTTCCTTCTTCTCTGGTTGGCTACAACATGGAAATAGGAGGTATTCCTATCACCCTCCTCGACAAACTTATCCCTAGACCTCTGCCATGCTTTGGTTTCTTATAATTTGAGGAGCCTATCCAGATCACATCTAATCTGTTTTAATCTAGTTTTTTCTTGATCAGAAAGGAGGTTGGATTCAGAAAAGGTATCCAAGATGTCAAATTCCTGGATAAGATCATTCCTCTCCTTTCTATTAGCAGCATCAATATTAATGCTCCAACCTTTGCAATTTTTTCCTGAGGTTCCTAAGCTTGAACTGCCACCTATCAATAGGGGAGGTCAAAGCACAAGGGAGAGCCCATACCCTCTTAACTAAAGAATGAAAATCTGGATATTCCAACCACCACTTCTCAAACTTAAACAGTCTAGGAGGTGGAGGGACATCAGAGCAGGTATCCAGCAAGAGGGGGGTATGGTCACTGACAGGTTTTGGCAAGGCCCTAACAGTAGTGAGAGGGTACTTACCATCCCATTCAGTGCTAGCTAACACCCTATCCAAAGTGGCCATAATGGGGTAATCTTGGTTATTAGACCAAGTATACCTCCTATTAGCAAGATCATAATTAATCAGAGCCCAAGAATTGATCCAGTCATTAAACAAGTAGGACCAGTTAACATTAACTGTCCCATTGTTCTTTTCAGAGGCATCCCTAATAAGATTGAAGTATCCACCTAATAAAGTAGGTAGGGAGCTCTTATCCATGATATCATGTAATTCAGCAATGAATTGCAACTTGAAATCATAATAGGGAGTACCATAGACCACAACTAATTGCCAGGAGAAATTATCCATAAGGTTCCTGACACTCACAGAGACACAAAATTCAAAACATGTATGAGAGATAATTTCAAACTTGTCTTTTCTAAACCCCACCAAGATACCACCAGCAGTACCTTTAGTAGGAAGGGTCACCCAGGAAAACTCCCATGGTCCAGAAATGAAATTCAGAAAATTGGGAGGGAAAACCATCTTTTTAGTGTCCTGAATCCCCACAAAATCCAACCTATTTTACAAATGAAATCTGCTAAAGCTTGTTTGAGGCCAGGTCACCCTATGGCTCTACTATTCCAGAGCCCTCCTATCATGGAAAATGTGTTTGTTTTTTCTAGTTACAGTTGTCCAAGGATTGCTTTTAAGGCCAGTCTCAGGATCAGCCAACTGATCTAAGTTCCGACAAGCAACATTACTAGTCTTGGATGGTGTAATAGCAGGGAATTTCACATCACATTCAAGATCAACTGTTTGAGGAAGGGAAACAATTGGATTTTCTACTTCAAATCTATGATTGAGAGCAATCTCATCATGAACCATTTTTTCAATATTTAATTGTTCTTCTGCAACACTTGATCCACATGAGATATCTAAAACATCTAACATATCACCTAGGATATGAGGATCAAGGACAGCAAAAGAATTACATTTAAATGTACGAGGAACTTCTAGATTCTTCTTCATCTTATACTTTTCTGCTTTCTCAACAATGTTGCCAGCTCCATGGTTCCTGGCACTGCTCCTAGTAGCAATAGTGGGGCCCCACTTGGGTTTCTTGGTCTCTTTAGTAGGTGGAACTGCAGAGGAAACTTCTTCCATAGAGGGGAGCAGAGTTCTTTTTGCACCACTAATGAGAGTAACAACCTCAGGATTGAGGTGTTCAGAGCAAGGGTCTTCATCAGGGGCATCTTCATCTGTATCCATCCCAGCATCAAACAGCTCCTTGTAGAGGTCCAGGTCAATAGTGGAATTTTCTAGCTGAAGAATACATCTAGGAGCAACAAATTCAGGAACAGGCTCAGGTATCACTTGCAGGGTCTTAGGGAAAGGTCCATCCTAATCCCAGACTTCATCATCAAGCTTTTCATATTGGAGCTTGTCAGGGAGGGAGCCAGTAGGACTGAGGCAATGATCAACTGCAGATAGCTCAGGGCAACTCATGGTATCATCTTCCATGACACCCTTACCAGCCCTTTGACCAATGGAAGGGGCCACAAGAGGGAGAGCAGAAGGTGGAGCATTAGAGCCAACAGCTATCAGATCATCCTCCATAGCAACAATCTGATTATCAAGGTCATCAGGCCCATCATCAGGTGAGACAGAGTCTTCAACATCATTTTCCACTTCAATGTGCAGCAGGTAAAGGGCTTGATTAATCTCAACCACTCTCTGAGAAGGGATCTTAGACATGTCCTTCACAGATACAAGCATCCTAACAACAGAATACATAGACTTAAAGAGCACAGACCAGTCAATGTCAACCAAAACCCCTAAGATAGAAGCAACTTGAGCAAATTTTTCTCGGCACCCTATTTTGGTGGTATCCCTCTGACCTTCACCCACAGCTCATCCAGATATCCATATTCTTTGACTTCACCATCCCAAGAAGTAATCTTAATGGTGACACCTTCTCCAAATCAAATGCAGGAAATTCACTCAGATCCGAGACCTTCTTCCAAGGGGGAAACTAACCAAGAAAGAGTTAGTTTCAAGTTCCCTCATCTGCCATGGCAATTTCCTTTCCTTGCAGAACATGGAGTTGAAGTTGGCCTCGAGCTCAACCAGAGAGAGTTCTCCTTTCTTAACTGAAACGACACCACAGTTTGAGAAATTGAGCCACTTGGTAGACTCCACAAAAGGTAAATCGATATGAAAGAAACCAGCCCTAGATTGCCACTACCAAAGTACTCTGCGGATGGGTGTTCCTTCAACCATTCAGGGCAAGAATTCACAGGGTGTCCAGGGAGGTTGCAAATGAAGCAGATCCTAGGCTTAACACAATTTCCAACGAAATGTACCGGATCTCCACAATTGAAGCAAATCAGTTTACTATACCTAGGATCCAGAACTTGCTCAGGCAGTGCAGGAACTTCAGAACTAGCTGATTGAGACAAAGTTGATCTATCAGAAGAGCCCGGCTGAAGTGGTGCACTAACCGACTGACCTTGATTAACAGCGGGAGGAACTTGGTTCTTCTTGGGATAGAATCGCTGAGGAGGTCGATAGTACGTCTGATTCTGGACGGGTGGAAGGCAAGCAGGAGCTGCAGAACCAGTCGCCGCAGTAGGTTGACGGCTTGTGCAGGCACGGCCGCTGTAGGTGGCCCGCCAGATCGACCACGACCCCGCCCCGAGGCAGAGAGACCACCCTGCATCTTCCAACAGAGGACTTCAACAAAGGACCCCGGACCCGACTGGGATGGCGGCCTGAAGGATGGATCACGGTGGTGGAGGAGGGTGGAGGTGGTGGCGGGGTAACAATCGGCGATAGTGACCTTGGCGTCTTCGATCCCCTTCTGGATCTAGACGAGGAGCCTTCTAGAGTTATCCCCTCCACGGAAAAAAGACGAAACCGCCCATAGCTGGTCGTCGAACTCCTCGACCTCCTCCACCTCCACTCCAAAGTCACCGACTGGTGGGGACACGCAGGACCGAGCAACTGGTCCCACCCTCCGTGAATTTTCAACCCTCCCACCATGGCTGAGCTCTGGAAAAGTAGCACGATCACCCGGCCAAGGTGGAGCAGGATCCAGAGGGCGGGGGAGACTGACCCGCACCATTCCAACCTGCACCGTCGGACGTGCGGGAGGCGCGGCGAAGGGGCCAACCGGCGACGTAAACACCTGCGTCGCGCGGCGAGGCGAAGCAACACCTACCGAATCGCGGCCAGGGGAACTACCCCCCGACACCGTCGATGCACATGAGCTTGCTTCGAGGGCCGCCTCCGATGAAGTAACTGCGTCGGGGACGAATCGGGTCGGAGCTGGGAACAGAGTAGCCGAGGAAGCAATCAAGGGATTAGGGAAGGAGGCTGGGAGGGCCCGGTGATAGCCCGACGGCGATCTCCCGGCGGCGAGGGGGCGGGTGGGTCTCCGACAGGGAGGCGCCAAAACGGGAGCGGGGAGAACGTCATCTTTTTTTTTATCACACTGTGTTATTTTATGAGGTGATAGTCATGAAATGATTTTTATGATGATTGCTATCGATGTGCAAAAAATATGTCATTTACAACCTCACCGAAAAAAAACAGCCCCAAAAGAAACATGCCAAAGCTGTGCCGCGGCAGAGAAGCATGCCAAAGCTCTGCCACGGCAGGGAACCTTTTGCCCCGGTTGGTAACGTGGGCGCTCCTTTTATCCCGGTTGGTATCAACCACCGAGTCATTAGGAGGGCTTTAGCCCGGGTTTGCGAAACCCGGTTGGGCATCAGGTGCGTAAGCACCCCCCCTCCCCCCCCCCCCAACCGGGGCAAAAGAGCTTCCCTCCAATAGAGTGCGTTGATCGAGGCAAGGGAGGATGTAGCGGAGGAGGTGGACAGGGATGGGGATGGAAGTCAGGGTGAAGAGAGAGCGAAAAGTACTAACTTAGTAGTGGTGTGGAACGTCCGGTCCACACCACTAATAGTTTGCACACATGTGTCATGGAGACATGTGCCATGCCACTAATATGTTCGGTACAGGAACAGACTAATGGACGATATAATTGCAGGGACTCATATTACCACACCACTAGTAAATCATATGTAGATTCGTGGGCGTATATGCAACACCACTGGTATTTTTGGCATCCGGACGCAATATACCAGTGAGGCAACACCACAGATGCGCTGTAGGGCCGAATGAACAGTTTGGGGGCCAAATGGACAAAATCCCCCAAGTTATAATAAGCCACATGGGGGCATGTATACAACTCAATGAGAAGGGCTATACACTCCAGGACCATTTCAAGGAGCTATAGTCATGTTTGAAGAGTCTAACATGACTTCGATCGACATGACGGGAGAGGAATATTTAACATGCAACTTGGAAAGTCTAGAACTTCCGATGTTTCTACAGTCGAGCCTTTTCCCCGGACCCTCTCCTAAAATAGGACCAAGCCAGCGTCCACTAAAGAGACAAAACATATTCATCCCACATCAATGTGGCAATTCTCAAAAGAAAACGATAATATATCGTACAAACGTCCTACTTACTATTTTCTCATTCGACAATGTTTCTCGACACAACCCTACTCAAGTTGTTTGAGTACAATGTGCAACTACTTGGTCTGACTAGGCATCATACACTACCATCACTCTAACAATATCAATATTGAACAGTTCATTTATGATATTATTATCGGTCATAACCATATCCATCAACAAATTATAATCTCCACGGACGAGGAGGGTCCATGTGTGATCCGGTCCCTCACACGATGTCTACTAACTTCATCCATCTGCGATATGGTGGAGTCATGGTCGATTGTTTTGCACCCCTCGCAGGTTCTACCACATAGCTTAATTCTCTTCAACCCGACAGCTCTCTCCATGACAAGCCTTATGTAATTTGTCACCTTTTCTTCCTCTTCAAACCCTTCTATCACCAGCAACTTCAGGTTGAGGTGCTTCAAATCCTTTGGTGGATCCTGCATCATGTTGGTCTTGCCGGCACTATCCTTATTTATTTTGACACATGAATGTCGAGATACCTTCATGCATGGACAGAGAGAATAAAACAAAATATAAAACATGCAACATAAAAAACTTGGCATTAAAGGGTTGAAATGAACAAATATTTGTAATTCAAAGTTTAGGGCTCTTCAAAATTTATGTAGGAATTGCATGAACAAAATAGGTGATATGTAAAAGTAATGCAAATTAATATGTTTCTCAGCTACATGAGAATAGGAGGAATATATGTTAAACATGAGATAATATAAAAGAAGGGCAATTAAGAGACTACTGACTGTGAACTTCTGCAGGGAAGGTGCAGCTTCAAGGATAAAGAGGGTCCAGCTAAGATCACACTCAGGAAAGATACGGCAAAGATGCACATCCATGAGATTTCTGAATATATTAGTGAGCTGCCTGGGATGTTCCGGCTTAATCCAAATCTGCAGCAAGATACATACTTGGAATTGGTAGAGAAGATGGAATCACATATAGGCAATTATTGCATGCATGCGCACCATAGATTAAATTCACTTACCATTTGGCAACGAAAACTGAGATACAGTTTGGACAGCTTATCGGCACTTGTTGAGAAGCACTCGCTGAGCCCGAATGGCGCCTGCCACGTCTTGGCATGAGAAGAGAGGCTCACCTCGTGAAGCTCGGGAACGTGGCCGAAGTGCACCGGAGGGTTCTCGTAGTGCCAGTAACACCGCATTTTCCGGAGCTTGGGGACGGAGATGAGCTCGATCCTTGTGCACCGGAAGCTTGTGAACTTGAGCTTCTGCAGCCCGGAGCATGGTGCGTCAATCATGAGCGGGGCGTGCCGATCAACTAGCCCGCATTTTTTTAGAGACAGGCGCCTGAGCCTATGGGACTCGCGGATGAGGTCGGCGACGTCGGAGTCTCCGAACGTGAGGTTCTTCAGGCATAGCGTCGTGAGCCACCGGAAGGCGACGTGGTAGGCACGGGAGAAGGACATGAATTGCTGCCCGAATGCGGCGAGCTGTGGGATGGTAGGATTCGTCGTGTCTGGCGCGTATATGCCTACACCGAACTTGAGGGACTGGGTCTCGCCGCGGCTCACGACGTCCTCGACTGCGCGGCCGATAGAGCTCAGCTCAGGGTCCGAGACATAGAAGTTGAGGCGGAGACTCCTGATGGCGCGGCGGCAATTGCATGCCGGCGGCGGAACCACGGTGAGAATCTTCCACAGCGCGCCCGCATACGCCCTCATGATCTGCCGAACCGTGGCGCCGTGGAATCGGCTGGCTTTGAGGCGCAGGCGGGAGACCTGGTGGGGCAGGTGGCGCCACCGCGTCGAAACCGCACCGGCCCGGATCGCCGTGGGCAGATCGATGCGTTCGAGGATTCCGACGAGGAGGTCGTCCGGGAGCGCGCTGATCATGTCCTCGGCGTCTTGATCACCGTTTAACGGTGGTGACTCCATGGTTGGAGGGTACTCCGGTTAATTTAGCAATAACTCAGATCGAAACACGGCGGCCGACGGCCATACTGACTACTCTAGTTTGTTGAGGGAAAAAAAAGAGGCGGATCGATATAAGCTATCAGTTAGGGGGAAAAAGGATCCATTAGGGTATCACTGAGAATCCCTTGCGGCAACGCCACCGATCATAATGCATTTCTCTGTGCACATAAAGTCTATATAACCGGTGCAAAAAGGACACACATATGTGGTCCAGATTTTTTTACCAAGCTTATATATTTTTGTTTCAGTGTAGGTAAACTTGGTGCAAAGTTTTACCACCAAATTATTAACGGATTTGCTAACGCTCAGTTAGCTGAGATTTAAGCTAGATCTCAGTCACATGCGGATCCGTCCGATGGTATTGCTTTGGTGTTTTTATTTGTCCCGCGTCGAGTTTTATAGGCTGGTTTGATGTTGTTGTCCAGCAGGAGTTAGTTACGTGGGCTTGGATTTGTCGGATGTGTTGTCCAGCAGGGGGTAGGTTACGTTGTCCAGCAGGGCTGGTACGATGACACGGCATGGGCTGGATTTTTTTTTTTTGTATCGGGCATGTTCTGTTTAGGGACTAAAGGAGACTTGTTTTTTTATCTTTGAAATAATATAATTTTTATTGTTTCATGTGTTTGTTTTTATATTTTTATATTTTCTAACTTGTTATTATTAACTTTCCAAAAAAGTCAGTCCCAGTTGCAAGTATGATTGTAAGTGAGATGTCTTTTATTTTCTCAACTAAAATTGACTTTTTTAATTTGGCTTATAAGCTTCAAGCTAGGCTGTACCTTTGTAATCACATACTTTTTGTTTCTTTTGTCATACCTCTTAGTTGCAAGTGTATGCTTTTCATAGTTTTTTTCCCGTCTTTGTCCGATCCAACTGCAAGTACAGTTGTAACCGAGGAGTTCTTTCTACGCAATAGGACATACTTACAACTTAATTTGCAACTGAGTTTTTTTCCTCTAACTTATAGGTCAAAGCTAAACTGTACTTTTGTAACCACATTTTTTTTCTTATTTCATACAACTTAGATGCAAGTGAAATTGTAACTGAGCTTATTTTTATCCCGTCCCGTTTGAAATGCAAGTATAGTTGTAGCTAAGGAGTTCTTTTGTACTTGCACATTCTAGTTTTTTTTCTTTATTCACACCACGTAGTTGCAATTGAAGTTGTAACTGAGCTATTTTTTCCGAAAGTACATAGTTACAACTTAACATGAAACCGAGTTTCTATTTTCTCCAACTTCTAGTACAAATCTCGACTGGACTTGGAACCATGTACAAGGTTTTTGTTAGTACTTGCAACTGGTTTTTCTTTTTGTTCCAAATTTCAATTGGAGTTGTAGTTGAGGCGTAAACCCAACTGTACATAGTTACAACGGTTTTGCTGGTTCTCAGTCGAGTGAGAATTAGCTTAATTCTCGGTCGATTTTATATTCGGAGGTTCGTCCTAATATAGTTTTTTTGCCTCGCGTTGATATTGTGCGTTGGCTCGAGTGTTGTTCTGCAAGTTGGCTTGCAACAGAGGTACACCATAGATATTTTGGTTGCAAGTTGAGTTGCAACTGAAATATATTTCCAGCCGCAAATCTTGTTGCAAGTGAGTGTTTTTTCCGGTTACAACTCATGTTGTAACTAAGAATTATCCAGTTAATATTTGGGTTGCATCTAAGTTTTTCTCCCGCTGCAAGTCTAGTTGCAACTGAGTTTTTCCTCAGTTATAAGTCATGTCACAAGTGAGAAGATTTTAGTCACAAGTTGAATTAAATTTTAAAATAGTTGCAGGTCTGGTTGCAAACGAGATTTTTTTCCCAGCTGCAAATCAGGATGCAACTGAGGCTTTCTCCCAGTTATAAGTTAGGTTGCTACTAATTTTTTTCAATTTCATGTTAGATTGCAATTGAGATTTTTATCAGTTGCGAGTCAGATACAACTGATATTTTTTTCTGAGTTGCAAATGAGTTTTCAACTGGGATTCTTTTGTAGTTGCAGGTCAGGTTGCAACTGAGTTCTCTCTAGTAATAATTCTATTTTTCTAACGATCAGCTAGCTGATCTCTAAGATAGTTGTGGATCCATCGAATCATTGCCTGAAGATTCGTATTTGCGTATAGGGCTGGCTGTGTGACGTGCGGCTGGGCTAGATCGGTTTTCTCGAATGGGATTTTTTTCTGCTAGTTGTTGGGAAGTTTTTTTGCGTTGGTTGTTAGACTACACTTTTTGCTAGAGAAAGAGTGTTCAGAGAAGAATGGAGATAGCGCTCAGCTAGTTCGTTCGTTTGTTTGCTTTTTTATAATTCGTTATGAGTCTGCAGTTTAGTGGTGTCTGTTGCGTGTTTAAGGATTTTCGTCCAGTTGAAAGTCTGGTTGAAAATAGGCATTTTTTTGTCCAGATGCAAATCGGGTTGCAACTAATACTTTTGTGAGGTTGTAAGTAGGATTCAAGGTCTAATTGCAACTCGGAATTTTTTGTCCCGTTGCAACTCATACTTTTGTCTGGTTGCAACTCGGGATTTTTCGTCCAGTTGCAAGTTGGGTTGCAACTCGGAATTTTTTTTCCAGTTGCAAATCGGGTTGCAACTAATACCTTTTCCATGTTGCAAGTCTGGTTGCAACTTGGAATTTCTTTTCCAGTTCCAAGTTCGGTTGCAACTCATTCTTTGTCTAGTTGCAACTCGGGATTTTTGGTCCAGTTGCAATTTGGGTTGCAACTCGGCATTTTTTTCCCGGTTGCAAGTCGGATTTCAACTAATATTTTTGTCAGGATGCAAGTCGGATTGCAAGTCTGGTTGCAAATCGGAATTTCTTGTCCAGTTGCAAGTCTGGTTGCAACTCGGGATTTTTTTTGTCTAGTTGCAAGTCGTGTTGCAACTCGGCATTTTTTTTCCAATTGCAACTAATACTTTTGTCATGTTACAGTTCTGATTGCAAGTGTGATTACTACTCGGAATTTTTTATCCAGTCGCAACTCATACTTTTATCTGATTGCAACTCGGAAATTTTTGTCCAGTTGCAAGTCGGGTTGAAACTCAACACTTTTTGTCCAGTTGTAAGTCGGATTACAACTAGTATTTTTGTCGGGTTGCAAGTCGGATTGAATGTCTGGTTGCTTGTCCGTTGCAAGTCGGGTTGTAACTCAGATTTTTTGTCTGATTTGCAAGTCGTATTGCAATTTGGATTTTTTGTCTAGTAGCAAGTCGAGTTGCGACTTGGATCTTTACGGTCTGGCCAGCCGAATGCATGTGCATATCTACATGTGTCAGCTGAATTTTTCGCGCGCGGTTCCGATGGGTTAACGAGTCTGATTAGTATACTGCATAGGCAGCTGACTGAGAATTAGCTTTTTCTCAGTCAGCTGAGTGTTAGACAGACCCCAATAAATTAAATTATAACTATGAATTTTCTAACTGCGAATCCGGTTGCAACTGAGATTTTTTGGTTGCAAGACGGATTGCAACTGCGTTTTCTTCCCAACTACAAGCAAGATTGCAACTAAGTAGTTTCCTAGTAATAAGTTAGGCTATAACTGAAATTTTCCAATTGCAAGTACAGTTGTAACTGCGTTTTTTTAATATTATATTTTGTTATTAATTAGATTTTTACAAGTTACAAAAAACAATGAGTTTTTTTAGAAAAATAAAATAATGAAACCAGCTAAAGGCATAAACAGTTAGGTAAGAAAAAAAACTTATATGGCACGATGGGAATCAAGACGTGAGAAACAGGTTAACCCTGAATAAACAGTAGATGGGGCATAAACAGCGAGCTAGGCCAGAAGAAAAAAAAAGGCCATAGCCCACCATGGAGAAGCAATACGTGAACGTGAGAAACATATTAAACGAAACCAGTACGTGAATTAGAAAGACCCAATTATTAACGGAATTGCTAGATATCGGTTGAGCGAGATATTTTGTGCATCGTTTGATCGTTTGATGCTTTTGGTATTTTTAATTTTTTATTTTGTTGAGTAAAGTTTGATGCTTTTGGCGCAGCCACTATATATCTTATAGGGAGTCCTAGTTCTGACTCGCCAGCGTACGAATTCGAAGTGGGCCGATCCATTAACTAATCTTTTAAGGATAAAAGATGAGATAACGAGAAGGGGGTTTTGATCCTAGGAACTTGGCACCGGTAGTGATAGGGGCATAGCCACTAGGCTATGACATGTTTGTGTCCAAATTTCTTTTTTAAGAATTTCTTTGTCTCATATTTTCTGATTTCATTTTTTTTTCTATTTTCCTTTATGTTTTTTTTTTGTTCACCGAAATTTTTTGTTCAGAATTATTTTTGGTTCAAACTGAAAACTGTTCGGAGTGTAAATTATTAAAATTAAAATTTTGTTTGGATAATTTTTTTTAAATTTAAAATTTGTTCAAATGATAAATGGTTCGGATTTTTTAAAAAAATCTGAGAATTGTTCATATGTAACATTTGTTCATCTTTCAAATCGTTCAAACTCGAATTTGTTCATCATGTAAAAAATATTCATTTTAAGTTATATGAATTTTTCTAGCAACAGAAATTGAAAAGGAAAAAAAATATCAAAATGGGCCAGCCCAGGTGTGGAGGTGTGCGAGCTGGGGGACGCGCGCTGGGGTGAGTAAAGGATAGAACTCGCTTTAAGCGAGATATAGGGAAACCCGCTTTTGGTGATTTCCGCCCCTGCATAGAGATAGACAGAGGAGTGAGCTCACCTTATCTTCTATCACTTTTGTGTGGGATCTTGTCATGGGACCAATGGATGTCGATGTAGAGTTTGGTGGAATGTGTTGGGCTGCATCACGTTCTTTAACCCCAACTTGGAGTTGTGGATGCAAGCAACTGATCTGGTCTAAAAATATCCATGAATCACCATGAGAACCAATCAACTAGATGTCCAAAACAGGAATAATGTTAGGATGTCTAATAGCTTTACCTCCCACTTAATTTAGTTTTTCTATATCAAGCGTTTGGGATGATATGATGTTTCAATCAACTTCTTTGGAGCTATTAGCTCTCATGTGTTGATTTTTGATAACCCTTTTATGCCAGTAATTCCCCCATCAAATTTGAATTTTGAATATACCCGTTGTTGGGCGAAGGGAATGAATTTCGCAATATCATATGATTTATTTGGGCATACATTGGAGAACCCAGATCCTCTAACTTTTGATTCAAATTAATCGTGCTAGCCAAATAATCCAAGGGGAATCTCCTTCATCCAATTTACAAATAACGAGAGAACTTATTATCTCATAACAAACTTCTTTAGTTCCCTCTCCAAAAAGGTTCTCCATCTCTATGGGCAGATCACATACACTTCCTTTTTCAAAGCGAGTGTGCATCGACCTATCCATCACTAGTAGAAAACGGGGCTTTTGCTCACCCGCGACCACCCCTTTCGCCCCGGCTCGGCCACCACCCGGTGCAAAAGACTGCAGAGGTGGGGCCGGGGCGAGCAGGGCGTGTGGTATGGGGGTTATTTGCCCTGGTTGGTGGCTCCAACCGGGGCTAAAGGCCCTCGACGAGCAGAGCCCATTCAGGCTCGTGGTGTGGGGGTCTTTTCCCCTGGTTGGAGCCACCGACCGGGGCAAATGACCCCCCCCCACTATATATATACCCTGCCAGCCCTCTCTTCACCTCATGCCACTCACTTTGGAGGACATATTTCTAGTTGTGTGGTGTGTGCTCACTTTTTTTCCCTCCTATGCACAAGAGGTGTTTGATGAAATGCTCGGGAGAATAACGCCATCTCAGCTCGCAGAAAACAAGCACGATTTAATTTGTCCGAGCCACACTTAATTCAATAAGCTTTCTCGTCATTCTTTCCTCCTCGGTCGAAGGTACCAACTTTAACCTTTCATCTGTCGATGTAACATTGGTCATTTCTCTATTCATGGTGTTCTGTAACAGTTCTTAATTAATAATCATATAATGCAGATGAACCGGCAATGGATGTACGCTGACCGACGCTCTGCCGAGTTCATGAAAGGTGTGGGTTATTTTCTCGAGGTGGCCCAGGCAAACAAGCGGAATAATTTTATATGTTGTCCATGTGTTGTATGTCGGAATCAGAAGGAACACTCTTCTCACAGAGTCATCCAATTCCACCTATTTCAATCCAGTTTCATGCCCGGCTATAATTGTTGGACCAAGCACGGAGAAAGAGGGGTTATGATGGAAGACAACGAAGAAGAAGATAATGATGACAACTATCATGACATGTTCCCTGAATACGGTGACGGTACTAGAATGGAAGATAAAAAAAAAGTGGAATCAGAGTTGCAGGCACCAGATGAGCCCATCGATTATCTTGTCCAGGCTATTACGGATGCAAAGACAGAAAGCGATATTGAAAAGGTGAGGGTGAAGTTCGACCAGATGTTAAAAGATCACAAAACATTGTTGTATCCAACTTGCGAAGACGGGCAGAAAAAGCTAGACAACACAGTGGAATTGCTCCAATGGAAGGCCGAGAACGGTGTGACTGACAGCGGATTTAAAAAGTTGCTGCAAATAGTGAAGAAGCGGCTTCCTAAAAACAATAAATTGCCCAACAGTACATACCAAGCAAAGAAGCTTTTATGCCCCCTAGGATTAGACGTGGAGAAGATACATGTCTGCATTAATGACTGCATCCTCTACCGCGGTGAGAAGTACGAGAATTTGGAACAATGCCCGGTATGCACTGCATTGCGGTATAAGATCAGACCAGACGACCCTGGCGATGTTGAGGGTTGAGGGTGAGCGACCCAGGAAGAGGGTTCCTGCAAAGGTGATGTGGTATGCTCCTATAATACCACGGTTGAAACGTTTGTTCAGAAACAAAGAGCATGCCAAACTTTTGCGATGGCACATGGAAGATCGTAAGAAAGATGAGATGTTGAGACACCCCGCTGATGGGTCGCAGTGGAGAAAAATCGAGAGAAAGTTCCCGCGCTTTGCAGGTGAGGCAAGGAACTTATGGTTTGGTCTAAGTACAGATGGATTTAATCCATTTAGTAAGCAGAGCTGCAACCACAGCACCTGTCCTGTAACTCTATGTATCTATAACCTTCCTCCTTGGTTGTGCATGAAGAGGAAGTTCATTATGATGGCAGTGCTGATCCAAGGCCCGAGACAACCGGGCAACGACATTGATGTGTACCTAAGTCCATTAGTCGATGAACTTTTACAGTTGTGGCGTGAAGAAGGTGTACCTGTGTGGGACGAGCATGTACAAAAAGAATTTAACCTACGAGCGTTGTTGTTCGTAACCATCAACGATTGGCCTTCTCTTAGTAACATTTCTGGACATACAAACAAGGGATGCAATGCATGCACAAACCGTGTAGATGACACCGAAAGTGTATATCTGAATAAATGTAAGAAGGTTGTGTACCTCGGGTATCGTCATTTTCTTCCGCGCAAGCACCCCTTAAGAAAAGCTAGCAAACATTTCAATGGTGAGGTAGATACCCGGGAGACGCCTATCCTTCGTTCTGGTGATGATGTATTTAATATGGTTGACGAAGGGATGAACCTTGGACCCGGCGAATAAGGATACCTGGCCCTAGGCCCAAGATTGAGGCCCAATAAGAGAAGCTTTGGACTACTCTAGAAGGCCTAGTTGAAGCCCACCCGCAGTGCCTTGCGGGATAAAATAGTAAACTTGTAACTGACTTAGGTTTAGAGTTCGAGTCCTCCCCGGGTACAGTTTGGGACCTGGCCATCTATATAAGGCCAGGAGAGCCACCAGGGGAGGACCAAGCAATACCACACCATCAAGCCTTGAGCTCGAGATCGTACTCTCGACTTGAGCAATCCCCCATTGTAACCGATCTATTCGATAATACAGATCGACAGAGGCAGGAGTAAGGGTTTTACCTCTACGAGGGCCCCGAACCTGGGTAAATTGTGTCTCCTGTCTAGCCGACGATCGCCACTAGTGCCCACAGGTTCTCCTATTCGAAACCCTATGGGTTCACCCGAGGGACTTGTTGAGATGCAGATTCGACAATGTTGAGATGCAGATTCGACAATTGGCGTCGTCTATGGGAACGGCGGGCGCTGGATCTCCGGCGTCTTCGGCTTCATCGACAACCAACTCGCGTTGGAAACCTTCGACTTCAACCCCAACCAACCCGATTCGGATCGGATCTGTCGTAGTCACCCCTCACTCGCCGGAATCACGCCCGAATTCAGCAATCTGGAGAAAAGCGTCACCTTGACGTTCGGAAGCTTCAAGTTCTACACAAACAAAGACGGGATCCTCCACTTCCCTGAAGAATCGGGATCCAACTCAATCTCCAGCCCAGGAGTTGTCGACTCACGACCCTATCTGGCGAAAAGTGGCGAGTCAATCCGCCTCAACACCAGCAATTTCCACACCCTCTCTACAGAGGAACCCTCTCGGTTCAGGAAGGCTTTTCGAGTTACGCCTAGGACTCACAAGCCAAGTCTGGCTCAAGTCTGCATGGAAGGATCGGAACAGCCACCCGTAGAGACTGAACAAAGCGCAAAAGAACGCGCTGAGATCAATGTTTCACGAGACGCCTGGCTCTGAGCAAAGGAGGCCATCCGCACAAGCAAACCACCTGCGGCCGGGGTCCCACACGAAGACATGGTCGCCTACCACTACCATCTAGTGAGAGCGGGCACTGCTATCAAGGAAGCTCGAGAAGATATGGTCGTGCGAAAAAGAATGGCGTACGAGTCAAGCAAACGCCGAGCGCAGCTATCCCTATCACCTTACGTCGGGAACCTCCCCAGAAGAAGCGACGCGCCTAGAGAACCGCGACTATGGACGGCGAGTCCTTAAGCGGAATCAGCAAATAACTTATGCGTGTGGATGAAGATGGAAACATTCACCTGCAAACACCCGCAGCCGCGGTACTGGCCGCAGCTACCTACATGCAGATAAATCAACCAGGGGAAAATGATCCCCGCGCAGAGCAATACAAGCAAGTACAAAAAGGACTAGGCCTCCTGTGATCGCAGAAATGCGGCTGAACCAAAGGACAAAGAAGCACCCCGTGGACGTAGAGACACTTCACCTGACAAGGAAAAATCACCCCGCCGAGTGCGGGGAAAAGAAGCCCGGCGACAAGGAGATAGCCCGAGTGGCAGCGATAGCAGACCAAGAGGTCGAGACCGTAGCCGCAGCCCGAGAAGAAGTCGAGGTCGCAGCCCACGGAAGAGCCGTGATCGCAGCCCGCGAGGAAATCGTGATCGCAGCCCACGAAGAAATCGCGATCGCAGCCCGCGAAACAATCGAGATCGCAGTTGCTCACGGCATCGCAGTAAAGAGCCGAGAGGAGACGCCAATCGAGATGAGCCCGGATACAATGCCCAATCGGACATGGCCCAGCGCAAGGTCGATTAAGGTCGGGCAGCCAGAAATCGCGCGCGCTCCCCATCAACATCCACCGATGATGAAGTCTGCGGAGCCCTATGCTTTACCCGCAGCATTCGCGAAGCACCGCTACCCAAAAGGTTTAAGCTATCCACGGAAGTACAGAAATATGACGGTTCGCAGGAGCATTCTGCCTGGTTGTCGGATTACCTCACGGCAGTAAAATGCCAACGTGGGAACAAAAACACAGCTATGCAGTACCTCAACCTACACCTGGTCGGTGCAGCTCGCAGCTGGCTCGAAGGAAGGCCGAAAGCATGCTACGGGTCCTGGGATGACCTAAACACGGATTTCTGCAAAAAATTCCAAGCAACATACAAACGGCCTGCGACCATCGAAGAGCTACGAGCCTGCAAGCAGAAAAGTGGCGAGTCTACTCGCGAATATATTCAGCGATGGACCACGCTGAGGAATACGGCGGGAAACATATCAGAAGAAGTTGCGGTTGAAGCATTCGCCAAAGGAGCACGGCGAACCTCTTTCAGAGAAGAACTGGGGCGACTAGCACCCAAAACCATGGGAGAATTAATGTCCATAGCCGATAGATGGGCAAACGGCAAACACGCAGTGCGCAACGAGAAAGATTCATCCCCAGCACGTGATGACGACCGCCATGGCCGAAAGAAAAGAAGAAAGAACTACGACCATGATGATCGAGAAGAGTTCGTGGCAGCAGAGTTCACCAAAAACCGCGACAGTTCGTGGAAAGTGCGAGTGGAAACCTAAGCAAGAAGAAAAGACCCCCGAGGAGGACCTCGATGGTTATTGCACGCTACATCTGTTCACAGATAAGCGCACAGGCAAAACTAAGGCTACACACCTTCTCAAGGATTGCCGAAAGTTCATCGAAATCCACGAGGCCCTCCTGAAGAAAAACAGAGCGGCCACTAGCCAGGGTTACCCGCATCAAAATCCCGGAGGGGGAGCTCAAGGATTCCAACAGCCGCAAGCCCTACCCCCAGCGGGAAACCAAAACGCGATGCTAGCCGCGCTGCCAGCGCCACCCTCCCCTAATCAAGGATCCAATGTGTACCCAAACCCAGCAGGCCTCTTAGGCATGATACAAAAGGTCTGTCCATCTCGCAGAGCTCAGAAGACAAACACGCGTCAGCTGTGCATGGCTGTGCAAACTCCAGCTACAAAAACTGAGTATCTGAAGATGGCGGAGCACCCGATAACTTTCTCCAAGGAAGATCACCCTCCTCGAGTATATCGACCAGGACACGCCGCACTTGTCATACAAGCGCAAATTGGCAATTACGAGTTGGCTCGCGTGTTCATGGACGGAGGCCGGGGCATCAACATCATGTACGCCGACACACTCCAGCGCATGAACAAGAATTTGGACGGACTCGAAGAATAGAAGACATCCTTCCACGGGATAGTTCCAGGAAAGGCAATCCATCCACTCGGCACAATCGACCTAGAGGTGGTGATAGGCAACCGAAGCAATTACAAACGAGAGTTCCTCGACTTCGAAGTCGACGACTGGCCCTCACAGTACCACGCCATTCTTGGTCGAACGGCGTTCGCCAGATTCATGTCAGTACTTCATTACGCATATTTGAAGCTCAAGCTACCCGGAGAATATGGCACAATCACCATCGATGGCGATTTTCAGAAGTCCAACAAGTGCGACATCGAATTCAACGAGATCGCGCAATCTTTCGGGATGCAGGAAGAACTAGAAGAAATAGCAAAAACCACGGATCACACCGTGATGTCCCTCACCAAGAAGAATGCTCCAGAACTCGAGTCCAACACAAATAGCGGTCCCCGCAAGCATCAAATACACCCGACGGATTCTGCGAAGACGGCGATGGTGTCCACCACCCTTTCACCAGCATAGGAAAGCGCGCTCGTCGAACTCCTCCGTGAGTACTAGGAAATCTTCGCCTGGAAACCCTTAGACATACCAGGAATACCCAGGGAGTTCGCTGAGCAGTCACTCGAAGTCTACAGGGACGCAAAGCCCATCAAGCAGACCACCCGACGGTTTTCAGAACCTAAGCAGAAAGCGTTCGGAGAAGAGATAAACAGATTGCTCGCAGCAAAATTCATCAGAGAAATAAAGATATCCACTTGGTTAGCAAACCCAGTGCTGGTCCCAAAGAAGAACACCAACATCCTCTGAATAAACACTGCCCCAAGGATAACTTTCCCCTCCCGCGAATCGACCAAATCGTGGACTCCACTGCAGGCTGCCAACGCCTCTCCTTCCTGGACGCCTACTCGGGATACAACCAAATCTGGATGAAACAGGAAGATGAGGAAAAGACAGCATTCATCACACCTCACGGTGTATACTGCTACACGACAATGCCCTTCGGGCTCAAGAACGCAGGCGCAACATATCAGCGTTGCATGCAAAAATGCCTCGCCAAGCTCATTGGCAAGAACGTACAAGTGTACGTTGATGACATTGTCATCAAGACTCGAGTGAAGGATACGCTCCTCGACGATATCAGAGAAACATTCGATGCGTTGAACGCATACCGAATAAAACTCAACCCGACCAAGTGCGTCTTTGGTGTCCCCGCAGGACAACTTCTCGGATACCTGGTCTCTGCTCGAGGAATTGAAGCCAACCCGGAGAAGATACAAGCAATCTTGACAATGAAGGAGCCCACCAATCTACGCGGAGTCCAACAGCTCACCGGGCGACTAGCCGCATTGAGCAGATTCATCGCACGATTGGGTGAACATGCGTTACCCTTCTATAAACTGTTGAAGAAGACAGATAAATTCGAATGGACACCTGAAGCAAAGCAAGCGTTTGCAGATTTGAAGAAACACTACAGCGCAGGCGTATCCTGTCTACTCCACACGAAAGGGAACCGCTATATTTATACCTAGCCGCAACAGACCAGGTGATCAGCACAGCCATAGTAGTAGAAAGACCAGAAGAAGGAAAGGCATATGGAGTGCAAAGGCCAATTTACTACATCAGCGAGGTCCTTTCGCCGTGCAAACAACGATATCCTCACTACCAAAAGCTTGCATACGGAGTTGTGCTTATAGCTCGAAAGCTTAAACACTACTTCCAGGAGCATACCGTAACGGTGCTAAACGACGCATCACTCGGTATGATAATGAACAACCCAATGGCATCAGGAAGAATAGCGAAGTGGAGCATCGAGCTAGGCGCCTGGGACATCATCTATGCAGGACGCAATTCCGTGAAGTCACAGGTACTCGTGGAATTTCTGAGCGAATGGACAGAACTACAAACACTCGGACCACCGGAATATACGAGTAACTAGATCATGTACTTCGGTCAAAAAGAAATGAAGGAGCTGGAGCTGGGATCGTCCTAATATCACCGAGAGGAGATAAGTTACAGTACGTCCTACGATTGGACTTCCCCCCGACGATCCAGCATCAAACAATGACACAGAATATGAGGCCTTATTACATGGGATGAAGATGGCAATCGCATGTGGAGCCACCCGGTTGATGATCTATGGTGATTCTAATCTCATCGTGCAGCAGACAATGAAGGAGTGTGACGATATCGCAGAAAACATGGTCGCCTACCGGGACATGTATAATCTACTCGAAGGAAGTTTCAAAGGATGCGAGCTGAAGCACATTGCGAGATCCAGTAACGAAGAAGCAGACAGGTTGGCAAACATGGGGTCCACAAACACACCCATACCTCCTTGTATCTAGTTTGAGAGGATGACCAAGCGTTCAGTCAAGGTTAAGAAAACTGCTGAAGCACCCACAATATCAGAGACAGAGGTCAGCCCGCAAGTTTCTATCATCGAGCTCAGTCATGGCATCTCACGACAAATTTTTTTGGTCGAGCCAGTCTGGACGCAGAAATATCTCGACTACTTGTCCGCCAAAAAGCTCCCAGCAGACCCTCGCGAGGCTCGACAAATAGTGAGACGCAGCAAATCTTTTCGGATACTCAACGGCGAGTTATACAAGCAGAGCATCTCAGGTATACTTCAAAGATGCATAGCACCCGAAGATGGTAAGGAATTACTACGAGAAATACACCAAGGAGATTGCGGACATCACGCCAGTTGGAAAGCAATCGTGGGAAAAGCTTTTCGAGCTGGATTTTACTGGCTTACAGCAGCCCGAGACGCAAAGGAATTGGTCGAAAGGTGCAATGATTTCCAACGATTCGCACCCAAACCTCACGTTCCCGCTACAGAATTGCATATGATACCTATCGCCTGGCCCTTTGCACAATGGGGGCTGGACATGCTAGGTCCATTACGCAAGTCTACACCCGGTGGATACACACACTTGCTAGTGGCAGTCGACAAATTTATGAAGTGGATCGAAGCAATGCCAGTGACCTCGGCTAGCGTCCAATGCGCTGTCAAATTCCTCGATTCCATCGTCTGTAGATTCGGAGTACCACACAACATCATCGCCGACAATGGCAACAACTTCACGGCAAAGGAAACACTGCAGTTTTGCGAAGAAAAAGGAATCATCCTCAAGTTCGCTTCGGTGGCTCATCCGCAAACAAACGGCCAAGTGGAACGATCCAACGGATTAGTCTCGGCTGGCATCAAGAAACGACTACTCGATCGCCTACATCCAGCAGCAGGACACTGGGAAGAAGAGCTATCTTACGTGCTATGGAACCTCCGCACAACTCCAAATCGATGCACAAATTACACGCCATTCTTCATGGTATACGGGCTGAAGCCGTCCTTCCCGAGGAAGTCCGATTTAGCGCCCCGCGGGTGGTTTCTTAAAACGAAGAAACATCTAACAGGGCACCCGTAGACGATATGGACGCACTCGACGAAATAAGCCACATTGCACTCGCAAGATCAGCAGTATATCAGCATTCGTTGCGAAACTATCACAGTCGCCGAATACGCCACAGAGCCTTCGCGGTGGGAGATTTGGTGCTACGGCTCAAGCAGAAAGAAGGACACAAGCTCGAACCGCCCTGGGAAGGACCCTTCATAATACACGAAGTTATCCTAGGTGGCGCCTATCGACTGAAGAACCCGACGACTGGAGGCATCTACTCCAACCCATGGAATGTTGGACACCTCCGCAAATTTTACCCCTAGATTTACCTTTACTCATACAAATAAGGCTATATTAGCCATCTTGTAGCCCGAAACACATGGCTCCTCAGTCATTTCAATAAAAATACATGGTTCCTCAACCATAGCTACTCGCAATCTCCATCCTTAAGTGCTCAAGAACAGGTACACACCCCAAAAATATGCACGGAGCTACGCCTAAAAATAGCGCAACAGGAGTAATATCATATACACAATGTTACACACAAGGTAGACGCCTTACAATGTTTTTGAGAAACTATACAGGATACATACATCCTATAATTACATATGGCGGCGAGTGTTTTCCTCGGCTAGCACCCGATCCACTTCTGACGAGGTCAATCGAATTATCTCCTCTGCGGCAGGCCGAACAACACTATAATGAGGTGACATATTGACCTGACCATCAGGAAGCCTAGCCACGGAGCTGAAATTCACCTCTGGATGCCACAATCGGACGAAGGAGAGCGCCACTACTGCACCACAGATCATCTGATTACGGACACACTCGCGGACTTCTCCTTCTCGCCCGACGGTTCTAAGGAGATAGCTCCAATCTTCTGGACCCCTTTCCAATGGGTAGAAAGCGAAGTTCACAGCAATCAAAATCACGTGAAACGAACTCACGAGTATCTTGGCCTGATTTACCCGATACTTCAAGGTAGCGAGCACAAAGCCTCGACTATGATCGGACCAAAAATTATTTGCATGGGGTTTTGAACTACCAGCTTCGTGAAGAATATGATTCTCCACCCACTGTTTCTCGCTCCCGTCATCTGGTTGAACAACTGCAAAGAAGCACACAGGATCAATGGGTGATAGCAAATACAGAAAGCCAGGGGGCTGAGATACTTACAGAGCAAATTCCTAGCAACAACCGCCAACTCATCCATCACAAACTGCTCACGTTCAATCGCAAGTTTTTGTTTGGACTTAGCAACATCCTCTACCCCACGCAGAGCTTTTAGCTTGCGCTCACCATCCGCAACACGGTCGCGAAGGCCCGCAAAGGTACCAACAGCGGCAACAAGAGGATTCGCTTGGGCAGCAAGTCCACCTGAAGACTCCGCGGCAACTCCGGTTACCTGGAAGAATACAAAAAAAAGTGGAAGAATAAGATGCCCTATTCGAGATATAACAACCACCTATTCGACAGGTGCTCGGGGGCTCCTCCCATCGGGAGAAAACACATCAATCACATGAAGCATTTCAGAAGAACATTTCGATTAAACGATGAAAATACGGGAATACATCCCAAGGTTCATTACAATCGAAAGAACAAGCTACGAAGAACATATACTAAGGAGCCGCAGTTGTGCTGCCACTCGCGGCAGTGCTCCCCCTACGACTAGCGCGGGCAATCAGCTCTGATAACTTCCGGGCAAGGACTCCAGCTGAATCGCCAAAATGACGAAGCGCTACCTTTTTGCCCGTAGAAGGATCGACGGGAAGATCTGAGTATGCCTCCTCCAAGCCCGTGACTCCGTGCGCCAGCGCAAACTGGATGGCAGTCTTCGCTCCAGACTCTGACTGAGCAACCGCGTAGGCGTCAAGGAGATTGCTCTCCAAGAATATCTTCAAAAGATCACCTAGCGCATGCGGAGACACATAGTCGACCATAAGACGACCATGAAGCTACGTCAACACTCGAACGGCATCGCCGATCAGAGTGCAAATCCCCTCAGCATGCTTCCTGAGCTGGGCGCACTAATCGGTCAGAGCATCCACCCGTTGGACCCCAGGCAACTCCAGCGAGACGCCCAGAAGACCTGCAGGAAAAAATATTAAGATCCAAGGGCCTACCAGATAATCGGAGGACAACAAGAGACCAAATATAACTTACCCGCAAAACGCTCGGCCAAAGGGCGAAGGAAGTCAACAAGGTCGGAGTCCGCCTTGGTACCAGCCTCCTCCAGCTTCTTCAGGGCATCCTGCGCATCCGAAAGCTTTCCCGCAAAGTCAGTCGACTGCTTACGAGAAGATTCAAGCTCCTCTCGAGCAGTCTCCAACTGAGCCTCCAGGGCGCCTGCTCGAGTGACAACGGCCACCATTTCAGCCTTCAACGCGTCGATTTGAGCTGCACAAACAACAGGTTTGAAATCCAAAGGAATTAATGCGATTGGAAAGGTCAGATAAAAAGAGTTGACGATTTTACCTCGGAGAAGATCGTTGTCCGAGACAAGTCAATCGCGATCCGCCCGAAGGGTCACGCATTCTGTCTCAGCCGAGATAACGCGACGGCCAACGGCCACAAGGGAGTCAAGAAGAGACTGCAAGAGTATAAAGATGGAAAAGTCAAAAAGGAGAAGATTGAGCCTATACGTGATTGCAAACATTCGAGTATAGCCTCGGGGGTTACTCCCATCGGGAGCACTGCCGTGCACCCGATAAAACGAAGAAAAGAGAGAGCAGGTCTTTGAGCCTGTAGCCAATCATACATGATTTGCTACAGCCTCGGGGGCTACTCCCATCGGGAGCACTGCCGTTCACCCGATAAAAAATCCAAACAGACAACGGGCAATATGAAAAGGAAGACAATAATATTTACCTGGCCCTGAGCTATGGAGAGAGGGTCCGCCGAGCTACCCGACACTTCTTTCGGAATCGAAGCTCCAACGGTAAAGCTAGGAATCCTATATTCTGTAGCTACCGTTGTGGGAGCTACACCCGGAGAGTTCTGCGTAGTGCCTGTAGTCACGGTCTCACCCGCAGCAGCAGCCCTCTGCCTCTTTTCGAGTGGGAGGGAAGAGACGAACCGCCGGGGGCTGATGGATTGAAGACTGTCATAAAGAACAATAATTTGTCAGAAGAAACAAAAGGAAACATTCGACTAGAACCAAAAAGAAAAGCGGAGACTTACTCGTCGTCGTCGTCATCCAACATATCCGCGTTCCAGGCGGTATGGATCTTCGGCAAGGAAGAAGAAGGGGCGCGCGCACTTAGCGGAGTCACGATGAGGGGCTCCTTTTCTGGCGACTCCTTACCCAAGGAGTTATCCTTAGAGGTGGCTTCATCATTCTCCGATCGGCGGCGTTTGCGTATGCGGAGATTGCTACCCGATTCTTCCGCGGCATCCGAGGAATCATGCTCGGAGCTCGAATCGGCTTCAGCAACGCTGGTGTCGGCTGGGGCGTCCAGATTGCTTGCCAATAAGTCCGAGACCTCCTCTCCGGAGATTGGCGGGTAGCAATCGGCCACCACTAAACTCTACAGAAGAAGAAAGGAAAGAAGAATTTCAGTCAACAAAAAACTTTCGAGCTGAAAAGAGACGGAATTCAAAGGAAAACTCAAACTTACTTCAGGTGGTGGAAGCCTTGATGCCTCAAAAGCTGCTACTGGGCAGTCGGGGAAGGTGTCGCCCTCCTTCAAGCTAGTGCTAGCCGCAATCTTCTTCTCGAATTCAGCATTCGAGAGTTCCTCTCGGCTCACGCGGCTAGGATCTTCGGCGCCCTGGTACTCCCACATCGCGGATGGCCTCTCCTGTAGGGGCTGAATCCTGCATTTGAGGAACACGCTCGCCAAGTGCAGGCCATTCAGCGCAATTCCTGCGGCTTGATCACGAAGAGTGGCCAGCCTTGGCGAGTAGAGGGGTGACAACCGGACTTCTTCAGCCGAAAGTTTGTGTGCCCAAGACTTCCGCCTCTTCAAAACAGCGAACGGGTGAAATTCGTGGACTCCACCCGCGCTGTTGTCGATGACGTAAAACCATTTTTTCCTCCATCCTTGGGCGGAGTCGATAAAATGCATCATGAAGTAGCCGCTCTCCGACTTCGCCTAGATCCCAAAGCCGCCGGTGCGCAACGGCTCCCCGAGCTCAGTCTCCACCCGCGATCTCTCGCGGAAGACGCGCACCTTGAAGAGGGCCTTCCAGAGGCCCCAATGGGGCGAATGCCCAGAAAGCACTCGCAAAGGACAATGAAGCACGAGATGTGCTGCACTGCGTTTGGAGGCAAATCATGGAGCTGTATGCCGTAGACATACAGCAGAGCCACGAGAAAAGGAAGGAGAGGGAAGGAGAGCCCGCGCGAGACGTGATCCATGAAGATCACGCGTTCGTTCGCGCGGGGATTGGGTACCTCCTCTTTCTTGCCAAGACGCACCCGCTTCTCAGCTTCGGAAGGCTGCAATCCTTCTCGCTGCATCCCCTTGATGCTCTTGACCGTGGTGTTGGGCGAGCGCCAGTCGCCCGAGCGCGGAGCAGGCGGCACGGGAGCTTCCTCCGCTGCCCTCGACGAAGAGACGGTGGCGCCGCGCTTCTTGCCTCCTGCCATTGGTGCTGGTGCGAGCTCGTGGAGAAGAAGGGCAGAGAACGAGGAAGACGAAGACTGAGGAAGATGAAGGCTGGGGAAATTTTCACCGTTTCACCTAAGGCGCATATTTATACACAGCGCCGCCCGATCCTGACCGTTTGTTGATCCACGTGGCATCCATCGCAACCGCCACGTGCGAAGGCGAAACTAAAGGGCGGCGGATGTTGTTTCGTGCCACAATCCTAACAGTGATCGTGCGCATTTACTGCGCATGGTTCGCGTAAAAACCGGGAACGACGTCTCGTTTCCGGTCAAAAAACTGACAAGGTGGACCAACTCCTCTGTTATCGCCCCGTCACGTCCCATCGGGAGGATAAAGTGCGTCGTGACGTCATGACGCGCATCATCAAGCTGGAGATTCATTCGAATAAAAGACTCAACACGCGAAATAAACTTCGTATGGGCAGATCAAGAAGTGACCCTCATTCGCGAAAGCTCCAAACGCGAAATAACTTCGTATAGATAAATTATGGTGTGAAAATTCATTCACAAAAAACAAGACCCTAGACACGAAAACTCTTTCGTATGGGCGTGAAGGTTCCGAACACGAAAATCCTTTCGTATGGACAAAATAGCTTGGTTTTCTCACTCGAGAAATCACAGACTTAAAACATCGCGGGTGCACAGAACCAACCACTCCATCACACGATGTCTACGCATCACAAACCTGGATTGTTCAGCCGACTAGGCACATCCGGATGACATATTTTCTCGAATATGAAGGTAAGACCCAAAAGATCTTTCTTGAGGGCCTGGAATCGCACTCAAGCTGCGTCCTCCGGTAAAAATCCGTGTCAACAACACGAATAAAAATCCTAGCGGACGCGCCGGGTACCCCTATAGGTTAAGTTCGACTCGGTAAGACCTCTACGGCCCAGTCGCAACGATCACCTCATCGGGTTCGAGTCGGAGGTCTCGAATCTGTGTAGGCCAGAACTATTTTTGCCCTAGTTGCAATTAATTGGCCCTGATCTTTCGGGAGAGCCAAGCTGCTGCGCCATATCCTTCTGCAAAAATAGCCTCAAACGCGGGCACTTTCACCACGTAATACTCAAGTATTAAACTCATCACGCAGGGTATACACCCTCCGAATGGAAAACGACTATAATAGTCATCTGAAGGAAGTAAGATCTGAGCGTCTACCCGACTGAAAAGGTCCCAATCGAGCAAACGCTCGGGGGCTACTGACGAAGGGATGAACCTTGGACCCGGCGAATAAGGATACCTGGCCCTAGGCCCAAGACTGAGGTCCAATAAGAGAAGCTTTGGACTACCATAGAAGGCCCAGTTGAAGCCCACCCGCAATGCCTTGCAGGATAAAATAGGAAACTTGTAAGCGACTTAGGTTTACAGGTCGAGTCCTCCCCGGGTACGGTTTGGGACCTGGCCATCTATATAAGGCCAGGAGAGCCACCAGGGGAGGACCAAGCAATACCGCACCATCAAGCCTTGAGCTCGAGATCGTACTCTCGACTTGAGCAATCCCCCATTGTAACCGATCTATTCGATAATACAGATCTACAGAGGCAGGAGTAAGGGTTTTACCTCTACGAGGGCCCCGAACCTGGGTAAATTGTGTCTCCTGTCTAGCCGACGATCGCCACCAGCGCCCACAGGTTCTCCTATTCGAAACCCTATGGGTTCACCCGAGGGACTTGTTGAGATGCAGATTCGACAATGGTGAAGGATTTGAAAGTAATATTTGGAGAGGGTCCGGGCAGACAAGTTGTTCCGAATGACGCTGACAGACACGCACCCATGTGGAAGAAGCAATCTATATTTTGTGAACTACCCTATTGGAAAATCCTAGATGTCCGCTCTGCGATCGACGTGATGCACCTGACGAAGAATCTCTGCGTGAATCTGCTAGGCTTCTTTGGCTTGTATGGGAAGTCAAAAGATACATCTGAAGCACGGCAGGACCAGCAACACACGAAAGGAAGAGAAGGCAAGAATCCTGAGCGGTTTCAAGGTGGTCCTGCCAGCTACGCTCTTACCAAGGAAGAGAAGGAAATCTTTTTTGAAGCACTAAATAGTATCAAGGTCCCGTCTGGCTTCTCGTTGAATATAAAGGGAATAATAAATGTGGCGGAGAAAAAATTCCAAAACCTGAAGTCTCATGACTGCCACGTGTTGATGACACAATTGCTTCTGATTGCGTTGAGGGGGATTCTACCAGAAAATGTTCGACTACCCATTGTGAAGTTATGCGCATTCCTCAATGCAATTTCTCAGAAGGTAATCAATCCTAAAAGTCTATCAGCGTTACAGACAGATGTGGTCCAATGTCTTGTCAGCTTCGAGTTGGTGTACCCACCATCCTTCTTCAATATTATGACACACCTCCTAGTCCACCTAGTCAAAGAGATTACCATTCTCGGTCCTGTGTTTCTACACAATATGTTCCCCTTTGAGAGGTTCATGGGAGTCTTAAAGAAATATGTTCACAACCGTGCTAGGCCAGAAGGAAGCATCTCCAAGGTTTATGGAACAGAGGAGGCAATTGAGTTTTGTGTTGACTTTCTTCCAGACCTTAAGTAGATTGGTGTTCCCGAATCGTGGCATGAGGGAAGAATGAGTGGAAAAGGCACTCTAGGAAGGAAAGCAAAGATATTTATGGACGGACATTCTTTCACTAAACCACACTACACAGTTCTACAAATGTCCACCTTGGTGGCTCCTTATATCCAGGAACACAAGAATATTATACGGTCCAAAAACCCGGGGCTGTCTGAATCCTCGATTAATGATGAACACATCGATAGTTTCGGCGTCTGGTTGCAGGCAGAAACTCATGAATAACAACACTGTTGGAGATGAGCTCTACTTGTTGGCCAGGTCACCATCTTCGACTGTACTGACTTTCCAAGGGTACGAGATAAATGGGAATATATTTTACACGATCGCACAAGATAAAAATAGCACCAACCAGAATAGTGGCATCCGTTTCGATGCAACCGGATACAATGGGACAAAGGACACATATTATGGTTACATAGAGGATATATGGGAACTTGACTATGGACCTAATTTTAAGGTCCCTCTATTTCGGTGCCAATGGGTCAAGATGACAGGAGTAAATGTAGACCAGCAGTACGGAATGACAACAGTGGATCTCAACAATCTTGGGTACAGAAGTGAACCATTCGTTCTAGCCAAAGATGTCGCTAAAGTTTTCTATGTGAAAGACATGTCTACCCAACTGAGGAAAAGAGAAAATAAGAATTCTAGTACATCATGCGGTGAGCCGAAGCGGCACATAGTTCTTTCAGGGAAAAGAAACATTGTGGGAGTAGAGGACAGGACAGACATGTCACAAGATTATGATAAATTTGAAGAAATTCCGCCCTTTAGAGTGAAAACTGACCCAAGCATCGCGTTAAATAAGGAAGATGCTCCATGGCTACGACAGAGAAGTAAACAATGGCGGCAATAGTTGGTGATAACGTATAAAACCTTCATAGTTCATGTAATATTGCTATACTATTTTGTAATAATGTATCAAACATTGCAGATTAAACCAGTCATAAACTAGTTTTTTTTGTAATGTTTGAATTTTCAAACATTATTACTAGTTTAAATAGTTAGAAAAATTATTTTAGAAAACGGAAAATGTATTTGAAATGTTTACGCAATTTTAAACACTTTTCATTACAAAGTTTCTCCAAATTGTAAACCATTCACAAAATAGGTTTTTTTAAATGTTTAAAATTAAAAAATTGTTACTAGTTTAAATAGTTGGAATAATTATTTTATAAAACAGAAAATGTAATTGAAATGTTTACGCAATTTTAAAAACTTTTCATATTGAAAGTTTCTCCAAATTCTAAACCATTTCAAATGTATTTGAAAACGTATTTTAAATAGTATTTGAAATGTTCGAAACGGAAAAATTGGCGACAAAAAAAAAAGTAAAATGTTGGGCCGTTTGCCTCGGTTTGTGTTACCAACCGGGGCAAAAGGGGGGGAGGTGGGCGGGCAAGTGAAGGCCCACCTCCCACCCTTTTGCCCCGGTTGGTAACACGAACCGGGGCAAAAGAGAACGTTTTGCCCCGGTTCGTGTTACCAACCGGGGCTCTCTTTTGCCCCGGTTCGTGTTACCAACCGGGGCAAAAGGCTCCCGCCTATATAACCCCGGGCCGCGCAACCGCCCGGGGAAATCCAGAGCGACGCCGTGAGGCTGTCCGATTTCGACGCCGGTGATTCTCCGCGCCACCGCCGCTCGTCGACGCCGCCGTCCTCGCGCGCGCCTCCTCGCCCGCGCCGCCCTCCTCCTCGCCGCCGCGCCGTAGTCCTCGGGTGAGATCGCCTCCGCTCCCACCCTCCTCATTGCATGTTAGTAGTTAGTGTTAGATTAATTAGTATTAGTGTTAGATTAATTAGTGTTAGATTTAGTATTACTTAGATTACTATTAGATTTAGTTTGTGGTAGATTAAGTATTAGATTAGTGTTAGATTTAGTGTTAGATTTAGTATTAGTGTTAGATTAGTATTTGTGTTAGATTTAGTATCTAGTGTTAGATTAGTATTAGGTATTAGGTATTCAGGTCTTGAACACACATAGAAAAAAGTTAGGTATTGGATACTTAGAAAAAAATTAGGTTTTGGAGACTTAGCAAAAATTTACGTATTGGAGACTTAGAAAAAATTTAGGTTTTGGACTTAGCTAGTTTTTTCTTAGTGAATGTTTAGTTTACAAGTGAATTAAGTTAGAATTTTTTTACTTTGTGTTAGAAATTTGGAAGTGTTATTGCAGTTGTACGTGTGATGTTCGTTCGATCTTTTGAGTAAATGTCGATGATTGAAAGAGTTGGTTCACACTCAGATGGCCTTGGTGGTTCGGTGCGCCGGGTCCACCAAGGCTGCTTGTATGTGTCCACCCTAAATATGAGGCACACATACCGATGACCATCTTGTTCCTGTTAAGAGGTACTACATGTGGTAGTGATCCGGGGAAAGGAACGAATGCGAGGGTTTCTGGATTTCTTTCGAACTAAATAATGTCACATATGTAATATGGTTCGTGAGATCCGGATAAAGCTGAACCCTTCAGTGCACATTCGTAATGGTGACATTCCTCAGAAATTCATTCCGGGGTTATGAAGAATGTCCCCGTTATGTATGTGTACAAAAGGGTCTAGTTTTTTCCGGATTTCACTATTATATATATGATTTTGTTCAGTTTTAAAGATGTCTAGAAATCCTTCCTTCCCCCGCATCGCCATCACATTTACTTACCTCGTAACAAGCACAAAATGTGAAGGTCCAACTTCACATCAAGGCCCGATGACCATCTTGTTCCTGTTAAGAGGTACTACAGGCGGTGGTGATCCGGGGAAAGGATAAATATGAGGGTTTCTAGATTTCTTTCGAACTAAATAATGTCATATATGTAATATGTTTCGTGAGATCCGGATGAAGTTGAATCCTTTAGTGCACATTCTTAATGGTGATATTCCTCAGAAATCCCTTCCGGGGTTATGAAGAATATCCCCATTATGTATGTGTACAAAAGGATCTAGTTTTTTTCGGATTTCACTATTACATATACTCCCTCCGATCCTAAAAAAGTGTCGGGAGCTATGCCTATAAGTTGTATGGAATTAGTTCATTTGTGGCGACACTTTTTTAGGATCGGAGGGAGTATGATTTTGTTTAGTTTCAGAGAACTCCAGAAACCCTTCCTTCCCCCGTATCGCCATCACGTGTACTTACTTCGTAACAAGCACAAAATGTGAAGGTCCAACTTCACATCAAGGCCCGATGACCATCTTGTTTCTGTTAAGAGGTACTACAGGTGGTGGTGATCCGGGGAAAGGAGGAAGATGAGGGTTTCTAGATATCTTTGGAACTAAATAACGTCACATATATAATATCGTGAGATCCGAACGAAGTTGAACCCTTTTGTGCACATACTTAATGGTTACATTCCTCAGAAATCCCTTCCGGGGTTATGAAGAATGTCCCCATTATGTATGTGTACAGAAGGGTCTAACCTTGTTCGGATCTCACGATATTACATATATGATTTTGTTAAGTTTCAAAGATTTCCAAAAACCCATGTCTTCATCCTTTTCCGGATCGCCATCACGTGTACTACCTCGTAGCAAGCGCAATATGTGGAGGGCCCTTGTTCCTGTTAAGAGGTACTATAGGCGGTGGTGATCCGCGGAAAGGATGAAGATGAGGGTTTCGGTTCGAACTAAGGAAGTTCAGAAACCCTTGTCTTCATCCTTCCCCGCATCGCCATCACATATACTACCTCGTAACAAGCACAAGATATGAGAAGGGCCAATTTGATCCTTTGTGTTTAACTTTCATCTTATTTATGTCATATTTTGCCATTTACTATTTTTACTAAGTTAGAAACACTAAGATATTTTACTTAATTAGGAATATTTACTTAGTACGGGTATGTTTTTAGCTTGTCTCTGTTGGACCCGCCGGGCGATGTCCGGGACTGGGCCCGCCGGGCTGGCACTGGGAGGTCCTTACTACCGGGACACGCGGCTTGGTGAGAAATCGGGGTGACGTGGTCGACCCGGATATTTTTTGGTGGCCATCGCGTGGGCCACGCTCGGTGCGGAGAGAGCCAGCCCCTGAGGAGGTGGTACAACAACGTATCAGGGAGGAGGACGAGCACGTACGTCGCTACATGTACTTGCTCGATAGGGAGTATAGCAGCAGTTGGTCGATTATTCAGAGGGTTCCTTACCACGTGAGCTATGACGCTGTGAGGGTTTCTTACCTATGGGTTCGTAGCACCCGCGACTCAGCACCCCGCGGCTTAGGTCCCGGTCGGAGTTAATTAGTTTGAGAGATGTTTTAATGAATATGTATAAGTGATGATATTATTACATCGTGATGTATTAGGGTTAAATAAAATGAACCCGAGCTATGTAACTCTTGGTGTGTATTATCATACGTTTAAATATTTCATCAATGTTGCATTTATAATTGAAATGAGGATCTGGAACATATAGTTACTCTTTTTTCGGACTTGTTTAGATATTAGTACCATTAGCTGTTATCTATAAGCAATTTTGATGAAATGGATGCTATTAGCTATATTTTTATTAGATTATATGCAATTGTTGCGAACTGATGAAATTGATGCTATTTGCTATTTTTTTAGCCATGGCGAGACGTCACCGTGGTTCGCGTGTCGTCACGGTCGAAGAAACCCGGCTTGTACGTGGTGGACGTCGACCTGGACGTCCACGTGGATCGCGTACAAATGGATCGCGTGCATCGAATGCACGTGGTGGTGGCGTCATTGTCATTAAGGAAGAGGAAGCGACGCCTCCTACTCGCGGACATGGACGTGGACGTGGAGCACGGGGGCATCAAGCACAGCAAGGGGGGCAAAGCGGCGGTGCCAAAGGGTCAACACATCGTAAACGGCATGGCGCTGTTGATGCAGAGGAGAAGGAGGAGCCGGAGGAAGCTGTGGCGGAGGAGGAGGCTGCGGCGGCGGAGGAGGAGGAGGAGGAGGAGGACGGTCTCCGGCTACCGGAAGTCTACGTCAACGTGCTCCAGCCAGTGGAGAACAGGCTCCGTCTTCCAGAGAAGATATCGGCGATCCTCCTCGGGCGCAGGGGCGGGCCCTATAGTTTCACCCTATGGTTGGAGGGTTGTGACAACGGGCCCGTGCGTGTTGTTCTGCAGCGACGTGGCGATGACGTCTACCTGCGCTATGGGTGGGGGCAGTTCGCGCGCATGCACAAGCTAAATGTGGGCAACATGCTCACATTCAGGTGCTACAAGGACAATGAGGCCCACGTGCTGGAGGTGAAGATGTTCGACGGCACCTTAGTCCGCCCCCTTTGCTGCCAGGATAGCTCGTCTGAGAGCAGCTCCGACTCCGAGTCTGACTCCGGCGAGTCTAGCCCGCGCAAGGCTGGCTCCGACATCGAGGGAAAGGGCAAGGCCGCCTCCGACGCCGATGTGTAGTATATATGTTTATGTCGATCTATACTTACGTACTTATGTCGCTCTATATTTTTGTACTATGTCTAGATATGTCGAACTATGTCTTCGGTCGAACTATGTTTAATTATGTCATTGTGTCGAACAATATTTGTATTCGTGGCAGACTATATATTTATGTTATTGTTCGTTTTCATCTGTGTTTTTGTTCGATAATTTTTCATGTTTCTTAATATAAATGTTTAGCGCAGAGAACAGGAAAACATATAAGAATATATAGAATTTCTAATCTAGCTCAAAGGACACGAAAACAGCTATTAAAAAAAAATCTTTTGCCCCGGTTGGTGTTACCAACCAGGGTAAAAGGGGGCCGGCCTGCTCGCGGTGCAGAGCCCACGTGGGGCGCGCCTTTTACCCCGGTTGGTAACCCAACCGGGCCATAAGGGGGGCCTTTAGCCCGGGTTTGAGGATCCCGGTTGGGCAGCCGGGGCATTAGCCCCTTACCAACCGGGGCTAATGCCCCGTTTTCCACTAGTGCATGTAAGTTAGCATGAAGTTCTTCATAGAACGATCATTCTTATCACAAATGCCATTATATTGCACTCTTGGGGAAGTTGCATCTAGAACATGAAGTTTCTCAGCTTTTCTGAGAATTCTTCTCAGATTGGAGATCTTGTTCGCAATATTCTCACCATTTGCAGTTAAAAAATTCATTCCACAAAACCAGTTATTGTTGACAGCCACTATATACAATGATATCAAAATTCACTTAGATATATTAATGCTTAAATTGCACTTAGTTAAAACACATTGTTTAACTTATAAATTGCACTCCCACTGAGATTGATATTCCTCGTAATCAATATTTATTTACTTGAGACTCTCGTTGGAAGAATTGATACATCTCGGAGACTAATCCTATTCCAAAGGGTAGGTCTATTGGCTAATCACAACTCATGTGACTCTCGTTCATCTTTCGATGTTTGTGCCCTGATCTCGTGACTATCAATACCAAAACATCAAGACAACCAATTATTGATCCTGCTTCTATTGCATTGACCGTTGGATACACATGGTCAATCCATACACGCCTCTAAGGTTTTAAGAACATGTTGACCCTTAGATACAAGTGATGAACGTGAATCCGACCCAGTTTCACGGTGCACAGTTTGGAAGAGCACAACCACCTAGATATTTTCAAGGAAAGAATAAACCTAATAATCATGACTACTACACAATCAAAAGAGTACTTAAAAGGATTAACCATCACAAGTAGTTTAAATTAGTTCTATAGTATAGTCCTCTTCTTGTAGGATCATAACTCCTCCCTTGCTCCATGGATCGTTATTGATTGCCAGCTCCATGTCCTTCTCCTATCTCCAAGATATTAAAACGAAGCACAGGGAACACATGCCAAAAGATAGCAATCATATGGTTTCCAACAATCATGCTTTAAGTTGACTCGTAGGTCAAAATAAATACAGTGATAACATCTCATACACCTCTTGAATGATAATGGACTATACCACATCACACCACATTTTCTGTAAAAAGAAATTAGACGGATCTAACGCATGTATTTGCAATTTTTACGTGGTTGTAGGTTCTACGTAGCAAACCGTTTACTATCTACAAACAAAAGAAGCATGGCTCATCATTGTTCGCGATGTTATATTGACATTGTGGTGTCATTGAAACACGAACATTATGAAAACGTGTAGAATCTTAATCTAAACTTATTCATAACCATGAGCCCCCATGTGAATCCAATCCACAAGCCACATCCATTATGTTATCAATGAATCCAACTATAGCAAGACCCAAAGCAACTGAAGCACTTCTTCGGACTAGAAGAGATACGCCAGGGGCAACTCGAACGTCCTAGAATTCCAAGAACTTTTTGAAAATCTCACTATGCCGTTGAAAAAAAAACACAACTTGTTGGGAAGATATGGTAAACAATCTGAATGTTACAAAATTTTCTAATATACTTGGACAAAATTATGAAATACATATACAAACCGGTGCTCTAGATCGTACCAGTACCTACGCATGGACCCCTTTGATACCACTATTGGTATATGTAGGAAAATTCAAAAATTTCCAACTTACGTAAAGCACATGATCTACTATCGAGGTACGGGTGATGTTAGATCTGATAGTTACCAACATGAAACGTGAAGCGTGTGTCGATGACGATGTTGGTGATGCCTATTGAAGGGTCATGCGGCTAAGCCTAGCGTTGGGACAGTTTCTATTTCCCCATAACGTGTCTTCTGAATCTAGTAGAGTGAAGGTGTCACGTGTTACTCCCTAATTTAGGTGGATCGCTAAAAGTTTAAAATTTAGGTGGAGAGATCCCAACACATGAGAGAGAAAGAATAGAGCTAGATCTAGTCCGGAGAGAACATCTTAAAACCCAATTCATAGAATCTCTAAATGAATTAGAGAGATTCTAATTAGAAACACTGATTAAACACTCTAATCAACTAGAGAGAGTTTCAGAGTCACTGGTGTTTTGCCTCAAGTGTGTGGGGACCTTAAGTGATTGTGTCCTTATCATAACATGTATTTTGTCGTAAGATGTGTCACAAACGTTGTCCTAAGATATATTTTGTTCCGTAGTAATGGCATGAACACTTTATTGATTTAAACTAATTTATTAGTACTACCTCTGATCCGGGAAAATCTGTGGTGGAAAGTGAACGTGAGAACCACTGATCCATAATTGGAGGGAGCATAATAGATATATATTCATTCGGCGTTGGTACTGACGGTGGCACTGTATAGTCTGTCGACCCGCCACTCGTAGAGAAGACAAACGTTTGACGAATGTTATTTCGACCCAATGCATGAGACTTACAAGAAGGAAATAAAAATATCTGAATTTGTATACTCCCTCCGTTCCATATTAATAGGTGGTGAAGTGGATGTATCTAGCAATAAAACATGTCTAAATACATCCACTTCAACACCTATTAATATGGATCGGAGGGAGTATTATAATCAACATCTTTCTAGTCGAATAGTAGCTTGGAGTGTGGGCCGAGGTCCCTGTACACATCCTTGATGGTGACCTCGCTGACGCCTGTGGCCGTGGACACGTCACGGAATGACTTCCCGGCACCACCGCGCTGCACCGCCATGAAGATGATGGTGGCGGCGATCGAATCGGGGCTCCGCCTCACGTCCAGGTTCTTCTCCAGCCTCCGCGCGGCCTCCAACGCCGCGTTGGCGTCCTCGTCGCCTATCCCGACCAGCGAGCCGAAACGGCACACGTAGTCGCTCGCCCGCACCGTGGTCATCATCTCCCCGGCGGTCTGCCCGCCGTCCTCCTCCCCGAGGTGGACCTTGATGTGCCTGACAAGCCTCCCGATGTCCTTGATCCCGGCCGTGAGAGTGTCGCCCGTCACCGACGCCAGCTCCTTGAAGGTGCGTGGCGTGCCCACGGCGCGGCAGGCAACATGGAGGCAGGCCGCGTAGAGCGCCTGCCGGTTCCGGCACTTGCCGCCCCTGGGGAACACCTTGGCCTGCTCCAGCTTCCTGAACACCTCCTTGGCGTGGTCTGTGATGGCCCTTGCGAGGCCTAGCCGTGCCGCCATGTCGTCAATGGAGTGGGCCGCGTCGGCATCAGGTACTACCGCGCCGCGCATCTTGGGCGTGGCTGGAGCCACCCGTCGTGAAGGAACTCCCATCGCGCCGCCGCGCATCTTAGGAAGTACTTGGTACGCGTCCTCTGCTTCGTGTGTGTGGTTATGGCTGGCTTCGGGAGACTGGGCGGTGCCTGCCGGGGAAGGGTAGGGGATGGTGGCGGCGGTGAGAAAATTGTCGGAGTTGTCAAGTACTGCACCGCGCATCTTGGGCATGACTGCAGCACCGACCGCACCGCGCATCCTCGGTAATACTAGGCAGGCTCCATCTCCTTGGTGTGTGCACTTGTCGCTGACTTCTGGAGACCTGGCGTTTGCTACCGAGGCAGGGTCGGGGAGGGTTGTTGCGGCCAGAAATCTGTCGGCCATTGCCTTGTCATGTACCGCTCCGCGCATCTTTGGCAGGGCCCCTCCTCGTGCAGCACGCACGGCACCACGCATCCTCGGCAGTACTAGGCAGGCACCCTCTGCTTCCTCTGCGTGCGCGATAGTGGTGGCGGCGCCACTCACACGGCGGCCGCCGATGCCCCCATCATCGGAAGACTGGTCGATGTAGCCGTGACGCGCGCACTGGGTGCAGACGGTGTCCCCGGAGGGGACCTCCTGATGGCAGTCCGGGCAGTAGGGCATGCTGTTTGGGACGTCGCCCATTGCTCCTGCTAGAATTCTTCCTCTTTTTCCTGCGAGCTGCTCTTGCTTTGGAAATAGGAACTCGAAATCCTCGTCGCGTATCTCGATGATCGGTGCTCCTTGTATTGACGCAGAAATATATGGCCAGGTGGGACTCGAAATCCTCCACGGTTCCGGATATATACGCGATTCGATGACGAATACAAGTCCCGATCCGGTTACATGGGAGATGGACGGAGAAGTACGTGCTTATGACGCCACGGCGTCCATGGCTTCGCCAGGATCCGTCGCCGCCATGCCTCGTCTTCAGCAAGTCTAGCAGGTTGAAACCCTAGATTAACCGCCTACGTGCAGGAGATTGAAAATCGCCGAGATGCGGCCCCAGCCAATCTTCGATTTTCCGCTTATTACTGCAGAAGAGGAGACGGCGGATCATCCAAGTCGGAAATAAAAACAGACGACGCCAATTTGGCCTTTTTGTGGTTCGAGTGAATCACTACGGACCACCGTTTGGCTGAAGCTTTTTGATCGTGGGCTCAGCCCATTAGCGCATTTTCTTCGTGCCTTTGTTCCATATATTGTTCGGGGGCTCAGTAGCGCCTTAGAGCATCTCCACTCGCGTCCTCCAATGCCTTCCCCTCAATCTTCTTCCCGTCCGGACGGCCCCCGAAGGCGTCCACTCGCGTTTTCATTGGGCTTTCCCGTCCGAACACGTCCCAGTTTCCGTCCGGAAAATCCAGCCCAACCCCGCCCACAGGGGGTGCGTGGGGCTTCCGACGACTCGTTGGACGCCACGTGTCCGCCCTGTCAGCGACACAAAATGTCCGCAGAAAGGGATGCTCCTAGCGCCCCTCTGTCCACTTGTCTCCTCTACGTCCACCTTGCCCCCAAGTTGTTCGGGGTTTTGCCCGGTTGGGCGCCGACTGGTCTTTTTGTCAATCTTCTGATGTCATTTTCATTTCTATAGATACACAACAACGATAAGTTGATGTTGAACTTGCTCCTTGAGGAAGAAGCTGAAATTGACGACGAGGAAGATGAGAACTCTCTTGTTCTTGCTTGGCTGTCACAACTCCTCGCTGATGATGAAGCCAGTGGTGAACCAAAACGAGGAGGCTCCAAGTTTGGAAGGAGAAAGACGAAGCCCAGAATGAGAATGGAGGGCTGCTGCATACTTTTCGCCGACTATTTTGCCGAATAGCCAAGATTTGATGCAAACGACTTTCGTCGAAGATTTCGGATGAGCCGAAAGTACACATTGGTTCGGCACATCAGGGAGCATGACCCCTGGTTCAAGATGAAGAAGGACGTTGTTGTGATGATTGGTTTCTCGTCAATTCAGAAGTGCACTGCTGTTATGAGAATGCTTGCATATGGAGCCCCTTCAGATGGTCACGACGAATATCTGGTATCTGCACGTGTCTGAGTCGATGGCTATCAAAGCCATGTACAGATTCTACGGGACGATGTTGGATGTATTTGGCCCAAACTACGTGAGAGGACCAACCGAGGAGGAAACTGCTCCGATCCTGGCAACAAATGAAGCAAGAGGTTTTCCTGCTATGCTTGGAGTATCGATTGCATGCACTAGAGCCGGAAGAACTGTCCATCTGGCTGGCAAGGATTGTACAAAGAGGGTCATTAAGGAGTTTGCAGCGTGGTCCTTGAAGCAGTGGCAAATCAGGAGACTTTAATTTGGCACGTGTTCTTCGGCATGGCAGGATCTCATAATGGCATCAATGTGTTGCAGCGTTCCACTGTGTTTGCGAAACTTGTTGAAGGTCATGATCCTCCAGCGAACTATGTTGTCAATGGCCACGAGTATAACAAGGGGTACTACCTAGCGGATGGTATACCCAAGATGGTTAACATTTGTGAAGACAATGGCCAATTCTCTAGGCCAAAAAAAATTATGGTTTGCCTCGGTACAAGAGAACACAACAAAGAATGTCGAACGTGCATTTGGAGTGCTAGCAGAGGTTTACCATTGTCTTGTATCCTACTCTCACTTGGTCGGCCGAGCAGATCGGAGAGGTGATGAATGCACGTGACATCATGCACAACATGATCATTTAGGATGAGCGTGCAAATCCATTGCATGATCATCTTTCGTATGACTGTCAGGGTCCTCTCGCCGATGTGGATCACAATGCGCCAGCGGATTGGACCGACTACATCGCTATGGATATGGAGATCCGAGATGAAGCCACACATAATCAACTTCAAGATGATCTAGTGGAGCATTTGTGGGTTCGTAGAGGCTTGGCAGCGGAATAGTGCACTTCCAATTTATTTTAATTTTATGAATATTTTTTTATTTTAGGCATTCGTGAACTATATATGTATTATGTTAAATCTAGAATATAAGTACGTTTAAGTACTTTTAAGACTCTAAAATTATGAAAGTAGGCAAAATATTGCTTGAGGCTTTTGTTCGGGGGCGCCGAGTGGGGAAGGGCTGCCCCCTATGGCACCACGCCGTCTGGACGAGCCCCCAAAGGGGGGCGCTAGGCGCCGATCCGGACGTGTACAGGGGGTGCGAGTGGAGATGCTCTTAGAAATAGAACATCGAGGAAGTGCTTCTCCATGCGCCTAGGTAGCTACTGCTATTTGTTTTTCCATTTTCTTCTTTCTTGTTTCTTTTACTTTATTTTCTTCCCTTTTTCATGGTTTACCGTCGTTTTGGTTATTTATTAAATTAGGTTTTTCCCATGATGTTTAAATTCATCTTACATTTAAAGAAACTTATTCTACTCATAATAGGGATGTGTTTCACCTATCTTCTATTTTGTTTCTCGTGCGTGCAGGCGTGGTTTATTGCTTGAGCACAAAAAAAAAGGTCCACGTGTAATCTTGAATTATTGTTACAATTGTGGTTGTGAATTGTTTCTGGCCGTATTTCTTGTTCCTTGTCTAGACGAGTTTCGTTCCTCGGAAGCTAAAAATTTGTTCTGTATGTCATCCTCAATTCTGGTTCTATTTGTGTTTGTGAAATGTTCTCCATGCATCCCCCCCCCCCCCCCCCACACACACACATATAGACGCGCTTTGTTTCTCGAAAGCTAAAATTTTGTTTCAAGTGTAATCTTAAATTCTTATTTCATCTATGGTATCGGTTTCCCAAGCATTTTTTTTTTTGTTTTGTTTCTCGTGCTTACATTCTTTGTTCATTGAAAGCTAATCTCATGTGTAGAAATTTTGATTCTATTCATTCTAAAAATTTGTTCCTATTGTCTGAACTGTTGTCGTGATTTTTGTTCTACTTTGTTAAAAGTTTATTTCACTCAGTTTAAAATTTTGTTCCTTGTACATAAGTGAGCCGTTATCAGTGTCCAAACTGTAAACGTGGTGTATTTTCCACTTAATACAAATTTGTTTCCTCTTATAGATTGGATTTATTTCTCGGCCGCTACAATTCTTTTCCAAACTATAATCTTGATTTTCTTTGTTTAACTTTGCATAATCTTTTGTTCCATTTTCAAAAAAAATTGGTCCTTCCTATAGATATAATTTGTTCCTTGGCCTTTACAAATATTGTCCAAACATAGTTATGATTTTTTGTTCCGCTTTATAATTTTTTTTTATTATAGATGTGATTTGTTCCTCGGCCGCTATAATTCTTTTCCAAACTATAGACCTGGTTTTCTGTTCCACTTTGTAAAAAATTTGTTCTATTTATTCTAAAAGTTTTGTTCCTCCCTATATATAGATGTAGTTTTTTTCCTCTCCTTTATAAAAATTGTCCAAACCTAGTGGTGATTTTTTGTTGCACTTAGTAAAAAAACGGTTCTTTCTTTCGATGTTATTTATTTCCTTGGCAGGAAAGTTTTTGTTCCACTTTGTCTAAATTTTTATTCCATCTATTCTAAAATTTGTTCTTCGGCAATTACACATATTTTCCAAACTATAGTCGGGATTTTTTGATTGCACTTAGTTAAAATGTTTTTTTCCTATAGATGTGATTTGTTCCTCGGTTGCTAAAGTTCTGCTCGTCGCGTAGACATGGTTTGTCCCCTTTAATATACTTTTAATCTAATCATGATTACATGAGCATTGTTCTACCGAGCATCCCAACGATTAAATTGGTTCCTATTTGTAACAATGGTTTGTCCTTTGGCGCCATTTATCAATAAATAAAAAATTAGGTTTTGTGTAATCGTGATTTGTTGGTCATGGTAACTATATTAATTCACAACCCTTCGGCACATAGCATGTATGCCAGGCCACTAACTAGCTTTCCAAGCCAGACGCAATATTTCCAAGTATCCTTGGGTAAGTGAAGAGATGAAGTCCTCTTCTTCACAATGAAAGTAGCCACATCCTCAGTCAACGCGTCAAGCATGTACATTGGAAGAAGGTCTAGATTCGATTTGGATTCACCGGTTTATGGATGAGTGCTATTGGCGTACTTGGCCTGGCTCTGAACTTGCGAGCATATGACTTTGTTTCCTAGAAAATCCGTGCGGCGAAAGATCCTGCGTTTTTTACCTTCTACACAAAAAAGATTCTTTTAAACGAGGGTATTCGTGCGTGGATGGCAGGATCAGCCTCATGATAATATTAGATTCCCTTAGTAGGTTCTACCACGTGGAAACGCTCTTTAATGGAACTTTGATTTTAGCTAGTCCTCGGGACCTGAGCCATGTTCAATAGAAAAAGAAGCGTCTATGTCTGGTTTCACGTACCCTTCCATTAGTTGATTTTTCCATATATGCCTTCTTTTATAAAATTAAGTCTTGCTCTCTTTTCTTGCCGCTACTTGTGTTGAGATTACTGCGCTCGATGATTAATTATATGTCTATTGCTGCTTGTAAAATCCGATCGATCAAAAACTAACCCGCAATTTTACTATGAGGGATCCATCACTAAATTAGGAAATACACATCTAGTTCATCGAAAATGAAGTGCGGTCCTGCACCAGCACGTTTGTTGATGCTTAGGCTAGTCATAGTGGGAAGTATAATATACAAGTAGCATGCATATGATACTATATTTATAATGTAAGTCCCTCTAGTATCATAAGTTGGTATCATATTCTCGTACAAAATAGGGTTCCTCTAGTAGTACTAGTTTGTTCCACTTCTACTCTCCAAAATTTGTTCCCCTAAATTTTTATTTTATAAGTTTATTTCCCTGTTTTTTCTTTCTATTTAATTTTTTGTACATTTTAATGTACTTTATTATTATTTTTCTATATGATGTAAAAAAACAATCAAATGTATAACTATGTATGTTCCTTTACTTAGAAATATATGCTCCTCTTATTCAGAAAAACAGTTCCACTGATTTTTTTCCTTGGTGTTTTTATTTTTGCTCTGATGTATAATTATTTTTTTCCATAGTTGCAGTAGTTTTGTTCCTCTTACTCTATGAAATATTTCCTTGAGACACGCTTTGGAAAATTCCTCGAGAAATATGAATGTTACACCTCTAACTAAATTGATGAGAAAGAGACCAAGAAAAAATAGATATAATTTTCAGCAAAAATATTTACATGTAACTTGTTATAAGTGACAAAAAAATATTGCACATAAGGACCGAATCATAGTTTTGATTTGCATCTCCCACGCCAAGAAAAACAAACTACAAAATGCATCAAGGGGCATGGTAAATATAATATATAGCATCGGGCGTTCTCCATTGGTTAGTTTTCAGCCACAAGACATATATATATTGTACCAGAAAATACATTTTAAACACTATGGATGTAAAAAGGACTAGATCTATCCCGTTCTAAATAACGAAGAATGCATACAAAACTGTATTAGTTCCTCGGAAACATAAACATAGATAATAGGATTAAGTGATTTCACATTGATATAGGTTCTGACAATACCAGATTATTATAAAACTGATCATTATGGCGTGGAGGCGGACGAAGTAAAGATTCGGCATGGAGGCGGCCGTCCATTTACTTGGCGTCGTGGCCTAGTTGGTATTTAGAGCGGTGTTGTGCGCGATTTGGGGAAGAAATACCTTATCTCTGTGACCGCAGAAAGGCCAAATGGGCCAGGAAATAAAGCCAAACCTAAACAAATTGCCAAGCTAAACAAGTTGGACCAAGCTGAACTTGGCTCGGCCAAAGATCGCTGTGGTCCAGGAAGGTGAACTCGGCTCGGTCCATCTGTCTTGCGGGCCAAGCTTGGCTCAGACACATTCTCACCGGATAAATTCCCAGACCAAATAAATCCCCGAGTAAACCAGAGAAGAAACTGTCGAATATGCATCTCAACAAGTCCCTCGGGTGAACCGATAGGGTTTCTATTAGGAGAACATGTAGGCGCTGGTGACAATCGTAGGCTAAGAGGGGGCACGATTTACCCAGGTTCGGGGCCCTCGTACAGGTAAAACCCTTACTCCTGCTTCTGTGCATCTGTATTAGCAATAGATCGGTTACAATGGGCGGGGGGGGGGGGGGGGGGCTCGAGTCGAGAGTAAGATCTCAATCTCAATGCTTTGATTGTAGGGTGTTACTTGTTTCCCCTGACGGTGGTTCTCCTGGCCTTATATAGGTGGCCAGGTTACAAACCCTAACCTTAAGTCGGTTACAGGTTTCCTTTCTTGACCCACAAGGCCTTGCGAGTGGGCTTGATTGGTCCTTCTAGAACTGTCTATGGCATCTCCCTTTGGGCTTAGGTCTTCGGCCTTGGACCGGGTAGCCTCACCCGATAGGTCCAGGATTCATCCCCTCTTCAGTAGCCCCCGAGCGTTTACTCGTTTGAGAATCTGTCGGGTAGACGCTCAAAGTTTGTCTTGATTTCTTTCGATTGATTGCTTCAACCGCTTTGCGTTGGAGGGTGCATACCCTGTGCACGATGCCCTTCTTGTGCTCGATTGTCGAGCGATGAATGTTCCTGTGTTTTGGTTGTTTTTGCAGAAGGAGATGGCTCAGTTGCTTGGCTCTCCCGAAAGCTCAGGGCCAATTAATTGCATCTAGGGAAAAACAGTTGTGGCCTACACAAACTCGAGACCTCCGACTCGAATTCGGTGAGGTTATCATTGCGACTGGGCCGTGGAGGTGTTACCGGGTCGAATTTAACCTATGGGGGTACCCGGCGCGTCGCTAGGATTTTTATTCGTGCTGTTGACACGGAAATTTACCGGAGGACTGTGACGCCCCGAGATCGGGCACTATGCAGATTTCAGCATTTCCGCCAAAATCCACATAATAACCGATTTCAGGTTGCCACTTGTGATAACATTACAACAGTTCCCGAATAATCCACAACAACAACAGAGGTGGTATATACAAGACGACTCAAACGAGTCAAGGATACAACTGATACAATACAAAGATCCAAATAACAGCGGAAGAAACAACATAGCGTCCGACTACGGACAAGATACAAATTGGACTAAGAGTCCTGAAGATACCCGATGGCGTCCAATCCCTGCCCAGGCCAAGCCGGAGGGATTCCCAAGCTAACGTCGTCAGACTTCAAACCTGTTGACTGCAATGTGGAATATGCAACCACGAAAATGGATTCGTGGGTCAGTACGGTTAAGTACTGGCAAGTGGATAAACCATACTCACAAAGAAAATGGATTCGTGGGTCAGTACGGTTAAGTACTGGCAAGTGGATAAACCATACTCACAAGATACCAGCGTAACCAATCATCACAAGATACAAATACTTTGGGTACAACGGAAAGGAAGGGATTATTGCAAAGAAGCGGCAGCGGGCTGCACTAACTAACTACAGAGACGCGCTACAACATCCGGCTAAAAGAAAGGGATAAGATAGCGTATCAGAAACAACTACAACTACTCACCAAACAATACCCATCCAATGTTACCCCCTACTAAGGAAGCAACCCAAGGAAACTCACACTGTTGATTAAGGTGACATTCATTTTTATGGTGGAGGTAATCTATATTACTAGTCAAGTTATCATCGTTAAGTGTAAGTTGTCTGAGTACTTGTTAGCCAGCACTTTCACCAAGTCATCCATAACCGCGGACAACACGGCTTCTCGAGAAGATTTAACCCTGCAGGGATGCACCAATTTGGCCGTACACGTAAGAATGACCCGCCAGATGGAAATGCACTTCCACCAAGCGAGGCACTCAACAGAACCCAACTCTTCTCCGCATCAAGCCCAAAGAACCCCGTGCAGTTGAGCGCACGACTAATCAAGCCCCACAAAGAAAAGGGGACCCTCATAGCACTCTAAGAAAGTGTCTCCCTAAATGCCGACTACAAAAGTTCCACCCTGGCGCCAAGGGTTCGCACCTTCATATGCATTCGGCAAATGGAAAACCCGAACTAAATGAGGCGATTTGGACGAGATGCGAATCGAATCAAAGTTGCGGGGGGCGCCCATACTCGCTTCCCACATGCGGTTAGCGTGCTCATCATGGATCGGAGGACAAGACCCTTTTCCTAATTAAGTTCGACACTAGCAGGCCTCAAAACCACGCCGGGCCTCCTGCCGGTGCCTTATCATCATATTATTGTTACCCAAAACATTAACAGGTTGTTGATCAAGTTGAAACCCAACTATCAAACTAAACAGGTGATAGAACAAAGGACAACAGGACTAGAGCGCAAACAAACCTAAGCATGCAACTACGACACGAGGGCCAACGGGGTAAACAAACAACAGGTAATAGGAAGTGGAAGGAAGGCTATATCATGGCTGCAAGGTAAACATATGATAGGATCGAGACACAAGCATCGAATCATAAGGCTACCATAAGGAAAACGGAAAGAATCGGTAACAAGTGATGAAAGGCAGCCATAGGTAGCAAGTGAGTATACTTGCCTGGAATCCAGCAAGTAGAGGTACATCCGAAGAACTTGTCATTGCTCACATCATCTCAACGTCCTATCCGTGAAGAGGCAACGAACTAGAACAAACACCGGATGCAACAATTACTTCTACGGCAAAAGATCCAGCATGATCAAGATATGGATGCATGACAAGTTTAAGGATGCATCAAAGATAAACTAGTTGACATGGTAAACATATTTAAATGGGCCCATATGCAATTTGGATTGCATATGGAAAAGCCCATGAATTAATGTTGAATTAAATGATCTACAAATAACCATCATGTGAAAGTTGATTAGAATGATGCAGGGATGATGAAAACAATAAGAAAACAACAATAGCTTCAGTTTGATATGTTGTTTACCAAGTTTGGAATTTTATTTGTTAAGTTATGACCTTTGGTATTTGAAATGATTTAAACAAACATTTGTTGTTTTCACCAATTTTAAATGTTCAAAACAGACAACAAAATTTATATTTGGAAAGGACACAAAATTTTAGATGGAATACATATTTCATTTGTTGAATTTGGATTTTAGATGAGCAAGTTATTAAATTGACAATTTTAAATGCATTAATTCAGAAATAGTTGTTTTCAGCAATTTAATTTATTCAAAACAGAAAACAAAGTTGGTACTTGCAAAGTTCATGAAAAATGGGATGGAAAACATATTTTACATGTTCAAAAAGAATTTAGTTTGACCAAGTTATTAATTTAGCAATTTTAAATGAATTAAACAAGATTTAAATAATTTAACCAAGTTTAATTATTCAAAACAGGAAACAAAGTTTATATTTGGAAAGCTTGTTCAATTTTGCATGGAAACCATATTTTACATTTTAAATTTGGAGTTCATTTGAATTATTTATAAGCATTAGAATTCCAGGGGCTAATCTGTAATTCCAGGGACTTGTGTGAGAGAAAAGAAATCTAGATCTGGGTTCAGATCCAGATCCACTCGCTGTACACAGCACAGAGGGGATGACACGTGGGCCCGAGGGCCACGCGGGCGCTGACTGGCGCGGGGTAGGGCCACGCTGGCCTCGGGTGTCCATGACGGGTGGGGCCAAGCCCTGCGCATAAATCGCCAAAAAGGTTGGGTTTAATCCCTCCGCGGGGGATCGAACCAGGGACCGAGGGCGTGCGCGTGGGTGGCTTAGCCACTGGGCTGTGGCTGCGTTGCTTGTTCAGATACAGGCGCGGCTGGTTTTCAGCTAAAAGGCAGGGCCTTTGCCAACTCTAACGAAACTGAACCCAAGTTCAGTTCGACGGCGACAGAGGCAGCTGCGATGCGGTGAGCTCGCGTGTGCGTGCGTGTTCCCGCGGTGGTGTGCGTGTGTGCATCGCGTGCAAGGAAGCAGTGCGAGGTGGACGTGGTGCTCCCGTGCGCGAGCAGCAGAGGGGTAGAGCAGCTCGCGTCCATGGCATGGCGGACAGAGAAAAGGAGCAGAAACTCCCCATGGCTACTGCAGGAATTAGAGGAAAGAGATAGTGGGGATCAGACCGGCTGCTCACCGGGAGGTGCTCGGAGGAGTTGTACTTCCCGGAGTGGACGAACGGCGGCGAATTTCGCCGGCGACGGTGGCTGCTCGGAGAGGAAGAAGAGGACGCCGGCGGCAACCTGGGTGCTCCCGGCTCGATTGCCTTAGGTGTGCACGAAGAGGACGGTGAGGCGCAGCGATTGGCGTGCTCAGACTGGCTCGAGGAGGTCGGTGATTGCGGGGCGGCGGCGAGGCGCTCTGGTGTTGCTCTGTATGTGCAGGGAAAATTTCAGAGAAGCAGAGAGAAGGAGAAGGATAGGGGCAGCGGCGGCAGGAGAGGGGAGATAGGGACTAGGGTTTGGAGGGAGGGAGGTGGCTTTAGAGGAGGGGAGTGTGGTGGGGAGTAGGTGGGTGCGGTGGTGACAGGAGGTCACGCCTTCTGCGTGCCTCGGTCGATCGTACGGAGAAGAAGGAGGGGAAAAAGGCCGGGGTGTGGGCTGGAGGGCTGGGGTGGTAGGTGGCTGGCCGGCCCATTCGGCTGGCTGGCCTACCTCCCCCATTTTTTTTTGTAGAGTTAGAAAAGAAAGAATTGAGAGGTGATATTTTTAGGGTCTTATTCCCAAAACATTTTTAGTGGGTTAAACAATTCAAAAGCCCGGTTGTACAAAAGTTTGTTTTTGAAAAATTTTATTTCACAAATTATTTGAATTTGCAAACTTGAACTCAAATTAGGGGTTTATTTAATACCAATTTGAAAACCAACCATTTTTAATTATTTCCAATTCCCAAAATGATTTGTTTGCAATTTTAATTGAAACCATTGGGAACATGTTTGAATTTTTAAATTGGTTTGAAAACAAAGGTGCAATGCATATGATGCCTGATGCAATGCAAAAAAAGAAAAACAACCAGAATTCTATTTGGGGAAAAATCCCCCGGGTGTTACAGACGACACCACTAACAAGGGATTGCGCCCTCGCAATCCACCCACTAACCCGGGAGGGGAAAGAAGTTCGACTATCGATTCTTCATGCTTCCAGTTGATCTCCTCGACACCACTAACAAGGGCTTCTCGACACCACTAACAAGAGATTCTTGCTCGGGTTGATGACGATGTTCTTCCACTAAGAATCTTCCGATGGTCGAAACTATTAGGTTAAAGGCTCAGAAAACGTCCACCCATGTAGGATCCTAAAACTTTGAAAGATTGAGAGGGAGAGAGACTCCAAAACAAATAAGATGAGAGGAGAAACAGAATAGAGATAAGGAGAAAACAAGAATCCTATTGAGATGTTTCCAAAACAGGTTTTGCACAAATAGTTTTTGACACTCTAGAAACACGACCGTTAGCGAGGTTATCCTACAGGCTTTGGGGACCCGTTGCTTCGATAACCATTCGTATCGAAACAACTTTGGGAATCGGAAACCATGCTCTGATACCATTTGTGACGCCCCGAGATCGGGCACTATGCAGATTTCAGCATTTCCGCCAAAATCCACATAATAACCGATTTCAGGTTGCCACTTGTGATAACATTACAACAGTTCACGAATAATCCACAACAACAACAGAGGTGGTATATACAAGACGACTCAAACGAGTCAAGGATACAACTGATACAATACAAATATCCAAATAACAGCGGAAGAAACAACATAGCGTCCGACTACGGACAAGATACAAATTGGACTAAGAGTCCTGAAGATACCCGATGGCGTCCAATCCCTGCCCAGGCCAAGCCGGAGGGATTCCCAAGCTAACGTCGTCAGACTTCAAACCTGTTGACTGCAATGTGGAATATGCAGCCACGAAAATGGATTCGTGGGTCAGTATGGTTAAGTACTAGGCAAGTGGATAAACCATACTCACAAAGAAAATGGATTCATGGGTCAGTACGGTTAAGTACTGGCAAGTGGATAAACCATACTCACAAGATACCAGCGTAACCAATCATCACAAGATACAAATACTTTGGGTACAACGGAAAGGAAGGGATTATTGCAAAGAAGCGGCAGCGGGCTGCACTAACTAACTACAGAGACGCGCTACAACATCCGGCTAAAAGAAAGGGATAAGATAGCGTATCAGAAACAACTACAACTACTCACCAAACAATACCCATCCAATGTTACCCCCTACTAAGGAAGCAACCCAAGGAAACTCACACTGTTGAATAAGGTGACATTCATTTTTATGGTGGAGGTAATCTATATTACTAGTCAAGTTATCATCGTTAAGTGTAAGTTGTCTGAGTACTTGTTAGCCAGCACTTTCACCAAGTCATCCATAACCGCGGACAAAACGGCTTCTCGAGAAGATTTAACCCTGCAGGGATGCACCAATTTGGCCGTACACGTAAGAATGACCCGCCAGATGGAAATGCACTTCCACCAAGCGAGGCACTCAACATAACCCAACTCTTCTCCGCATCAAGCCCAAAGAACCCCGTGCAGTTGAGCGCACGACTAATCAAGCCCCACGAAGAAAAGGGGACCCTCATAGCACTCTAAGAACGTGTCTCCCTAAATGCCGACTACAAAAGTTCCACCCTGGCGCCAAGGGTTCGCATCTTCATATGCATGCGGCAAATGGAAAACCCGAACTAAATGAGGCGATTTGGACGAGATGCGAATCGAATCAAAGTTGTGGGGGGCGCCCATACTCCCTTCCCACATGCGGTTAGCGCGCTCATCATGGATCGGAGGACAAGACCCTTTTCCTAATAAAGTTCGACACTAGCAGGCCTCAAAACCACGCCGGGCCTCCTGCCGGTGCCTTATCATCAAATTATTATTACCCAAAACATTAACAGGTTTTTGATCAAGTTGAAACCCAACTATCAAACTAAACAGGTGATAGAACAAAGTAAAACAGGACTAGAGCGCAAACAAACCTAAGCATGCAACTACGACACGAGGGCCAACGGGGTAAACAAACAACAGGTAACAGGAAGTGGAAGGAAGGCTATATCATGGCTGCAAGGTAAACATATGATAGGATCGAGACACAAGCATCGAATCATAAAGCTAGCATAAAGAAAACGGAAAGAATCAGTAACAAGTGATGAAAGGCAGCCATAGGTAGCAAGTGAGTATACTTGCCTGGAATCCAGCAAGTAGAGGTACATCCGAAGAACTTTTCGTTGCTCACATCATCTCAACGTCCTATCCGTGAAGAGGCAACGAACTAGAACAAACACCGGATGCAACAATTACTTCTACGGCAAAAGATCCAGCATGATCAAGATATGGATGCATGACAAGTTTAAGGATGCATCAAAGATAAACTAGTTGACATAGTAAACATATCTAAATGGGCCCATATGCAATTTGGATTGCATATAGAAAAGCCCATGAATTAATGTTGAATTAAATGATCTACAAATAACCATCATGTGAAAGTTGATTAGAATGATGCAGGGATGATGAAAACAATAAGAAAACAACAATAGCTTCAGTTTGATATGTTGTTTACCAAGTTTGGAATTTTATTTGTTAAGTTATGAACTTTGGCATTTTAAATGATTTAAACAAACATTTGTTGTTTTCACCAATTTTAAATGTTCAAAACAGATAACAAAATTTATATTTGGAAAGGACTCAAAATTTTAGATGGAATACATATTTCATTTGTTGTATTTGGATTTTAGATGAGCAAGTTATTAAATTGACAATTTTAAATGCATTAATTAAGAAATAGTTGTTTTCAGCAATTTAATTTATTCAAAACAGAAAACAAAGTTGATATTTGCAAAGTTCATGAAAAATGGGATGAAAAACATATTTTACATGTTCAAAAAGAATTTAGTTTGACCAAGTTATTAATTTAGCAATTTTAAATGAAATAAACAAGATTTAAATAATTTAACCAAGTTTAATTATTCAAAACAGGAAACAAAGTTTATATTTGGAAAGCTTGTTCAATTTTGCATGGAAACTATATTTTACATTTTAAATTTGGAGTTCATTTGAATTATTTATAAGCATTAGAATTCCAGGGGCTAATCTGTAATTCAAGGGACTTGTGTGAGAGAAAAGAAATCTAGATCTGGGTTCAGATCCAGATCCACTCGCTGTACACAGCACAGAGGGGATGACACGCGGGCCCGAGGGCCACGCGGGCGCTGACTGGCGCGGGGTAGGGCCACGCTGGCCTCGGGTGTCCATGACGGGTGGGGCCAAGCCCTGCGCATAAATCGCCAAAAAGGTTGGGTTTAATCCCTCCGCGGGGGATCGAACCAGGGACCGAGGGCGTGCGCGCAGGTGGCTTAGCCACTGGGCTGTGGCTGCGTTGCTTGTTCAGATACAAGCGCGGCTGGTTTTCAGCTAAAAGGCATGGCCTTTGCCAACTCTGACGAAACTGAACCCAAGTTCAGTTCGACGACGACAGAGGCAGCTGCGGTGCTGTGAGCTCGCGTGTGCGTGCATGTTCCCGCGGTGGTGTGCGTGTGTGTGCATCGCGTGTAAGGAAGCAGTGCGAGGTGGACGTGGTGCTCCCGTGCGCGAGCAGCAGAGGGGCAGAGCAGCTCGCGTCCATGGCATGGCGGACAGAGAAAACGAGCAGAAACTCCCCATGGCTACTGCAGGAATTAGAGGAAAGAGATAGTGGGGATCAGACCGGCTGCTCACCGGGAGGTGCTCGGAGGAGTTGTACTTCCCGGAGTGGACAAACGGCGGCGAATTTCGCCGGCGATGGTGGCTGCTCAGAGAGGAAGAAGAGGACGCCGGCGGCAACCTGGGCGCTCCCGGCTCGATTGCCTTAGGTGTGCACGAAGAGGACGGTGAGGCGCAGCGATTGGTGTGCTCAGACTGGCTCGAGGAGGTCGGTGATTGCGGGGCGGCGGCGAGGCGCTCTGGTGTTCCTCTGTATGTGCAGGGAAATTTTCAGAGAAGCAGAGAGAAGGAGAAGGATAGGGGCAGCGACGGTAGGAGAGGGGAGATAGGGACTAGGGTTTGGAGGGAGGGAGGTGGCTTTAGAGGAGGGGAGTGGTGGGGAGCAGGTGGGTGCGGTGGTGACAGGAGGTCACGCCTTCTGCGTGCCTCGGTTGATCGTACGGAGAAGAAGGAGGGGAAAAAGGCCGGGGTGTGGGCTGGAGGGCCGGGGTGGTAGGTGGCTGGCCGGCCCATTCGGCTGGCTGGCCTACCTCCCCCATTTTTTTTGTAGAGTTAGAAAAGAAAGAATTGAGAGGTGATATTTTTAGGGTCTTATTCCCAAAACATTTTTAGTGGGTTAAACAATTCAAAAGCCCGGTTGTACAAAAGTTTGTTTTTGAAAAATTTAATTTCACAAATTATTTGAATTTGCAAACTTGAACTCAAATTAGGGGTTTATTTAATACCAATTTGAAAACCAACCATTTTTAATTATTTCCAATTCCCAAAATGATTTGTTTGCAATTTTAATTGAAACCATTTAGAACATGTTTGAATTTTTAAATTGGTTTGAAATAAATTGGTTTGAAAACAAAGGTGCAATGCATATGATGCCTGATGCAATGCAAAAAAAGAAAAACAACCAGAATTCTATTTGGGGAAAAATCCCCCGGGTGTTACAAAGACGCAGCTTGAGTGCGATTCCAGACCCATAAGAGATATCTTCTGGGTCTTACCTTCTTACTCGAGAGAATACGGCATCGGATTTTCCTAGTCGGCTGAGCGATCCAGGGTAGGGATGTGTAAATACATCGCATGACAGAGTGGCGGGAGCTGCGCACTCGCAAGTATTATCTTGAGAATTTTTCGAATGAGGAGATTTCCCTTCGTGTTGTACTTATGCAAAAAGAAATTTTTGCACTTGTAATATTCTGTCTATACGAAAGAGTTTTCGTGTCTGGAGGCCTTACTGTACCTATACGAAAGAGATTTCGTGTGTGGATTGTTATGTGAAAGAGTTTTCGCGTCTTGATATGCCCATACGAAAGAAATTTTGTGTCAGGGAGCTTATGCTAAAGAATTCCGTGCCTTGATATGCCCATACGAAAGAAATTCCGTGTCAGGGAGTTTCTGCGAAAGAGTTTTCGCGTCTTGATGTGCCGATACGAGAGAAATTTCGTGTCGGAGAGCCTATGCGAAAGAATTTTCGCTTTTAATATGCCCATACGAAAGAAATTCCATGTCAGGGATTTTATGCGAAAAAGTTTTCGCGTCTTGATGTGCCCATACGAAAGAAATTTTGTGTCAGGGAGTCTATGCGAAATAATTTTCGCGTTTAATGAGGTATGCAATGATGTCATTGCGCACTTGTCCGGTCTGACTCCTCCCGATGGGACGTGACGAAGCGGAGCAGAGCGCGATGGCCCACCTTGTCAGCTTTTGACTGGAAACAAGACGTCGTTTCTGGTTTTCCCGCGAGCCACGCGATGTAAATGCGCACGATCTGCTGTAAAGATCGTGGCAGAGGCAATTGTTCACCGCCGCCTCGTTTCCACTTCCCGCGTGGCAGCCGCGATGGGCGCCACGTTGCCAGATCTACGGCTCAGACCAGATTAGCCCGTGTATAAGTATCCGTCCTTAAGAGATGGGTAAATTTCCTGGTCATTTGCTCCTCTTCTTCCTCCTCGCGTACACCTCCTGTTTCTGCAAACACCAAAGAGATCTCATGGCCGGAGGGAAGAAACGCGGTGCTCCTGCATCATCGTCGAAGGAGGCTGGAGATGCTTCCGCGCCATCCGCCATGAGGACGGGCGACTGGCCCTCCGCCAGCACCACCAGGAAGAGCATCAACGAGATGCAACGGGAGGGGCTGCTGCCTCCTGACGACGACAAGCGCGTGCGCCTGCCGAAGAAAGAAGAGGTACCCAACCCTCGCGCGAATGAGCGCGTGATTTTCACGGAGCACGTCTCGCGTGGGCTCTCTCTTCCTCTCCACTCCTTTCTCCTTGGATTGCTGTATGTCTATGGGATACAGCTCCATGACATGCCTCCGAACGCGATTCAACACATATCGTGCTTTATCGTGCTTTGCGAGTGCTATCTGGGCATCCGCCCGTATTGGGGTCTCTGGAAGACCCTGTTCAATGTGCGGATCTTCAGGGAGAGATCGCGTCTGGGCGAGCAGCTGGGAGAACCACTACGCAGCGGCGGGTTTGGGATCCAGGCGAGAACAGACATCCCTTACATGGAGATGTACTTCGTCGACTCCGTGCAAGGATGGCGGAAGAAGTGGTTCTACATTGTTGACAACAACGCGGGTGGAGCTCCTGAGTTCCACCCATTTGCGATTCTGAAACGGCGGAAATCCTGGGCGCACAAGATCGCCGCCGAAGACAGCAAGATCGTCTCCCCTCTACTCGTGAAGGTAGGGAGCTTCCGCGACAAGGTGATGGGGACTCCGCTGAATGGACTGCATTTGGCGAGTGTGTTTCTTCGGTGGAGGATTCATCCCCTCCAAGAGAGGCTGTCGACCATGTGGGAGTATCAGGGCACCCAAGATCCTAGCCGCATCTGCGAAGACATCCTCCCGAATGCTGAATTCGAGAAAAAAGATTGCGGCTATCACCAAGCTGAAGAAAGGAGAGGCCTTCTTGGCCTGTTCTCTCAAGCCATTCGAGGCCTCGAAACCTCCTCCAGCCGAGGTAAGTTTGTTATTGTTCTTTCTTTGTTTCTTGTAGCCTGAATTTCTATCGAGTGAGAATCTTCTCTTCTCTTCTTTCTTTATATATATAGAGCTTGAGCGTGGAGACGTGCTACCCGCTCCTTACTGCAGAAGAGGCATCAAACCTTCTTGCGAGTAACATGGACGCTCCTCTCGATACCAGCGTTGCTGAAGCCGACTCGAGCTCTGAGCACGAGTTTATGGACGACGAAGAAGAGTCGGATAGCGAGCATATCCAGCGCCGCAAGCCTGAAGAAGAAGAAGCCACCTCCAAGGGAAGTTTCTTGGATGATGAGTCTCTTAAGGCGACCATTAGCCTTCAAACCATTAGTTGCGGTCAAACTCCAGTCGCAGATGTCGCCCGAAGATCTCTAAGTCCCGCACGGGCAACCGCAGCTCCTGAGTACGGGGTGTCTGGCTTCGCGGGTGGGGCTTTGGCGAACAAAGTGGTTTCGGGAAGCTCCGCGGACCTTCTGTCTATCGCCCAAGGCCAGGTAAGTTTATCGCTTCTTCTCGCATCTTCTGCTTCGTTTGATCGTAATTTCCATCGGGTGCACGACAGTGCTCCCGATGGTTGTAGCCCCCGAGGCCGTGGTTAATCGCTTGCGATTGGCCACGGACTCAAGTTGAACCTTTTTCCTTCTCGCTTTCCTTGATTCTATCGGGTGCACGACAGTGCTCCCGATGGGAGTAGCCCCCGAGGCTATACTCAATTGTGTACAGTCGTGTATAGGCTCAAGAGATTTTGTCCCTAACTTGAATTTCAGTCTTGAGTTTTCACAGACTCTTCTTGACTCCCTTGCTGCTATCGGTCGTCGAATGCTCTCAGCTGAGGCGGATTGCGCTTCCCTTCGGTGGATCGCCATTAGCACGTTGACGATGGTCGCTCCCTTCTAGGTAAGCTAATTCACCCTAATTTACGGATTCTGTTGATCGCAAAAGTTGCCTTAGCTGTATTTGTCACTTGTAGATGAAGTTACCCGCCTGAAGGCCGAGAAAGCCGAAGCCATTGTTCGGGTGCAAACTCTTGAGGAGGAGCTAGAATCCTCGCGAAAGGAGTTGAAATCCACCCGCAAACATTCGGCTGATCTTGAGGGGAGCTTCTCGAAGGCTCAAGACGCGCTGAAGTAGTTGGAGAAGGCAGGCGCCAAAACATGACAGTGAACTTGTCGGCCTCATCCGTCCTCTCGCCCAGAAGTTGGCGGGTAAGTTTTGTTCTATTGTTCTTCTCCTGCAATTCGAATATTATCTCGCTGTCCCGGAGATTTATGTTGACTTTGCTGTAGATGCCCTTGGGGTCGGACTGGACCTGCCCGGGAGTCAGTGGTTGGACGCCCTTACGGACTCTTGAAGCCAACTCCAGGAACACGCGAGTAGGATCTGCTCCCTCGTTGGTGACGCCACCCGAGTGTTGAAGCAGTTCTACGAGCGCCTACTAGTGGATGCGGCGGTTCCGCGTACACCGAGCGGCCTTCTGAAAGTGTTCTTGGACGATGAAAATCTCCTCCAGGTATATTCAGTCGCTCAGTCTGAGTGCGGGGCCAGGACGGCTATCCAATTTGCAATGGCGCATGGAGTCTCGGATGACCTGGAGAAGGTGTACTCGAGCCTTCCCTACCACGCCTTAGGCAAAAAGGTAGCGCTCCGTCCCTTTGGCGCTAAGGCTGAAGTCCTCGCAAAGAAGCTCTCTGAAGTGCTTGCTCGTGCTGGTCGCAAGGGCAGCCTTCTACGAGTGGCACTACTTCCGCAGCCCCTTAGGATAGTTTATGTCTTCTTTTGCTAATCGATGTAATGAACCTTGGGATGTATTCCCGTATTTTCGTAATCGAAGTGTTTCCTTGAATCTTCAGTGTCCGATTGTTGTATGCTCCCGATGGGAGTATCCCCCGAACGCCCGAAAGAATGGGTGGTGTGTTTCTCGAGTGGGGTCTTGTTGTTTTTCTGAAATTGCTTCGTTTCTTTCCAGGTAGTGGATCCTGGCACAGAATCTTCGAGTGGGTCTGCCGCGCGGGTGAACCCTCTTCTTGCTGCTGCAAGCACGTTCGCCTCACTCCATGACCGTGTTGCGGATGACGAGCGCAAACTGAAAACTTTGCGGGGTGTGGCTGATGTTGCCAAGTCAAAGCAGAAACTTGCGGCTGAGCGAGAGCAGTTTGTGATGGAAGAGTTGGCCGCCATTGCAAAGGACATGCTTTTTAAGTTTGCGAGCCCCCTAGTACTTCGCTGCTTGTTTACTTTTCTGTTTTGACTTTGTTTATTGTATGTGGAGTTGTTGAGCCTGACGGTCCTGGTGAAACTCACTGGGTGGATAATCACATTATCTATGAGGCTGGTAGCTCGAAACCGCATGCGAGCAATTTCTGGTCTGACCGCAGTCGAGGATTTATGTTTGCCACTTCGAAGTATCACGCGAGCCAAGCGAAGATACTTGTCGATTCCTGTCGCGAGGCCCTTTCTTCTGTGCACCGGACGTTCTATCCGTTGGGTACCGTTCCAGAAGGGTTGAGCAATTTGCTAAGGATTTTGGGTCGAGTAGGAGAAGTTCATGAGTGCGTCCGCCAGCAACTTATCTGTGGATCTCAAGTAGCGCTTGCCTTTGTTCGAGTATGGCATTCTGAGATCAACTTTAACTCTGTGGCGAGGCTTCCTGACTCTCCAATCGATTTTTCTCCTTATTATGTAGTCGTTCGTCCTCCAGCAGAGGAGATTATTCAACTAACTTCCGCGGAGATTGTATCATATGCTTACCGAAACGACTTCTCGTCGTCAGATGTAATTGTAGGATGTAGATATCCTGTATTTTGTTGTAATGTGTTTGAAGGCGTAAGCCTTGTAACCCTGTATAGCTCAGTCGACATGTTTTAAGGTGTTTCTAAGGTGTGGACCTTGTTCTACCTTGTATTCTGAAAAAAATATTTTTATGCTAATTAGGCGTAGCCCCGTGTGTTTGCGGTGTATACCTATTGTTTTTAGCATGTAAAAAATGGAATATGCGGATAGCTATGTTTGAGGAACCATGTGTTTTATTAATATGGCTGAGAAGCCATGTATTTGATCGAGCTACAGAGTGGCTAGTATAGCCTTATTTCTTGCAAGTAGAAAAAAACCTAAGGGTAGAATTTGCGGAGATGCGCAACGTTCCACGGGTTGGAGTAAATGCCACCAGTCTTCGAGTTCTTCAGTCGATATGTGCCACCTGGGATAACTTCGTGTATTATAAAGGGTCCATCCCATGGTGGCTCGAGCTTGTTTCCTTCCTTCTGCTTGAGCAGCAGCACCAAATCAACTACCACAAAAGATCTGTGGCGTATAAGGCGACTGTGGTAGTTGCGTAGTGATTGTTGGTCTACTGGGGATCTTGTGAGTGCGATGTGTCGTATCTCATCCAGTGCGTCCACGTCTTCTGCGAGTGCCCTGTTTGAGGTTTCTTCGCTGTATGCGACGACTCGTGGAGCACTGAATTTGACATCTTCGGGTAGGACAGCTTCAGCTCCGTATACCATGAAAAATGGCGTGTAATTTTTTGACCGATTTGGAGTTGCGCGTAGGCTCCACAGTACCCATGCTAGTTCTTCGGCACAGTGCCCTGCCGCTGGGTGCAGTCGATCGAGTTGTCTTTTCTTCAGGCCAGTGAAAAATAATCCGTTGGATCGTTCAACTTGGTCTTTTGTTTGCGGGTGGGCCACCGAGGCGAAGCTGAGGGTAATCCCTTTCTCCTCGCAGAAGTCTTGAGTTTACTTGGCGTGAAGTTGCTCCCGTTATCCGTGATGATATTGTGTGGTATGCCAAATCTGCATACGATGGAATTGAGTAATCTCACGACGCATTCAGCGTGTGCAGAGGTGACTGGCATGGCCTCTATCCATTTTGTGAATTTGTCGACTGCCACTAGCAGGTGGGTGTATCCGTCGGGCGTTGATTTGCGCAGGGGTCCTACCATGTCCAGCCCCCGTTGAGCAAAGGGTCAGGCGATAGGGATCATGTGGAGTTCTGTGGCAGGGGCGTGTGGCTTGGGCGCAAACCTCTGGCAAGCGTTGCATTTGTCGACTAGGTCCTTTGCGTCTCTGGCTGCCGTGAACCAGTAGAACCCTGCCCTGAAAGCCTTGCCTACAATTTCCTTCCAGCTGGCATGGTTTCCACAATCTTGTTGGTGTATGTCTTGTAGCAGTTCCTTGCCGTCTTCGGGTGCTATGCATCTCTACAATATTCCTGATATGTTCTGCTTGTATAGCTCTCCGTTGAGCACCCGAAAGGATTTGTTGCGTCGCACTATTTGTCGGGCCTCGCAAATGTCTGTTGGGAGTTGTTTGTTGGACAAGTGGTCGAGGTATTTCTGCGTCCAGACTGGCTCGACTAGAAAAACTTGTCTAGAAATGTTGTGGCTAAGCTCGATGATAGCGATTTGGGGGCTGACGTCCATCTCCAATGATGCGGGTGCTCCCACTGGCTTCTTGACCTTGACTGAACGCTTGATCATTCTGTCGAAGTAGATTCCTGGAGGTATGGGTGTGTTTGTGGACCCCATGTTTGCCAGTTTATCTGCTTCCTCATTGCTGGATCGCGCAATGTGCTTTAGTTGCACCCTTTGAAACTTCCTTCGAGCAGATAATACATGTCACGATAGACGACCATGTTATCCGTGATAGCATCGCACTCCTTCATCGTCTGCTGCACGATGAGGTTTGAGTCTCCATAGATCATCAATCAAGTGGCTCCGCAGGCGATTGCCATTTTGATGCCATGAAGGAGGACTTCATACTATGCGTCGTTGTTGGACGATGGGTCGTCGGGTGGGAAGTACAACCTCAGGACATACTGCATCTTATCTCCTCTGGGAGATATGAGGACGACCCCGGCTCCAGCTCCTTCGTTCCTCTTCACCCTTTCGAAGTACATAATCCAGTTGCTCGTGTACTCTGGCGGTCCTCGTGTTTGTAGCTCCGTCCACTCGCTTAGGAATTCCACGAGTACCTGGGATTTCACAGAGTTGCGCCCTGCATATATGATGTCCCAGGCGCCTAACTCGATGCTCCAATTTGCAATTCATCCGGATGCCATGGGATTGTTCGTGATAGTACCGAGTGATGCGTCGTTTAGCACCGTGACGGTATGTTCTTGGAAGTAGTGCTTGAGTTTTCGAGATGTGAGTACCACGCCATACGTGAGTTTCTGGTAGTGAGGGTATCATTGTTTGCACGGCGAAAGCACCTCGTTGATGTAATATATTGGCCTTTGGACTCCATATGCCTTTCCCTCCTCTGGCCGCTCGGCTACGATGACCGTGTTGACGACTTGGTTTGTTGCGGCTAGGTAGAGGTATAAGGTCTCCTTCTCTTGTGGCGTTGTCAGGACGCGCTTGCTCTGCAGTACTTGCTTCAGATCAAGGAACGCCTTTTTTGCTCCGGGTGTCCACTCGAACTTATCTGTCTTCTTCAACAGCTTGTAGAAGGGCAATGCTTGCTCTCCTAATCTTGCAATGAACCTGCTCGGGGCGGCTAATCGCCCTGCGAGCTGCTACACTCCGTTAAGATTGGTTGGCTCCTTCATTGTCAAGATCGCTTGGATTTTCTCCGGGTTAGCTTCGATCCCTCGAGCGGACACCAGATACCCGAGAAGTTGTCCCGCAGGGACGTCGAAGACGCATTTGGTCGGGTTGAGCTTAATCATGTACGCGTTCAGATCGTCGAATGTATCTCTAATGTCCTCGAGGAGCGTATCCTCCACTCGAGTCTTGATGACGATGTCGGAAACGTACACTTGTACGATCTTGCCAATGAGCTTGGCGAGGAATTTTTGCATGCAGCGCTGATATGTTACGCCTGCGTTTTTTAGCCCGAAGGGCATTGTCGTGTAGCAGTAGACACCGTGAGGTGTGATGAATGTTGTCTTTTCCTCGTCCTCCTTGTTCATACTGATCTGATTGTAACCCGAGTAGGCATCTAGGAAGGAGAGGCGTTGGCATCCTGCGGAGGAGTCCACGATCTAGTCGATCCATGGCAGGGGGAAGTTATCCTTGGGGAAGTGTTTGTTCAACGATGTGTAGTCGATACACACGCGAAGGATGTCAGTGTTTTTCTTTGGGGCCAGCACCGGGTTTGCTAACCAAGTGGATATCTTTATCTCTCTGATGAACTTTCCGGCGAGTAGTCTATTCACTTCTTCTCCAAGTGCTTTTTGCTTTGGCTCTGAGAACCGTCGGGTTGTTTGCTTCATAGGCTTGGCGTCTTTAAAAATTTTGAGTGAGTGCTCAGCGAACTCCCTGTGTATCCCTGGCATATCTGAAGGCTGCCAGGCAAAGATTTCCCAGTACTCACGGAGGAGTTCGACGAGCGCGGCTTCCTATGCTGGTGAGAGGGTGGTAGACACCATCACCGTCTTCACGGGCTCCGTCGGGTGCACTGGATGCTTTCGAGTGTCACTATTTGCGCTGAACTCGAGTTCTGGAGCATTATTTTTGGTTAGAGGCATCACAGAGTGGTCCGTGGTTTTTGCCAACTCTTCCAGTTCCTCCTGCATTCCAAAGGATTTCGCGATCTCGTTGAACTCGATGTCGCACTTGTTATATTTTTGGAAATCACCATCTATGGTGATGGTGCCGTACTCCTCATGTAGCTTGAGCTTCAGGTAGGAGTAGTGCGATACTGCCATGAATCTCGCGAACGTTGTTTGGCTGAGAATGGTGTGGTACTGTGAGGGCCAGTCGACTACGTCGAAGTCGAGGAATTCTCGCATGTAGTTTCGTCGGTTTCCGAGCACCACCTCTAGGTTGATAGTTCCAAGTGGATGGACTTCTTTGCCAGGTACTATCCCGTGGAAGGATGTTTCTGACTCTGCTAGTGCATCCAGCTTCTTGTTCATCCTACGGAGTGTATCCGCATAAATGATGTTTATCCCGCTGCCGCGATCCATGAACACCCGCGCAAGTTCATAACTGCCTATTTGCGCTTGGATGACGAGCGTGGCGTGTCCTAGTCGATATAACCGAGGCGGATGGTCATCTTTGGAGAAGGCTATCGACTAATCTTCCATCTTCAGGTATTCGGGTGCGGACGGTGGGGCTTGCACCGCCATGACCACTTGGCGTGTGTTAGTTTTCTGGGCTCGGCGGGAGGGGCAGACTTTTTGTATCATCCCGAGAAGTCCTGTTGAGTTCGGGTATCCATTGCCTCCTGGATTTGCGGCGGGTGGCGCTGGTAGCGCGACCAATGCTGTGTTTGGATGTCCTGGTGGAGGTAGGGGTTGCGGCGGGTGGAATCCTTGATGTCCTCCGCCTGGGAGCTGTGGGTAGCCCTGACTAACTGCTGCTCTATTTTTCTTCGAGAAGGCCTCGTGGATGTCAAGAAATTTTCAGCAATCCTTGAGGAGGTGGGTTGCCTTGGTCTTTCCTGTGCGCTTATCTGTAAATAGATGTAGCATGCAGTAACCGTCCAGGTCTTCCTCAGGGGTTTTATCCTCAGGCTTTGGCTTCCATTCGCGATTTCCATAAGTTCCACCGTCACGGTTTCTCGTGAACTCTGCTGCAACCAATTCTTCTCGATCGTCATGGTCGTAGTGCCTTCTCTTTTTCTTTCGGCCATGGCGGTCATCCTCGAATGCTGGCGAAGATGACTTCACGTTGCGCACGGTGTCTTTGCCATTGACCCATCTATCGGCTATGGCCATCAGCTCCCCAATAGTTTTGGGTGCAGCTCGCCCCAATTCTTCTCTGAAAGCGGCCCGTCGGGCTCGTTTGGTGAAGGCTTCGACTTCAACCTCCTCCGATATGTTTACCACCGTATTTTTTAGCGTAGTCCACCGCTGTATGTATTCGCGAGTAGATTTGCCGCTCTTTTGCTTACAAGCCCGCAGCTCCTCGATGGATGCGGGTCGCTTGTAGGTTGCTTGGAAGTTTTTGCGGAAATCATACGTTAGGTCGTCCCATGACCCGTAGCATGCCCTCGGTCTTCCTTCCACCCAGCTGCGTGCAGCTCCCACGAGATGCAGGTTGAGGTACTGCATAGCCGTTGTCTTGTTCCCACGTTGGCATTTTACTGTCGTGAGGTAATCCGATAGCCAAGACCTGGGTTCCAGCGAGCCGTCGTATTTTGGGACCTCCGTGGTGACCTTGAATCTTCTAGGCATCGGTGCCTCGCGAATATCGCGGGTGAAATACAATGCACCGCAGGCCTCCTAGTCGGAAGAGGTGGATAGGGACCTTGCGCGGTTTCTGAGAGCTCGGGCTCTGTCGACCTTGGTCTAAGCAATGTCAGATCGCGCGTTGTGTTCGGGCCGGTCGCGATTGTCCTCCTTCTATGGCTCCCTGCTGCGGTGTCACGAGCGGCTGTTGTGATGTCGCGGGCTGCGGCCGCGATCCCTCGGGCTGTTGTCGCTGCTGCTCGGGCTTCTTTTCCTCGGGGCGCGGCGAGGTGACTCCTTTCTCCTAGGTGAGGTGCTCCTGCGTCCGTGGGGTACTTCTTTGTCCTTCCGGGGGGTTTTCTCGGTCTCTTGCGTTGTCGCGTGTTTGCGGCTTTGAACCGAAAGTCTTGCGGCTGCCATGCCCAGTGCCTTCTGGACTTGCTGGTATTGTCCCGCGCGGGGGTCGTTGTAGTGCCCTACCTTTTGATAAAGGTAGAACACCTGTGTAACCTGCTATTCCCGGGATCTCTGATAGCATACACATGACGAAATGAAATATTCATTGCAATAGCATCATTCTACATCGTTGATCCAATGGATAAGAAATAAAATAGACTTACAATTGGCATGGTCATTATGGACTAGCCCAATTAACAAGGTTTCAAAGTAAACACAGCGGAAACAAAACTTCAATGAGCCTTCTTTACTTCATGCGCCACAGGCAGAACATGTTGGAGATAGACTCGAGATCCTAAACGAAATCCTCACTCGTCTTCAGATTTACCTGGACGTTGGACTATGCAGCCCCCACAGGGGACGAAGTCAGTACATACAACGTACTCGCAAGTGACACTTGTATGGTGGCAGTTTTGAGGAATGACTAGCTACATGATATTTGGCTGGTGGAGTCTGGGCTATTTGCGTAAAGCCAATTTTGTCCTATATTTGATAAATCATTAAAAAAAATGAAAACTTCTGTACAGCCATCATGGCAAAATCCACCATGAAGGTTGACAGTTCTGATGGAGGGATGATAACCCGGTAGGCTAATACCAAGGTGTAACCCGGCCCAAAGGGAACCGTGCAAGACCCGGCTCAAGGAGGAGGAGTTTCTGGAAGGCCTAGGAGGTAGTGTAGGCCTCGTAACCCGGATTTGGGGTTACTATTAGGAAACTTAGGGTTTGTATGCGGTTACCGGGTGGGACTCCGAGTATGCCTTGGATAGGAAGCCAGGGGGCCGAGTAAGATATAAGCCGGCTCCTAGGGTTAGAAAAACAGAGCTTCACGAGATATTCGAGTATCCTTGTAGTACGAGAGCTGATATTGTAATCTTATATCGGAGATTCGGCGACTTGATTGCCAGAGCTACCAGATTGATTGATAGCATGATTTCCCCTAAGCTAAACCCTCTCCCAAACGCCAGAGTCGATTTACCCCAAGATAAGTTATCCCTGGTAAAGTCTGCCATGATTATCCCACGACAGTTGGCGCCCACCGTGGGGCCTGCGTCCAAGGGTGTTTACATCATGGGAGAAGCTCGGGAAAGCATGAAGAACCTTTTCATTGGCGAGATCTACACCAACCCTGAAGGAAAGAAGATGGTGGATGATTTTTCCTGGGGGCCAGAGTCGGATCTGCTGGATACCGGATCTGTAGTCACAATTGGCCGGGTCAACATCTTTGTCTGCATGGTACGTACGTCCGGTTCTGTTCCTGATGATGTTGAATATGATTCCGTGTCAGGAGGAGCGACCTGCGTTCAGTCGGATGGGGAAGAATCGGTCGGGACGATCGATCCGATAGAAGAGCCCACCACGAAGAGGGAACAGCCGGAGGAGCCGGCATGGACCCCGCGTGGCCGGGTCATGAGGGAAGATGATACCGAGTCTATCCTGCACCTGCTGGAGGACCGGTACGAGGAGGATAGTTGTGATGAGGAAGAATACGAATCCGCACTAGGCATCGCGCGCCAGGTCGCGGTCTACATGGCCCCTGCAACCAATTTTAATCAGGGGGACGTGACTACGGCCGCGGTCGGAGCGGCGCGAGCCCTGGCCCAGCAACAAGATCCGGTTGATGGAAACCTGGTCATAGCCCGGGTTGACGGAGAGTCGGCTTCAGTCACCAGCCATACCCCGGAAAGCGAATTGCAAAGATACATGTTTGGGTTTATGACAAACAGAACGCCAGGAGCAGGGCCCTCAAACCCGCGAAATCCGGCTCTGTTCAACAATAACCTGATCTTAGATCCTACGATGCTAGCAACGGTGATAACCCCAGAAAACGCGGCGGTACGCGCTGCGGATCTGGATGTGGCCCGCCGTGCATTGGATCAGCAGAGGAGAGATACGGAAGCCGAAAGACAGGGGATAGCAGCGCGCCAGCGCGAGTTGGAAGCATTGGAGAACCGGCTCCAGGTTCAGTCGACCAGGATGCACAACGAGAGATATCAGTCGAGATTACCGGCGACGGGTGGAACTATAAACCCGGCCACACTGTTTATTACACCTCAGGATCAACTAATTCCAGCTGTGAATCAACAAACCAGACATCAGCCTGCAACCTTGGGAGGACAGCCGGCAAATGTACAAGCCGGGTTATCCACATTGCAAACAGGGATCGTAACTGGCAATACAGCGCCACCACCACCACCGCCACGATTTCATACTCCACCGGGTCACTTCAATAACCCCATGGACAATGTATATGCAGCAACGTTGGCATTGGATCACATCCCCGTAAGAGAGTCACCCCATGCAGAGGAGACCCGGCGGGCAATAGATCTATTACGGACAGCAGTGGCTCAGCAGGCCAATTACCTGGATAACAGGAGTGGAATGCATGGAACACCATATGTTAGCCGGTATAATGGGAATACCGGCAATATTCAGACAAGCTCAGCACGGCGGAGGGCAGAGCAGCAGCAAATGCCGCCTCCTCCCCGTAGACCAGCAACACCTGCAATATCGGCAGTGCAAGCTATTGTGGACAGTTCTCGAGCCACGCGCGCAGCGGCCGGATCAGCGGTACGAGAGCCGGTAGCGGTTGCACCCCCCGCCGCACCTGCAGCAGGATCGCACGTTTCCCGGGTAAGGCCAGTACCGGAAAAATTAGCCGGGCCCAAGTGTTTGTCGGACGCCATCAGAGCTGAGCCTTACCCGGATAAGTTCAAGGAGCCGGGTAAAGTGGTTAACTATGAGCCGACCATGGATCCAGAAACCTGGTTGAGCAGTTATGAGATGGCCATGTCGATTCGCAATGCATCTGAAAATCTTCAAGCCAAGTTTATGTACCTGATGATGTCAGAGGGAGCAGAAAAGTTATGGTTCAATAATCTACCCTAAAAGTCAATCAATTCATGGAGCGAGCTGAAAACTGCCTTTATCAAGCACTTTCATGGAACATGCAGGAAGTTGTTTACGATCGATGACCTAGAACGATGTGTCCAGAAGAAGGGAGAGTCGGTGCGCAGTTGGGTGCTCCGGGTTATGGAAATACTCCACTCGTCCACATATATTCAACCAAAGGATGCATTACAGGCTATGGCAAAAACATGCAAGTATATATCCTTAGTGCAAAAGCTGACGCGCATAAAATCTAGTCGGAATGCTTCAGAGGTTACTATGGGAGCGTTGATGGACGCGTGCAACAAGCACGCTGCCACAGATACCACAGAGGAGGATGTTGATGATAAGAAAGCAAAAACCAACGCGACCAATAGAGGAAGACCCGGCAATGGATCTGCGCCGGGTAACAATGGAGGAAATAATGGAAACAACCAGAACAAGCGCCCATATGAGGGAAGTTCCGAGTTTGTCGCCAATACAGAAGCCGGGTTTGCGAGACCCAGAGCAGAAGGAAATTTCAACGGAGGAAACTTTAATGGAGGAAATTACCAAGGACCACCAAGGCCGGCTAACCATATAGAGGCCTTCAGGATGCCTTGCCCGCGTCATAGCAGGAACGGTAGGCCGGCTAATCATTCACTGGAGCAGTGTGTAGATTTACAGAGATGGAAGAACGAAGAAATACAGAAAGCAATGCGAGGTGCAGGCCGGGGAGCAGGACCGGGTCCGGGTGGAAACCCGGGCAATGGCCCACCCCCGGCTGGCAACCCAGGAGGTGGTAATCCGGGTAACAATCAAGGAGGCGCTGGAGGTTTCCAAGCCAACCCCAAGCAGCTAGGGCAGTACCATGTCCATACTACGGGGAATTCCAATAAAGACAGAAAGATACTTAAAAAAGCAGTATATTCGGTTTATTCAGTTGTCCCGAGGTACTTGAGATGGTCGGATCAAGAGGTAACATGGAGCAGAAGAGGTCACCCGGAAAGAATAGAGCATCCGGGTGTGTTGGCCTTGGTGGTTGCACCACAGGTCAATGGCTACGAGCTGAAAAAGGTCCTGATGGATGGCGGAAGTAGCATCAACATTTTATATTGGGAAACTTTCTTACGCATGGGGCTAAAGGAATCTCAGTTGCAAAAAAGTTCCATAGTTTTTCATGGGATTGTGCCGGGTCACTCGGCGTACCCTGAGGGAAAGATAACACTGGAAGTTGCTTTTGGAGAATCAAAGGATAATTTCCGAGTGGAGTGGCTCACGTTCGAGGTGGTAAAGTTGCGCAGCCCCTATCACGCGCTGTTCGGAAGGCCGGCTTACGCCAAGTTCATGGCCAGACCGTGTTACGTGTACCTACAGCTAAAGATCCCGGGTCCCAAGCAAACCATCACCATACATGGGAGTCGGGTTATAGCAGCTGAGTGTGACGAAGGAGACGCGACAATGGCAGAACAGGCTTGCCGAAAGGAAGAGCTCAAGCATTACCGGTCTCAGGAAGACCCGGATGACAGAACAGCGTTGAAAAGACCAAATACGGAAGATGAGAGAGCCAAATTCAAAGCAGCACAGACACAAAGATGGTGGCTTTCGTCGAGGGCGATCCTTCCAAGCAATTTGCTATAGGATCCAACCTAGACAGTAAGCAGGAGGAGGCACTCATTGAGTTTATTCGCGGAAATCAAGATGTTTTCGCTTGGACACCCAGCGACATGCCTGGTATCCCGACCGAGTTAGCTGAGCACAGTTTGCATGTTGACCCCAAGTCCCGGCCTGTGAAGCAGGGCCTGAGAAAAATGAACGAGTAAAGAAGAAAAGCTATCGGAGCGGAGATAGCTCGGCTACTTGCAGCCGGCTTTATCATGGAGGTTTTTCACCCGGATTGGTTGGCAAATCCGGTTCTAGTGATGAAAAAGAGTAACGAGTGGAGGATGTATATTGATTACACGAGTCTCAACAAGCATTGCCCAAAGGATCCGTTTGCTCTTCCAAGAATAGATCAGATCATAGACGAAGTGGCTGGCAGTGACCTATTATGTTTCATGGATGCATATTCCGGGTATCATCAGATCAAGCTCAAGAAGGAAGATTGGGAGAAAACATCATTCATAACCCCCTTTGGAGCTTTCTGTTACAAAACCATGACCTTCGGACTAAAGAACGCTGGTGCAACATACCAGCGGTGTATTCAGAAGTGTTTTGAGGATCAGATTGGACGCAATGTTCACGCCTATGTTGATGATGTGGTGATTAAAACAAGGAAGGAAGAAACGTTCACTGATGACTTAAAGTAAACATTCAGGAACCTGAGAAGATATCAGATGAAGCTTAACCCCACAAAGTGTGTATTTGGAGTCCCAGCAGGTAAATTACTCGGATTCATTGTTTCCGAGAGAGGAATCGAAGCAAACCCGGACAAGATCAAAGCTATCCAGAGTCTGAAAAAGCCGGAAAACCTGAAGCATGTTCAAAAGCTTACATGGTGCGTAGCAGCATTAAGCCGGTTTATATCAAGGCTTGGAGAAAAGGCGATACCCTTATACCGGCTCTTGAGGAAAACCGACAAATTCGTTTGGGACCAAGAGGCGGATGAGGCGTTCGAGGCACTAAAAAGCAATTATCTGTGGCACCAGTTTTAGCAGCCCCGGGTCCTAAGGAGCCCATGTTACTATACATTGGGGCTAGGCCCCGGGCGGTTAGCGCAGTGGTTGTTGTTGAGCGTAAAGAGGATGGAAAAGATCACCCGGTACAGAGGCCGGTTTATTACGTAAGTGAGGTACTATCGGAAGCAAAGCAGCGTTACCCACATTGGCAAAAGCTAGTTTTCGGGGTCTTTATGGCCAGCCGGAAATTGAAACCATATTTTCAGGAACACCCCATAACAGTGGTTAGCTCTATACCAATGTCGGATATTATCAGAAATTCAGATGCAACAGGTAGAATAGCCAAGTGGGCAATTGAGAGGGAGATTATCACATCAACTACGAGCCCAGGTCTGCAATCAAATCTCAAGCTTTAGTTGATTTTATCAATGACTGGACTCACACAAGCATGCCCACAATGACACCAAGTTCCGAGTCTTGGGTGATGCACTTCGATGGTTCTAAGCAGTACGAGGGATCAGGAGCTGGGGTGGTACTTACATCACCCAAAGGGGACAAACTGAGCTACGTTTTGCAAATCCACTTCGATTGCTCCAACAACGTGGCCGTGTATGAGGCATTGTTACATGGATTGAGAATAGCAAAGGAGATGAACATTAGGCGAATACGGTGCTATGGAGATTCGGATCTTGTGGTACAGCAGGTCTCAGGAACTTGGGATAGAAAGGATGCAACAATGGCAGCATATCGCAGAGAGGTGGACAGGGTTGCCGGGTATTTTTCCGGGTATGAGGTGGAGCATATTGACAGGCGAAAGAACGAGGCAGCAGATGCACTCGCAAGACTCGGCTCGCGCAGAGAGCCGATTCCACCTATTGTTTTCCTGGACGAGTTATGGCGGCCATTTATTAAAACCGAGTCTGAGGAAGAGGTGGCTAACCAAGACCCGGATTTGGAGCTCGTGGCCACGGTACGTGCTGTTCCCGAGTGGACAGAGCCGTTTCTGGCCTACTTATCACGAGGCTTGTTACCACCACAGGAAGTTTTATCAAGGCAAATTCTGAGACGAGCAAAGGGCTATTCTATTATCAATGGAGAGCTGTATAAAAGGAGTGCAGCAGGAGTCTTTTTGCGCTGTGTAGCACCAGAAGAAGGCCGGCATATCTTGAAGGAGATCCACGAAGGAGATTGTGGGCACCATGCCTCCACAAGATCCCTTGTGGCCAAAGCATATCGACACGGTTTCTTTTGGCTAACAGCCCTAGCAGACGTAGAGCGCTTGGTGGCAAGGTGCGATGGATGTCAAAGGTATGCTCGTCAAATCCATGTGCCGGCTATGGAGTTGCAAACAATCCCATTGACCTGGCCATTCGCTGTTTGGGGCATGGATATGGTGGGCCCCTTCCACATGTCACCCTGCAAAAAGACCCATCTTTTGGCAGCTATCGATAAGTTTACAAAGTGGGTCGAGGTTATGCCTGTTACCAATTGCGAAGCAATCACAGCAGTCAAGTTCCTGAAAAGGATCATCTACAGGTTTGGATACCCTCATAGCATAATAACAGACAATGGAACCAACATGTCCTTAGGTGAGATGGAGAAATTCTGCGGGAACAATGGTATCCGGCTTGATATAGCCTCGGTAGCCCATCCACAAGCTAATGGACAAGTGGAGAGGGCAAACCAGGAGTTACTTCGTGGATTAAAACCACAGCTGCGAGTCCCGTGCATAAGAGCTGCTGGAGCGTGGGTTGAAGATCTACCATCAGTAGTTTGGGGAATTAACACTACACCTAACAGATCTACTCAGATGACCCCGTTTTTCATGGTTTATGGTGCAGAGGCGGTGTTACCGAGTGACATTATTCACGACTCGCCCCGAGTGTCGTCTTACGTTGAGGTGGAGAACGAGAAGACCCGGCAGGATGCCGTGGATATGCTAAAAGAACACAGAGAACAATCCTTGGAAAGATCAGCTATATATCAGCAGGATCTGAGGAGATACCATAGTCGGCGAGTCAAAACCCGGGTCTTCCAGGAAGGGGACCTAGTGTTGCGCTTGGTACAATCAAAGGAAGGAAAGTACAAGTTATCTCCACCATGGGAGGGACCGTTCATCATAAGCCGGAATTTGCACAACGGATCATATTACTTGATAGATGCAAGGGAAGAGTCGGATACAGTCAATGACACCGCTCACACCACTTCATCTATGCAAGAGAAGGAAAGACCATGGAACATTGCACAGCTACGTCCCTACTACACCTAGAATAGACTAGGCTTACAAGTGGAACTACACGATGTAACAGGTAGCAGGTTTCAGAACCACTCTTTTCCTATCCAGGGTACCTAAGGGGACTGGAGGGTTTTTAATGAGGCGTCTTGCTGACCTAACTTTTCTCATATCAATAAAGAGATGGTTAAACCATGATGTTGTTTCTTTCTTATGTGTTTTCGTCAAGTTTTTTATATTCCTGTTCTTGCTTTCTGTTTTTTATTTTTTCAGGTAAGTATTATTTGTTTGTTTGTAGTATATTAGCTTTTCCAAAGGTCATATATATAGGTCTTGGGGGCTGATTGCTTGAATAGCACAGTTGCAAACTCAAAGACCCGGCCACGATGCCATGAAGTTATAAGAACCGATTACTTGCAATAAGTACGGTTGCAATCTTATAACCGGACAATAGAGCCAAATTCTTCTTGATTTCTTTTGTTTAAGCTTGATGTGACTCGCAAAAATGTGGCATGCTTTGCTAGCGTGTAATTACAATCAGTCATGATGCCCAATGGGACTTGCCTGACCCTGTTTTTATACAGTTATAGCAGCATTGAATATCCACGCGAAAGCCGGCTTACAGCAAAGAGGATCAAAAGGGTCATCCAAACCACAAGTTATGCAGAGTACAAGTTTAACAACCGGAAACTCGCAACATATTAAGCATAACTTCAAACCTATGCGAGTAACTCTAGGTTTTGGGCCTTAGCAGAAACAATTTGCTCTTTGGAAACCACCAAACCCTTAGACTCAGAAATTCGGGTCTTGGGTACTCGGGAATTCGAAAACAGCAACAAATTGTCTAGCTATCAGGCTTAAAACCCAAAAATCCGAGTCTTGGGGACTTGGGGACTTAGGAAATAAAGTCCACTCGTCAAAAAATCCCTGAGACCAGGAAACCGAGTCTCACAAAAGGAAAACTAGCGAAAATCGTAAAAGCAGCAACAAAAAGATCAAGACTAGGAAATAACAAATCCATAGAAAGGCCAGAAGGGCCACAAAAGCTATTAAGTTTTTAGCGTATTACAAACCGAGGAAGTTGTATCAAAAAGTGCACAGGTGCACCATTAAAAGGATAATTGTTTTAGGCATATTACAAAATGCCCATTGGCCGAATAAAGTGTTTGAGGCTGTAAAAGGTGAACTTTACTCGGCATCCTTGGCCGAGTCATCGATGTTGTCCTTGGCATCCGGGTCTTGGACTTGCTCTTCGGTGGTCTTCCCAGCTTCTGTATCTGGATTAGCAGCAGAGTCGGCACGAGCTGGTGGACGAACAGCCGACGTAGAGGAGGAAGGCGCAGTATCGGCCTCAGCTTTTCTCTTGGCAGTCTCCTCCTTTCTCTTGGCAGATTCCGCCTTCCACTTCTTCAGCATGTCAAAAGACTTAGGCAGATCCGACTTAATGGGCTTGTCTTCGGCATCATAGGCGGGAACGATACTGCTTAAGTCCAGACTGTCGGCAATCAAGCTTGCCGAGTGACGCACCTCAGTATTAATGGCCTTGAAGTTCTTGTCGGTAAATTTGGATCCGTCGTTGTTGAATTCGGGAAACCCGCCCACGAGCTTTGCCGGCTCAAGCCTGGGAAAATAGGCCTTGGCCAGAGCAAGCCCGCGGGTTACCCCAATCCGGCACGACGAACGCTTCCAGTGGTTAATCCACTCGGGGATGGTGGAACATGCGTCGAGCAAAGTGTCCAAGCCACAGTAACCCACAGCCGGCCACTTCACAGCCTCCAAAATCCACTTGGTGCCGGCAAAAAATTGCCGGATTACGGCCTTCAGTGTCTTTAATTTTTCAATATCATCTTCGTCTGGGGCCGCTTCACCCGGGCCTGCAGTATAACAGAAAAGGTTCAAGCAATAACATCCGGGTATCTTGAGTAATGGAAAATCCGGGTTATAATTAGCGAGTTATAAATCCTTACCAAGCAAAGCGCGATAAGTGTCGGCAATCTGAGCCGAGACCTTCTTCAACGCATTTTCGGCATTGTGGTATTTCTTCTTGTACTTTTTCACATCCTTGTCGAGATTCTGCACTTCAACCTCTAGCCATGCACGCATCTTTGTCTCGGCCTCAAGGAGCTGGTTGGTTTTGGCCAACACCTCCTCAGACCGGGTCAGTTGTGCCTGTGGAAAAAGAAAAGGGAAAGATTAGTCGGATATAAGAAAAAGCCGGATATGAAAGGAAGTACCGAGTAAACTTTGTCTAGTTAAACTCGGAACTTGGGGACTAGGTGGGTATATACACAAAGTTGATCAGGATTACCTGGTGCTCTGCAGCCATGACCTCAAGGATGTCTCTCTCGGTGGCCATCAGTGCGAAGAGCTGATCTAGCATTTCTTCGTAGGAGAGATTGCCGAGCTTCAGCTTGGAAGAGCTGGGGTTCTGGTCACCCGGAGGCGGGGTCCTCTCCTTATTGGGGGTGGACACCCGGGTCGCCTGGGTGTTGGGAGTGGGATCACTCCTCCCCGTGCACAGGATCTCGACGTCATCATCTCCGGGTGTGTGTGAGGGAATCGGATACTCGGCCTCCTGCTCGGCCGGGTTTTTCAGCAGGTCTTCTTCTTGGTCTTCTTCTTCAATGCCGCCAGCCGCGGCCTTTACAGTGTCTTCTGGATCTTCCATCGCCGGGTTATCCACATCCATATCGTCCAGGTCACTGCTCGTGACCTTGGCTCTGGAAAAAAGAGAATAAGAAACAGTCAGTATATGGTAAACAAGAGGTATGGAAAAAGTTAGTGTATTGAGTAGCAAGAAAAGTGACTTACCCGGTGTTCACGAAGAAATCTGCCGGGAGATCGTTGCTAGACACAAAAGAAACTGATAAAGAGTGTGAAAGTGAGACCCGGATTTGTCCGGCCAGAGGATGATTGGGAGAGGGAAATCTCTGAGGAAGGCGAGAAGAATGAGTTTGGGGAATACCGGCTTTGCGAGCGGGGGACGAGGGGATGCCCGGGTTAAGAGGATCATCACCCGGGGAATTCCGGGTTACCCTACGTTTGACTAGGACGGGTTCCTTCAAGAGTGATGAATCGACCAAATGTTGGTTAAGTTCGCACATGTTAGCGTACGAATAGGGTTTGGAGGTCATAGAGGAGTAAGGCACCTTGAATACCACCCCCCGGGTCTTCCTCTTCGCCCCAACGTCTACGTCCGGCTCAGCCTCGCTTTCATCAGATTGGGTCTCCTCCTTATCCTGCAACCCTGGAGATTATAACATATTATCGGAAAAAGGGAAAAAGGTTGGAAAAACAAGTTGACAGAAAGGAAAATGAGTGAGACTCGGATGTTACCCTCATCAGTATCAACCGGCTCCTCGTCCTCTTCCGAGTTTTCGGAAGGAGGAGGGGTCTCAATCTTCCAGAAAGCGCTATCTTCCTGAGAAAGAAATACAGTGATAAAAGTTAGTGGTGGTACCAGAAAAATGTCAATCGTATAAAGAGTAAAGGCCGGATCTTACTGCTGGAGCCGGGTGATACCGCGTGTAGGGGTCCAGGCCGGCTATATTCCGGATCACCTCCAGTTTCTCGGTCAAGAAGTTTTTCATTATCTTGTTCGCGTCCGCGACCGGGTAATTCCTCAACGAGTAACGAAGGGAATCAGTGACGTGCCCAGAGTAGCTGCACATGAGTTTGGGCCGGACACTATTGGGTTGGATCCGGAAAGTTACCCAAGTTTTGACTAAATTGAGCCCAAGAAGGCCTTGGGCCGAGAATACAGCAAGCTTGGTGAGGAGGGGCTGGATATATTGCCTCTCCGACTCAGAAGCAAAGGAGCTGAGATTGTCGGAAAGGTTGAGGAAATCTTCAGAAAACCCGGCAATGTCTTTTCACCGGCTGAAGAGGTGTCTTGGCAATAAAAGTAAGTCTTTTGCCAGTGTTTGATGTGGGAGTTGAGGCTAAGAGTCGGCATTAGGGAGTTTTTCCGCCTTTGGATGGAGACCCCTCCACAAACCAGGAGGGCCCCATCCCCGCTCTCTCGGCACGGCTTGCACTGGAATAATTCGAGGAAAAGGGCCAGATTCGGAGGAATGCAGAGATACGACTCACATAAGACGATGAAATGAGTAATGTTCAGCATAGAATTAGGGACAATATCAAACATTCGGAGTTTGTAGTGATCTAACAGCTCGCGGAAGAAAGGGTGACCCGGGGGGCGGAAACCCCGGATCACATGCTCAACGAAAATTACTACCTCATCGAGACCCGGAGAAGGCCGAGTCTCCTCCCCGGGTACTCTCCAGTGAATTTCTTCCCGGGCGGGTAAGACACCAGACTCGGCAAGTTCATCCAGCTTGGCCTTGGTCACAGTTGACCTCGCCCAGTTGGCGGAGATCGATTGACTTGGCTTTGCCTTGTTGGCCGGTTGTTTCCCCTTCAGTTTCGCACTAGCCTTAGCTGCCATGAGCTCGATCTAAAAAGAAGACAAAGTGCAGAGTGTAAACAACTTGAGACCCGGAAAATGATTGTTATCCGACATAGAGAATAATGCTAACAGGAAATGTTGACCGATTGGATCCAGGCGGAAACATTTATGGGGAAAATCGTGACTACAAGTGATGGAGATGCGCTGTGGGGTGTGCTATCGAATCTAGATCAAGCATTGGATATGGAAGTACAAAGCATGGAGTGAATAATCAAGGGGGGATAACAAGGACATCTAGGAGCGGAGCTAGATCCAATCTACTCGCAAGAAAATCAAAGTTCGAATCAAAGGTGAAATTCGTGGGATTAAGGTGGCTTACTAGCGGGATCTAGGAGGAGAACGCGGCGGCGGCGGATGGCTTGACGGCGGCAGGCCTAGGTTCTCCGGTGGGCTGCTTGAAGGCGTGGCTGCGTCGTGGATGCGGGCGCGGTGGACGGAAGGCGGTGGCTCGATTCCGGCGGTGTGCTCGTAGACGAACGGCGGCGGCTCGTGACCGGTGGCGCGCTCGCGGGCGGCGCAGCGGTGCTAGCTCGAGCTTGAGGGTGGAGGCACCGAGAGGGAGTGAAGATGAACAGATATGGGGAATGGCGAGTGGATCTGAAAGGCAACGTTTCGGGTGCTTATTTATAGGCGCAGAGCGGGAAAGTGCCCTAGGGTTGGGCGGCAAAGGCCAAAAATTTCGGAAAAAAGATGGTTAGCCGGATTTTTTGGGATAAGCATTGAAGGAGACCGTTACGAGAAATCCGGAAAAGATTGAGGTAGATTGCGAGCGCGATATTCGGACTGACTGGCGAGCGATGCGAGTCCGGGTCTTGTGCGTTTTCTCGGAGTGTTGACCCGGGAAAACAATGCTAGGCTCGGGGAAAGCCGGGTTATTATATGGACCACCTGCAGAGATAGGCCTAGCTGGTATCAAAGCATTCTAACCCGGTATTTTATAGACTTGTATGTTTCTTATTTTGCAGGGAATAGCGTGCGCTTCATGGTTGATCCCGCGAAGCCCAAGCTATTCTGGGGACTACTGATGGAGGGATGATAACCCGGTAGGCTAATACCAAGGTGTAACCCGGCCCAAAAGGAACCGTGCAAGACCCGGCTCAAGGAGGAGGAGTTTCTGGAAGGCCCAGGAGGTAGTGTAGGCCTTGTAACCCGGCTTTGGGGTTACTATTAGGAAACTTAGGGTTTGTATGCGGTTACCGGGTGGGACTCCGAGTATGCCTTGGATAGGAAGCCAGGGGGCTGAGTAAGATATAAGCCGGCTCCTAGGGTTAGAAAAATAGAGCTTCACCAGATATTCGAGTATCCTTGTAGTACGAGAGATGATTTGTAATGTTAGATCGGAGACTCTGCGACTTGATTGCCAGAGCTACCAGATTGATTGATAGCATGATTTCCCCTGAGCTAAACCCTCTCCCAAACGCCAGAGTTGATTTACCACAAGATAAGTTACCCCTGGTAACGTCTGCCGTGATTATCCCACGACAAGTCCATCATGGATAAATCCACCATGAAGTTTGATAAATCATAATGGCTAAATCCACCATGAAGTTTGAAAATCGGCATGGCTAAATCCACCATGAAGTTTGGTAAATCATCATGGCTAAATCCACCATGAGGTTTGATTGTGGCATCATGGCTAAATCCACCATGTGCCCTAAAAGGGTTTCTACCATGTTTTAGTTCATTCAGAAAAGATGAGGAGATCCTTCGGCACCAACTCTGTCTAGCTGCTCAACTGACCCATAACCGGGGACACGGCTAAGATCTTAGTTTTTAAACTCTGGAGAGGTTGTGCACTTTCACCTTGAGACTCATTTTTCCCGAGAGAAAAATGAGACAAGATCTTTGGGAAGAGGGATTCAACCATACCAGTATTGACTCGTTGCTCCTAAAATTCTACCACCCCTTGTCAATACAACAGGAGGAACCCCCACCACTTACTTAATCTTGGCAGAGCCCATATTACCTCAAGGCTGCACTAGAAGCTAACTATACAGTGAAGACCGACAAATCTCCTTAATCCTAGGTGGCAATCCACAAGTGTACCCTCAGGTGATAACCACCACATCCATGGCTAAATCCACCATGAACATGGCCTTGAGTAGCAACTCAACATAATCCATTCATACCAATCCACCCAGGTGTTTCATTGGGTTGTTAATTTTCAATTTTCAAAACATCACAACCCAACTGTATTCATCACTAGTTGTGATAATATTCTGGCATAGCTAAACTAGTATCTAGTAGAGGTTTGAGGTTGGCTACACACTACTAGGTATTTCTAAGCATAGCATATAATTTGGAAAATAAATAAAATCACCTATGAAGCATACTACTGAAAACTCTAATGCAATAAAAAGTGGGACATGAGCATCACTTGCCTTGTGGAAGTTGGTATAGATGCACTCTCTTTACAAATAGAATGTTGCTCTCCGTACAATCTAAACAATACAAATAAATAACAATAAACAAGCAATTCACTAACAAGCAAACAAATACAACAAAATATACACAGAAGCATAACAGTTTATTCAACTTGATTGGTGTTATCATGGATAATGTTTTGACACATAATTCAATATGAAAAAAGAACTAAGTGTTTGGTCATGGGGTTTTCCATTGGTGGTTAAGGGTTTTCAAGGAATATCACTTTACTTAATATACAAAATAAGTGGATGTGATATGGTTTAGGGTTTTAGAAAACAAATCCATGATCAACATGATTCATTTCATGGCTTTGGTTAGTAGGGTTGAAGAAATTTACAATATGGCTTGTAAATTTACAAAAGGTATTGGGCTATTGGTTTCTGGTCCAAAAGTTACTTCCCATATGTTCAATATGAAATGGGGGTTGGTTTTGATCCCAATGATCATACCACAATATTCCTAAAGGGGGTTTCCTTCAAACAACACTTAATTTATAATGGCTTATCACTATGGATGGTTTATATGGAAATTATTACATGGAATGGGTTCTCTGGTCACAATTGGTTTTGGTACTGGTTTCTCTGGTCTAAGTTTACTAAGTGGAAGAATTACCCAGAAGAAAACTAATTAAAATTATTTACATAATTAAAACTAGGTGCAAAATATTCAAATGGTTACTTAAATTCTAAACTTCATTTTAATTGGTTCAATCATTATTTTGGGACATAGAGTATGAAAGTGCACAAGCTAAGGATTCCAAAAATATTTTATTTGAAATGTTTGGATTTATAGAATTTTAATTATGCCAAAATTCATTAAACAAGCATATTTAAATTTGAACTAATTTAAGTTTGTCAAATTTGAATTTGGACAGAGCCAAAAGTTTCTACATGTTGTTCTGATTTCAAAAAGTCCAAGTTTGCTAAATTTGGCCTTATGGTTAAAAAGTTATGATGATTTGATGTTTCAGGGGCTATTCTGCAATTCTGTCAACTAATTTCTATTCAAGGACACTTGGCAGATTCTAATTGGCTGGGAGTGCTGACTGTACCGCTGACTCAGTGACGCTGACTGTGTTGAGTCATTTGACCTGGATCGTTGGATCCAGATCCAACGATTGCTTACCCCTTCGGGTGGTGATCTAATCTAGCGCATCCGATTTCGATCCAAAGGCAGAGGACAGAGAGGAGGGCTCACCGACGGGGACCGCGCCGGAAATTGGCGCGCGGTGGCCGGCGCTCGCGGAATCTCGACGACTGCGATGCTCCAGAGGTCCTAGAGCTCAACGGACACCACGGGGAGGTGTGCCTTGAAGCGCAGGAGTTGATGGGGATGGTGGCGCGGCCTCCCGTTTCCTGGATGGGCACCGCTGCACGGACGGAGAGCTCGGGATGCCTGCGACCTTCGGCGGTAGTTAGCGCGGACGTTCCTGACACAGGTAGGATCGGGCAAGTCCATAAGGGCGTGCGCACGAGCAAGGGGAGTAAGAGGAGAGGGAAGTGGAGTCGGGGACCTTCTGTCGTGGTCGCTATCGGCAATGAACGGCGGCGGGACAGAGAAGCTCCGGTGAACAATATCTTCACCGTGGGGGCACGGTTTCGAGTGGAGAGGGAGGGAAAAGGTCGAGGAGGAGCGGGGGCGCATATAGATGGTTTTGGGAGGTGAGAAGGGGGCGGGGCGGGGAGATCGTGCGTAGGAGGATTGACTCGATCGCGGGGGAGAGGCAGCAGTTTGAGGTGGGGGATTATGTGTGACGTCACGGTGACGTCTGGTGTGGTCCATCGGTCGGCGACAGAGATAGAGAGAGGGTCGGGGCGGTTAGCTGGGCTGATTGGGCTGGCTTGCCTGCGCGCGTGGGGTAGATAGCGGGGGTGGGCTGCTGGGTTCCTGGGCTGGCTCGCCCTTTTGTTTTTGTTCTTCTTTTTTCTTGTTATTTTATTTTAATAACTTTTGCATAAAAGCTTCAAATAATCTCAAACCAATTTCTAAAATCTTGTAAAAACTTTATCTTTCATTTGGATGCCTGTTTGTGTTGTTTTCAACATTTTTACATTTTAAATATTGAATATATGGATAATGCCTTAATGATATTAAAAATCATTTTTAAATAGAAAAAATTAAATGATTGGAAAATGTTTGTATAAAACTACAGATACATTTCATAATTAAATTTTTCTTTCCAAAGTCATTTCTACCTGTTTTCATAATTTCAACAAAAATAATTAAAATATCAGAAAACATAAATAGTTACTTAATGATGTTTGCTTTGTTTTCTTTTGTTTCTTGCATCTCATTTGGTTTTTGGTGACTTGTTTAACATGAAAAAAAAAGTTTCAAATTTGTGTGATTTTTGCACTTTCCAAAAATTAGGGATGTTACACACTACCACCCTTAAAAGAAATCTCGTCCCGAGATTTGGGAAAAGCTAGAAAGAAAGATAAGTTTGGGTAACTGGGTTTACACAAGTTGGGTGGGCTACCACCCTTAAAAGAAAGTTTTGCGGGTGAGCTAAACTCTTGTCCATGTGGCTATTGGGTCTACTATCTCTTCAGGTGTTTAGCCACACTCCAGCATCCATAATATCCTTGTATATCATGTATCCCCTCCTGGTAGGTATTTGTGGTCTTGAATCCATGTTTTCCTCATGTAGGGCTCTATGTGACCACATTCACTTTCAATAGTATGTGTCTATTCTCCTGGCTTGAAGTGTGGTTTCACTCAAGATGGTTTGAGTAGAACTTTCCCTCGTGGTAGAGTTGCAGACCAACTGATTTCTCTTGAACTACCTTTGACAATGAGGGGCCACTCTTTGGGTCGACCAAAATTGTTGGGTCACTCTCAACTTGGTCTTGATGCGCTTGGAAAACTTCCATCTTGTTGTTGTCTTCCTTGAATCCAAACACCATGCTATTTCTAACGAAACTCTCATGGTAGGCAATATCTTCCATTGCATGATTCCTCCAAGATTGGCTTTGTCCTCACCAAAGTTTAGTACATTTCAGCAACACTTGCCTAACATAGGGATATTATTACATCAAACCTTTCTACGGTTTAGGTTTAACATCGTCGTCACTCGACTAAGGCTCAAGGCAAACATAGTTCCGTCAACCCAACATAGTAAGAGTGAATAACATGAGTAGTAGGAATGGTGATCAGTCCATCCTGCACCCATATCATTTTCCACGTGTAGATTGATGACTTGTCTAACAGATAGTTTCCCACCTGTAAGACAACCTGAGCTAAACTATCTTTTCTCAAACTATTGGGGTTGCGTAAACTCTTTGCAGCTCCACTTGAATAGTTGCATCATCTTCATATGTCCTTCTCATAGTGTAGGTAGCTTTCTATGATCTCTTAGTTTATGTGACTCTTGACTCCACATGTCTATCATCCCTTGTTGATGGACTTGTAAATCCTTAGGATAGAGGTGGCATGATCATGGATGTGATGGTTCCTTCACACAGAAGAACATAATCCTGAGATCTTTGGTATCCCTCAATTGGATGGTTGTCTCGAAAGGTTCTCTTGGGTGTCAAGTCAATTGTTGCACTCCAACTTAGAAAATCACTATGGTTGGTACAGGGGTATGGTGTTGGGTTTGGTTTGGTTTTGTTTAGCATGGATGAGTAGAGATTTAGAAAGAGACTAAAGAAGGTTCCTACCCAAACACAACAGAGCAAGGCAAACCATCTTACAAGCAACATCTAACAAGCATATAGCAAACAGTCATCAGTCCAATCATCAAGGTTTAACAAACAACCTAGTATTGTCATAACACACACAATTGTATGACCAATACACTAACACGTTAACGTTGTTCTAACAAGGTAACTAGATTGGTAGTCTCATCTATATCTTCTTGAGTTTTCTTCAAATCCTCCTCTCAATGTCTTGAGGTGTTGATCTTCATGTTGAAACCAAAGGTCAATTGAAAACTATTCCTTTTACTCCACGAATTTTCTTCAACCATGTCTTGATGGAAAGCAATAGGTAGGTCATCTATAACAAGACGAGAATATTTTGAAGGTGAATAATAGATGAGATGATATGAGAAGGATTAATATGTGATGTTATATTTCTATAGGTTTGAAGAAAGTAGATTTTTAACCCTAGGGTCTTTCGAAACTTAGGGTCTCGATCCTACAGGCAACACTAGGCTCTGATACCATTTTGTAGTGCCCTACCTTTTGATAAAGGTAGAACACATGTGGAACCTGCTATTCCCGGGATCTCTGATAGCATAAACATGACAAAATGAAATATTCATTGCAATAGCATCATTCTACATCGTTGATCCAATGGATAAGAAATAAAATAGACTTACAATTGGCATGGTCATTATGGACTAGACCAATTAACAAGGTTTCAAAGTAAACACAGCGGAAACAAAACTTCAATGAGCCTTCTTTACTTCATGCGCCACAGGAAGAACATGTTGCCGATAGACTCAAGATCCTAAACGAAATCCTCACTCGTCTTCAGATTTATTTGGACGTTGGACTATGCAGCCCCCACAGGGGACGAATTCAGTACCTACAACGTACTGGCAAGTGACACTTGTATGGTGGCAGTTTTGAGGAATGACTAGCTACATGATATTTGGTTGGTGGAGTCTGGGCTATTTGCGTAAAGCCAATTTTGTCCTATATTTGATAAATCATTAAAAAAATGAAAACTTATGTACAACCATCATGGCAAAATCCACCATGAAGGTTGACAGTTCATCATGGCTAAATCCACCATGAAGTTTGATAAATCATCATGGCTAAATCCACCATGACGTTTGAAAATCGGCACTGCTAAATCCACCATGAAGTTTGGTAAATCATCATGGCTAAATCCAGCATGAGGTTTGATTGTTGCATCATGGCTAAATCCACCATGTGCCCTAAAAGGGTTTCTACCATGTTTTAGTTCATTCAGAAAAGATGAGGAGATCCTTCGGCACCAACTCTGTCTAGCTGCTCAACTGGCCCATAACCGGGGACACGGCTAAGATCTTAGTTTTTAAACTCTGTAGAGGTTGTGCACTTTCACCTTGAGACTCATTTTTTCCGAGAGAAAAATGAGACAAGATCTTTGGGAAGAAGGATTCAACCATACCATTATTGACTCGTTGCTCCTAAAATTCTACCACCCCTTGTCAATACAACAGGAGGAACCCCCACAACTTACTTAATCTTGGCAGAGCCCATATTACCTCAAGGCTGCACTAGAAGCTAACTATACAGTGAAGACCTACAAATCTCTTAAATCCTGGGTGGCAATCCACAAGTGTACCCTCAGGTGATAACCACCACATACATGGCTAAATCCACCATGAACATGGCCCTGATTAGCCACTCAACATAATCCATTCATACCAATCCACCCAAGTGTTTCATTGGGTTGTTAATTTTCAACTTTCAAAACATCACAACCCAACTGTATTCATCAATAGTTGTGATAATATTCTGGCATAGCTAAACTAGTATCTTGTAGAGGTTTGAGGTTGGCTACACACTACTAGGTATTCTAAGCATAGCATATACTTTGTAAAATAAATAAAATCACCTATTATGCATACTACTGAAAACTCTAATGCAATAAAAAGTGGGACATAAGCATCACTTGCCTTGTGGAAGTTGGTATAGAGGCACTCTCTTTACAAATAGAACGTTGCTCTCTGTACAATCTAAACAATACAAATAAATAACAATAAACAAGCAATTCACTTACAAGCAAACAAATACAACAAAATATACACAGAAGCATAACAGTTTATTCAACTTGATTGGTGTTATCATAGATAAGGTTTTGACACATAATTCAATATGCAAAAAGAACTAAGTGTTTGGTCATGGGGTTTTCCATTGGTGGTTAAGGGTTTTCAAGGAATATCACTTTACTTAATATACAAAATAGGTGGATGTGATATGGTTTAGGGTTTTAGAAAACAAATCCATGATCAACATGATTCATTTCATGGCTTTGGTTAGTAGGGTTGAAGAAATTTACAATATGGCTTGTAAATTTACAAAAGGTATTGGGCTATTGGTTTCTGGTCCAAAAGTTACTTCCCATATGTTCAATATGAAATGGGTGTTGGTTTTGATCAAAATGATCATACCACAATTTTCCTAAAGGGGGTTTCCTTCAAACAACACTTAATTTATAATGCCTTATTACTATGGATGGTTTATATGGAAATTATTAAATGGAATGGGTTCTCTGGTCACAATTGGTTTTGGTACTGGTTTCTCTGGTCTAAGGTTACTAAGTGGAACAATTTCCGAGATGAAAACTAACTAAAATTATTTACAGAATTAAAACTAGGTGCAAAATACTCAAATGGTTATTTAAATTCTAAACTTCATTTTAATTGGTTCAATCATTATTTTGGGATAGAGAGTATGAAAGTACACAACCTAAGGATTCCAAAAATATTTTATTTGCAATTTTTTGATTTATAGAATTTTAATTATGCCAAAATTCATTAAACAAGCATATTTAAATTTGAACTAATTTAAGTTTGTCAAATTTGAATTTGGACAGAGCAAAAACTTTCTACATGTTGTTCTGATTTCAAAAAATCCAAGTTTGCTAAATTTGGCCTTATGGTTAAAAAGTTATGATGATTTGAAGTTTCAGGGGCTATTCTGCAATTCTGTCAACTAATTTCTATTGAGGATAATTCAAAATAAGGCCAGGCCACTTGGCAGATTCTAATTGGCTGGGAGTGCTGACTGTACTGTTGACTCAGTGACACTAACTGGGTTGATTCATTTGACCTGGATCGTTGGATCCAGATCCAACGATTGCTTACCCCTTCGGGTGGTGATCTAATCTGGCGCATCCGATTTCGATCCAATGGCAGAGGACAGAGAGGAGAGCTCACCGACGGGGACCTCGCCGGAAATTGGCGCGCGTTGGCCGGCGCTCGCGGAATCTCGACGACGGCGATGCTCCAGAGGTCCTAGAGCTCAACGGACACCACGGGGAGGTGTGCCTTGAAGCGCAGGAGTTGATGGGGATGGTGGCGCGGCCTCCCGTTTCCTGGATGGGCACCGCGGCGCGGACGGAGAGCTCGGGATGCCTGCGGCCTTCGGCGGTAGTTGGCGCGGACGTTCCTGCACAGGTAGGATCGGGCAAGTCCATAAGGGCGTGCGCACGAGCAAGGGGAGTAAGAGGAGAGGGAAGTGGAGTCGGGGACCTTCTGTCGTGGCCGCTATCGGCGATGAACGGCGGCGGGACAGAGAAGCTCCGGTGAACAATATCTTCACCGTGGGGGCACGGTTTCGAGTGGAGAGGGAGGGAAAAGGTAGAGGAGGAGCGGGGGCGCGTCTAGATGGTTTCAGGAGGTGAGGAGGGGGGCGGGGCGGGGAGATCGTGCGTAGGAGGATTGACTCGATAGTGGGGGAGAGGCAACAGTTGGAGGTGGGGGATTATGCGTGACGTCACGGTGACGTCGGGTGGGGTCCATCGGTCGGCGACAGAGATAGAGAGAGGGTCGGGGCGGTTAGCTCGGCTGATTGGGCTGGCTTGCCTGCGCGCGTGCGGTAGATAGCGGGGGTGGGCTGCTGGGTTCCTGGGATGGCTCGCCCTTTTGTTTTTGTTCTTCTTTTTTTTGTTGTGTTATTTTTATTTTAATAACTTTTGCATAAAAGCTTCAAATAATCTCAAACCAATTTCTAAAATCTTGTAAAAACTTTATCTTTTATTTGGATGCCTGTTTGTGTTGTTTTCAACATTTTTACATTTTAAATATTGAATATATGGATAATGCCTTAATGATATTAAAAATCATTTTTAAATAGAAAATAGTAAATGATTGGAAAATGTTTGTATAAAACTACAGATACATTTCATAATTAAAATTTTTCTTTCCAAAGTCATTTCTACTTGTTTTCATAATTTCAACAAAAATAACTAAAATATCAGAAAACACAAATAGTTACTTAATGATGTTTGCTTTTTTTTCTTGCATCTCTTTTGGTTTTTGGTGACTTGCTTAACATGAAAAAAAAACGTTTCAAATTTGTGTGATTTTTGCACTTTCCAAAAATCAGGGATGTTACAGACTACCACCCTTAAAAGAAATTTCGTCCCGAGATTTGGGAAAGGCTAGAAAGATGAAGGGGACGTAGCATAGAAAACAAAAAAATTCCTACGCGCGATAAACCCGAAAGGCCAAGATCTAATCTATAAGATGAAAGGCAACGGGGAGAAAGAGAGTCTTCAGATATCATACCCTCGAAGACTCAAAGTGGTACGAGAAAAGATCTCGTTGTTGGCGTAGTCGTTCTCATGCCGATCCCGAGCGAGAAGAAGAGCACCGCAATCCGGCCGTGCCTCCGTAATCGGTCACACGTTCAGCTCGATGAAGACTTCCGTTCCCTCGTTCCAGCGGGTTGCGGAAGTAGAGGATCCCTCCGGAATTCCAGCAGCACGACGGCGTGGTGGTGGTGAAGAATCCCACGGTCAGGGCTTCGCCAAGCCGGAGACCATGGAATTGAGCAGCGGATGGAAGGGAAAAAGAGTGGGCAAGTGTGTAGAGAAGAGAGAGCCCTCACCCTCCTTTTATAGGGGAGGGGGAGGCAGCCCAAAGGGGGGGTGCGGCCAGCCATGGGTGCCCCCACCGCTTCCTCTCTTCATGTGAGTGGAAGCTCCACTCACACCCACTCAAAATTCCTTAATTTCCCACTTAGAAATTCCAAAGGTTTTTCTTTAATAAATAAATAAAACATTTTTATTTCTTTATTTATATTTGTTAATTCCATTAACAAAAAATTTCATGAAGCACCTCGAACCATTTGTTAATTCTATTAACAACCGTTCGACGAAAAACCCCTTGAACTATTTCAATTTTCCCCGAAACAATTTCGGAGCTGCCCAAAATATTCTTCGGTATTCCGTATCCTCTCTAAACGCTTCATCGAACCTTAAGTGTGTCTCCCTACGGTTCGTGAATATTATAGACATGATCGAGACTCCTCTCCGATCAATAATCAATAGCGGGGTCTCGAAAACTGTGATGACTCCTATATATTCAACGATGACTCTCGTGATCGTGTGAACCTTTCAACGTCGTAACGATTTCCCTTTGTCTCGCGATATATTACTTGTCCGAGATCCGATCATCGGTATCCACTATACCTTGTTCGATCTCGTTATCCGACAAGTACTCTTTTCTCGTTCCTGTGATATAACATCCTTGTGATCATATCACTTTCTTGCAAGCGGTGTCGATGTGATATCACCGAGAGGGCCCTGAGTATATCTATCCGTCATATTTGGATGGACAAATCCCATTCTCGATCCATGAGCTTCAACCAACACTTTCCGAATATCCAATGCCACCTTTATAGTCACCCTTTTACGGTGTGACGTTTGATGTCATCAAAGTATTCTTTCGGTATTAGTGATTAACATGATCTCATGGTCTAAGGAATAATGTTACTTCGAATGTAAGATATAACAACAAAACTAAATGACTTGATCGTATTGTTATACTTAGTTAGGGTTTAAGTTCATCATGTCGTTCTCCTAATGACATGACCCCGTTATTAACAACATCCAATGTTCATGATCAGGAAAGCTTGATCATCTGTTTAATCAACGAGCTAGTTAAAAGAGAGGCTTCACTAGGAACGTCGGTTTGTTTATTAATCACACATGTATCAACGTTTCCGGTTAATACAGTTCTAGCATGAGAAATAAACATCTATCATAAACAAGGAATAATATATAATAAACACTTTATTATTGCCTCTCGGGCATATTCCCTTCAGTCTCCCACTTGCACTAGGGGCAATAATCTATATTACATAGTGATGAATCTAACACCCATTGAGTTCTGGTGTTGATCATGTTTTGCCCTTGAGAGAGTTTTAGTCAACGGATCTGCCACATTCAGATCCGTATGTAGTTTGCAAATCTTCTCATCCCCATCTGCGACATGCTCACGGATGGAGTGAAAACGGCGCCTGATATGCTTGGAATTCTTGTGAGACCTTGGTTCCTTAGCATTGGCTATGGCACCATTGTTCTCACAATAGATAACCATTGGATCCAACGCACTCGGAACCACGCCTAGTTCGGATATGAACTCCTTCATCCAAACTACTTCCTGTGTTGCCTCCGAGGCAGCAACATATTCCGCTTCTGTTGATGATCCGGCCACCACGGATTGCTTGGAACTCCTCCAGCTTACAGCTCCTCCATTCGTAACAAATACGTACCCGGACTGAGACTTAGAGTCATCCGGATCAGTGTCGAAGCTAGCATCGACGTAACATCTTGCGACGAGCTCTTCTTCACCGCCATATACGAGAAACATATCCTTAGTTCTTCTCAAGTACTTTAGGATATTCTTGACCACAGTCCAGTGTTCCAAACCTGGATTGGATTGGTACTTACTAGTCAAACTAATAGCATGTGCCACATCCGGTCTTGTACATAGCATAGCATACATGATAGAACCTATGGCTGAAGCATAGGGAGTCCTATTCATCTTTTCTCTATCTTCTGCTGTATCTGTACATTGAGTCTTACTCAACGTTTTGCCTTGCAACATAGGTAGGAACCCTTTCCTACTATCTTCCATTTTGAACTTCTTCAAAATCTTGTCAAGGTATGTACTTTGCGAAAGTCCAATTAAGCGTCTTGATCTATCCCTGTAGATTTTGATGCCTAATATATAAGATGCTTCACCGAGGTCTTTCATCGAAAAACTATTGTTCAAATAACCTTTTACGCTTCTTAAAAGTTCTATATCATTTCCAATCAACAATATGTCATCCACATATAGTACCAAAAATGCTACAGAGCTCCCACTCACTTTCTTGTAAATACAAGCTTCTCCGTATGTTTGGACAAATCCAAAACCTTTGATCGCCTTATCAAAACGGAGGTTCCAACTTTGGGATGCTTGCTTCAGTCCATAAATGGAACGTTGAAGCTTACACACCTTGTCAGCATCCTTAGGATCAACAAAACCTTTGGGTTGCATCATATACAACTCTTCCTCAATGTCACCATTAAGGAACGCCGTTTTGACATCCATCTGCCATATTTCATAATCGAAAAATGCAGCTACTGCTAACATAATCCTAACTGACTTAAGCATCGCTACTGGTGATAAAGTCTCATCATAGTCAACTCCTTGAATTTGTCGGAAACCTTTTGCAACAAGTCGAGCTTTATAGATGGTCACATTACCATCAGCGTCAGTTTTCTTTTTAAAGATCCATTTGTTCTCAACGGCCTTGCGGTCATTGGGTAAATCCACCAAAGTCCAAACTTGGTTTTCGTACATGGATCCTATTTCGGATTTAATGGCTTCAAGCCATTTGTTGGAATCTGGGCTCATCATCGCTTCCTCATATTTCGCAGGGTCATCTCCTCCATCTATCATGAAGTTTAATACGGGATCTCCGTACAGTTCAGGAGATGTATGCTCCCTAGTTGACCTGCGAGGTGCGGTAGTTTCCTCTATTGGAGTTTCATGATCTTGATCATTATCTCTCTCTTCATCTGACGGGGTCGGCTCCGGAACAACTTCCGGCGCTGCGCTACTCGCCATTCCAAGAAGAGAAGGTTCAATAACCTCGTCGAGTTCTACCTTCCTACTATTCACATGTTTCGAGAGAAACTCCTTCTCCAAAAAGGATCCTTTCTTGGCAACGAAAATCTTGCCTTCGGATCTGTGATAGAAGGTGTACCCTATTGTTTCTTTAGGGTATCCTATGAAGACGCATTTTTCCGCTTTGGGTTCGAGTTTATCAGGTTGAAGCTTCTTCAAATAAACATCGCATCCCCAAACTTTTAGAAATGACATCTTAGGTTTGTTTCCAAACCATAATTCATACGGTGTTGTTTCAACGGATTTAGATGGTGCCCTATTTAAAGTGAATGCAGCAGTCTCTAGTGCATAACCCCAAAACGATAGTGGCAAATATGTAAGAGACATCATAGATCGAACCATATCTAATAAAGTACGATTACGACGTTCGGAAACACCATTACGCTGTGGTGTTCCGGCAGGTGTGAGTTGTGAAACTATTCCACATTGTTTCATATGCATGCCAAACTCGTAACTTAGATATTCACCTCCATGATCAGACCGTAGAAATTTAATCTTTCTGTTACGATGATTTTCAACTTCACACTGAAATTCTTTGAACTTTTCAAACGTTTCAGATTTGTGTTTCATTAAGTAAATATACCCATATCTACTCAAATCATCTGTGAAAGTGACAAAATAACGATATCCACCGCGCGCCGATACAGTCATTGGTCCACATACATCAGTATGTATGATTTCCAACAAGTCTGTCGCCCGTTCCATAGATCCAGAAAACGGGGTTCTTGTCATCTTACCCATAAGGCATGGTTCACATGTTTCAAATGATTCATAATCAAGTGATTCTAAGAGTCCATCAGAATGGAGCTTCTTCATGCGTTTAACACCAATATGACCTAAGAGGCAATGCCACATATAAGTAGCAATATCATCATTTAACTTAATTCTTTTGGCATTCACATTATGAATATGTGTATCAACATTATCAAGATTCAAAAGAAATAAACCATTCTTCTCAGGTGCATGACCATAAAAGATATTATTCATATAAATCGAACAACCTTGTTCTCGGACTTAAAGGAATAACCATCCCGCATTAAGCAAGATCCAGAAACGATATTCATGCTTAATGCAGGCACCAAATAACATTTATTGAGGTTTATAACTAATCCCGATGGTAGACGTAGAGGTAGCGTCCCGACGGCGATCACGTCAACTCTTGATCCATTGCCGTCGCGCATCGTCACCTCATCCTTTGCTAGTGGTCGCTTATTCTGCAGCTCCTGTTTCGAGTTACATATGTGAGCAACCGAACCAGTATCAAATACCCAGGTGCTACTGCGAGTACTAGTAAGGTACACATCAATAACAAGTATATCATATATACCTTCATTCACTTTGTCGGCCTTCTTATCTGCCAGATACTTGGGGCAATTACGCTTCCAGTGGCTAGTACCCTTGCAATAGAAACACTCAGTCTCAGGCTTAGGGCCATGCCTGGTTTTCTTCTCAGCGGTAGCAACAGATTTTCCACCCTTCTTGAACTTTACCCTTGGCTTGACTTTCTTGCCTTTCTTGAAACTAGTGGTCTTATTGATCATCAACACTTGATGTTCTTTCTTGATCTCCACTTCAGCAGTTTTAAGCATCGATAGAAGCTCAGGAAGAGACTTCTTCATGCTCTGCATATTATAGTTCATCACGAAGTTCTTGTAACTAGGTGGCAGAGATTGGAGAACACGATGTATCCCTAGCTCAATGGAAATCGATATTCCCAAGGCTATGAGCTTATCAGTGTACGCAGACATTTTGAGTACGTGGTCACTAACGGAGCTGTTCTCTTCCATCATGCAGCTAAAGAACTTTTCTGAAGCGTCATAACTCTTAACTGCGGCATGGGTATCGAAAATCATTTTCAATTCTCCCATTGTGTCATAAGCAGTGTTGTTCTCGAATCGTTTTCGCAGCTCTGGCTCTAATCCATAGAGGATGCCGCAGTGAACTATATTGTGGTCTTCTTGTTGAGTCAGATAAACATTTTTATCTTCATCAGAAGCATCTTCAGCGGGCTGGTCACCTAGAGGTGCATCAAGCACATAGAGCTTCTTGCAAGCGGTGAGGAGAATCCTCAGGTTAAGTGCCCAGTTGGTAAAGTTGCTTCCATTGTTCGCTAATTTCTCTTTCTCCATGAACATATTGAAATTGAAGGTAGGTGGTGCCATGATCTACAACATATTTGCAAAGACTATTTAGACTATGTTTATAATAAATTAAGTTCAAGTTAATTCTAAAATTATCCCATGAACTCCCACTCAAAAACAACATCCCTCTTAGTTGTCTTTAGTGATTACATGAACCAAATTCACTACACCGAAAACGATCATCACGTGAGACGGTGCAGTTGCAAAGGCGAACATCAACATGTTCATCATATCATTCATATGACTCATGCTTTACCTTTCGGTTACGTGTTCCGAGGCCATGTCTGTACATGCTAGGCTCGCCAAGTAGAACCGTTGTATTGCATGTGTTTCAAGGCCATGTATGTACATGCTAGGCTTGAAAACACCCGTTGTATGCGAACGTTGAGTCTATCACACCCGATCATCACGTGGTGTCTCGAAATGACGAACTTTCTTAACGGTGCATACTTAAGGAAGAACACAGTATTATCTTGATATTAAGTGAGAGGGATCATCTTATAATCCTACCGTCGCGATCTAAGCAAAATAAGATGCATAAAAGGATAAACATCACATGCATGGATAATGTGATATGATATGGTCCTTCTTGCACTTGATCTCCATCTTGTGCATCATGGTATGATCTCCATCATTCCACCGGCGTGGCACCAAGGTCCGTGGCACCTCCATCTTGATTGTCCATTACAACATATCACATGGATATGACATACAGCACGCAGGCCATAAAATAAGACAACCATATGGCTCCAGCCGGTATGTCAATAATTTACAAAAGATATCATCGCATACATAAAGTTTGTAACATTGACCATATCACATCACATGCCCTGCCAAAACAAGTTAGACGCCTCTAATTTATTTTTGCATATTTTACGTGGTTTTGGGCTTACGAGGATAGAACCGTTCATACCTACGTACAAGAACCACAACATTGATAAAACATATTTTTAACAACCCTTCGTAGATTAGATCTTAACTATAGTAGGAGAAACCAACACCCGCAAGCCACTTATGCAATTCAAGTTGCATGTCACTTGTGGAACAAGTCTCATGTACGTGGACATGTAAAGTTAGTCCGGGCCGCTTCATCCCACTATGCCACTAAATACTCAAAGAGGCAAAAACATGATCATCAACGCCCACATACTCCTATGTGTTCTACCCGTACAATTCATCTACGCATAGATCCGGCTCTGATACCACTGAAGGGGAACGTAGCATAGAAAACAAAAAATTTCCTACGCGCGATAAACCCGAAAGGCCAAGATCTAATCTATGAGATGAAAGGCAACGGGGAGAAAGAGAGTCTTGAGATAACATACCCTCGAAGACTCAAAGTGGTACGAGAAAAGATCTTGTTGTTGGCGTAGTCGTTCTCACGCCGATCCCGAGCGAGAAGAAGAGCACCGCAATCCGGCCGTGCCTCCGTAATCGGTCACACGTTCAGCTCGATGAAGACTTCCGTTCCCTCGTTCCAGCGGGTTGCGGAAGTAGAGGATCCCTCCGGAATTCCAGCAGCACGACGGCGTGGTGGTGGTGAAGAATCCCACGGTCAGGGCTTCGCCAAGCCGGAGACCATGGAATTGAGCAGCGGATGGAAGGGAAAAAGAGTGGGCAAGTGTGTAGAGAAGAGAGAGCCCTCACCCTCCTTTTATAGGGGAGGGGGAGGCAGCCCAAAGGGGGGGTGCGGCCAGCCATGGGTGCCCCCACCCCTTCCTCTCTTCATGTGAGTGGAAGCTCCACTCACACCCACTCAAAATTCCTTAATTTCCCACTTAGAAATTCCAAAGGTTTTTCTTTAATCAACAGCGGGGTCTGGAAAACCGTGATGACTCCTATATATTCAACGATGACTCTCGTGATCGTGTGAACCTTTCAACGTTGTAACGATTTCCCTTTGTCTCGCGATATATTACTTGTCCGAGATCCGATCATCGGTATCCACTATACCTTGTTCGATCTCGTTATCCGACAAGTACTCTTTTCTCGTTCCTGTGATATAACATCCTTGTGATCATATCACTTGCTTGCAAGCGGTGTCGATGTGATATCACCGAGAGGGCCCTGAGTATATCTATCTGTCATATTTGGATGGACAAATCCCATTCTCGATACATGAGCTTCAACCAACACTTTCCGAATATCCAATGCCACCTTTATAGTCACCCTTTTACGGTGTGACGTTTGATGTCATCAAAGTATTCTTTCGGTATTAGTGATTAACATGATCTCATGGTCTAAGGAATAATGTTACTTCGAATGTAAGATATAACAACAAAACTAAATGACTTGATCGTATTGTTATACTTAGTTAGGGTTTAAGTTCATCATGTCATTCTCCTAATGACATGACCCCGTTATTAACAACATCCAATGTTCATGATCAGGAAACCTTGATCATTTGTTTAATCAACGAGCTAGTTAGAAGAGAGGCTTCACTAGGAACGTCGGTTTGTTTATTAATCACACATGTATCAACGTTTCCGGTTAATACAATTCTAGCATGAGAAATAAACATCTATCATAAACAAGGAATAATATATAATAAACACTTTATTATTGCCTCTCGGGCATATTCCCTTCAAAAGAAAGATAAGTTTGGGTAACTGGGTTTACACAAGTTGGGTGGGCTACCACCCTTAAAAGAAAGTTTTGTGGGTGAGCTAAACTCTTGTCCATGTGGCTATTGGGTCTACTATCTCTTCAGGTGTTGAGCCATTTCATATCATGTATCCCCTCCTGGTAGGTATTTGTGGTCTTGAATCCATGTTTTCCTCATGTAGGGCTCTATGTGACCACATTCACTTTCAATAGTATGTGTCTATTCTCATGGATTGAAGTGTGGTTTCACTCAAGATGGTTTGAGTAGAACGTTCCCTCGTGGTAGAGTTGCAGACCAACTGATTTCTCTTGAACTACCTTTGACACTGAGGGGCCACTCTTTGGGTCGATCAAAATCATTGGGTCACTCTCAACTTGGTCTTTTGATGTGTTTGGAAAACTTCCATCTTGTTGTTGTCTTCCTTGAATCCAAACACCATGCTATTTCTAACGAAACTCTCATGGTAGGCAATATCTTCCATTGCATGATTCCTCCAAGATTGGCTTTGTGCACACCGAAGTTTAGTACGTTTCAGCAACACTTCCCTAACATAGGGATATTATTACATCTAACCCTTCTATGGTTTAGGTTTAACATCGTCGTCACTCGACTAAGGCTCAAGCCAAACATAGTTCCGTCAACCCAACATAGTAAGAGTGAATAACATGAGTAGTAGGAATGGTGATCAGTCCATCCTGCACCCATATCATTTTCCACATGTAGATTGATGAACTACGTGATCTAACACTCGATCATCCGCACTTGTCTAACACACAGTTTCCCACCTGTAAGACAACCTGAGCTAAACTATCTTTTCTCAAACTATTGGGGTTGCGCAAACTCTTTGCACCTCCACTTGAATAGTTGCATCATCTTCATATGTCCTTCTCATAGTGTAGGTAGCTTTCTATGATCTCTTAGTTTATGTGACTCTTGACTCCACATGTCTATCATCCCTTGTTGATGGACTTGTAAATCCTTAGGATAGAGGTGGCATGATCATGGATGTGATGGTTCCTTCACACAGAAGAACAGAATCCTAAGATCTTTGGTATCCCTCAATTGGATGGTTGTCTCGAAAGGTTCTCTTGGGTGTCAAGTCAGTTGTTGCACTCCAACTTAGAAAATCACTATGGTTGGTACAGGGGTATGGTGTTGGGTTTGGTTGGGTTTTGTTTAGCATGGATGAGTAGAGATTTAGAACGAGACTAAAGAAGGTTCCTACCCAAACACAACAGAGCAAGGCAAATCATCTTACAAGCAACATCTAACAAGCATATAGCAAACATTCATCACTCCAATCATCAAGGTTTAACAAACAACCTAGTATAGTCATAACACACACAATTGTATGACCAATACACTAACACGTTAACGTTGTTCTAACAAGGTAACTAGATTCGTAGTCTCATCTATATCTTCTTGAGTTTTCTTCAAATCCTCCTCTCAATGTCTTGAGGTGTTGATCTTCATGTTGAAACCAAAGGTCAATTGAAAACTATTCCTTTTACTCCACGAATTTTCTTCAACCATGTCTTGATGGAAAACAATAGGTAGGTCATCTATAACAAGACGAGAATATTTTGAAGGTGAATAATAGATGAGATGATATGAGAAGGATTAATATGTGATGTTCTATTTCTATAGGTTTGAAGAAAGTATATTTTTAACCCTAGGGTCTTTTCCAAACTTAGGGTCTCGATCCTACAGGCAACACTAGGCTCTGATACCATTTTGTAGTGCCCTACCTTTTGATAAAGGTAGAACACATGTGTAACCTGCTATTCCCGGGATCTCTGATAGCATACACATGACAAAATGAAATATTCATTGCAATAGCATCATTCTACATCGTTGATCCAATGGATAAGAAATAAAATAGAATTACAATTGGCATGGTCATTATGGACTAGCCCAATTAACAAGGTTTCAAAGTAAACACAGCGGAAACAAAACTTCAATGAGCCTTCTTTACTTCATGCGCCACAGGCAGAATATGTTGGCGATAGACTCGAGATCCTAAACGAAATCCTCACTCGTCTTCAGATTTATCTGCATGTTGGAATATGCAACCCCCACAGGGGAGGAAGTTAGTACATACAACGTACTGGCAAGTCACACTTGTATGGTGGCAGTTTTGAGGAATGACTAGCTACATGATATTTGGCTGGTGGAGTCTGGGCTATTTGCGTAAAGCCAATTTTGTCCTATATTTGATAAATCATTAAAAAAATGAAAACTTATGTACAACCATCATGGCTAAATCCACCATGAAGGTTGACAGTTCATCATGGCTAAATCCACCATGAAGTTTGATAAATCATCATGGCTAAATCCACCATGAAGTTTGAAAATCGTCATGGCTAAATCCACCATGAAGTTTGGTAAATCATCATGGCTAAATCCACCATGAGGTTTGATTGTGGCATCATGGCTAAATCCACCATGTGCCCTAAAAGGGTTTCTACCATGTTTTAGTTCATTCAGAAAAGATGAGGAGATCCTTCGGCACCAACTCTCTCTAGCTGCTCAACTGGCCCATAACCGGGGACACGGCTAAGATCTTAGTTTTTAAACTCTACAGAGGTTGTGCACATTCACCTTGAGACTCATTTTTCCCGAGAGAAAAATGAGACAAGATCTTTGGGAGAGGGATTCAACCATACCAGTATTGACTCGTTGCTCCTAAAATTCTACCACCCCTTGTCAATACAACAGGAGGAACCCCCACAACTTACTTAATCTTGGCAGAGCCCATATTACCTCAAGGCTGCACTAGAAGCTAACTATACAGTGAAGACCTACAAATCTCTTTAATCCTGGGTGGCAATCCACAAGTGTACACTCAGGTGATAACCACCACATCCATGGCTAAATCCACCATGAACATGGCCCTGAGTAGCCACTCAACATAATCCATTCATACCAATCCACCCAGGTGTTTCATTGGGTTGTTAGTTTTCAATTTTCAAAACATCACAACCCAACTGTATTCATCAATAGTTGTGATAATATTCTGGCATAGCTAAACTAGTATCTAGTAGAGGTTTGAGGTTGGCTACACACTACTAGGTATTTCTAAGCATAGCATATACTTTGTAAAATAAATAAAATCACCTATGATGCATACTACTGAAAACTCTAATGCAATAAAAAGTGGGACATGAGCATCACTTGCCTTGTGGAAGTTGGTATAGAGGCACTCTCTTTACAAATAGAACGTTGCTCTCCGTACAATCTAAACAAGACAAATAAATAACAATAAACAAGCAATTCACTAACAAGCAAACAAATACAACAAAATTTACACAGAAGCATAACAGTTTATTCAACTTGATTGGTGTTATCATGGATAAGGTTTTGACACATAATTCAATATGCAAAAAGAACTAAGTGTTTGGTCATGGGGTTTTCCATTGGTGGTTAAGGGTTTTCAAGGAATATCACTTTACTTAATATACAAAATAAGTGGATGTGATATGGTTTAGGGTTTTAGAAAACAAATCCATGATCAACATGATTCATTTCATGGCTTTGGTTAGTAGGGTTGAAGAAATTTACAATATGGCTTGTAAATTTACAAAAGGTATTGGGCTATTGGTTTCTGGTCCAAAAGTTACTTCCCATATGTTCAATATGAAATGGGTGTTGGTTTTGATCAAAATGATCATACCACAATTTTCCTAAAGGGGGTTTCCTTCAAACAACACTTAATTTATAATGGCTTATTACTATGGATGGTTTATATGGCAATTATTACATGGAACGGGTTCTCTGGTCACAATTGGTTTTGGTACTGGTTTCTCTGGTCTAAGGTTACTAAGTTGAACAATTTCCCAGAGGAAAACTAATTAAAATTATTTACAGAATTAAAACTAGGTGCAAAATACTCAAATGGTTATTTAAATCCTAAACTTCATTTTAATTGGTTCAATCATTATTTTGGGACAGAGATTATGAAAGTACACAACCTAAGGATTCCAAAAATATTTTATTTGCAATTTTTGGATTTATAGAATTTTAATTATGCTAAAATTCATTAAACAAGCATATTTAAATATGAACTAATTTAAGTTTGTCAAATTTGAATTTGGACAAAGCCAAAAGTTTCTACATGTTGTTCTGATTTCAAAAAGTCTAAGTTTGCTAAATTTGGCCTTATTGTTAAAAAGTTATGATGATTTGAAGTTTCAGTGGCTATTCTGCAATTCTGTCAACTAATTTCTATTCGGGATAATTCAAAAAAAAAAAGGCCAGGCCACTTGGCAGATTCTAATTGGCTGGGAGTGCTGACTGTACTGCTGACTCAGTGACGCTGACTGGGTTGAGTCATTTGACCTGGATCGTTGGATCCAGATCCAACGATTTCTTACCCCTTCGGGTGGTGATCTAATCTGGCGTATCCGATTTCGATCCAATGGCAGAGGACAGAGAGGAGAGCTCACCGACGGGGACCTCGCTGGAAATTGGCGCGCGGTGGCCGGCGCTCGCGGAATCTCGATGACGGCGATGCTCCAGAGGTCCTAGAGCTCAACGGACACCACGGGGAGGTGTGCCTTGAAGCGTAGGAGTTGATAGGGATGGTGGCGCGGCCTCCCGTTTCCTGGATGGGCACCGCTGCGCGGACGGAGAGCTCGGGATGCCTGCGACCTTCGGCGGTAGTTGGCGCGGACGTTCCTGACACAGGTAGGATCGGGCAAGTCCATAAGGGCGTGCGCACGAGCAAGGGGAGTAAGAGGAGAGGGAAGTGGAGTCGGGGACCTTCTGTCGTGGCCGCTATCGGCGATGAACGACGGCGGGACAGAGAAGCTCCGGTGAACAATATCTTCACCGTGGGGCACGGTTTCTTGTGGAGAGGGAGGGAAAAGGTAGAGGAGGAGCGGGGACGCGTATAGATTGTTTCAGGAGGTGAGGAGGGGGGCGGGGCGGGGAGATCGTGCCTAGGAGGATTGACTCGATCGTGGGGGAGAGGCAACAGTTGGATGTGGGGGATTATGCGTGACGTCACGGTGACGTCGGGTGGGGTCCATCGATCGACGACAGAAATATAGAGAGGGTCGGGGAGGTTAGCTGGGCTGATTGGGCTGGCTTGCCTGCGCGCCTGTGGTAGATAGCGGGGGTGGGCTGCTGGGTTCCTGGGCTCGCTCGCCCTTTTGTTTTTGTTCTTCTTTTTGTGTTGTTTTTTTTTATTTTAATAACTTTTGCATAAAAGCTTCAAATAATCTCAAACCAATTTCTAAAATCTTGTAAAAACATTATCTTCCATTTGGATGCATGTTTGTGTTGTTTTCAACATTTTTACATTTTAAATATTGAATATATGGATAATGCCTTAATGATATTAAAAATAATTTTTAAATATAAAATAGTAAATGATTGGAAAATGTTTGTATAATACTACAGATACATTTCATAACTAAATTTTTCTTTCCAAAGTCATTTCTACTTGTTTTCATAATTTCAACAAAAAATAATTAAAATATCGGAAAACACAAATAGTTACTTAATGATGTTTGCTTTGTTTTCTTTTGTTTCTTGCATCTCATTTGGTTTTTGGTGACTTGTTTAACATGAAAAAAAAACGTTTCAAATTTGTGTGATTTTTGCACTTTTCAAAAATCAGGGATGTTACAGTCGTTTTATCCTGCCTTGTTCGCCTGCAGGTACGGGGCTGCTCCCAGAACCGCGACAACTGGCGGCGTCGGGTGGACATTGCCATCATTGTCGATGCGCATAAGGGACGTATCGAGCGTTTTGCTGATCCCTCTGAGAGAGTCGTGGTCCAGGGCTGCGGTCTTCAAGACGTATCTTTTCTTTGCGGGGTGGTTCCCTACTGAGTGCGTTTTGGAGAGTGTCACACGGTGTTGGATTGATTCGGCCGCCAGCTTTTTCCGCTCGTCCAGATCCTTGCGAGCTTCTTTGATCAACGCTGCCGCTTTCACTAGGTGATAGTGATATGCGGTCAGATCTTCTTGAGGGGCTCCTTCTTCAATCGGCTGGCCCGAGTGTACGGCTGTCTTTGCCTTGACCCAGGCTTCTCGCGATACTTTAATGAGCTCTCGTTCCTTCGCGCTATCTTCCGTTTCTTCGGGTGGATCGTCCGATCCTGCCATGCAGACCTGGGCCAGATATGGCCCGTGAGTCCTAGGCGTGGATTGACGAGTTTTTCAAACCCGAGAAGGTTCCTCTGCAGCGATGATGTGGAAGTTGCGAGTGCTTGGGCGGATGGATCCGTCGATGGGTGCTAAATCGCAACCAGCGTAGTTGGGCGGCGAGTCGAGAGTTTCCAGGCTCGAGATCGACTCGGAGTCCGATCCTTCGAGATCTGTTTGCTCAGGGAAGTGCTGGATTCCCTCTGTGTTGGCGTGGAAGTGGAAGCTCCCGAACGTTAGGGTGACGCTCTTCTCCAATCCACTGAACGCCGGGCGCGATTCCAGCGAGTGGGGAGCGACAATGATTGACCCGAATCGGATCGGATCTGCTGAAGTCGAAGTTCCTGGGCTCCAGCTGAATGTTGGCGATGATGAGGCCGAAGATGCCGTAGATCCAGCGCCCGCGGTTCCCACAAACGGCGCCAATTGTCAAATATGCATCTCAACAAATCCCTCAGGTGAACCGATAGGGTTTCGATTAGGAGAACGTGTAGGCGCTAGTGACAATCGTCGGCTAACAGGGGACACGATTTACCCAGGTTCGGGGCCCTCGTAGAGGTAAAACTCTTACTCCTGCTTCTGTGGATCTGTATTAGCAATAGATCAGTTACAATGGGGGGGTGCTCGAGTCGAGAGTAAGATCTCAATCTCAAGGCTTTGGTGGTGCGGTGTTGCCTGGTTCCCCTCCCGGTGGTTCTCCTGGCCTTATATAGGTGGCCAGGTCTCAAACCGGAACCCGGGGGGTTACAAACCCTAACCTTAAGTCGGTTACAAGTTTCCTTTCTTGACCCACAAGGCCTTGCGAGTGGGCCTTGATTGGTCCTTCTAGAACTGTCTATGGCATCTCCCTTTGGGCTTAGGTCTTGGGCCTTAGACCGGGTAATCTCACCCGATAGGTCCAGGATTCATCCCCTCGTCAGAAACCCCATCGGATAAATCCACACAATAACTAACCGAACACCACCCATCGTCCGCTGACAGGAGGGACCCAACTCCCCTCTCTATAGTCTAGCTAGCTAAGTTGCGCGTATGTCATGCCATGGAAAAGAAAAAGAGAAAGCCCACACACTTAGAGCATGGCCAAGGCTCCATGCCGGACGTATGCCTCAGCCCTCCACGCAGGCTCGGTGGTCCAGGAAATTTCGGCATGTCGCTTGCAGACCAAGGCGGTCTAGATCTTGCAGAAGAGGCTGCCTCTCCATGCCCAAAAGAGAAATGTAGAGATAAAGAAAGTGAAAAAAAAAGTTATGGGGATGAAACCTCTACAAGAGAGAGCACGGGTGAGAAAAGGCTACGGGTGGGTTCAAGGGCTTACAGTTTGCATACGAAGGGTATGATTTCAGTAGATGCTCCACCTGATTTTTTTTCTATGTGGGTCATGGGCGCAGCGGCATAAGGCTGCCTCCATAAATCATACCCTTACCCCCTCTGTCCACGAACAAGTGTACGTTTTCCTTTTCTGTCAGTTAAATATATTAAACTTTGACTAATTTTGTTAGGAAATGTGCTAACGTTTATTTATGACACCATATTAGTATTAGTAGATTTCTTATGTACCATGTTGATATCACGTATGTACTACAATTTTCTATAAAAATTGGTCAAATTTTAAAAAGTTCGACTAAGTATGAAACTAGCTGCATGTACACTTGTTCGTAGAGGGGGGAGGGAGTACGTGAACATGGATCGAAGCTTGATTTGTACGGACCAGCTAGCTAGCGAGCTTAATTTGTGGACATGTTAGGTGAACTTTGGTACGTGCCGTGCGCGTTGTAGCGGAGTATGAAAAAAATTAGTACCATACCGCGAGCTGAGCGCTGTACGCACCGGGATATATGCGTAGGGGTGGCGATGTGCATCGGCCGGGCGTGGTGGTGCAAGCCTATGACTCCAGCCACGGAGGGCCAAGGGTTGGCGTGTTGTGCGTGTTTGGAGGGTGTGTGCTAGAGCCCATGGCAGTGGGGATATACCCGTGACGGTAACCTGGGGCTTGACCCCATCGTTGCTAGGCTACGAGGGCACATGTGCTGCGGGTTTAAGCTCACAGCCGTAAATCTGGTAGTACCTCGAAGGCCTTGCCTTGGTTTCGCTCGTCTTCCTAACACACCTACATATGCCAACTCTTTTTTTTTTCTCTGTGTCTGGGAGCCCTTCCTAAGTGGTTTCGCTCCATCTCACATCTTCAATTCTCTTCTTCCTCTTCTACTGCAGGCTTGTTCTTCAAAGTTACCTTTGATCTGAGAGACTTGGAGACAGAGAGAGTGTAGGGACCACAAGGGACACTGGTAGAAAAAAGGCCTTCGGTATGCCAGCATCAGTCCCCAAGCGTCGCGCACCGTGACTAATGAGTCTTTAGTCCCGGGTCGGGAGGAGACCCGCGACAGAAGGTCAGACGTCGCGGGTTGGGAAGCGCGTTGCGGCGCGTGGAGGGAATTAATTCCGGTTGACCTGGCCGCCCGGGACTATTGGTCCTTTATTCCCCGTTCCCGTGGCCAACCGGGACCAATGGCCCTTTATTCCCCGTGCCCGTGGCCAACCGGGACTAAACATCAAGCTTCTCGCCTCCCCCGCGGCGGTTTTTATTTCGCGAGCGAGGCAGAAGGGCGCCATTCCAACTGCTCGCTCTCTGTTCTTCCTCTCGCTCTCTGTTCTTCCTCTCTCGCTCTCTGTTCTTTTCGATCCAAGCACACGCACGTAAATGGCTGAAGTTTGGACGCAATACGAAGGTCCCACACCATGCGGCAAAGATTTGGACGTGCTCTTCACCAACAGTTCCGCGAGGCTGCATGAAGCTCTGGGTCATTTGGTCGATCTCTATTTTGCAGCTCCCGAAGAACACCGGTTCTTTGGGCTCGATCTGGAGTACACGGCGAATCAGAAGGATGTTGCCGTCATCCAGATTGCGTTCAAGCAGTCGGTGTTGGTCTTCCAATGGTCAAGGTAGAAGCTATAGCACACGTACAATCTTGCATGCATCTTCGAGTTTTTTTGTTGCATGTGAAGAATACGTGTGTTGCAACATATCTAACACATATCCTATTTTTGTTGTTACAGTAGTTCAAAGCATTGCCCGGACCTTGTTGATTTTCTTGTCAACTCGGGGTTTGACTTTTGCAGCGTTGACATCACGCAAGACCGTGTGAAGTTGATGCGCATCGGTATTATGATACCTGAAGATCACTACGTTGATCTTCAGAATCTTATCCAGTTGACCGGACCAAAGACCGGGATGGCTGTCATGGCAAGCACCTTCATCCACCAGGGCTATCAAAGGATGAAGACTGATTTCCGCCGGGAGAATCACTTCTATTGGGAGGAGACCCCATTGCGCTTGACGAACCTCAAGTATGCGGCCATAGATGCATATGTCGCGTACGAGTTGTTCCGCATCTACTCGGCGGGGCCATAGATGATGTATGCGTTCGATATCTATGTGCATGCATTTAATGGGTATCTAATTAGTTGTATATATATGTAATGGATATCTTTTGTGATCGACTCTATATATATATGTTATGAAATGTGATCGACTCTATGTTGTGTTATGTGTGATCGACTCTATGTTTGTGTGTTATGTGTGATCGACTCTATGCATGTAATGAATATTGTTTGTATTATTGTTCTTTATTTTTGATATATTTTTTCATTTTAAGATTTTAAAATGAATTAGTATTATTTTTCTTCATTTTTTGATATATTATTTGTATTTTTAAGATTTTAAAATGAATTAGTATTATTGTTCTTAATTTTTGATATATTATTTGTATTTTAAGATTTTAAAATGAATTAGTATTATTGTTCTTCATTTTTGATATATTATTTGTATTTTTAAGATTTTAAAATGAATTAGTTCTATTTTTCTCAATTTTTGGATATATTATTTGTATTTTTAGAAATAATACAAATTAAAAGTTAATGTTTATTTATTTATTCAAAATTATTAATTACATCATTACTTTTGTTTATTAAAAGATTTATTTGAAATTCAAACAATAAAGAAATGTGGCTTCGACCAACATGTTAATAAGATTGATATGATACTACTATCACATACATGCGTGAGAAACACTTGGATTCGGGACGGGATGGAACTCGGAAGTTAAGCATGCTAGTGCTAGAGTAGTGGGAGGATGGGTGACCGAGCGGGAAGTTTGACATGAGTAAGTAATTTGACTAGAGATAATCTTAGTTAGACACTAAGCAAATAATACAAATTGTGAAATAAAAAGGGAGTAAAAAAAAGGAGTGAAAAAAAGGGAGTGAAAAAAGGTGAGAAAAATAATTAGAAACCAAATGAATTAAAAAAATTACGAAATAAATCTAGTCCCGGTTCATGTGGCCAACCGGGACTAAATGTCCTCCGCCCCCCGGCTCCGCCACCCGCCAACGTGGACGGGCTTTTAGTCCCGGTCCGTAAGTGGCGGGACTATAGGGTGGGGCCTTTAGTCGCGCGTAGCTAGTCCCGGTTGCCTGGACGGGATTAATGGGCCTGGCGAACCGGGACTGTAGGCCTTTTTTCTACCAGTGGGAAGATTCAACTTTCAAGAGATGAGAAGGCGGGAAGGAGAACGAGAGTTGCGGCCTTGCAGATCTGCGAAGATACATCGACAATTCCACATCGAATCGAGGCATCAAGCCCATATCCAGGTGCTTTTGTTCTCTGTATTGACTCGTTTCTTTTGCAAATTGTTTGGTGATACGTCTTATAGAAAATGTTTATCTGGCAGTGAGAAAAGGAAGAGAAAAAAACAGAGAGATGAACTAATAGAATCCCAGAAAGGTTCAATTGCCATTTTTTTTAGAACCGGTACTTCTTCTAGGAACTCCTTGCAATTGGCTATAGTGACTGTTGAAGAGCAACAAACTGAGAATTTAGATGAAGATTATGTTACCAACAAGGATGAAACTAATCTTAGTGGGCATGAAAATCTAGCCGATTCAACAAATTCAGAAAGTCCAAGTATTGATGAACATCAACCTTGTACTGCTGATATCTTAGATCCACGACACTGGGATAATTTGGATGATAAAGCTAGGCATATTTTAGTAGAGAAGGGGCCTGTAAGAGAAGAGAATATTTTGTTCCCATCAGATAGTTCTTCTAGACATTTTTCACAAATTTACTATTTCAGAAAGTTAAGCAATGGGGAAATGCATGACAGGAAATGGTTATTTTACTCTAAACATGTTGACAAGGTCTACTGCTTTTTTTGTAAGCTTTTCAAATCCCATAACAACAAGAGTTCATTAGCATGTCATGGATTGAAAGATTGGAAGCATCTAAGCGAGAGACTTAAAGAACATGAAAATGGTGTAGAGCATATTAGAAACATGAGCACTTGGAATGAGTTTAGAGTCAGATTATCCAAAAGTAAAACAATTGATAAGGATTTGTTGCAGTAGATAACAAAGGATAAAGAGCGTTTGAGACAAGTGTTAATAAGACTAGTATCCATTGTGAAGTTTCTCGCTAAACGCAACTTAGCTTTTCGCGGATCTAGTGAAAAACTTTACCAACACAACAATGGTAATTTCTTAGCATGTGTTGAGATGATTGCAGAATTTGATCCAGTAATGCAGGAACATCTAAGGAGAATTAAAAATGATGAGATTTATCATCATTATCTCAGCCAAAAATTAAAAATGAGTCAATTTCTCTATTAGCCTGTAGTGTTACATCCTCTATCCTAGAAATTGTTAAAGAGGCCAAATATTTCTCCATAATTCTTGATTGCACTCCGGATTTTAGTCATCAAGAACAAATGACTTTAATTATTAGATGTGTTAACATGTCCAGTAACAAAATTAAGATAGAGGAGTTCTTTATGGAATTTTTTAAGGTGGATGACACATCTGGTTTGGGTCTTTTTAATGTACTTCTTGATGCTATAAAGTCTTATGGCCTAAATATTAATGATGTGAGGGGCCAAGGTTACAATAATGGTTCGAACATGAAAGAAAAAAAACAAGGGGTACAAAGCCGATTGCTTGAAATTAATTCAAGTGCTATGTATATGCCATGTACGTGTCATAGTCTAAATCTTACTTTGTGTGATATGGCAAGTTCGTGCAGTAAAGCTATTTTTTTTTTATTGTACAATGCATTTATGTTTTGTTTTCAAGTTCCACTAAAAGATGGAAAGTGTTGCTTGACCATATTCCAAATTTAACTGTGAAAGGTTTGTCTAACACACGGTGGGAGAGTCGAATCAAAAGTGTTAAAGCTATTAGATATCAAGCACCCCAATTAAGGTTAGCTTTGTCCGAGCTAGGTAAAATTTGTGATGATGCCAAGTCAAAGACGGACGCGAAAAATTTATATAATACACTTGGTAGTTTTGAATTTTTACTAGGCATGGTCATTTGGCATGACATTTTGTTCGCTGTTAACACGGTGAGTAAAAAGTTGCAGTTTGCGACCATGTGTGTTGACTCTACTTTGCAGCAAATTGAAGGAATGATGCTTTTTTTTAATTACAGAAATGAAGGATTTGCATCTAGTTTAAGGATTGCGAAAGGAATTGCATTAGAAATGGGAATAGATCCAACATTTCCAGTAAAACGCAATGTTACTAGGAAGAAGCAATTTGATGAACCCGAAAAAGAAGTTCTATTAGCTGAGAAGGCGTTTGAAGTTAATTACTTCTTAGTAATGGTTGATGTTGCAAAAGTATCTCTAAAAAACAGATTTGAAGAACTTAAAGTGTTCCAAAGTATATTTGGCTTTTTACTTAGCTCAAAAGATTTGAAGTCATTGAATGATGTTGAATTACGCCAATGTTGTGCTAAATTTGTAGAAGCGTTTTCTCGAGGTGATGTTGAATCAGGTGAGCTCTTTTCAGAATTAAGGATGTTGCAAATGACTTTAGCAGATTCTGATGTGCCACGCGTGCTATGGAGATTTTTGAGTATGTTAGAGACATAGACTGTTTTCCAAATATATTAATAGCTTATCAAATTTTATTTACTGTACCAATCACTGTAGCATCAGCTGAACGTAGTTTCTCGAAGTTGAAGTTATTGAAAAACTATTTGAGATCAACAATGTCACAAGAAAGATTGAATGGTCTCGCTACTTTATGCATTGAGAAAGATAAACTGGATGAAATAAATGTTGATGTGATTATTGACAACTTTGCTTCTCGAAGTGTTAGAAGAAACACCAAGATCGTAGCTTGATAGTATAAACATGAAGCGCTAAGCTTGCTTTGTTGTGCCTTATGCAAGAAACCTTAGAGAAGTTTTATCCGGGTGAAGACATGGAGTGAAGAACATGCAGATTGGGGAGGCTAGAAACGAATGTAAGTTTCATACCTCTGATCATCAATGTAAACATGAAGTGCTAGGTTTGCTACCAGTTTTGACATGGGTTTTGTTTTGCAGATGAATTGGTAAAATGATGGTCTCTTTGTGCCACTTAGAAGAGTGATCTTTTGTACATCTATATTGTTCCCGTATTGCTATGTTGTACTTCTCTAGATTATTACAAATAAATAGCATGTGGCTTGCGTTTCATTGTCCCTGTTCAAAGATCATTGATCTATGCTCTGACGACTGAATTACTTTTGAATATGACACATTCCAAATTTGTATTTATCTACAAGGGCCCCATTTTGTTGTTTCGCCCAGGGCCTCAGAAATGTACGGACTAGCCCTGGTGAGTAACCCGTGATTTGTAACCACTCTCCTAGAGCGTGGTGAGCAATTAGCTCCAGACATGTTGGTCTTCCCACACCTGCACTTTTCATGCCTCGCGGGGCGCTTTCTATCTATAATATAGACTACATGCATGAAGCTCGAATGTGTGGATTTTGTTTATGTTTCTATGTTTCTCAATAATGCAAACAAATATACGATGTCAGTAAAATAAAAGGAATGCATGTGGAAAGCAATGGTAAGAATATCGGGTGAAAACTAGGTTAGGAAGACCAGTAAAAATCATGTAAGAACTGTGTTTCTGTAAATTTTCACAAAAATACAAAATGTTGGGATTTGAGGTTTCCATATACCTCAAGTATTATTTAGAATCGATTTGAGAGATATAGAAAATAAGGCTCCAGCAATGGACAACGCTGACTAATACAAGAACTTGAAACATAACCATTATATAAAATATGTATTTCAGAAAGATATTTTGAAAACATTATTTAACCGAGTTTGCACCGAATTTTCTTTTAAAAAATATGAATCAATGAATCAATTTCAGGCCATCGATGTTTCAATCTCTCCAAGATTCATAACGTTTCTAACCCACAGTAATAAATTTCACTCCACGTGGATTTAGTAAGTACCTTGGTACCCACATGACCATATAAACGAAAACCAGTACAACACATTTATATCAATGCGTCGGCAAGTATCGATGACAGGAAATGTGTAATTAAATTGTAATACAATGTGAGGAATAATACAGGCTGCATACAGACAACACAAGCGTGCAGGTAGATATGTGTGTACGTATGTACTAAAAATGAATGAACAAACTAATAATTTCAATAGAAAATAAAGCTGCCCATCACCAAAAATTTATAGCCAGATCCTCTCAGCACAATCGCCTTCTTCTTGCGGAATGGCAACAATAGGGACAAGGATCGAGAAGCTGCATTAAACGAGTATGGGTATCTCATTTCATTTTCTCCTAAACATATGTAAATGTTTGTGAGTAACTTTAGAACAGTCTATTTTCAGTAGTCATGCTCTAACCTTTAGATGAAGAACCTACAGAGTCATCTTGCGAGATGAGATTTTTCAGCATTGAACATGATACATGAACCAAGATCAATAAAGTCAACCATGAAGATATTTGGCATGTCTTCAAATCACAGCTTAATTAATTACCATCTCCATCAATCTTTTTATGGAGATCTCATGAATGGGAACACTAGATTTTTCCGTAAATATTTGTGAAAATTAAAGGTGCCTCTAAAGATTAAGATTTTTATGTGATTTGTATCCAAGAAAGAATTGCTAACTAAAGATAAATTGTCAGAGAGGAGATCGAATGGGTGTATAAAATGTGTCTTTTGTGATGTTGTGGAGAGTGTAGAACACACTTTTATAACATGTTATTTTGCAAAGAAAATTTGGCATTTAGTTCTCTTTACTTTTAGTATTTCACCTCCGCATAGCATATCTAATATGTTTGGCAATTGGTTGTATGGGTGGATAAAAAGACTAAAACTTTTATACGCATATCTAATATGTTTGGTAATTGGTCACTAAACGGCTCTCGGAGCATGCGATGGGCCTATTTCTTTATTTAGGGGGGCAAACGGCTCGATTGTCACTCCGGTACAAAAATCCAATCAGCGAAAACAATTACTCCTGAGTAGTACCAAACCGTCAGCTGACCGTTGTACGCACCGGCATATAATGTGTGGTGGTGCGCGCCTACGACTCCAGCTTGGGAGGGCCAAGGGTTGGCGTCTTATGCGTGTTTGGCGCTACCCGTGACGACGGGTTTTCACCCCATTGCGTTGCTAGGCTTAGAGGGCACGTGCGCTGCGGGTTTAGCCTCCCAGCCGTAAAATCCACTAGTACCTCCGGATGGAAAAATATCCTATACGGCCACTTCTGGTACGATCTTATGGTGGACCACATCAAGCACCATACACATGGAAAATAACCAATTGGATCTCACTAACGGGACTCAAGGAGTAACTGAACGTCGGCTTTAAGTTTTGATGGATGACTCAGGATTTGGTGCACCACGGCGTCGTTCGAGAAGTGGTCGTATAGGATTTTGTTTCCCGTCCGGACGCCTTGTCTTGTTTTCGCTCATCTTCCCCATAACATACGCCAATTCTATTTTTATTGCGACTTATTTTTCTCACCGTCATGTCATGCATCCACAAAATAACAAAGTAACAAAGTTGACAAACATAAGTCAACAAACCATCATGTCATGCATGCATCCACAAATAACAAAGTAACAAAGTTGACAAACAAAAGCCAACAACAGAGAAACATCACAACTAATACGACATATTAAGCACCACTCAACAATCTCAAAATGTCAACTTGTATTTTTTTCTCCAATAACACTAGGTCAGTAATATAGTACTAAACGACTAACACGTGAAATTTGTTGAATTTTTTATCAACACTTTTAACAAACTAGTTATCTGGCTAGCTGTAGTCGATCACCAACTTCATGTCCAAGTCGCGTCTCAGAGTGTTCTTCCTGGTGACGAGAGTAGTTTCACGAACATCCAACTTTATGTCCGTATGGAACTCCCTCCATGCTTTGAGTGGATGACATGGCCATCGATCATTAGGATCCGTGCTATATGAAGAGATAGTAACATTTCCTCATTCTCCAATGTGAAATCCAAAATTGTCGTTAATGGGCAAGCGGGGATTTTTCTCTGCCTCCTTAATTAGGTAGTTTCCGAGACAACATATAAAGTATCAAATATCCGCCATACATGCATGATAACATAAGAAAGTGTAGCAACATGACGATTTTAGAAATATCTCTTGACGTCCTCGTGACCATATTCTATATTAGACAACTTTGATCACTACTAGGGAAAAGCTTACCCGTGACGCACCAATTTGCTTATCCGTGGCGCACCTGGGCGCGTCACGGGTAACACGCCGCGCCTATGGATTTATCCGTGACGCACCTGGATGGTGCGCCACGCCTATTGATACCCGTGACGCACTGGGCCGGTGCGCCGCGGCTAGTTCTAGGTGCGTCACGCCTAATCTCCGAGGTGCGTCACGGGTACTCGTTTGGGTGCGTCACCGCTATTCTATGCTGTATTTTTTTTAAAAAGGCAGTACCGTATTTATACAGGTATATACGGCTCAAATACAGAAGAATGACAGTACACAAAACACAGGTATTCAATTGATAGAATAAATTTTCATAGCAGAAATATTACATAGTCTCGAAAACAAACATATATACTACTAATAAATCCAGAAGTTAGTCTCGAAAACAACCATATTACATAGTCTCGATCATCACCACATAATCTATCTAGCGGGCGCGGATGTAGTCGATGACCATCATCATGTCCAAGTTGGCGATGTCACTATTCCTCATGGTGATCAGAATAGCTCGGCCAACCTCCATACCACCTCTTGCGGAATGGAACTGCCTCCATGCTTGAGAGTTGAGGATGACGCGACCATCAGCGTTATCCCTGGTGATCGGAACTGCGGTGACAGGTCCTGATTCTCCACGGCGTACTCCAATGGTACCTTGCGCCATGCCAGCACTATCCGCTACCGCCATCGGTATTTTCTACAACACACACTTCCAAGAAAGAATAAAAGCACAATGTCAAATACCGGATAAGAAAGTGTTAAGAACATAAGCAACTATACGAATAAGAAAGTGTTAAGAAACATACCATGACATGTCCATTGGAGATGTTAGTGTTGGTGATGCGATGCACGAAAGGGGACCCGATGTAGCTATCTATCTGGGCAAGTTTCTGAAGGACACGGTCCTTCTCAAACTCGCTAAGATTCGCTCTTTGAGCAACCACCACATGTTTCCATGGGTCCTCCTCGTCCATATCATCCTCAGTGTCCATATCCTCGGTGTTCCCAGTTTCCTCCTCACTCCCGCCATCCTCGCTCGCAATCCCGCCCATATACAGAATTTTGATGCGAGGTTGCGGTCCTTCCATAGAGAAGTGAATGTAATCACCTCCGCTTAAATTGTACGTGGCGATGATAGCCTGCAATTGTGGCCCGCAGAAGTAGGTCTTCGTTCTTTCTTTTTTCACTCGAAGAATGTAGGTGGTCCTGTGAACATTGAAATCCACGTTACTGCCAACTAACTCGTTAAACTCTTCGCGAATATTGCATGGTAGAATCTAAAAAAGAAATATAAAGAATCTTTTGTTAATAAACACAAGTCTCAAGCTAGATAGTAAAACGAAAGAACAAGTTAACATAAAAAGAATTGTTAATTACGAACGAATCAACGTCACCGTCGTGGAGCTGAAGCATAAAAGAAGCCCCAGTGAATCGTCCTTCGGCACATCGGGACCGACATACTTCGCAAGCCATGTTCTATTAAATTAAGAAATGACACATAGAGGTTAGAGGAGCATAGCTATCACAAAACAAAGACAAATGGCAGAACCTACCTATCACAAAACAAATGCAGAAAGGCTATTAATGAAATGGTTAAACTAGGATCCAGATTCCCTCTTTGTTTGCTAGATAATTTCGTAGCTTCTGCTTTGTTTCTGATCTGAATGAATGTGGAAGAGGTCCATGCTTTGTTTCTGATCTGAATGAATGAATGACCACATAGTGTAGCACTTGTTCTTGTTGCCTTTTTTCAGTTCAAACCGAGTGTAAATGTTTCAGATGCAAAAACAAGGCAAACTGATGTTATATTTTGCTACATATTAGATGTTACTATGCAAAGATGACATGTTTAAGATGCCAGATGTTATTTTCCAGTACATTTGGTACTTGGGCATGTTTAAGATGTTCCAGAAATAGCTCCATATGGCATATTTCGCTCACATTCCAGCACATAATTTGTCCTGAAAGCACTGACATAAAATGCACCAGACAAGTACTTGGGAATATTTTGCTGAAGTCACTGACACAAATGTGTACACATATATTGAACATTATTCATATCCCCAGTGGACACAATTGCTCAAATATTACATTACTCAAGTTCACACAAACCCTCTAATCAGCAAGGCTAAAAAAGCATACAACATTACGAGAGAAATGAATACTATCACTGGCCATGTGCTCTACAACTTCAGTTCTTGGCAATTTGCCACCCATATCTACTATTCCCACATGAGCACACAATGCTTGCCACTTGTGCTGTTATACATTGCATCAAGTTCCAAGAACCTCTACTCACCAATGGGGCATGGCCACTTGTGCTGTTATACATTGCATCAAGTTCCAAGTTCCAAGAACCCGTATAGACTCAACAGTAAATGAAACATGCATGTATCAGGAACAGACTAATCCCCTATTGAACTAATGATACATCAGTAGCCCAATATATTTACAGAAATTTCTCTCCGACAAGAACACAATTGTTTCACCATTCTTTTGCCACCTAAGTTTGAAGATAAGGAGCAGAAAAAGAGCACAGGAGGCCAGCAACTGAAGTGTTTGCTGTTCTTACAATCCTTAACAACAAACTCCAACACGCAGGCCAGAACATATCTCGATGGAAAAGATATTGACATTATGGGGATACAGAGTATAATTAGCATCTCCATAAATATAAATTTTCAGCACCGGTCAATATATTTTCCTAAATAACTAGCTAGAGTACTGCTATTTGCTAAAGTTTCATCACATTTCACAAGAAATGTAGTCATGGTTGTTAGTTATCAACTAGGTAATTAAGGAAAAAAACAAAGAACAGTGGGGCGGCCAAACATACTAGTTTCGGTATCTGCACATGTTTTGTTCCAAAATCTCAAATTATCTCAAATGGAAACCAAAGGTTTTCAAATGTACATGTGTAAAAATGTAAATTTTCATGGGAAAATACAATTTATGTTGCTTATGTAAATTAAACTCCAAAAGTTGTTTTTTATAGCACAGTTTTTTGTTTTTTCAGGGCACTAAATATGACTTTTCTTCTTGAAACTTTACACGCATACAAAAGGCGAGAACATGTACATTATAAAAGAATCAGAATATTTTGAATTTGTTTAACATTCTTAAAGATTTTTCTGTTCACCCAAGCCAAGAGCACACACACATGGTCCTTGGAACCAATTTCTTCGTCAGGTTCCCAATGCTATCGGTATAGCACTGACAGGGTTCGAGCTGCTGGTGTGGATCGTTGTGTGGATCACCAACCGCAACAACCCACCGGCGCAGCAGAACCGCAACAACCCACCGGCGCAGCTGAAGAACCAGCCATCGGATTCACCACTGCAGAACCAGAACGAGCAGCCGCCGCACCTGAACAACCAGCCATCGGATCTACCACTGCAGAACCAGAACGAGCAGGCACCACAGAACCAGGAGGCAACGATCCCACCCACGCGAAGGCAGGCGCCCCTCGCGACCGCAACCGCGCCATTCAGCCTGCCGGCGGCGCCCCAAGCAAGGGGCGTGCGGCACTGCGGCGGCGGCTGCACACACGCCGCGAGCACCGTTGGAACAGCCGAATCGAACGAACGCAACGACGGAATCGACGATCTACCTCACATCGCGGACGAACTAACACACAGAGAGAGAGAGCATGCAGGAGGGAGGCAGGAGGAAGGGGAGGAGGAGGTCGGCCCCGTAGGTACGTACCTTGCGGTCGCGATGACAGAGGTGGGCAAGGCGATGCTGACGGTCAATCCGGCCGCTCCCTCCTTGTTGGCCCGGTCCGGCTCCCTCCTCGCTGGCTCCTAGTCCTGCTCCGGGTCGTGCTCCTCCTCGAGCAGCAGCGGCGCGGTGGTTCAGATCGAGATGGCGGTGGGCGGCTAGGGGAACGGTGTGGAAGACGACGATGTGGAAGACGACGATGTGGAAGAAGAGGGGGAACGGTCCCGCGCGCGTGGCCCTATAGCAGAGGATAGCCGTGACGCACTGCAGCGAGATGCGCCGCGCATAGGTTACCCGTGACGCACCACCGTAAGGTGCGCCGCGGGCACCCAACATAGCCGTGACGCACCGCTGGCAGGGTGCGTCGCGGGTATGCCTCGGAGGCTCGCCTCCCCGGCCCCACACATACGCGCGACGGGCCTTTAATTTGGTGCGCCGCGGGTATGCCTTTAGGCGCGACGTGCGAAAGCATGGTGCGCCGCGGGTAATAGGCGTGACGTGCCGAATTGGAAGTGCGTCACGGGTATCATCACTCCTATAGCCATTTTCCTAGTAGTGGATGCATGCTTGTCCTGCCATAGAAACAGAAAGTATATCACCGCCTTTGAGTTCCATCTAGGTGAGGAGTTGCGCCTATGCTTCCCCGTGCAAACGTGGTTTGGTGATCCTTTTAGTCACCCTAATGTTGTATTATTTCCCATGAACATGAAAGAGCACAATGTTGCCGACTAAATCATAGAATTGCAGCCTAATATTACATGGTATAATCAAATAAGAAGGAGTGCATGCTTTTGACATTTTCTTCAATTTTTTCTAATCGCGGGGGGTGGGGGGGGGGGGAATCTCCCGCAGAACAATAATTTATACGAATGGCATAAATATTTAAACACTATGGGTGTATTTTGCATAGAATCCTACTTGGTTATCTTATAATTATTTTGTTGGTATTTTTAGGAGAAAAATAAAGTTCAAATTTCAATTTATAAAAGCGATGGCAACTCATTTATGTGAACAAAAGTAGATAGAAACTAATAATTTTCTTAGTACTTATAAGTTGGCCAGCCTGTACTTTGTGACAGAGTTGCAATTTTGCACGATATTATTATGTGCACTTGCTTTACGAAAAAAAAATGTATGTGTGCATATATGTTTTCATTGAAGAGCTCAATGAAGAGTTGTACAAACGTGTAAATAATTGTTGTTATTGAAGAACATAAACGAAGTTTTTTCCAAAATATTGTTGTTCAAAATGGAATGTATATGTGTGTTGTATTTTCTTTTATAATATATGTTTGCCGAATGTTTTTTGAAAAACAGATCTCAAAATGAATCCACAAAGTTTCCTGGTAGTGATTACTTCATAAAGTTTGGAGTACACTAGTGCAGAACAGGGCATTCGCCCCGGTTGGTAAAGGCCTAACGCCCCGGCTGCGCAACCGGGTTCCTCAAAACCGGGCTAAAGGCCCCCTTATGCCCCGGTTGGGTTACCAACCGGGGTAAAAGACGTGCCCCACGTGAGCTCTACGTAGCGTGCAGGCATCCACCTTTTACCCCGGTTGGTAACACCAACCGGGGCAAAAGGTATCCTGCCGCGGCAGAGTTTTTGGGTGTTTCTCTGCCGCGGCAGAGCTTTGGCATGTTTCTTTTTATGCTGTTTTTCTGTGCTGTTTTTTTTTCGGTGAGGATGTTAATAACATATTTTTTGCACATCAATAGTAATCATCATAAAAATCATTGCATGCATTGATATCGTCAAAATATAATTACACTGGTCTTAGTTAGATCATTACATCCGAATAGAGTTATACACATTCAGATCATTACATGCAGATCATTGTTTATACTTAACAATGGAATCTTCCATTTTCAGATACGACCTCCTTCAGCACAAAACCCGCAAATTCCTCTTGAAGTGCTTGTAAGCAGTCTGTCGGTAGGAGCTGCCTCTGGAGATCGAAGAGCCTTATATTTACTCTTCTTCCTAACCGCTCATTCACGATTATCCTTATGTTCTCCATGACATAGAAGCCACATAAATTTGTTCCCTGTGGCTGCTGAGGGCACTTTATGAGAAATATAATTGAGTCAAATAATGATCAAGGAATTAAAGGGAGATGCGTGAATGTAGCCAGTACTACTTACGATGAGTTTTTCAAATCTCATATTCAACTCCGTTAAACCGGGTTGTTGCCTCCTAAACCGGTTCCAAGCCCTGTCCAGGAAAAATAAATTATGGGTCATCGTACGATAATGATTGAACAAAAGGGGACGGTGTAGTGCGACAACGATTGAACTTACTTTGTGAGCATTGACATAATGGGCTCGTACTCCTCTTTCTCTTTATCCATAGAGTCCATGATATCAACTATTCCGCTGTCAACGTGAATGTCGAAAAGAATCCAGTGAAATCTGCACAGGCGATTAACTCATCAATTACACTTAATTAACACAGACTTAGCGAAATAGAAATGTGAAGGAATATGCATATAAGACAGTAACACTCACTTTTGTCTGTAAGGAAATAGTATTTCACTACAGTGAAATTGATTCCTCAAAAACATAACTAGGTTATCCTCCGTATCTTGAGTGTGTTTCTTTAAAACGATATCATTGATGACATATGGGTCAATGAACCCAACGCCACCGTTTCCATTACATTCCAGAATCTTCATCTTGCATAATATATATCGTGCAGTGAGGATATAATATATATAAGAAGCAATGATCGAACTAGTTGAGGTAGATACTTACAGACAATAGGTGTTGATGATCGATTTCTCGAGGGCGTCTAGATTATATACGAAAAAAATATCTTCAAAATCAATAAACATCGAGTCATCGCGGTAGTAATCCTTTTGTCTAATTTTCACGATGAGTTGGTCTAACCCATCTTGTGCGCTTTGGATATACCACGTATGCAGTTGGCGCTTCAATGTTGTCATAGAGCCCAGCTGATCAGGTTTGACGAGAGACTTCCCACACTCATATTTCCATGCCAATTCAGCCTTTTCGAAGTTGTCGGATTGGCCTAGGAGTTGCTCAACTGTTATACCACAGTCTCTGGCAAACCTCTCAGCTTCTTCCAGATGAACTTGAGCCTGTACAGTGTCCGACACCTTGAGCGGGGGGGCCGATTGTTTTGACTGCTTCCCGAGCTGGGGAATTGTTCTCCCCGCCTTCCTAGCTTTGGAATAACTCATCGTTACTCCGCGATAAATGTCAGATGGCATATTCATCTTAACTTGGGATGGCATCTCCAGCATATTCTTGAAGTGCTTCTTTACAGCCGGATCTATTGGTTCCTTTGGCGGCTCCGGGGTTCTCTTTCCCCACGAAGTCATCTGACGTTTCGTGTCCGCAGTCACCCATTCGTGTAACTCCTCGTCAGTCTTATGGTAAGGCAACACTTCTGGCAGCTTCTTGGCTTTCTTCTTCCGCGGAGGTTTCTTCTTCGGGGAAGACTTAGAGGCAGCAGCCTTCCACTTAGAGGACTTAGTGGGCGGCGGAGTCGGCTCAGGCATCGGAGATCGAGCTGGACTCGGGCTGCTGACGTCCATGGCGTCGACGTGTGCTGGCAATGATCGAGCTGGACTGTGTCTCAGAGAAGTAGGTGGCGGTGATGGCGGCGGTGGACTGCGTCTCGGAGAAGGTGGTGGTGGTGGCGGCGGTGAACTGCGTCTCGGAGAAGTAGCTGCTTGTGTTGGCGGTGGACTGCGTCTAGGAGAAGGTGGCGGTGGTGGCGGCGGTAGACTGCGTGGGGGAACACTATGCCACTCTTTTTCCGTTGAATGATGGAATTGACGGCCTCTCCAAGTGTCTCTACCCCGTCACCTCCGGGGATGTCAAGCCGCAATATCCTCCAATCCGGCTGAACATCATTAATGCCGACACGAGCATAGCCAGGTGTAACCGGACGGCCATGCGAGGTCGCTCCCTCTACACAAGGTAAAGCGTAGCCGTCCACCACCTTAATGGATATGTTTGAGACCGACACGTATAGCGCACAACTTGTCTTCTCCTTGATTGCATCCACGGCCTCCATCTGTGGAGGGGTATCAACAAGCAGAACTGCAGCGGAAGCCAGTACCTCCGTTGAAGCCACGCTGCTCCGGCGTTGAGATGGTGTTGTTTCCTCGAATGTACTAGTGTCTTGCGTCTGGGAGGGCCGGCTAGTAAGCTCATTAAGCCGTAGTTGCTTCTGCATCACTACGGCTTCCAAGGCACCAACCCGTTCTACGACCGCTGCATCCTTCTTTATCTGTCCTCTCGCTCGGCTTCTATATGGAAAGAGACAATCTTCCTGCCTGAAGCCAAAGCACCACGGATATCGTACTTTGCCTCGTGTCCAGCCGCCATGTTCTGCATTCCCGAGGGCCTTTGTAAGCTCGTCATTCTCTCGATCTGGCTTGAACTCTCCCTCTCTAACCTCCTTGAACACTTTCTAAAGTGTTGCAAAGGGGACCTTTATTTTTCAGTCATAATAAGGTGCCCTTGTTCGTCAAACGTCGCCCCATGCCCAAGCAACCAATTCCTTGACCTCCAGGGAAAATCTTGAGTACCTAGAATGATCCCCTTCTCTCGCAGCTCTGCCTCGAGTGTGTCAAACTTAGGCACTACAACTCTATAGCCACATGAACCCATCTTATGGTGATATACCTTCCTCTTGGCATTTGTTGTATTCTTGGCTGACCTCAGCTTCCCCTTTTCTGATTGCTTGTACGCCAGAAATGCTGGCCAGTGTCCCTTCTGCTTCTCAAGCGGCCCCTCGAAGTTTGGGACTTCTTTTTCTTATGATATTCTTTCCATAATCTTTTCTTGTAAGCATTCAAAGCCTCGGCCATCTTCTTCAGAGCCCAGTGCTTCACTGCGTCTCGCAGTTCCTGCTGTGTCGTCTCGTCATCCTCTTCATCATCACATTTTGGAAGAATGAAATGGCTCATCAGCTTCTCGAACAAGAGTTGTTTGGACCGGTCTATGACAAAACAAACTGCCATTCGTCCATGATCGTCTTGTTCTTTGCTGGCTCATTCCATTCTTCAATCCATATAGGGATCATGTCCCTAACAATAACTCCACCTTGGTTTGTAAACTTTGTTGCTGTCTTGATGGGCCAAGCAGGTTCGCCGGTTCGATAGACTTTCTCGATTAACAGTTTCACTTTCGAGCTCATCTCTTGGGCCGGGCCTCGTTTCGACCTCTTGCTAGACGATGTTGATGCAGCCTTCGCTAAGGCTTGTTCATCACTTGTTTTCTCTGGTTCCGCATTTGTTCCTCGCAATTGCTCCTCTTCCTCCATTCCCTGACCTGATTCATTCAGGTACTGTGAGCCATCGTCTTGATCACCTCCACCGTCGTTGGGTCCACCGGGGAGTGTACCTTCTTCTATTATCGCGAACACCTTTTCTTCACCCTCTCTGTTGTCCATAGCTCAACTAATACAAATGGAAGATAAAATAATTTAATAAGTTATAAATTCTCTTGAAAAAATAATATTCCACTAAACAATCATGAACACATGTTCTTCACCCTCTCAGTTCCCCCTCGGTTCCCTCTAGATATATAGCTAATTTGCCTAAAAACAAATACTCCCTCCGTATCGAAATATAAGATGTTTTAGCTAGCATATCCTAGACAATATGTACCTAGACATGTTTTAGTGTAAGATGCATATGTACCTAGACAATATAAGATGTTGATGTTGCAAAAGTATCTCTAAAAAACAGATTTGAAGAACTTAAAGTGTTCCAAAGTATATTTGGCTTTTTACTTAGCTCAAAAGATTTGAAGTCATTGAATGATGTTGAATTACGCCAATGTTGTGCTAAATTTGTAGAAGCGTTTTCTCGAGGTGATGTTGAATCAGGTGAGCTCTTTTCAGAATTAAGGATGTTGCAAATGACTTTAGCAGATTCTGATGTGCCACGCGTGCTATGGAGATTTTTGAGTATGTTAGAGACATAGACTGTTTTCCAAATATATTAATAGCTTATCAAATTTTATTTACTGTACCAATCACTGTAGCATCAGCTGAACGTAGTTTCTCGAAGTTGAAGTTATTGAAAAACTATTTGAGATCAACAATGTCACAAGAAAGATTGAATGGTCTCGCTACTTTATGCATTGAGAAAGATAAACTGGATGAAATAAATGTTGATGTGATTATTGACAACTTTGCTTCTCGAAGTGTTAGAAGAAACACCAAGATCGTAGCTTGATAGTATAAACATGAAGCGCTAAGCTTGCTTTGTTGTGCCTTATGCAAGAAACCTTAGAGAAGTTTTATCCGGGTGAAGACATGGAGTGAAGAACATGCAGATTGGGGAGGCTAGAAACGTAATGTAAGTTTCATACCTCTGATCATCAATGTAAACATGAAGTGCTAGGTTTGCTACCAGTTTTGACATGGGTTTTGTTTTGCAGATGAATTGGTAAAATGATGGTCTCATTTTGTGCCACTTAGAAGAGTGATCTTTTGTACTCTATATTGTTCCCGTATTGCTATGTTGTACTTCTCTAGATTATTACAAATAAATAGCATGTGGCTTGCGTTCATTGTCCCTGTTCAAAGATCATTGATCTATGCTCTGACGACGTGAATTACTTTGAATATGACACATTCCAAATTTGTATTTATCTACAAGGGCCCCATTTTGTTGTTTCGCCCAGGGCCTCAGAAATGTACGGACTAGCCCTGGTGAGTAACCCGTGATTTGTAACCACTCTCCTAGAGCGTGGTGAGCAATTAGCTCCAGACATGTTGGTCTTCCCACACCTGCACTTTTCATTGCCTCGCGGGGCGCTTTCTATCTATAATATAGACTACATGCATGAAGCTCGATGTGTGGATTTGTTTATGTTTCTATGTTTCTCAATAATGCAAACAAATATACGATGTCAGTAAAATAAAAGGAATGCATGTGGAAAGCAATGTAAGAATATCGGGTGAAAACTAGGTTAGGAAGACCAGTAAAAATCATGTAAGAACTGTGTTTCTGTAAATTTTCACAAAAATACAAAATGTTGGGATTTGAGGTTTCCATATACCTCAAGTATTATTTAGAATCGATTTGAGAGATATAGAAAATAAGGCTCCAGCAATGGACAACGCTGACTAATACAAGAACTTGAAACATAACCATTATATAAAATATGTATTTCAGAAAGATATTTTGAAAACATTATTTAACCGAGTTTGCACCGAATTTTCTTTTAAAAAATATGAATCAATGAATCAATTTCAGGCCATCGATGTTTCAATCTCTCCAAGATTCATAACGTTTCTAACCCACAGTAATAAATTTCACTCCACGTGGATTTAGTAAGTACCTTGGTACCCACATGACCATATAAACGAAAACCAGTACAACACATTTATATCAATGCGTCGGCAAGAATCGATGACAGGAAATGTGTAATTAAATTGTAATACAATGTGAGGAATAATACAGGCTGCATACAGACAACACAAGCGTGCAGGTAGATATGTGTGTACGTATGTACTAAAAATGAATGAACAAACTAATAATTTCAATAGAAAATAAAGCTGCCCATCACCAAAAATTTATAGCCAGATCCTCTCAGCACAATCGCCTTCTTCTTGCGGAATGGCAACAATAGGGACAAGGATCGAGAAGCTGCATTAAACGAGTATGGGTATCTCATTTCATTTTCTCCTAAACATATGTAAATGTTTGTGAGTAACTTTAGAACAGTCTATTTTCAGTAGTCATGCTCTAACCTTTAGATGAAGAACCTACAGAGTCATCTTGCGAGATGAGATTTTTCAGCATTGAACATGATACATGAACCAAGATCAATAAAGTCAACCATGAAGATATTTGGCATGTCTTCAAATCACAGCTTAATTAATTACCATCTCCATCAATCTTTTTATGGAGATCTCATGAATGGGAACACTAGATTTTTCCGTAAATATTTGTGAAAATTAAAGGTGCCTCTAAAGATTAAGATTTTTATGTGATTTGTATCCAAGAAAGAATTGCTAACTAAAGATAAATTGTCAGAGAGGAGATCGAATGGGTGTATAAAATGTGTCTTTTGTGATGTTGTGGAGAGTGTAGAACACACTTTTATAACATGTTATTTTGCAAAGAAAATTTGGCATTTAGTTCTCTTTACTTTTAGTATTTCACCTCCGCATAGCATATCTAATATGTTTGGCAATTGGTTGTATGGGTGGATAAAAAGACTAAAACTTTTATACGCATATCTAATATGTTTGGTAATTGGTCACTAAACGGCTCTCGGAGCATGCGATGGGCCTATTTCTTTATTTAGGGGGGCAAACGGCTCGATTGTCACTCCGGTACAAAAATCCAATCAGCGAAAACAATTACTCCTGAGTAGTACCAAACCGTCAGCTGACCGTTGTACGCACCGGCATATAATGTGTGGTGGTGCGCGCCTACGACTCCAGCTTGGGAGGGCCAAGGGTTGGCGTCTTATGCGTGTTTGGCGCTACCCGTGACGACGGGTTTTCACCCCATTGCGTTGCTAGGCTTAGAGGGCACGTGCGCTGCGGGTTTAGCCTCCCAGCCGTAAAATCCACTAGTACCTCCGGATGGAAAAATATCCTATACGGCCACTTCTGGTACGATCTTATGGTGGACCACATCAAGCACCATACACATGGAAAATAACCAATTGGATCTCACTAACGGGACTCAAGGAGTAACTGAACGTCGGCTTTAAGTTTTGATGGATGACTCAGGATTTGGTGCACCACGGCGTCGTTCGAGAAGTGGTCGTATAGGATTTTGTTTCCCGTCCGGACGCCTTGTCTTGTTTTCGCTCATCTTCCCCATAACATACGCCAATTCTATTTTTATTGCGACTTATTTTTCTCACCGTCATGTCATGCATCCACAAAATAACAAAGTAACAAAGTTGACAAACATAAGTCAACAAACCGTCATGTCATGCATGCATCCACAAATAACAAAGTAACAAAGTTGACAAACAAAAGCCAACAACAGAGAAACATCACAACTAATACGACATATTAAGCACCACTCAACAATCTCAAAATGTCAACTTGTATTTTTTTCTCCAATAACACTAGGTCAGTAATATAGTACTAAACGACTAACACGTGAAATTTGTTGAATTTTTTATCAACACTTTTAACAAACTAGTTATCTGGCTAGCTGTAGTCGATCACCAACTTCATGTCCAAGTCGCGTCTCAGAGTGTTCTTCCTGGTGACGAGAGTAGTTTCACGAACATCCAACTTTATGTCCGTATGGAACTCCCTCCATGCTTTGAGTGGATGACATGGCCATCGATCATTAGGATCCGTGCTATATGAAGAGATAGTAACATTTCCTCATTCTCCAATGTGAAATCCAAAATTGTCGTTAATGGGCAAGCGGGGATTTTTCTCTGCCTCCTTAATTAGGTAGTTTCCGAGACAACATATAAAGTATCAAATATCCGCCATACATGCATGATAACATAAGAAAGTGTAGCAACATGACGATTTTAGAAATATCTCTTGACGTCCTCGTGACCATATTCTATATTAGACAACTTTGATCACTACTAGGGAAAAGCTTACCCGTGACGCACCAATTTGCTTATCCGTGGCGCACCTGGGCGCGTCACGGGTAACACGCCGCGCCTATGGATTTATCCGTGACGCACCTGGATGGTGCGCCACGCCTATTGATACCCGTGACGCACTGGGCCGGTGCGCCGCGGCTAGTTCTAGGTGCGTCACGCCTAATCTCCGAGGTGCGTCACGGGTACTCGTTTGGGTGCGTCACCGCTATTCTATGCTGTATTTTTTTTAAAAAGGCAGTACCGTATTTATACAGGTATATACGGCTCAAATACAGAAGAATGACAGTACACAAAACACAGGTATTCAATTGATAGAATAAATTTTCATAGCAGAAATATTACATAGTCTCGAAAACAAACATATATACTACTAATAAATCCAGAAGTTAGTCTCGAAAACAACCATATTACATAGTCTCGATCATCACCACATAATCTATCTAGCGGGCGCGGATGTAGTCGATGACCATCATCATGTCCAAGTTGGCGATGTCACTATTCCTCATGGTGATCAGAATAGCTCGGCCAACCTCCATACCACCTCTTGCGGAATGGAACTGCCTCCATGCTTGAGAGTTGAGGATGACGCGACCATCAGCGTTATCCCTGGTGATCGGAACTGCGGTGACAGGTCCTGATTCTCCACGGCGTACTCCAATGGTACCTTGCGCCATGCCAGCACTATCCGCTACCGCCATCGGTATTTTCTACAACACACACTTCCAAGAAAGAATAAAAGCACAATGTCAAATACCGGATAAGAAAGTGTTAAGAACATAAGCAACTATACGAATAAGAAAGTGTTAAGAAACATACCATGACATGTCCATTGGAGATGTTAGTGTTGGTGATGCGATGCACGAAAGGGGACCCGATGTAGCTATCTATCTGGGCAAGTTTCTGAAGGACACGGTCCTTCTCAAACTCGCTAAGATTCGCTCTTTGAGCAACCACCACATGTTTCCATGGGTCCTCCTCGTCCATATCATCCTCAGTGTCCATATCCTCGGTGTTCCCAGTTTCCTCCTCACTCCCGCCATCCTCGCTCGCAATCCCGCCCATATACAGAATTTTGATGCGAGGTTGCGGTCCTTCCATAGAGAAGTGAATGTAATCACCTCCGCTTAAATTGTACGTGGCGATGATAGCCTGCAATTGTGGCCCGCAGAAGTAGGTCTTCGTTCTTTCTTTTTTCACTCGAAGAATGTAGGTGGTCCTGTGAACATTGAAATCCACGTTACTGCCAACTAACTCGTTAAACTCTTCGCGAATATTGCATGGTAGAATCTAAAAAAGAAATATAAAGAATCTTTTGTTAATAAACACAAGTCTCAAGCTAGATAGTAAAACGAAAGAACAAGTTAACATAAAAAGAATTGTTAATTACGAACGAATCAACGTCACCGTCGTGGAGCTGAAGCATAAAAGAAGCCCCAGTGAATCGTCCTTCGGCACATCGGGACCGACATACTTCGCAAGCCATGTTCTATTAAATTAAGAAATGACACATAGAGGTTAGAGGAGCATAGCTATCACAAAACAAAGACAAATGGCAGAACCTACCTATCACAAAACAAATGCAGAAAGGCTATTAATGAAATGGTTAAACTAGGATCCAGATTCCCTCTTTGTTTGCTAGATAATTTCGTAGCTTCTGCTTTGTTTCTGATCTGAATGAATGTGGAAGAGGTCCATGCTTTGTTTCTGATCTGAATGAATGAATGACCACATAGTGTAGCACTTGTTCTTGTTGCCTTTTTTCAGTTCAAACCGAGTGTAAATGTTTCAGATGCAAAAACAAGGCAAACTGATGTTATATTTTGCTACATATTAGATGTTACTATGCAAAGATGACATGTTTAAGATGCCAGATGTTATTTTCCAGTACATTTGGTACTTGGGCATGTTTAAGATGTTCCAGAAATAGCTCCATATGGCATATTTCGCTCACATTCCAGCACATAATTTGTCCTGAAAGCACTGACATAAAATGCACCAGACAAGTACTTGGGAATATTTTGCTGAAGTCACTGACACAAATGTGTACACATATATTGAACATTATTCATATCCCCAGTGGACACAATTGCTCAAATATTACATTACTCAAGTTCACACAAACCCTCTAATCAGCAAGGCTAAAAAAGCATACAACATTACGAGAGAAATGAATACTATCACTGGCCATGTGCTCTACAACTTCAGTTCTTAGCAATTTGCCACCCATATCTACTATTCCCACATGAGCACACAATGCTTGCCACTTGTGCTGTTATACATTGCATCAAGTTCCAAGAACCTCTACTCACCAATGGGGCATGGCCACTTGTGCTGTTATACATTGCATCAAGTTCCAAGTTCCAAGAACCCGTATAGACTCAACAGTAAATGAAACATGCATGTATCAGGAACAGACTAATCCCCTATTGAACTAATGATACATCAGTAGCCCAATATATTTACAGAAATTTCTCTCCGACAAGAACACAATTGTTTCACCATTCTTTTGCCACCTAAGTTTGAAGATAAGGAGCAGAAAAAGAGCACAGGAGGCCAGCAACTGAAGTGTTTGCTGTTCTTACAATCCTTAACAACAAACTCCAACACGCAGGCCAGAACATATCTCGATGGAAAAGATATTGACATTATGGGGATACAGAGTATAATTAGCATCTCCATAAATATAAATTTTCAGCACCGGTCAATATATTTTCCTAAATAACTAGCTAGAGTACTGCTATTTGCTAAAGTTTCATCACATTTCACAAGAAATGTAGTCATGGTTGTTAGTTATCAACTAGGTAATTAAGGAAAAAAACAAAGAACAGTGGGGCGGCCAAACATACTAGTTTCGGTATCTGCACATGTTTTGTTCCAAAATCTCAAATTATCTCAAATGGAAACCAAAGGTTTTCAAATGTACATGTGTAAAAATGTAAATTTTCATGGGAAAATACAATTTATGTTGCTTATGTAAATTAAACTCCAAAAGTTGTTTTTTATAGCACAGTTTTTTGTTTTTTCAGGGCACTAAATATGACTTTTCTTCTTGAAACTTTACACGCATACAAAAGGCGAGAACATGTACATTATAAAAGAATCAGAATATTTTGAATTTGTTTAACATTCTTAAAGATTTTTCTGTTCACCCAAGCCAAGAGCACACACACATGGTCCTTGGAACCAATTTCTTCGTCAGGTTCCCAATGCTATCGGTATAGCACTGACAGGGTTCGAGCTGCTGGTGTGGATCGTTGTGTGGATCACCAACCGCAACAACCCACCGGCGCAGCAGAACCGCAACAACCCACCGGCGCAGCTGAAGAACCAGCCATCGGATTCACCACTGCAGAACCAGAACGAGCAGCCGCCGCACCTGAACAACCAGCCATCGGATCTACCACTGCAGAACCAGAACGAGCAGGCACCACAGAACCAGGAGGCAACGATCCCACCCACGCGAAGGCAGGCGCCCCTCGCGACCGCAACCGCGCCATTCAGCCTGCCGGCGGCGCCCCAAGCAAGGGGCGTGCGGCACTGCGGCGGCGGCTGCACACACGCCGCGAGCACCGTTGGAACAACCGAATCGAACGAACGCAACGACGGAATCGACGATCTACCTCACATCGCGGACGAACTAACACACAGAGAGAGAGAGCATGCAGGAGGGAGGCAGGAGGAAGGGGAGGAGGAGGTCGGCCCCGTAGGTACGTACCTTGCGGTCGCGATGACAGAGGTGGGCAAGGCGGTGCTGACGGTCAATCCGGCCGCTCCCTCCTTGTTGGCCCGGTCCGGCTCCCTCCTCGCTGGCTCCTAGTCCTGCTCCGGGTCGTGCTCCTCCTCGAGCAGCAGCGGCGCGGTGGTTCAGATCGAGATGGCGGTGGGCGGCTAGGGGAACGGTGTGGAAGACGACGATGTGGAAGACGACGATGTGGAAGAAGAGGGGGAACGGTCCCGCGCGCGTGGCCCTATAGCAGAGGATAGCCGTGACGCACTGCAGCGAGATGCGCCGCGCATAGGTTACCCGTGACGCACCACCGTAAGGTGCGCCGCGGGCACCCAACATAGCCGTGACGCACCGCTGGCAGGGTGCGTCGCGGGTATGCCTCGGAGGCTCGCCTCCCCGGCCCCACACATACGCGCGACGGGCCTTTAATTTGGTGCGCCGCGGGTATGCCTTTAGGCGCGACGTGCGAAAGCATGGTGCGCCGCGGGTAATAGGCGTGACGTGCCGAATTGGAAGTGCGTCACGGGTATCATCACTCCTATAGCCATTTTCCTAGTAGTGGATGCATGCTTGTCCTGCCATAGAAACAGAAAGTATATCACCGCCTTTGAGTTCCATCTAGGTGAGGAGTTGCGCCTATGCTTCCCCGTGCAAACGTGGTTTGGTGATCCTTTTAGTCACCCTAATGTTGTATTATTTCCCATGAACATGAAAGAGCACAATGTTGCCGACTAAATCATAGAATTGCAGCCTAATATTACATGGTATAATCAAATAAGAAGGAGTGCATGCTTTTGACATTTTCTTCAATTTTTTCTAATCGCGGGGGGTGGGGGGGGGGGAATCTCCCGCAGAACAATAATTTATACGAATGGCATAAATATTTAAACACTATGGGTGTATTTTGCATAGAATCCTACTTGGTTATCTTATAATTATTTTGTTGGTATTTTTAGGAGAAAAATAAAGTTCAAATTTCAATTTATAAAAGCGATGGCAACTCATTTATGTGAACAAAAGTAGATAGAAACTAATAATTTTCTTAGTACTTATAAGTTGGCCAGCCTGTACTTTGTGACAGAGTTGCAATTTTGCACGATATTATTATGTGCACTTGCTTTACGAAAAAAAAATGTATGTGTGCATATATGTTTTCATTGAAGAGCTCAATGAAGAGTTGTACAAACGTGTAAATAATTGTTGTTATTGAAGAACATAAACGAAGTTTTTTCCAAAATATTGTTGTTCAAAATGGAATGTATATGTGTGTTGTATTTTCTTTTATAATATATGTTTGCCGAATGTTTTTTGAAAAACAGATCTCAAAATGAATCCACAAAGTTTCCTGGTAGTGATTACTTCATAAAGTTTGGAGTACACTAGTGCAGAACAGGGCATTCGCCCCGGTTGGTAAAGGCCTAACGCCCCGGCTGCGCAACCGGGTTCCTCAAAACCGGGCTAAAGGCCCCCTTATGCCCCGGTTGGGTTACCAACCGGGGTAAAAGACGTGCCCCACGTGAGCTCTACGTAGCGTGCAGGCATCCACCTTTTACCCCGGTTGGTAACACCAACCGGGGCAAAAGGTATCCTGCCGCGGCAGAGTTTTTGGGTGTTTCTCTGCAGCGGCAGAGCTTTGGCATGTTTCTTTTTATGCTGTTTTTCTGTGCTGTTTTTTTTTCGGTGAGGATGTTAATAACATATTTTTTGCACATCAATAGTAATCATCATAAAAATCATTGCATGCATTGATATCGTCAAAATATAATTACACTGGTCTTAGTTAGATCATTACATCCGAATAGAGTTATACACATTCAGATCATTACATGCAGATCATTGTTTATACTTAACAATGGAATCTTCCATTTTCAGATACGACCTCCTTCAGCACAAAACCCGCAAATTCCTCTTGAAGTGCTTGTAAGCAGTCTGTCGGTAGGAGCTGCCTCTGGAGATCGAAGAGCCTTATATTTACTCTTCTTCCTAACCGCTCATTCACGATTATCCTTATGTTCTCCATGACATAGAAGCCACATAAATTTGTTCCCTGTGGCTGCTGAGGGCACTTTATGAGAAATATAATTGAGTCAAATAATGATCAAGGAATTAAAGGGAGATGCGTGAATGTAGCCAGTACTACTTACGATGAGTTTTTCAAATCTCATATTCAACTCCGTTAAACCGGGTTGTTGCCTCCTAAACCGGTTCCAAGCCCTGTCCAGGAAAAATAAATTATGGGTCATCGTACGATAATGATTGAACAAAAGGGGACGGTGTAGTGCGACAACGATTGAACTTACTTTGTGAGCATTGACATAATGGGCTCGTACTCCTCTTTCTCTTTATCCATAGAGTCCATGATATCAACTATTCCGCTGTCAACGTGAATGTCGAAAAGAATCCAGTGAAATCTGCACAGGCGATTAACTCATCAATTACACTTAATTAACACAGACTTAGCGAAATAGAAATGTGAAGGAATATGCATATAAGACAGTAACACTCACTTTTGTCTGTAAGGAAATAGTATTTCACTACAGTGAAATTGATTCCTCAAAAACATAACTAGGTTATCCTCCGTATCTTGAGTGTGTTGCTTTAAAACGATATCATTGATGACATATGGGTCAATGAACCCAACGCCACCGTTTCCATTACATTCCAGAATCTTCATCTTGCATAATATATATCGTGCAGTGAGGATATAATATATATAAGAAGCAATGATCGAACTAGTTGAGGTAGATACTTACAGACAATAGGTGTTGATGATCGATTTCTCGAGGGCGTCTAGATTATATACGAAAAAAATATCTTCAAAATCAATAAACATCGAGTCATCGCGGTAGTAATCCTTTTGTCTAATTTTCACGATGAGTTGGTCTAACCCATCTTGTGCGCTTTGGATATACCACGTATGCAGTTGGCGCTTCAATGTTGTCATAGAGCCCAGCTGATCAGGTTTGACGAGAGACTTCCCACACTCATATTTCCATGCCAATTCAGCCTTTTCGAAGTTGTCGGATTGGCCTAGGAGTTGCTCAACTGTTATACCACAGTCTCTGGCAAACCTCTCAGCTTCTTCCAGATGAACTTGAGCCTGTACAGTGTCCGACACCTTGAGCGGGGGGGCCGATTGTTTTGACTGCTTCCCGAGCTGGGGAATTGTTCTCCCCGCCTTCCTAGCTTTGGAATAACTCATCGTTACTCCGCGATAAATGTCAGATGGCATATTCATCTTAACTTGGGATGGCATCTCCAGCATATTCTTGAAGTGCTTCTTTACAGCCGGATCTATTGGTTCCTTTGGCGGCTCCGGGGTTCTCTTTCCCCACGAAGTCATCTGACGTTTCGTGTCCGCAGTCACCCATTCGTGTAACTCCTCGTCAGTCTTATGGTAAGGCAACACTTCTGGCAGCTTCTTGGCTTTCTTCTTCCGCGGAGGTTTCTTCTTCGGGGAAGACTTAGAGGCAGCAGCCTTCCACTTAGAGGACTTAGTGGGCGGCGGAGTCGGCTCAGGCATCGGAGATCGAGCTGGACTCGGGCTGCTGACGTCCATGGCGTCGACGTGTGCTGGCAATGATCGAGCTGGACTGTGTCTCAGAGAAGTAGGTGGCGGTGATGGCGGCGGTGGACTGCGTCTCGGAGAAGGTGGTGGTGGTGGCGGCGGTGAGCTGCGTCTCGGAGAAGTAGCTGCTTGTGTTGGCGGTGGACTGCGTCTAGGAGAAGGTGGCGGTGGTGGCGGCGGTAGACTGCGTGGGGGAACACTATGCCACTCTTTTTCCGTTGAATGATGGAATTGACGGCCTCTCCAAGTGTCTCTACCCCGTCACCTCCGGGGATGTCAAGCCGCAATATCCTCCAATCCGGCTGAACATCATTAATGCCGACACGAGCATAGCCAGGTGTAACCGGACGGCCATGCGAGGTCGCTCCCTCTACACAAGGTAAAGCGTAGCCGTCCACCACCTTAATGGATATGTTTGAGACCGACACGTATAGCGCACAACTTGTCTTCTCCTTGATTGCATCCACGGCCTCCATCTGTGGAGGGGTATCAACAAGCAGAACTGCAGCGGAAGCCAGTACCTCCGTTGAAGCCACGCTGCTCCGGCGTTGAGATGGTGTTGTTTCCTCGAATGTACTAGTGTCTTGCGTCTGGGAGGGCCGGCTAGTAAGCTCATTAAGCCGTAGTTGCTTCTGCATCACTACGGCTTCCAAGGCACCAACCCGTTCTACGACCGCTGCATCCTTCTTTATCTGTCCTCTCGCTCGGCTTCTATATGGAAAGAGACAATCTTCCGGCCTGAAGCCAAAGCACCACGGATATCGTACTTTGCCTCGTGTCCAGCCGCCATGTTCTGCATTCCCGAGGGCCTTTGTAAGCTCGTCATTCTCTCGATCTGGCTTGAACTCTCCCTCTCTAACCTCCTTGAACACTTTCTAAAGTGTTGCAAAGGGGACCTTTATTTTTCAGTCATAATAAGGTGCCCTTGTTCGTCAAACGTCGCCCCATGCCCAAGCAACCAATTCCTTGACCTCCAGGGAAAATCTTGAGTACCTAGAATGATCCCCTTCTCTCGCAGCTCTGCCTCGAGTGTGTCAAACTTAGGCACTACAACTCTATAGCCACATGAACCCATCTTATGGTGATATACCTTCCTCTTGGCATTTGTTGTATTCTTGGCTGACCTTAGCTTCCCCTTTTCTGATTGCTTGTACGCCAGAAATGCTGGCCAGTGTCCCTTCTGCTTCTCAAGCGGCCCCTCGAATTTTGGGACTTCTTTTTCTTATGATATTCTTTCCATAATCTTTTCTTGTAAGCATTCAAAGCCTCGGCCATCTTCTTCAGAGCCCAGTGCTTCACTGCGTCTCGCAGTTCCTGCTGTGTCGTCTCGTCATCCTCTTCATCATCACATTTTGGAAGAATGAAATGGCTCATCAGCTTCTCGAACAAGAGTTGTTTGGACCGGTCTATGACAAAACAAACTGCCATTCGTCCATGATCGTCTTCGTTCTTTGCTGGCTCATTCCATTCTTCAATCCATATAGGGATCATGTCCCTAACAATAACTCCACCTTGGTTTGTAAACTTTGTTGCTGTCTTGATGGGCCAAGCAGGTTCGCCGGTTCGATAGACTTTCTCGATTAACAGTTTCACTTTCGAGCTCATCTCTTGGGCCGGGCCTCGTTTCGACCTCTTGCTAGACGATGTTGATGCAGCCTTCGCTAAGGCTTGTTCATCACTTGTTTTCTCTGGTTCCGCATTTGTTCCTCGCAATTGCTCCTCTTCCTCCATTCCCTGACCTGATTCATTCAGGTACTGTGAGCCATCGTCTTGATCACCTCCACCGTCGTTGGGTCCACCGGGGAGTGTACCTTCTTCTATTATCGCGAACACCTTTTCTTCACCCTCTCTGTTGTCCATAGCTCAACTAATACAAATGGAAGATAAAATAATTTAATAAGTTATAAATTCTCTTGAAAAAATAATATTCCACTAAACAATCATGAACACATGTTCTTCACCCTCTCAGTTCCCCCTCGGTTCCCTCTAGATATATAGCTAATTTGCCTAAAAACAAATACTCCCTCCGTATCGAAATATAAGATGTTTTAGCTAGCATATCCTAGACAATATGTACCTAGACATGTTTTAGTGTAAGATGCATATGAATCTACACACTAAAACATGTCTAGATACATTATATCTACAAAATGCTAAAACATCTTATATTTTGATACGGAGGGAGTACTATCTAAAAATTCTATATCATATCTTTATTTGAACAAGTCATATCTAAAAATTCCTAAGTATACTAAGTATATCTAAAAATTTCTAAGTATATCTAAAAATTACTAAGTATACTAAAAAATTCCTAAAAATTCCTAAGTATACTAAAAATTCCTAAGTATATCTAAAAATTCCTAAGTATACTAAAAATTCCTAAGTATACTAAAAATTCCTAAGTTTCTAAGCTAAATTTATATATCTAATCCGGCGAGGTGAGCACTACGGCGGTGGAGCTCTCTCCGGCAAGCACTACGGCGAGCAGTACCTCGAGGGCGCGGACGCGAGTCGAACGGCGAGCAAAACTGCGACAAGGACGGCGACGAGGATCTCGGCGACGAACTAGGCGCGGGCTCGGGGGCGCGGGGAAGGGCGCGGTGGCGAGCTAGGCGGAGAGCTTCGAACAGCGCGGCGCGGTGGAGCTCTCTCCGGCGGCGGTGAATTTGGGCAGTCTGACGGCGTCGGAGAGGATTTCGGTGCCGGGGACTTAGCAGTTTCTACGAGTTCTAAGGGTTTGCCCCGGGCGGTTGCTCCGCCCGGGGTTATATACTGGGAGGCCTTTTGCCCCGGTTGGTGACACCAACCGGGGCAAAAGGGGGTCTTTTGCCCCGGTTCGTGTTACCAACCGGGGCAAAAGGGTAGGAGGTGGGGCCCTCGCTTGCCGCTCACCTCCCCCCTTTTGCCCCCGTTGGTAACACGAACCGGGGCAAAAGCCCCAAAAGTTAGTTTTTTTGGCTGCCTGCCACCATTTTTTCCCCTGCCCCGTTTAAATACATTTTCAAAGTGTCTTTTCAATTACATTTCAAATGATTTCGAATTAGGAGAAAGTTTCAATATGAAATGTGTTTAAAATTGGACAAAGATTTCAAACACATTTTCTGTTTAAAAAGTTAATTATTCCAACTATTTAAACTAGTAACAATTTTTGAAATTTCAAACATTTCTAAAAACCTAGTTTACGAATGGTTTTGAATTTGAAGAAACTTTCAATACGAAAAGGGTTTAAAATTGCGTAAACATTTCAAATATATTTTCAATATGAAAGTCCTGCCGCGTGGCGCGGGAGTTGTGACGCATGGCGCGGGAGTTGTGACGCGTGGCCACGAGCGCGCGGTATAAACTGTCGCGCCTCGAGCGTCTTCTTCACTCCACGCGCACACTTCTCTCCACGCACCGTCGCGCCGCCACCATGCCTTCGAGGAGGAACAGCACCACCGGCTTCTGCGGCGTCCGAGCACGCCAGAACGGAATATTCACCACGCATATCCGCTACAGTAATGGAAAGAGTGGATACATAAAACAAGGCAGTACATAATGGCAAGAGTGGATCTAAACCTAAACGGAGAGCATAGAGATCTAGATAAACAAGGCAGTTCATAATGGCAAGAGTGGATCTGATCTGCTAGTCATACTCCTGCCTAGGCCTATAGTATTCCGACTCGTATTCGTCGTAGTCGCCGCCGTCGTCGTCACTATCATCGGACGGTGCTCTGGACTCCCTCGGAGGATCACGACCCCAGGACTGGGCGTGAGGGTAGCGCAGGCGGGGGTTATCCCCGGCCCTGATGTAGTTCATGACGCTCTGAAGAGTCCGTCCGCCGCCCCACCACAGCTGACGACCGGCCTCGTTGAAGTTCGAAGGAGGTGGGTCGTTCTCCTCGTACCTGGCGAGCGTACTCTCACGCCGATTAATGAAGAAGGCGTCCCAAGTAGGGTGGTAGTCGGGATTCCAACTGGGATTCCTCCGCTGCTCCGGCGTGAGCTCGTGGTAGTAGTGGTTCGTGATGGCCGTCCGATGCGCCACACCTTGAGGAACAGGAGGGACCGGCACTCCTCCAACGCTCAGCATCCAGCCGGCGGGGACGCTGTAGCCGGGCGGGCAAGGGTAGTTCGAGGCAGAAAGTGCCTCCGCCTACAGGAAGGTTAGAGTGGGTACGGTAGAAGCCATGGGAGAGTGGGGAGTTTATATGTGTTTATGCTAATGGTGGCAATGCATGCATGAATATATATATAGTGAGAAGAAACAGACCCCTTTAGTCCCGGCCCGTTTTACCAACCAGGGCTAAAGGGTTACGGTTTCGTTGGGACCAATCACAAAGAATCACACGGATCGTGTACTTTTTCAAGCATTTGTGAGTCGTTGGATTAGAGGTGTGTTTCTTTCGAGCGGTTGTGAGCCGTTGGATCAGGGGTGTTTCTTAACCGTTGGATCAAAACACTAGCACAACACTTTGTGAGACAGAGGACCCTATATATAGCACACCTTCATACACCAGTCAGTTCATCGACCAAATACAAATCATCCGGATTCGCCAGCATACGTCCTGCCGTGCATTTGGTATGCATATATGCACTCAGTAGCCACGGCAGGGCTGTATGCTGGCGATACCGATTGTTTTGTTCTACATCCCCCCTTTAAGGTTTGATACATCATTCAGTTCATCGACCAAATACAAATCATCCGGATTTGCCATCATACGTCCTGACGTGCATTTGGTATGTATATATGCACTCAGTAGCCACGGCAGGGCTGTATGATGGCGATACCGATTATTTTGTTCTACATCCCCCCTTTAAGGTTTGATACATCATTCAGTTTATCGACCAAATACAAATCATCTGGATTCGCCATCATATGTCCTGCCGTGCATTTGGTATGCATATATGCACTCAGTAGCCATGGCAGGGTTGTATGATCGCGATACCGATTGTTTTGTTCTATATCCCCCTTTAAGGTTTGATACATCATTCAATTCATCGACCAAATACAAATCATTCGGATTCTCCATCATACGTCCGACCGTTCTTTTGATATGCATATATGCACTCAATAGCCACGGTCGGGCTGTATGATGGCGATACCGATTGTTTTGTTCTACATCCTCCCTTGAAGGTTTGACAAAAGGTTTGACACATCATTCAGTTCATCGACCGAATACAAATGACCCGGATTCGCCATCATACGTCCGACCGTTCTTTTGATATGCATATATGCACTCAATAGCCAGGGTCGGGCTGTATGATGGCGATACCGATTGTTTTGTTCTACATCCCCACTTGAAGGTTCATCGACTGAATACAAATCACCCGGATGCCTTGTATACGACGAAACTATGTAAATGCATGGATCAACTGGTCTGAAGTGCACTTATTATAAATTTAACGTACCTTGTTCTGTATCTGAAACGTGTGGAGTTATTATTTGAAACATAAAGGATATAATGGAAAAAAAAACAATAGAAAACATAATGGAAAACATAAAGGAAACAATAGAAAACAAAAAAGGTAACAACAGAAAACAAAATAAAACATAAAAGAAAACAATAGAAAACATAAAGGAAAACAATAGAAAACATAAAGGAAACAGTAGAAAACAAAATAAAACAAGAGAAAACAAAATAAATCAATAGAAAACATAAAGGAAAACATAAAGGAAACAGTAGAAAACAAAATAAAATAAGAGAAAACAAAAAAAAATACAAGAGAAAACAAAATAAAACAATAGAAAACAAAAAGGAAAACAATAGAAAACATAAAGGAAACAATAAAAAATAAAATAAAACAAGAGAAAACAAAATGGTTTCTACTCCCGGGTGTAGCTACACCCACGTCTCATATACTGCCGTACGGAGGTATGTGTCATACTTTTTCGGTCTGAGTACGTTCATATACTATATCTAAGATACTCCAAAACAAGTTTCGTGAAAATTATAAAATTGAGCATGTATTTTGCACTATATATTTAAAATACATGTATATATGTACGTATAAAAGGAGTATATAGAAAAATTACACATACTACATAAAAAGTAGTATATATACTCCCGAGATAGTAATATATACTGCATACTACATGTACATACTCTCCGGTATGATAGATACTACATACATCATACTAAACACATATGAGTGTAGCTACACCTGGGAGTAGCCTGAATTTGGTAGTACACATGGAGACTCTCTATCTTGACACATCGTTCTCTCAATCGGCTCGTCGTTTTCTCTATCAACGTGGGTATTACACATGGAGGCTCTCTAGTTGGAGCTAGACCTAAGGCATCAGCCCTCGTACAACTCTCTAGTTGGATCTAAGACCTGCTCAAGTAGAAATCCCGCCAATTCCTATTGAATTGCTCGTATGCGGTCCTGTGGTAGGAGGTGCTCCCACATCCTTTCCATCTTTGAAAAAGGAGAACGATATGAATATTATGCGGTTCATCTATGTATAACTCAACACAATTGATGGTAACATAATGAAATTGTGCATAGCGTTTACGTACTTCGGTTTGTCTTATATCGGGCCGCCGCTCACTAGTCTTCATGCCAATATACTCGCAAACGTAGTATCCACATAAGTTATTCCCTTGTTCTTATCTTAACGAATTTACGAGAATAGAATTCAATCAAATAATAATTAAGCATGATATTGGTACTGAAACTAGAATTAATGAGATGCATGGACCTAGCTAGTACTACTTATATTGGTAGGTTTAGAAGACAGTTTCGGTTTCCATTCACCGGTAATATCTGTGGGGACTCCAGACTAGATGTCTGAGACCGCCAATATACATAGACTCATGATCCCGGATCGACAGTCATGAGAAACATATTTAGAGAAGGTACAGCAGAGTTCACATCCATTACACGAATAACATAGTCTTACAAAAATGGTCTGCCGACCAAGTCTGAGACAGCTTCCACGCAGGGCAGGCAACGAGCACACATACACAACTAACTTATTCAGCGGAAGCCAACACAACGGAGTATAACCCATGTCAACGCCTTAACACCACAGGTTGTTGACCGGGAGACGTGCCTAGTTCGCGGGATCATCATAGTACTCCTCCTCGTAGATATCCTCCTGAGACTGGTCCTCAAAGTCTGGCCAAGACAATAGCCAGGAATGAAACCAATATGAGTACATTGGATTGTACTACCAAGTCACCCCAAATAAAAGCTTAACAATGCAAGTATGCGGTATAAGTGGTAGGAAGGCTATACTTAGGGCTTAACTAGCCATGATGAATTGAAGACACATCATGGTTGCACAAGTTTTAGTTTTCTTTGTTGAACAAGATACTTCAAAAGATATCTAGTTTCTCTTGTAGATATCGCATATCCACAAGGTTTTGATAAAGCATACTAAAATAAAAAATAAAAAATATCTTTACAAAACTTCTTGAAAGACCACATCTTCAAGACAATCATTCTCTTCTACCTAAAAGGTACGATCAGGTACAACACCATCATCATCTTTTAAGTTTTTTTAAACATTGACACTGTGCTAGCTAAATGGCCATTCAACTGTCCATATTCGAGTACTCGGCTATTCTGAATAACTTTACTCTGCAGAGGTGTAAACAATCCACAAGATCCAGTACATCCGCCATGAAAGGGATCATATCCACATCAAGCGCACCGGTGAGGGCGTGTCATTTGTGGGATGTGTCGGCTAAACATGCCTTGGACAACTTAGTCACAATATAGCCTCTCCATGATACGTCATAAACGTATCCCTAATTTATGATGCTCCATGATGATATTATGCCAATTTCTACATGTTTTCTCCCTTCTTTATGCCATTTTTATCGATTTTCCGGACTAACCTATTGACAAGATGCCACTGAGCCAGTTCCCTGTTTTCTGCTGTTTTTTAGTTTCAGAAAAGTTTTTCTGGAAATATTCTCGGAATTGGAAAATTCGAAGCCCGGAAGTCCTATTTCCCCCGGAAGCATCCAGAAGACCAAAGAGGAGTCGAAGAGGGGCAACAGGGGGGCCACACCATAGGCTGGCGCATGCCCCCCCCCCCCGGCCGCGCCAGCTATGGGTGTGGGGCCCCTGGAGCTCCACCGCCTTTGCCCTTCCGTCTATTTAAGCCCCCCGGATGGAAAACCCTAAGTACCTGATCAAAATCCCCGAAAAAGTTTCGCAGCCGCAGTAACTTTTAACCCTGGATCAGGGGGTTCTGGAGTCGTTTTCTAGCACCCTGCCGGAGAGGAAATCATCACTGGAGGCTTCTACTTCACCATGTCTGCCTCCGGAGTGATGTGTGAGTAGTTCATCCCTGGACTACGGGTCCATAGCAGTAGCTAGATAGTTGTCTCCTCCTCAAATGCCTCCATGTTTAGATCTCGTGAGCTGTCTATCATGATCGAGATCAATCTTATGTAATTCTTTATGCTGTGTTTGTTGGGATCCGATGAATATTGACCTTATGCCAAGTTGATTATAGTCTTTATTGCATATGTTATTTTTGATCTTGCATGCTTTCCGTTGCTAGTGGTTCCTCTGGCCAAGTAGTTCCTAGTGACTCCAAGAGGGGGTATTTATGCTTGATAGTGGGTTCATGCCTCCTTGTTGCTTTGCTCGAGTGTCAGAAACGTGAAGGGGGATGTGCTGTTGCCATTAGGAAGAAAGCAGCGGTGAGAGTACCCACGTGTATAATCATTGCTAACATTACACACTTTGTTTAATGCAATTATCTGTTGCTTGCAACTTAATACCGAAGGGGGTTCGGATGATAACCTGAGGGTGGATTATTAGTCATAGATGCAGATGGATGTCGGTCTATGTATCTTGTTGTAATGCCCGCACTAAATATCATAGTAATCATCATGTTATAATATGCACTACGGTGCAAGATTTCTTTATCAATTGCCCAGATGTAATTTGTTCACCCAGCATGCTATCTTTTATGGAGAGACACCACTAGTGAACCTATGAACCCCGGTCCATTTTTCCACACTGTTAAACAAACCACAACAATTTTCTGCTCTCTCTACTTTCTGCAAGCATACAACTGTTTTCCACACTATACGTCTAATCATTGTTTTCCGCAAGACCGATGAGATTGACAACCTCACTGTACCGTTGGGGCAAAGTATTTTGGTTGTGTTGTGTGCGGGTTTCACGTTGTTGCTGACACCGGTCAAGCGCCAGCACCACCGTCAGTGGCATCAACCTTCCGAAGATCCTCTTTCTTCTACTGGATTGATAACCCTGGTTCTTAACTAAGGGAAAAATTCCTACCGCTGTGCTCATCACACCCTCCTCTTGGGGTATCCCAATGCAAGCATCACTCCACCATGTGGATCTCGCTATTTTCTATCCTTCTGACTATTGCAGTCTCAGCGACCCCTTGCTGTTGATGCAAGTGACCAAGTTCACATGCGGTGGGTTCGTTGTCGGCGTGACATGGAACCACATGATGGCCGATGGCGCCGGGATGGCACAGTTCATGCAGGCCGTTGGCGACCTCGCCCGGGGACCGCCCGTACTGTCCATCATTCATGTTGATGGCATGCTCCCGTGCCTCCCAATACCGAGGGCCACCAAGGTGTGGTCATATCAGCGCATCGACAAGGAGGAATTGCTAGCGCGCCTCGACGTCACCATCCCCACAAGGCTAATTAGCCGCATAAAGGATGAATGTGGCGCCGACAACTACACGATATGTGACATTGCCGCCACCTTGCTCTGGCGATGCCGCACCCGAGAGGTCATCTCTAACGCTGACGACCCTAACGGTCTCATGCTCTTGTCATCCCAAGAAACATGTGTGAGCTCGTTAGTGCCAGTAAGGGCAACTATGGCAATTGTGTCACATTTCAGTTGGCCCTAGCGACAAGAGACACGGTGGCGAGAGGCGACATCAAGGATCTTGTGAAGCTCACCAGGCTTGCCAAGGAGAAGATACCAAACATACTCGAGAACACCAGCGATGGTAGAGATAAGAAGCAGGCCGCCTAGGATGGGCTGGAGAGGTACACCATGCTCAGTATATCGAGCTGGAAGAACGGTACAAAGCCGTGAATTTCGGGGGTGGGATGCCGTCACGGGTGATATGGAAGACAGAGCAACCAGTGGGGTTGGCCTGCCGTGCAAGGGGAAGGACTGCATATTGATGTCTCTTTGCGTCAAGGTGCCTTGCTCCTTCGTAAATGAGTTGGCCACCTTCAATATATATGGAAAGCCGCGATTGGTAACCACTCGCCTATAGCGTGGTGAGCTACCGGTTCGAGACCAGTTGTTGGGATGTGATGTTCTAAAAACCTCAACTGGAGTAAGAATCTTCGAGAGGTAAAATAAAGATCCAACAATGAAGAACAATGATTCAATATTATCAAGAGATTTTAAAAACACTATTTAACCGAGTTTGCATCTGATATTTCTCATCGAAAAGATCATGCAGAGATTCATACAAGTTTTTAATTCACAGTAGTCAATTTCCCCGCACCCTGTACGTTGGTGTTTACACGGAACCATATATACCCAAAACCAGTACAACATATTCTGGATCAACACGTCGATCCACAAGTATAGATGAGAGTAAATGTGTAATTAAATTGCGATACAATATATGTGTGCATGTATGTACTACTAGAAATGAACAAACTAACAATCTCAACACACAATAAAGCCGCCCATCGCCAAAAAAATTACAATCAAATCCTCACAGCACAATCACCTTGTTCTTGCGGAAGGGCGACAGCAGGGAGAAGGACCGAGAGGCTGCAACAAGTACAGTTTTAAGTAACAAATCAACTAATACATGGAAACATTCTAGTTTCACTACTGAGCAAGAATATATTTATAGTGACGCTGTGACCTTTAGATGAAGAACCTGCAGAGTCGTCTTGCGAAATGAGGTTCTTAAGCATTGAACCTGAAACATTAACAACAATTAATCAAGGAGATGATCGACAATGTCGTGTCGAACACCTGCACTAGTGTCTCATGTCTTAAATCGCAGTTTAATTACCATCTCCTGCTGGGGCTTCGTCGACAGACGACACATCAGAATCCGTTGTCGAAGTGTGGCTTTTCTTGCCAAATTTCAACAGTTTCCTGAACCCTTTCGGCTCTTTGCTCCGAGGCTTCTCATCCTCTTCATGGGTCTCCTCAGCTGAATCCTCGTACACAGCAGGCTCCAGTACACGTGCCCTAACGCTCTGTACACGCACAAGTGTTTCGGCTTCGGCTTCGTGGGCAGGCAACGGATGGTGATAAGCAGGAGCAGCATCCTCCAATGATGTTACCCTGGCGAAAGGGGCCACGTAAGGTTTCTCCGTGGGAGCCAAGGTTGGTTTCTCAAGTTTATCCTTGTGATACTCGGGCACATCCACCTAGTCATAACAAGTATTTCAATTTAGTAGAAAGCTGCTGCTTCAATACCAAGTTCAATGTAAAGGGACCCAGTGAACAAAGCATCAAATAAATAAACTCGGAAAAAGAGTAGGTAGATCATACCTCATATGAATTCAACTCGTTCTCAGATGTATGGATGGCAGGGTCCACATCTCCAGGAAGAACGACTGGAGAAGGTGGGGCCCTGATGGCATTATACTCTAGTTCCAAACTGGGATTCTCAATTCTGTCATCGCTGATAGTTTTGTCCTCTGCAACTCTTCCAGGAGTTAGAATGACAGGAGGTGTAGAAACCACTTCGTTTTCAAGCATTACAACGGTCTTCTCAACCACCACATTGTCATCGCTGTCACTTGCCCTGGAAACTTTGCCATTATCTTTCTTTCCAGTACTACTTTCCAAAGTAGAGTGTGATTTAGCTCCACGTGCCCCCTCTTTTGTTTCTTTTGCCGCCGTCTTACTTTTCACAACAGCAGCAGGTGTTCGTGGGGATTTGACTTTCAGTTCTGGCAGGGCTGCAGACTTGCTTTCATCAAGCTGCATTATAGCAGAAATTTTCTTTGTTTGGACATCTTCTGGCATGCTTCTTCTCCGGGGCTGGTCTGCACTTGCCGACTTTGAGTTCAGAGCATGGTCAGCCGGAGCGTTGCTTTTAGGTTCAGCAAGTTTTTTCAACCGCTCGCTGGACGATTCAGTTCTGACACTTTTTTCCTTCTTGATCTCAGCCAATGATGAGGTTGACTTACTCACTGCGTTTGCTCTATCACCGAGAGCACTCGCTTTAGCAGTTTTCTGAGGATCACTCCCTGGAGTATTTCTAGCAGGAAGTTTTCTTAGAGGTGAAGAGGATCCCGGTTCAGCATCAGTAAACTTGGAACTCTTGTAGGTACTGGGAGAAACCTTTGGAGAAGGTTTTGCTTTAGCCTGTGGTGGCGTTGATACTGGATTAGATGCGCCACTTCTTGCAGCAATTCTCTTTTGCCTCTCCTGCTTAAGCCTTTCTAGCCGTTTAATCTGTTCGGCTTCCTGAAAATACGGGACAAAAAACAGGTTGAGCAATCAAGGTGAAAACTACAGTTCTGCTGAAGAAAACATATGAGAATTTATTTGGGTGAAAACTCTTATTATAAAGAAACTGCAGTTCTGCTGATGAAAGCAAATGAATTATTTTGCCATATTATTTGCTTGTAGGTGATGGTGTTCTAGACATGGATATACATATACCAAAAGTAGGTGGAAGAAACAAAGTGTCAACAAGGCATTCGGTCCTTGGTCACCATGCATGGGGCCAAAAACAGCACCCAAATAAGAATGGTGGGCTTCTTTTTTTTTTTTTTTTTTGCCACGCGAAAGGTCTAGCACTCTGTTTGTATATAGATTGAGACATTCAGTTTAAGATAAGTGATGGGGTCCAAATGAGTATGGTAAAAATGAATAAATTAAGTCTCATGGGGCACATGTCATGGGATATCACTGTAAACTTTACACAAAGGAGAAATTAATGAATAACTTAACAGGCACAATGTAAAGCAAACAGACAGAAGAAGAAAATAATAAACAACTTAACAGGAAAATGTAAAGCAATGGATCAATACCTGCTCCTTCTTTTCCTTTTGAAGGTCTGCTTTATAGGCTCGTAGGTTTTGAGCACGTTTCTGTGCATCGGTTAGTGGGCCCTTTGACGACGATGACAATCTCCTTGCCAAGGCATCCTGCTTTCTTCTTTTATCCAGACCCTCCTGTGAACTTCTTAACTTCTTATCTTTCCTGGGCATCTTTCCTTCATCGTCGACACACAATGATGAATCCTCCACGTCTGCATTTTCAACCGTGGTTTCAGGTTGAATCTGCATGTGGCTATCATAGTCCATTGTTGGATCGTATCCAAACGAGACATCTTCAACTTCACGCTCGGGCATCAACTCATCTGGCTCGTAGAAAAGTTGACCTTCTGCCTTAGCATCTGATGTCTTCTGAACAGTCATGGGAAAATCAGCATCTATGTCAATGGCAGTACGGCTTTCTGCTCCAAGATTATCATGGGAGCTGGACCTGACAGGTATCATGAAGGACTCATCAGATACATTCTGCATATTCTTTTCCTCCGGAGCAGGCCTCCTGTAATGAGCCTCCGCGAGGGGATCCAAGGAACTCCCTCTGTCCATCGAGTTGTCGTGTCCATAAACCATGAAGTCGTCACCTGCCCCTCTTCTGTATCCTCCACCTCCAGCTTCTATCTCCTTTATGTCACCATCTGCAAAGCTCCGACCTTCCCCAGACATCATAAATTCATCACCAGACATCATCTGCCTGGTCCTAATTCTCCCATTGGCTGAACTGAAAGATATGGCATTTCGCTCGTCGACATCAGCAGAACCTCGCTCAGATAAAAGCATAGGATCCTCCATACTTCTGTTATCTTTCCTTCTAGCTGCTGGTGGCTCTTTTTCACTCGCAAAAAGGTCTGCGTCGTTATCTCTTGTCTGCTCTTCGTCTCTGAGCAAGAAATTCTGGAACGCATTCCAGTTTCCTTGATCTCCATCTTGCCCACGAGACACTTCATCCTTCTCCTCGTCTTCAGACTCAAGAATGATCTTTTTACCGCCTTTTTTCTTCGAACTCGAGCGCTTGTGATTCCTCTTGCTGGATTTAGTGTGTGAATCATCACTGTCCTCTGATGTGTGTGACTCACTCTCTGACGACCCATGCTTTTTGGACCTTACATTCACATTGCGAATGACAATCACATTGGACTTCTTGCCTGACCTCTTGCCCTTTTTACTCGACTTGCGACCATGAGAACTCTCCCTCTCCGAACTGCTTTGGTCACTTTCACCATCCGAGTTCTCCAAGTCCTTGCTATCTGACGAGTGCTTCCTTGATGGTCTCCTTTCTGAGTGGTTGTACCTTGGATCATCCATTGGGGGATAGGGAGGAGGATAATATGGGTTCACCCCGGGGTAGTATGGCATGCCTTGCATTGGGTAAGGTGGATGCATTGCCCATGGCGGATATGCTGATTGATATGGACCATGGGGGTGCTGAGGTGCCCTATGATCTGTCAAGCAACAAAAAGAAACCGATATCAGCTTATCTAATACAAAGATAAATACAAAATGCAGGGGTAATTTTGATTTGAGAATTTTGAAAGTGATTTGAGTATTTGGAAAGCAAGTTCAGTCATGGCACCGACATACCAGCTCTAGCAGCATCTTCACCATTTGCATCTCCATTGGAGACAGACATTGTGTCTTTGTCTCCCATAAACGTAATGCCAGCAGGATTGAAGGGAGGAAAGTCAGAGCGTGTAGACATCGTTTCAGGTTCAACCTCAATCCACTGTCCAGTTTCATGCTTTTGCCTCCACAAGTCAATGAACTGTGTGCACGCCTTCCTATTAATTTATAGCCCACACAAAAGCAGTTAGCGCAACAGATTTGATACGAATGCACTCACAGAAATTGCTTAGAGGCAACTGTTCAACTCTGTCAAGGAGATCATGCAATGGGGGAATGTTTCGATTGATCAGGACAAGGTTTAGGTATAGCAGTAAAGTAAGGATTCAATAGTGTAAGCGCTACTGTGTTCCAGTTGATCAGGAGACCTTCTGTAGTGTGCATTATCTACCATGATGTGTAAGCGCTTCTGTAGGCACTAGGAGGTGGCATGGGACAATATCGCTGAAGCTACTTGAAATGGCTTTTACTGAACGAGCCCATACAATTAGCATCAGAACAGAGCAAAATAAATTATGCAGTTATCGTATGGAGTAATCGCAGATTAATCAGGACTACGATGTATTCAGAAAGCAAAATCCAATACGTCAATCACCATACTAAGAAGGTCATACTTACATCAAGCGTGAAGCACCAAAACGCTCTGCAAATGAGATTAAATATAACAGGTTGTCTATATCGAACCCAGCAGCTACAGCGCGTGCAAAGGCCATAGCCTGCTCTTTGCGCAGGACAGTTTTGCGTGTCTCCAGCACTCTGAGAAGCTGAACTCTGCAAAATATCGTAAGAAAAATTACATTAACACCTTACTGTAGTGCAGATAAGGACTTCTTCCTAGAAAACAAGACCTCATCCAAAAAAGGTGCAGATAAAGTAATCAAAGAACAGAATTTGACAACAGAATGAGTGTGAGAAATCGTCCATTAGATAAAAGCATGTTACACCATGGAAAAAAATTCTTACTGTATAGATTTAAGTTGAATGACTTCAAAGAAAACATTATAGTGTTTCTCATGTATACATACTTTGAGTGCTCCTCATGTGCGCCAGCATCACTCTGCGCTGCTGGTGCAGGATGTGTATCAGGCTGCAATGGACAAAAGAATATCAGACTTATAATACCATTTTACCACTAAGCATTAACAGATTAAAAAATACAGTTTGATTTATACATACAACCTTACCTTATACAGGACGAGCGCGTTATCTGCATCAGGATCGTAACTCATCTTGCTACCTGTAAGGGGACATGTCAGGTATATTTATCGACTGAAAACAGGATGCAACATCATGTTGCAGTTCAGATTAATCTGTCAGTTGGAAAACACAATTCCAACAGAATTATTTATGCAGTTGAGCATTTTCCAAGAAACTTGCATGCATACTTAATACCTCAGCATAATCAGATTCCAATTAGTTAGTTAGGTACAAAACAGAACCATTTATAAAAAAGAGATAAAGTTTGCTCCTGCATCAAACATCATACATTGTCTTTGCCCATGCACAGCCAAATGCTTTTTAAGTTGTCCACTATCATGTACCTAACTCAGCAGCTGTGACTGATGGTACGCCGCACCAAATTCTACACCGATCATTAGATTCTAATTTCTAAAACAACGGTACAGAAATATTGTTATCCGTCAGGTACGGGTAGATTTTTCTGAAGAATTATTAAAAGAAATCGTGGCTGCAGAATGCAACATGATGAAAAAGAGATTCCATGTAGTACTACCTTCCACGCCGACGTCCGCCGGTTTCCCATTGTGGCCTTCAGCCTAAGAAAGCCCAGAAACAACACATGTCACCATTCTGCTATTAGTTGTTGCAACAAGTACCTCCTAGTTCGGACTTGTTGCACTCACAGATCTTAATGCAAGATTCTCGTTGGTCTGGACGGCGATGGCATCCTCGAGCTGCAGCATCTCGGCCTCCACCGTCGTCACCCGCTCCAGCACCTCCGGCGTGCTCACGAACCGGACAAACCTGACAACAAGAAGTGTGTAAATGACAACAGAAGTGCGTCCAACATACACGGTCGGCGGTGGAGGAACGAACCTCTCGACGGTGCCCCTGGTGAACCATGGCGCGTCGCCGTCGGGCTCAAGCAGGATGGTGTAGCCTCCCTTGGCGATCTGCTCCTGTGCAGCCTTAAGGTGTGCGACGAACGGGTTGAGCAAGCCCGAGGCGATTTTCTCTTTCTTTCCATTCGCTGTCACAACCAAATCGCACCTAGAAAAACAGAGAGTTCGTTACAGTCTGCAAGTATTGCTACACAGGTCTGCAGATTGCAGTGAGAATTCAGATGGCGCTCCAGCAGTTGGTGAGCTTGACAGAGTGAGTAATCAGAGAACAGATTCAGGGAGTAATCTATCTCTTGGATCTACGGCTAGCTCTTGCCTCCAGAGCAGAGCTTGCGCCAGTCCTAGCTAGCTAGTCGTCCGCCCAAAGATGGGAACTTGCTGCTAGAAGAAACTGCTGGGAGGATGGATCCGGGAGGTTGTAATGGTTACCTGGTGCGGGTGGGGGTGAGCTGGAACGCCGCCGAATCCAGCCGCGTCTCCGGCCTCATCGCGGCGGCGGTTCGCCTCCTGCGGTGCGATTCAGATCTTGCGCCGACAAAAGAAAAAGCTCAAGAAATGGCGGTTTGCTTGGATGGTGAAGAGCAAATTCGGAAGAAGCAGTAGCAAATGCGGGCAAGGATTGAGAAGAAAGGAAGCTGGGAGAAAATCAAGAACTTGGGATGGAGATAGGATAAAAGCAGGGGTAAAATAAAGAAATAAATAAAATTTGGGGCGAGGAAGAGGGAGAGCTAGCTGGCTCCCTTCCTCTCCTCTTGGTATTAGAGAAATGAGGGTGGTGGAGAAGAAGAAGAAGAAAATGGGAAAGGGAGGATGTGCAGTCCAACTCCAAGCTGTTGCTGTTGGGAGTGAACAGAACAGCAGCTCCTCCTGACTCCCTGAGGAAGAAAGAAAACCAATTATTTCTTCCTACAGCAAGCAAAATCACTACTTAACTCGTGTGAAATCAATGTTTTCCCACTAACCACAGACGGAAAATAAAAGATTAACAACCTAAGATAGCTTTGGATTCTGGACAGATCAAGCCTAGCCTAGCCTGGCACTGGAAGTATATGTGGGAAAAAACAAATCGCCCGAGTCACTCCCTCAGATCGAGCAAGTGGCATGCATGCCAGGGACGAGGTTATGTTGGTCATTTGGCTAACCAGGTTGGTGGTGGGATTAAGGGGGGAGCCAAGAAGAAGCTTCCTCTGCTTCTGTTGCTTTTAATTAATTTTGTTGAATGACCAGCTTGGCTAATTTGATGGACAGACAGATAGGTATATATTCCTTTCACAGGGAGGAGATGTGGATTTGCTGCCATGACAGGACAGCCCACTTACATGTTTCATTCCATTGCAAGGGAACGTGACAGCCACCGGCCCTAATCTCAATTCCACAACTGGATTTTCATTAAGGAAATGCCAAGTTGTCGAGCACTCCATGTGTACTCTGAAGCTGAGTATGCATCTAGTGTGCAGCTGAGCTGACCAAGTGGTCAGATAATCAACGTGCAGGCAGGCATGATCGAAGGCTAATTAATTGGTAGTGATCGTCCAAATCAAATCATGGATATGAAATGGTGGTAGATGAGCCGATGAGGTGGGTGGCGTTGAAAAACAATTATTTTTATTATTATTCTTCTTCTTTCTGTGCATGTGTACAATGGCGCCGGCCACATACACCACCTCCTCCTTTAGGGCATCTCCAGTCGTTGCGCCCCCTCAGGGCCCAAAACGCCGCCGTTTTGGGGCCGCCGCGGCTCCAGACGGCGCTAATCTGGAATCTGGGGCAGTCTTCCCACTCGTCCCCCGAGCCCAACTTTCGGCCCAAAAAAACTCGAGATTTGAAATTCGACGCATTTTATTGATTCACGCAAATTTCATACATTTCGACGCAAAGTTAAACTAAAAACAGCGAATGTAAACTAAAAACTAAACTGTTTCAGTCCTAGGCGCGCAGCGATGGCCTGGCTGTAGTCGACGTCGTCGACGTAGTCATCGTCGTCGTCCGGGCTGTCGCCGTCGCGCCTGCTCGTTCCCTGGCTGGGATCGCCGCAGCCAGTGTTGCTCGTCCCCGCGCCGGAGTCGCCCCACCTGCTCACCGCAAGGGCTCGCAGGACCTCGGCTTCTTCGTCAGAGTTGGGGTCGAGCACGACGTAGGGGATCTCCCTCGTCTGCGGCGGGGGAGGAATGCGGCGGCGGGCCGTATTAGCGGCAGCCTCCTGCTCACGCTGCGCCTTGCGCTGCTCGGCCTCAGCGAGGAGGCGGCGCTGGAGCTCCAGCTCCTCGGTAGTGCTGTCGCGCAGGCTCCAGTCCTCGGCGACAGGCTGCAGCGTGTTGCGCGACAGCTCCTCGGCGGCCTTGAGGTCAGGCCTTGGCGCACCTCGGCGATTGCCTGCCGGAACTCCGCGTCCGTTGAAGGGACCGGGGGCACGGGCACCCCGCCCACGCTGAGGGTCCAGCGAGGCTGCCCGCCGCCGGAGCTCGGGAGGCGCATGTCCGGTGGGCACGGGTAGCCCGCCCGGTACAACGCCCACGCCTTGTTCCGGCGAAGGTGGCGGCGAATCCAGCCATTGGCCGCGGCGGCGCCGTCGTTGATGGAGGGATGATAACCCGGTAGCCCAACGCCAAGGTGTAACTCGGCCCAAAGGACGCTGCGCAAAGATCCGGCTAGGATAAAGGAGCTTCTAGAAGACCCAAGATCGTAGGCCTGGTAACCCGGATTGTGGGTTCCGGTAAGGAAGCTTAGGGTTTTGTAAGCAGTGTCCGGGTAGGACTCAGAGTACGCCTTGGAGAACAGGCCAGGGATCCGGATGCTTTATAAGCCGGCCCCTAGGTTAGGTTGGGGGGCCAAGAGTTCAAGCAATATCACTAGATATCGAGTATCCAGTGTAACACGAGAGTTGAGATTAATATATCGAGATCGATGACTCGGCGATTGGGTTGCCGGCTACCAGATCGTATATCATCATGTTTTCCTCTGAGCTAAACCCTCTCCCAAACACCAGTGTCGTCTTGCCCCAAGATAAGTTACCCCCGGTAACGTCTGCCGTGATTATCCCACTACAGTTCGCATGATCAGCTATACGAGTATACACCTTGGCGTTGGGCTACCGGGTTATCATCCCTCCATCAGTAGTCCCCAGAATAGCCTGGGCTTCACGGGATCCTCCTTGAAGCGCTTGCTATTCCCTGTAAAAATATCAGACGTACAAATCCAAAGAGGCCGGGTTAAGGTGCTTTGATAAACAGCTAGGCCTAACCCCAAGGTGGCCATTTAATAACCCGGCTTTCTCTAGGTCCTTTTTTACTCTTTCCGGGTCAACGCTCTGATAAGAATGTCAAAGATCCGGCTTACTTTACTCGATAACTGATCCTGATATTGCGGAGAAGATCCCCTCCTTATCTCTGTCCGGATATCTCGTCCAGCACTTAAAGCATATCTCACAAAATCCGGGCAGATAGCCGTTATTCCGAAATTTTCGGTTCCCGCCCGCTGAACTAGGTTTATCCGCCCGCACCCTTATAAATAGGTACTTAGGGGTTAACCTAACCCCAACGGCTCATTGACCCCTTCTCCTCCTTCTCTTCACTTCCGCGCTCAAGCTCACAGAGCACCGCCACGGAGACCTCACGCGCGTCACCGGAGCCAATCCGCCGCCGGCTACGCTCCACCACGGCTCGCCCCACGCCGCCGCCGAGATCCGCCACTGCGCCCTTGTCCTACCCGCCGGGAATCGCTAAGGGGCACCAAGATTGTGCTATTTGCCTCCGCCGGGCTTCACTTCAACCTCCTTCAGTAAGTTCCTTGTATCCATCAATTCAACCTCGCAATTTTTCGATTTACTTTAGATTGGATCTAGGTCAACCCGCGGGCCATTTTTCTTGTCGCGCCGGATTAGGTTGCTTAGATGCTTGCTAATTCCTCCAATAGCTTGATTGATGGTCACACACCACTCTCCTATCATCATTAACCATTAACTTCTCCGTAGAATCGCCTGCAAGTTTTTCAATCTAGATCCATTTCGTCCCAATTTTCCACGCATGTCATTGACACCCGGAAGATCCTCTTCTTCCGGTTCTTTTGCTTGCAGTAGATACATGGGCAACCATCCGACTTCCTCAAACACTTTCCAACACGTAAATTCCCCATAATTTCAGTTCTAATTCTTGATACTCGGACAGTCCATGGCTTTTTGCTCTTTTCAATGATACCCGGATGATTCTTGGTTGTTTTGTCTAGCTGATGTCGTTTCCTTATACTCGTATAACTCACAATAACCTCCACCGTGGGGCCTGCGTCCAAAGGTGTTTACATCACGGGAGAAGCTCGGAAGAACATGGAGAATCTTGTCATCGGCGAGATCTACACCAACCGCGAAGGAGAGAAGGTGGTGGACGATTCCGGCTGGGGGACAGAGTCGGGTCACCTCGAATCCGGATCTATCGTGACAATCGGCCGGATCAGCGTCTTCATCGCATGGTACGTACTTACGATTCAAGAGGACAATATCATGTGCATACTACAGGGATAAAAAGATACTGAAGCAAGCGGTAAACTCGGTTTCCTCGGCTGTTCCGAGATACCTGAGGTGGTCAGAGCAGGACGTAACATGGAGCAGAAAAGACCACCAGGAAAGAATAGAACACCCGGGAATCTTAGCATTAGTAGTTGCACCGCAAGTTAATGGTTATGAGTTCAAAAAGGTCCTAATGGACGGTGGAAGTAGCATCAATATCCTATATTGGGAAACCTTTTTACGCATGGGTCTCAAGGAGTCTCAGCTACAGAAAAGCTCAACAATTTTTCATGGGATAGTGCCGGGTCACTCAGCGTGCCCCGGGGGAAAAATCGCATTGGAGGTAGCTTTCGGAGAATCAAAGGACAATTATCGAGTTGAGTGGCTCACTTTCGAGGTGGTCAAGTTGCGCAGTCCTTATCACGCGCTGTTCGGAAGGCCGGCTTATGCTAAATTCATGGCTAGGCCGTGTTATGTGTATCTACAGCTAAAAATCCCGGGTCCTAAGCAGACCATCACCATACATGGAAGCCGGGATATAGCGGCTGAGTGCGATGAAGGAGATTCAGTAATGGCTGAGCAGGCTTGCAGAAAAGAGGAACTCAAGTATTACCGGTCTCAAGTAGACCCGGATGACAGAACAGCATTGAAAAGGCCGAATGCCGAAGATGAGAGAGCGAAATTCAAAGCAGCGCAGGACACCAAGATGATAGCTTTTGTTGAAGGTGATCTCTCTAAGCAGTTTGCTATAGGGTCTAACTTGGACAGCAAGCAGGAGAAGGCACTTGTGGAGTTTATCCGTTCAAATGCGGATGTGTTTGCCTGGACGCCCAGCGACATGCCGGGTATCCCCACAGAATTGGCAGAGCACAGTTTGCATGTAGATCCCAAGTCCAGGCCCGTGAAGCGGGGCTTGACGAAGATGAATGAGGAAAGAAGGAAAGCAATAGGAGAAGAAATTGCTCGTTTGCTAACAGCCGGCTTTATTATGGAAGTATTTCACCCGGACTGGTTAGCGAACCCGGTTCTCGTAATGAAAAAGACCAATGAGTGGAGGATGTGCATTGATTACACGAGTCTTAACAAGCATTGCCCAAAGGATCCGTTCGCGCTACCGAGGATAGATCAGATTATAGACGCAGTGGCTGGAAGTGACCTATTATGCTTTCTAGACGCATATTCCGGGTATCATCAGATCAAGCTCAAGAGGGAAGATTGGGAGAAAACATCATTTATAACCCCTTTTGGGGCCTTCTGTTACAAAACCATGACATTTGGGTTGAAGAACGCTGGCGCAACTTATCAACGGTGTATTCAGAAGTGCTTCGAGGACCAAATCGGACGCAACATCCATGCTTATGTGGATGATGTGGTTATCAAGACTAGGAAGGCGGAGACATTTATCGATGATCTAAAGGAAACGTTCAAGAACTTGAGGAGGTATCAGATGAAGCTTAATCCGACAAAGTGCGTGTTCGGAGTTCCAGCTGGGAAATTACTCGGCTTTATCGTTTCCGAGAGAGGAATTGAGGCAAACCCGGATAAAATCAAAGCTATCCAAAGTCTGAAAAAGCCGGAAAATTTGAAGCATGTCCAAAAGCTCACGGGCTGTGTAGCAGCCTTGAGCCGATTTATATCCAGACTCGGAGAAAAAGCAATACCCTTGTACCGGCTCTTGAAGAAGTCCGATAAATTCGTGTGGGATCAGGAGGCGGATGAAGCGTTCGAGGCACTAAAGAAGCAGTTATCTGAAGCACTAGTCCTAGCGGCCCCGGGTCCTAAAGAGCCCATGTTGCTATATGTAGCAGCTGGACCCCGAGCCGTTAGCGCGGTAGTTGTTGTGGAACGTAAAGAGGATGGGAAAGGTTACCCGGTTCAGAGACCGGTCTATTACGTCAGCGAGGTATTATCAGAGGCAAAGCAGCGCTATCCGCATTGGCAAAAGCTGGTCTTCGGGGTCTTTATGGCCAGCCGGAAACTGAAGCCGTATTTCCAGGAACACCCCATAACAGTGGTTAGTTCGATACCGATGTCGGATATCATCAGAAACTCGGATGCAACAGGAAGAATAGCCAAATGGGCGATAGAGATGGGGGATTATCACATCAACTACGAGCCCAGGTCAGCAATCAAATCTCAGACTCTGGTCGATTTCGTTAACGATTGGACGCACACAGGCATGCCCACCATGGCTCCAAACTCCAAGTCTTGGATCATGCACTTTGATGGATCCAAGCAATACGAGGGATCAGGAGTTGGAGTGGTGCTAACATCACCCAAAGGAGACAAATTGAGTTACGTGCTACAGATTCACTTTGATTGTTCCAACAACGTGGCCGAGTATGAGGCCCTATTGCACGGCTTAAAGGTAGCCAAGGAAATGAACATTAAGAGGATACGATGCTTCGGAGATTCGGACCTTGTGGTACAGCAGGTCTCAGGAACATGGGATAGAAAAGATGCAACTATGGCAGCATACCGCAGAGAAGTTGATAGAGTTGCCGGATGTTTCTCCGGGTACGAGGTGGAGCACATAGACAGAAGAAAAAATGAGGCAGCAGATGCACTCGCCAGACTCGGCTCGCGCAGAGAGCCGGTTCCACCTGATGTTTTCCTGGACGAACTATGGCGACCATCAGTTAAAACCGAGTCTGAGGAAGAACTGGCAAATCAAGACCCGGATTTGGAGCTCGTGGCCACAGTACGTGTTGTTCCCGAGTGGACAGAGCCGTTCTTGGCTTACCTATCACGGGGCGAGTTACCACAGCAGGAAGTATTAGCAAGACAAATTCTGAGGCGAGCAAAAGGATATTCTATCATCAATGGAGAGTTATACAAGAGAAGCGCAGCAGGAATCTTTTTGCGCTGTGTAGCACCAGAAGAAGGCCGACAGATCCTCAAGGAAATCCATGAAGGTGATTGTGGGCACCATGCATCCACAAGATCTCTTGTGGCCAAAGCTTATCGACATGGTTTTTTCTGGCTCACGGCCCTAGCAGACGCGGAACGCTTGGTGGCAAGGTGTGACGGATGTCAAAGGTACGCTCGCCAAACCCATGTGCCGGCTATGGAACTACGGACTATCCCGTTAACTTGGCCGTTTGCTGTTTGGGGTATGGACATGGTTGACCCTTTTCACATGTCACCTTGCAAAAAGACGCACCTCTTGGTGGCCATTGACAAGTTTACCAAGTGGGTTGAGGTTATGCCAGTTACCAACTGTGAAGCAATTACAGCAGTCAAGTTCCTGAAAAGGATTATCTATCGGTTCGGGTATCCCCATAGCATAATTACCGACAATGGAACCAATATGTCCCTTGGTGAGATGGAGAAATTTTGTGGTAACAATGGAATCCGGCTTGACGTAGCTTCAGTGGCCCATCCACAGGCTAATGGACAAGTGGAGAGGGCAAATCAAGAATTGCTTCGTGGATTAAAGCCACGATTGCGAGTTCCGTGTATCAGAGCTGCTGGTGCATGGGTTGAAGAATTACATGCAGTGGTTTGGGGTATCAACACAACACCTAACAGATCCACTCAGATGACACCGTTTTTCATGGTTTATGGTGCAGAGGCGGTGTTGCCGAGTGATATAATCCATGACTCGCCTCGAGTCTCGGCTTACGTCGAGGTAGAGAACGAGAAGACCCGGCAGGACGCCGTAGATATGTTAGAAGAGCAAAGGGAACAAGCACTGGAAAGATCAGCCATATATCAGCAAGATTTACGGAGGTATCATAGCCGGCGCGTGAAAACCCGGGTCTTTCAGGAAGGAGACCTGGTTCTACGCCTGGTACAGTCAAGCGAAGGAAAACACAAGTTATCACCTCCATGGGAAGGACCATTTATCATAAGTCGGAATCTGCACAACGGATCATATTACTTGATAGACGCAAGGGAAGAGTCGGCTACAGTTAACGACACCGCTCATACCACTTCATCTATGCAAGAAAGAGACAGACCATGGAATGTGGCCCAGCTACGTCCCTACTATACTTAGTGTAGACTATATTGGCAAGTGGAATTGCACGATGTAACAGGCAGCAGGTTTCAGACGCACTCTTTTCCTATCTAGGGTACCCTTGGGGACTGGATGGGTTTTTAATGAGGCGGCTTGCTGACCTAACTTTCTCATATCAAATAAAGAGGTGGTTATTCGTATGTTCTTCACTCTTGGTATGTTGCATATATTTAGGTCTTGGGGGCTGATTGCTCGAATAGCACAGTTACAAACTCAATGACCCGGCCTTGATGCCTATGAGTTATAAGGGCCGATTACTCGCAAACGAGTACGGCTGCAATCTTATAACCGGACAAAGGAGCCAAATTTTCTTGACTTTTCTTACTTAAGCTCGATGTGACTCGCACTAAAGTGGCATGATTTGCTCGCTTACGATTACAATCAGCCATGAAGCCCAATGGGACTTGCTTGACCCTGTTTTCGTATAGACGTAACAACATGATATCCATGCGAAAGCCGGCTTATAGTACAAGATAGTCAAAAGGGTCATCCAAACCACAAGTTATGCAGAGTACAGGGCTAACAGCCGGAAACTCAACGTTTATCAAGCATAACTTCAATACCTATGTGAAACGGCTCTGGGTTGGGGCTTAGCAGCAGACAACTTGTTCTCTTGGAAAGACCACACATCCCAGACTCGGAATTTCGGGTCTTGGGGACTGAGGATTTTGAAAAAGAAAAAGTTGCTCAGTTGCTAAAACTCAAAAAACCCAAACATCCGAGTCTGGGGGACTTGGGGACTTAGAGAAAATTCCGCTTGTCAAAACCCATGAAACTCGGAAACCAAGTCTCACAAAAGGAACCATAAAGAAAGTCGGATATCAAGAACAAGTGGGCTCAAAAGTAGATAAATTTAAACGTTCAGAAGAAGCACAAGGTGTATCAAGAACTTAAAGTGCATTACAAATTTCGGTACTAGTATCAAAGGTGCACAGGCGCATCATCAAAAAATGATTGTTTAAACGGCCCATTGGCCGATTGACGCATACGAAACGGCATCAGGTAGCAGGTATCACTCGGCATTCTGGGCTGCGGCGTCCATCTTCTCCTTGCCCTTGCTATTACCCTTGGTAGCAGCAGCACCCGGATCAGTAGCAGTGCCGGCTCGCGCAGGAGGAGGGACGACTGGTGTGGAGGTAGCAGGCGCAGAATCGGCTTCAGCCTTCTTCTTCTTCGCGGCTCCCTCCCTCAACTTGGCAGCTTCCTCCTTCCATCGGGCTAGCATATCGTACGGTTTGCGAAGATCCGACTTAACCGCTTCACCATCAGCATCATATGCAGGGACAATGGAACTGACATCCAAGCCGTCAGCAATCATGCTGGCCGGGTAACGGACTTCTTTCTGGATGGCCTTGAAATCCTTCGCGGAAAACTTGGACCCATCACGGTTGAATTCCGGAAACCCGCCCATAAGCTTGGCTGGCTCGAGCTTAGGAAAATAAGCTTTAGCCAGCGCAAGCCCCCGGGTTACTCCAACCCGGCAGGACGAGCGCTTCCAATGCCAAATCCATTCGGGAATAGTGGAGTAGGCGTCCAGCTTTCTCTTCAGGTCGACATGGCCAACACCCGGCCACCGTAGTTCTTGAAGGATCCATTTGGTTCCGGCACATAGCTGCCGGATAACGCTCTTGATGGTTTTCAGCCTGGCAATATCATCTTCGTCCGGCATTACTTCATCCGGACCTGCAGAAAGAAATGGGAACACGAGTAAGGAAACCCCGGCTATTTATCAGAAGGATAAACCGGATTATGAATATTATGCTAAGAAGCATACCGAGCAAAGCACGATACGTATCAGCAATCTGAACAGAAAGGTTCGTTAGATTATCTTCTGCTGTATGAGCCCTCCTCCTATACTTCCTCGTGATCTTCCCACTCCTCCTGGCCTCAGCTTCGGCCGCCTCACGCAGAGCCACCTCCTTCTCAATGAGCTTGGTGTCCTTTGCCAATTTCTTCTCAGATTGGGTCACGAAGGACTGCACGGACGCAAGGAAGGGTTAGCCGGGTAAAAGGCAAGCTATCAGTCGGTTATGCCGTAAAGTTCCAAGCAAATTATCAATCAATTCACTCGGAACTTGGGGACTAGATAAGGACACAAGCAATATTATTCGGGTTTACCTCGTGTTTGGCTATTAAAGCCTCCAAGATATTTTCTTCATCAGCCCTCAAGGTGTGCAGGGCTTCAAGCATCTGGGCAAACGTCATGTCTTCGGGTCGGACACCAGAAGAGCCGGCAGCTTGGTCGCTTGGTCGGTGAACTTTCCCCGACTTTGGGGTCGAGACCCGGACGGTCTGGGTATCCGGGTTTGGAGAACCCATCCTCGTGTCCGGGACCTCGATCTCCTCGTCCACTGCTTCGGATGACTCTGGAGACCCGGCGGCCTGGTGAACTGGATCGCCCAAGGGGCCTTGTTCCTGGTTGTTCTCAACGTCACCGCCAGTCGCGGCGTCCATGTTATCAGTCGGCCCCTCCGTCTCCCGGTTATCCGTCTCCATGTTCTCCGGGTCACTAGTCGTGACTTGGGCGCTAAGGAAAAGAGAGGAATAGTCAACAACAGCGGATGGAAATAATCAAGTGCGCGAGGATATCATACAGCGGAGACTTACCCGGTGTTCACAGCGTAATCCGGCGGGAGTTCACTGCTGGAAGCCGATGAGATTGTCATAGGAGCTGATAGCGGAACCCTGAGCTGCCCGGCCAAAGGATGGTTGGGGGAGGGGTGACGCCGAGGAGACTTGGAGGGGCGAGGAGGAGGAGTACCGGCCCGGCGGTTTGGTGAGGTGGACATGCCCGGGTTTAGGGAATCATCGCCCGGTGAACTCCGGGTCACCCTACGCTTGGTCGGGAGAGAGTCCTTCAAGTGCGATGAGTTGGATAGTTGTTGGTTAAGTCTGTGCATGTTATCAAAAGAGTAGGGTTCGGAAGACATGGTGGAATAAGGAACCTTGGACACCACTCCTCTGGCCTTCCTCTTGGCCCCGACTGTTATTTCTTGATCGGACTCGGTGGCCTCCGGGTCCTCCTCATCCTTCTCATCCTCGTCCTCCAGCCCTGCAAGCCGAGTATGTATCGATGGAAAAAGTTAAATGAGAGGAAATTTATGCAAGTGAAGATGACACAAGATTCGGATAAATACCCTCATCATTGTCAGCCGGCTCGTCTTCTTCCTCCGAGTAACCCGACAGTTTCTTCTCGCCGGGTGGGGAGGTGTCGTGGCAGTAAAAGAAGGATAATTGCCAGTGCTTAACGTGGGAATTCAGATTAAGGGTTGGCATTGGTGAGTTCTTACGGCGTTGGATGGATACCCCGCCGCAAGTGAGAAGTGCTCTGTCACCGCTTTCGCGGCACGGCTTGCACAGGAAGAGTTCGATAAAGAGAGCCAAACTTGGCGGAGTGCACAAGTATGACTCGGATAAAACAATGAAATGGGTAATATTCAACATAGAGTTAGGCCCTATGTCAAATACCCGGAGGCCATAGTGGCTCAGAACATCTCGAAAGAAGGGGTGACCCGGAGGACGGAACCCCCGGGTCACGTGTTCGACGAAGCAGATTACCTCGTCGTCGGCAGGCGTGGGCCGGGTCTCATCACCCGGCACCCTCCAATGGATATCTTTTTGAGAAGGGAGAATGCCTAACTCGGCCAGCTCTTCTAACTTGGCCTTCGTGACAGTGGATCGCGCCCAGTTGGCGGATATGGAGTTGGTGGTCTTATCCTTGGCTGGTGGCTTCCCTTGCTTCTTGGGAGCCATGGGATCAACCTGCAAAACACAAGGCAAAAAGGTGCGAGAAGTAAGACTCGGAAACCATGAATTATCCGAGTATTTGCGAGTGGTATCAAGAAAGCATGGAAGTTAAGAATTATCCGGGTATCACTCTAGAAGGCAAGGTTACAAGTTATCCGGGTATCAAGCATCATTATAAAAACTATGGGGTACTTACGTATTCAAAGGTGTTTGAGGAAGACGGATGATTGCCCATGTATCTACTGCAAGCAAAAGAACCGGAAGAAGAGGATTTTCCGGGTGTCAATGACAGGCGCGGAAAATTTTGGCGAAATGGATCTAGATTGAAAAAGTTGCGGACGAGTCTACGGAGAAATCGATGATTGGTGATGATAGGAGAGTGGGGGTGTGACCATCAATCAGGTTATTGGAGGAATTAGCAAGCATCTAAGCGACCTAATCCAGCGCGACAAGGAAAATGGCCTGCGGGTTGACCTAGATCTAATCTAGAGTAAATCGAAAAATTGCGAGGTTGAATTGATGGATACAAGGAATTTACTGAAGGAGATTGGAGTAGCACGCGGCGGCGGCGAATAGCGTAGTCTGAATGTCCCTTCGCAACTCCCTGCGGGCCAGACGAGGGTGTGGCGGCGGAGCTCGGCGGCGGCGCGGAGCGGCTCGAAGGTGAACGTAGCCGGTGGCGGTTTTGCTCCGGCGGGGGGCTTGAGGTTCTCGTGGTGGTGTTGCGCAAGCGCGAGAGATGAGGAAAGAGGAGGAGCTGGAATGAACCGTTGGGGGGTTAGGTTATCTCCTGGGCACCTATTTATAAGGTGCGGGCGGATAAACCTAGTCCAACAGGCGGGAGCCGGGAATTTCGGAATAACGGATACCTGCCTGGATTTGGTGAGATATGCTTTAAGTGCTGGACGAGATATCCGGACAGAGATAAGGAGGAGATCTTCTCCGCAAAATCAGGATCAGTTATCGAGTAAAGTAAGCCGGATCTTTGACATTCTTATCAGAGCGTTGACCCGGAAAGAGTAAAGAAGGACCTAGAGAAAGCCGGGTTATTAAATGGCCACCTTGGAGTTAGGCCTAGCTATTTATCAAAGCACCTTAACCCGGCCTCTTTGGATTTGTACGTCTGATATTTTTACAGGGAATAGCAAGCGCTTCAAGGAGGATCCCGTGAAGCCCAGGCTATTCTGGGAACTACTGATGGAGGGATGATAACCCGGTAGCCCAACGCCAAGGTGTAACTTGGCCCAAAGGACGCTGCGCAAAGATCCGGCTAGGATAAAGGAGCTTCTAGAAGGCCCAAGATTGTAGGCCTGGTAACCCGTATTGTGGGTTCCGGTAAGGAAGCTTAGGGTTTTGTAAGCAGTGTCCGGGTAGGACTCAGAGTACGCCTTGGAGAACAGGCCAGGGATCCGGATGCTTTATAAGCCGGCCCCTAGGTTAGGTTTGGGGGGCCAAGAGTTCGAGCAATATCGCTAGATATCGAGTATCCAGTGTAACACGAGAGTTGAGATTAATATATCGAGATCGGAGACTCGGCGATTGGGTTGCCGGCTACCAGATCGTATATCATCATGTTTTCCTCTGAGGTAAACCCTCTCCCAAACACCAGTGTCGTCTTGCCCCAAGATAAGTTACCCCCGGTAACGTCTGCCGTGATTATCCCACGACAGTCGTAGTTGGCCGTCTGCTGCGAGGAGGAAGGAGAGAGCACGGGGAGAGAGGAGAGCGCCGAGGAGGAAGGGCGAGGGAGCAGCGAGGTGGAAGAATGGCGAGTGCAGCGAGCGGCGGGGGGATTTTTATAGCCTGCCGGGCATTTACTGCGGTGCGTCCCCTCGCTGCCGCCCGCCACGCCATTACGCCGGCAGCCTTTGAACGGGCGCATGCACTGGGCGGCCGCCACGCCATTACGTCGGCAGCCTTTGACCGACGCGGGAGCCGAGAACATGATCACGGGGGGTTATCTTCCCGCGTTTTTTTCGCCGCGTCACTGATAGAGCTGGCCCACGCGGGCTGCAGCGCAGTTTCACCCCCCCAAGCCGAACCCAGCGGGCTGGGTTTGGCCTAGGTGCCGCGGCGCGAAATAGCGCCGTTTCGGCGCTATTTGGGCTTCTGGGGGGCGACTGGTGCGGAAACGACGCTATTCGCCGCTTCCGGCGCTAAAAAGGCCGCCTGGGGGGGCTCTGGGGGGGGGGCGACTGGAGATGCCCTTAGCTTCTGTTTTGCCTGAACTCTGTCGGTGCAGTGCGGCGTTTTTGGCTCATTGAATCCGGCCATGTGGGAGTCCAACTCCTCTCCTTAGGATAAGGCCAGCTACAGTAGTTTGAGAGTCCGCCGCCCGTCGAGAGTTCCGGCCTCCCCGGCCGCCGGCGCCTCTGCTGGTGGTTGTGGCGATGGTTTAGGGTGTCGGCCCATCTCTAGTATTAGGTTTAGCTTTGCTTTCTTGCCGTTGTGCAGTTTCGGCTTCATGCCGCTGGGGTTTCGGTCGCCGGAGTTCTTGAGCGGCTCCAGGCGTACGGCGGAGGTGGTGACCTGCTTCGTTGAGCTCTAGAGGGAGGAGACGGCGGCTGGCAGCGCTTCCTCGGCAACCCCCTCAATAAACCTTGTTTGTGGGGCTTCGGAGTGGAGGGTGCGGTGGTTTCTCTTTCTCTCTGCTTGTGCTCGTGGTGATGCACGGGAGGGAGATGGAGCTTCGTTGGCTCTTGGCTGCGAAGCTCGACGGCGGAGGCGTGCGCGCGCTTCAGTGCACACATCGGAAGCTACTGCGACAGGAGGAGCTCATCAACGCAGCGCCCAGAGCGCCATCGTTACAATAGGCGAATGGAGCCGCTCCTCGCTAGGCTCTTCTGCTCAGCCTTTCTTCCTCAAGATGAGGATCTGCTTCGACTTCTACTCGGGTTCCATCATCGGCGTTGCCCCAAGTGGCATGCTCCCCGCCGGTGGCGCGGATGCCTGGGCATGGAGGTACGTGTGTTGCAGCGGTGGCCGGACCCATGGTCTTGATTGCTTTTCCCCCAATCTTTCTAGGGTTCGGTTTGCTTATTGCGAGGTCCTCCTTGTAATTACCCCTTTGGGGGGGTCTCTTTGTAAAAGCCCGCTGATGAATGTTTAGCTTCCAGGTCCTTCGGGGCCACTTTACTGTTCAAAAAAAATCCGGCCATGCACAAAAAAATGATTCTTTTCGAAATAACAATTATAAGTTAGAAAAAAATCGAAATTTTTTCTCGGATCGACCAAACCTGCAAATTTTGGTTGAATGATAGAAAGCCAAAATCATGTCTGTAAGAAGGCAAAACGAAACAAAATAGATACTCCCTCAGTACCATATTACTTGTCGTCAAAATAAATGTATATAGACTTATTTTAGTGCTAGATAAATCTATATTAGCGACTAATAATTTGAGATGGAGTTCAAAATCTTTCCTTATGTTTATCCCTTGTGTGTAAATCACATATGAAAAGCTATATCATTTTTAAAATGTTGTTTTAAAGTTTCTACACGACCAGCTCTATCTACTTCGATTATTCGCCGCCGGCATCTCTATTTATCAGTTGACTGATTAGTTGATTCTAGATCGGTGGTGCCATTTTATTTTTATTTGTGAGTGAAATTAATTGGTGCTATTCCGTACATCTATACTTCTTATAAAGTAAAACCCCACTAATATGAATTAACTATTTTTCTATCTCAACATGCAAACTATCCACATCATCCATCCACTTAGGCAATCAAATGTCCATGTCATCTCCACTAATATGTATCCACTAATATTTATTAATTACTATATACAAACTACATATCATTTATTTCTTAAACCATATGTTTTTTCACATTAATAATATATAATACACTTTCATCCCATTCATATTAAATTTAGTATCATGGGTATGATCAATTGGATTTTATATATTATTTTACACAACTTAATATAGCAATTATACGGAAATTCAAAATGGAGGCTGGGCTACATGTAGCTCGGTACTCCAAAAAAATTTGAAATTTGTATTTTTAAGTTCCAAAAAATTCCAAAAACGTTCTCACATGTAGATATTATTGAGATTTACCTCTGTGCCAATTTGCAATCAAGAATTCATTATATTTTAGACTGGGCAAAAAATGACAAATTTTCCGATCTAGATATGTGAACAGTGCACAGGTTTGACAGCTCCAAATCTTCCCACATTTTTCATTTTTGTGTAGCGCAGAATATTTTCAATCTTGACTTGAAAATTTACAAAGCTGTAGATCTTGATTTTATCTACGTCTAGATTTTTTTTTAAAATGAAACACAAAAATACGAATTCAAGTTTTTTCGGAAACCGAGCTACATGTAGATCGGCTTCTAGACAGCTATATCCTTTTGCTTACATGATATAGTCGCCAAATGATTCCGCTGCAACGCGGAGTATCTTTCTAGTTATATCTATTGCCAATGGCTCAGCGGTGCACCCTGTCATACATAAGGATGAGGTGCTTGGGAGAGAGTTGACGAAGAGACGTATGAAAGTTGTATCTCAAACAATATACCCCCAACCTGAAAAAGAAACAATGTAAAGTTCGTATTCGCTAAACTATCCAAACATAACACACCAAATACATACAAAGATTATGCATCTGCCCATTTATTTGATGAGTGTGCTGTCAGCCTTGAGATACAATGTGTATATATATACATACAAACCTCATTGGAACTCCTCTCCTACTTAATTAGTTGTTTTTTGACCATTGATTAAATTGGTATGGTGTAGAAAGCAAACAATGCCTTTTTTTTTTATGCCCGTGGGACCTGCTAGCTAGCCACTTGAGTTTCTTAGGCAGTTTAATTTGGTACCTGCAATTAGGCGCCTATATATACTAGTCCCTACCTACAACTTCCATCATACACAATCATCACCTCTAACCCCATCCGTTGACAACAGTAAAAGCCAGATCATGCATCTGACTCTGTCCTTCATCGGATAGTATGCATAGCTAGTCCCTTTTATTTTGGGGTGCATGCATCTGGATTGACGAAAACTCTCTTAATTGAGGGGGTGTCTTTAGCAAGATTAACATACATGCGCATATTATATCAATTGAGGAGAGCCCCAGCTGAGAGATGATTAGCAAGATGCTAACTAGATTGTCCAGTTTGCTTCGGTCGATAATTAACCCTCTAACTACTTTTAATCAGCTGACAATGCATCGAGACTGCAAAAATAGACGCAAGGTGTTTTTTTAATGGAGAAGTGGCATGCATGTATGCATGTATGTATAGTTGGTATATCCATTTCAATCAAATCTTGGCCTTGGCGGACCCCCTTGAGAAGTATAGTATTGAGCTAGCTAGTGCAACATTACTAGCTAATAGGAGGTAACATGTCGCAGTCAGTGCCAACTGGGCAGCACGCACGCATTATGTGTGTGCAGTGGTAGCTAGTATGCACACAATTTGTTGCATACGCATGGAGGAAGTGACAGCCTAATTAGTTCCCCAATTCGGATGGAATTCCCTGTACACTAGTAGTGTAGTAGCTATCATTGTATTTATTTATTTTCCAGTTGAACCCGATGTAGCAGCTAGGAGCATTAAGATGTGTGTGTAGATCTTTCAGAAACCTAAAGTATTTTTTCGTTGGAGGATTAGCACAATTTTGACCTGATATGAAAAATATGCTGCGACTTAATGTATGACTTCGGTGACACCCATGTATCAACTCTAAAGACAGTTGTTCAATCACGGAAAAAAAAATGCATCCAAACATATATGGGGATAGTAGGTTTAGCATGAACCTAGGATAAGTTCTGGCTGGGTGCAAATAGGAGCCAAGTAGTACAAGAACTAACTGATTTGTTAGTACATATACCAATTGTTTTTAGTCCAAAAGTGCAGCGGGAATCATCAATAAAGATACGCCAGATTTTAACGTCGAAAAGCCCTCAACTAGAGGGAAAAACCATGTGTCGAAGCCAATTTTTTTTTTATTTTCTCACTATTATTAAATGCGGGGTGCAAAAAGATCTTCTCTAGCACTAACCCCTTATATCGGATATCATAAATGTTAGTTGCAACATCAAGATTTGTGACACAACTAGTACATGCTGAAACAATCCCATCAAATATGGTTAAACCACATATTGAAGGAGACAAAGATTGTGGATCTCGACTTCACAATCATGTGGTGAATAATTGGTGTTTGATCTCAAACTCCTCCTTCAAGTTCTTTGCATTTCCTTTTATTTTTGTTTTCTTTCTTCTCCAATGAAAACTAACATGTTATTGTTTTTCACTCCATCTAGTGATGGCTTAACATCCCGTCCCTCACTTGTAAAGTCAAAATTGACCCCCATTAAACCTAATGCTAGTGGGCTATTGCACTTGTTTGGACCGTCTAAAATGTTTCAAAATGACCATCTGCTCAAAGCCCACATGAGTATGATACCCGATAAACCGCTTTCCAAGATGAAGCTATACCAGACTGGTTTATTGTTTTGTCGCTGATCTCATAAATTGAGGGTTTGACTTCATGTTTCAGATTTAATTTTCGCTAAAAATTTAGACACCGTAATCTTAATTTAATTGGGACATTTTGAATCTTCATCGAAATTCCATGAGCTCTCGAAATTAAACAAAATCAGTTATGTGGGAAAAAAATACAAAACCTGAATGGAAGTATACGAGAGGAAAATGATCGTCTGAGTGAGGGAATGAAAAAAAAGTATATGGAGAGCATGTGGCATGCCATGGAGGGAGGGAGGTTATGTTGGTCAATTTGGCTTAAGTTATTGGTGAGATTAAGAGAGAGCCAAGAAGAAGCTTCCTCCGATTCCGGTTGGGCTTTGATCCCGACATTTCTTGTTCTCAAATTCTCAATAGACTAATTAAACCCTCCAAGAAAACTATTGTAGACGATGTGTTGTTTGATATTCCATGTGAAGTATGAAGCTTGCATGTGTACATGGTGGTGGTAGTGGCAGTAGTAGTATATTAATATGTCTTCGTTTCAAAAAAAAAAAAAAGTAGAGCGGCACACTGCAACTAACCAAATGGTTAATTTGCATGCTAGGAAGCTTCTTTAGCTTTAGGTGAATTTAATGTTGAAGACGATCGTGCCAAATCATGGATATGAAATGATGCACGCTAATGCCAGTGTGCACACTGGATCTGAGCCCCACATTCCGCATGCATGCTTTACCTTCTGTTATATGAAATGTACCAATGGCCGAGCGAAGTCAATGCCCCACACTGGCTCTGGGCCCCACATTCCGCATTTCTACTAGTTCATGCAGTAGGTCTCTATGCCAATGGCCGAGCGTAGTCTCAGTGCACTGTTATATGAAATTTGCCAATTAGGTTAAGAAATGACATGAAGAAAAATCAACCAAGTGATCTATGCAAGTTGTATCTTAAACAATGGAAGCTCTCACCTCTCCCAACATGCATGATACTGAGACGAAATTGGCATCTGATCCGGCCATGAGTAATTGGTTGGTGAAGGAAGCAAGCACTAACCAGCTAGCCACTTGATTCCACGGATAGTTTATTTTGGGTACGTACTACTGCAATTACTTCCATGTTCTCGTCCTCTACACCTCGGGTGGACATAAGCATGACTTTATTTAAGTCAATATGAGGCAACAGGCAAAAGCGTCAAACAGCAGGCAAGAACACACGAGTAATATATACAATCATGGTAGAACCATGATGATATGAAAAAGTAAAACACCTATGACTTATTCTTGAGTAAATTCCGAGAATAATGCTATCAAACATTTCTATGTTCCGACTTCCGAAAATGTCATAAATCTAGTCGTCCTTCTATACACAAACAAATGAGTGTCCTCGTTCCGAAAATTTCACTTCCATTAGTTGCCCGCTAGCTGACCCTTAACTTGGATGAATAAACTTGTCAGTTACCATCAAACCATTTCAAAAATAAATAAACGTATCCAAATAAAAATCAAAACCAAAGGTACTACTCCATCCATCGACTTTTATAAGACACACAAATTGTTATTTTTATTTTGACCACGTACATAGTACATGAGTGCATCTGTATACAAAATAAGTCTAGATTCACTAATTTTAGTATGTACGTGGTCAAAAATGAAATGACTTATAAAAGTAAACGAAGGGGGTAGAACTTAATCGTCGAAAAGATTAAAAAAAAGATCACATAAGTGAGCAAACGCGGTTCTTTTTCTTTTCTCTAGGAGTCTTTTCTCGTTGGGAAGGTTTTTATGTTTTTGTTTTGATCGATATTTCTTTTTTATACCTATCAAGAGGACTCACTACAATATTTTTCTCGTATAGTTTTTTTTTTGTTCCCTCTACATATCATTACTTAATCAAATCTTTTTTATCCACGTGTAATCGCTAGACTTTTTTTGCGCGTGCCCGTATACTGTTTCATCTCATACCATGCGCACACATGATTATGACGTTGTTAGTAAAAATAAAAAATCTTATAAATATACAACAAAATGCATAATAGTATTTCCACTTTAGACTTAACGGTCAAATAAAGGAAGTGGCATTTTCGGAAGACTACACTCATTTGATGGTATTCTTAGAACGACGACTAATTTGATGGCTTTGTTGGAATTTCCTCCTTATTCTTCTGCAACAAAGCCTTCGGCCGGGAAGAAAGCTAGTTGCGCCGAATCACCACGTCCAGCCTGTCAACAATGAGGCTTGACGCGACCGTGTCAATGGCGGGTCCAACAAGTGAAGGCAAGACCATTGGATTTCACACTGGACATGGAAACGGTTTCGATCACCATCTGATAGCTAACATTCCAATTCCAGTACCACCGGCCATTACTCCGCATCCGCCGAAGATAGTCGAAACAACATGGAACTCCCACGATTGTGCATCAACTCGTCCTCGAACCAGTAAATCGGGCTTGATTGGTGATCCATCACTACTCGGAACCAAACACACTCACTAACGAAGGGGAGACACCATGCATTAGTCAACGCATCTGGATCAACTGAGCGGGGCACACGGAGGTGAAGCCATGAGTCTCACCACCGCCGCAACAAGCCATGAATATCACGAAAGGATAGGAAGAGCCACGTAGCTAGCCAGCCGCCTCCCAGAGAGGAGTGCACCGGCGACAAAAGGAGGGGACCTAGCCGGCGACACATGGATGGTCATGTCGGTACTGGTTGGAATATCCATTTCAATCAACTCTTGGACCCCCTTGAGAAGGTACTCTTAAGCTAGCTAGCTAGCTAGCTAGTGCAACAGACGCTTCTTCATCATCCTGCTTATCATTCGTTACTAATAGGAGATAACATGTCTGCGTCAGTACCAACACATGGATATGGGCATGTCGGTATTGGTTGGAATATCCATCTCAAATCCCGACCCTCGTGGACCGCCTCTAGATCGAGCCTACTGTTTATTAAGCTAGCTAGCTAGTGCAACATACGCTTCATCATGCATGCATGCTTATAATTCGTTGCTACTAGTAGGAGATAGCATGTCGTCGTCAGTACCAACTGGCCACGCCACGCTAGCGATTATATGTGGCAGTTCCCAGTTCTGACGTCCAATGCAGCAGGCTGTCTCCGGGAAATTGGGGGGCCCCGGGGAAGGAAGGTAGAATGCTGCCCCAAATTTTGGAAAATCGGCATAAGGATGTACACTCGTATAGGCGCTTAAGGATGCGCTTGAAGGACAATAGCATAAATACAATTTTCAACCAAGCGTTATCAAACGCAAGCGTTGGTGCTAAGAGCATCTCCAACGCGCCCATCCTTTTAGGGTCCGGTTGTGTCCCCATTTCATCCGTTTAGGTCACCAACTTGTCTAGTCTTTCCAAACTATCGAACCCAACGGGGTGACCCATTTGGTCCGTCCTGGTTATTTTTTTCTCATTTGTTAGTCATTTCCCAATTTCATCAAAATAACAAGCATCTAGAGGATAAATCAAGCATAGAACATTGGAATCAAGCATAAATCAAATGGAAGAGAATGTCGTGCCGGCATAGAACATAGTACCCAAACGAATTGTGCCATGCAAGACCCTGTTTGCTTCAGCCATTGTTCATGCACAACACAAAATCGAGATGATCAAGCATCTCGTTCCAGAAAGTAGGCTTGCTTCTTCTTGTACCAAGCCCTCTTCTTTGGGGGCAAGGTGCTCAAGTCCATGGTCATGATCGGCGCCTATTGAGTTTCTTTCGGAAGCTCGACTTCCTCGGCCCTAGACTGGGAATTGGTCTCATCGATCTCGAACTTCTTTTTTTGGAGCTCGAATTAGTTCTTGTCCCTCTCCTCTCTCTCCCGACGCTTCTCTTTGTCCCTTTTATCCATGGTGTTATCGCCCTTTTGGGTTATCAACACCTTCAAGATGCCTTGCAAAAAATGGTTGAAGCATCACGCTTCAACTCCATCTTAATGCTCTTGTTCCCCTTTGGCGTCTTGTCACTTGGGGGATCAAGGTCGGCCACTATCAGATCAGCCCCAGCATTTTGAAGTTGGGATATGAGCTCCTTCCACTTGGCATAGTCCTTGAGCTCATTCCAACAATGGGTCGAGGTGAATGCATTGCCCCAATGTTAGTACTTTAAGCATTCCAATGCTTGAAGAACCTAAATCATAAATTGTAACTTACAAGAAATGCATAGGAGCAAGTAAGAAATATGCATAGTACAAGTGAGGGGAGATCATACCAAGCCCTGCACCCCAATGCTACTCATAGGCCGGCCAAGAACATGATCATAGGAACCGGTAAACTCGCTACATTCCAATTGGATGAAACTCCCTCTCTTGTTTAGAGAGATAGTTCATTCCGGTCATTTGCAAATCGCACCTTCCCTATGAGCCATTGCTCATGGAAGTAGGAATGGAAATTGTTCCAAAAGATCGCCCCTTTTTCTCGGCCCCCTTGCTTGCATCTTGTCCCATCTCGATCCATGCTTGGAAAAGCAACTCGTCCTCACATTGCGTGAAGGTCTTTGGCCCGACGAAAACGTGCTGGCGCCTCTATTGTGTCATGGCTTGGCGTGTGATACGTCTCGAACGTATCTACTTTTCCAATCACTTTTTTTGTTTATTTCCTATAATTAACATGATTTCGATCAAACTAACACGGACTGACGTTGCTTTCAGCAGAATTACCTTTGATGTCTATTTTTTGTGCAGAAATCAACTTTTCGAGAATATTTCATGAAAATTATTTTCCCATGGAAGATTCCCGAAGCCAGAAGGGCAGCTGGAGGGGGGTAGGGAACCAGGCATGACCCCCCCTCCAGGTCACGCCTACAGGTCCTAGGACCACCCCAGGCCTATCCTTTGGTATTTACGTCGCTTTGTCCTAGAAGTGGAGAACCCCTTAAGGATTTTCCCAAATACGGTTCACATTTGGGCGACGGGGCTGTGCTCCCAGATGTAGGCCCTCTTGGGTCCGATCTAGATCCGACGGGCTTCGTCTGTGCTCTCGCCTGTGTGGACGTCTGGCGGTGTGCTCCCTTTTTCTGGATGTGGCAAGGCGAAGGCGCTAGACTCGGGCCAGGCGGTCCACTGTCCGACGGCTGTATGGCAGACCCATCCTCAATCTGCGGGTTGCGAGCGGCACAGAGGCGTTTGTGTCCGCGGTTGCGTGTCACATGTCTGACTCTCGCCTATTATCATCGCCATCCGTGCTCAGGGACTGTTCGAAACCGTTGTGCTGGTGTCAGTTGCTGCACATGTGCACATCTTATACGTCGGGGCGGCGGTTCCGTAAGGTGGACCGTGCAGCCGTCTCTCCAGCGAGCGGCGTGCGGTGGTGATAGTTCTATCCTTGGTTGTAGGGTTGGTGAGGAGCGGAGGACGGGGGATCCTAGGGTTCACGGCGGCGGCAAATGCGACTCCCAGATCGCGTTCTAAAGGCTTGGCTTGACGACAGTGGGTGGTCCAAGGTACCGAGTTGTGGCGAAGGTTTTTCTGGGCGAAATTTCCGTGCTCCGGCGCCTACGACAGCGATGCTTGCAGGTGTCGTAACCCTCCTGGGGCGTCTTTGTGGTCACCTTCCCCGTGTTAGGGTTCCGGGTGAAAACCTTTGATCGGTCTCGACGACGGCATGTTGCGTCGTCACATCTTGGGTGAGTTGTCGTGGAGCCTCGTACCTATCGGTCTCATTCCGGTCTATTTGGCCGGCAAGTTTGGACCATGTATCGAGGCCCTTCCGGCGCTAGCATGGCGTGTTCTCGGCGGCCTTCTATCTCATACATGTGACTATTTCTCCATCTCTATCCATCCTCGTTGGCTGCCATCGGGATCGACGCTCCATGGACCGGAGCGGGACATAGGCGGCCGTCTCCGGCGACAATTTGGTGGATGTGGTGTGACTAAGTCCGGTTGTTTCACGTGGAGGCTTGGCGACACCTCTAGCTAGTCATCTCGGGTGTTTCGTCGCGATGAGGACACTCCTTATTTATTTTTTATCTGCGATCTGTTTTAAGAGAGTGTTCTCATCACCTTGTATTTGTTTGGTCATGTGACTTTATTTACAAAGCGGGGCGAAAGCCTGTTTTGAATGGATCAATGATGAAATGGCATGTCGTTGAAAATAGTAATGCCTCGGTTTCAAAATATAAGACTTAGTCAAATAATATAATTCTATCCAAATTTATAAAAAACATAAGAAATTATTAATGCTCCTCACGACTTCCTTGATGTCCTCTATGATGGTCATTGCTAGCTGACGGTCACCACCCCTCCCCCCCCCCCGGTTGATTTTACGACCAGCACAGTGGCACCTGCAGTTGTCACACGGGAGTGAGGAATGGTGGGCCCACGAGGGGGCGGACGCTTTACCTCCTGACTGTCTGCATGATCACCCGGGAAGGTGGTGTTCTGCTCTACGATGGTGCTGAGTGCTTGAAAGGATCTCGTGAACCACGTCGCTTGCCTCACGGTAAGAGCAAGGACAATAGTATAGCCGGTTGTTGGCTATAAGACAATGACATGTCATCTATAGCGTACCTATAGCCAATATGTTTAATAATTAGCTATAATGATGTGCTACTTTATCAATGCATAGCCCACTGCCACTCACATAGTGCCTAGGAGCACACAGTACAGCATGCTATTGCATGAGAGCCCGCTTTTATTCCCTCTCCTATTCTCTCTCCTCCAACTAAGCACAAATATATTAGTTAAATGCTTACAGCCCGCTGACGGTATCTTATTGTACTTGCTCTAAGCGGCCTCAACGGGCACAACGACATCCACTATAAATGGCCGAGAAAGTTAGTCCTGAAAAACACGTTTCTAGTCCAATTAGGGGATACTGTGTGCACCCCTCCCGATTCTAGATGTTGACAATGGTGCATTCAACGGGCCTGGACAATTTTAATGCAAACTAGTTTCTGTTCCACTCTAAAAAAAATGACAAATCCTAATAAATGCGAAGGATTTCAATTCACTATCTCTAATATAGATTTTTTTTAATCTTTGCACAACCTAAAATATAGAATATTTCGCACTGGATTTTTTCACACAGTTAGAGGTTATCATTATCCACATTTAGAAAAAATGCAGAATTTTCTAAGACATAGAAATATCATTTTTTGAATTTTTTTTAAAAAAGGAGCTACATGGAGCCCGTCCTCCAACTTCAAAATGACCACTCCTCGCTACTTAATCATTTGCGTTTTTCCTCTAAAAAAACTTATTTATTTGCATTTGACTTAAAAAATAAGAATTGTCCTCTAATCCGGCCATTGATTGATTGGTTCATGAAGAAATCACTAGTTGAAACAAGGGCATTAGCCCCCGGTCGTGAGGAGCTCTAGTCCCGGCTGAGCACCCGGGACTGCTCAGTCGGGACTAGAGGCCCCCCTCTAGTCCCGGGTGGCTTACGACCCGGGACAAAAAGGAGGTCATGTGGCCTCTGGCAGAGTTTCTGGTCGAGGAGGTCTAGTCCCGGTTTGTACTAGGACCCGGAAAAAAAATTGTCCCCACGTGGCAGCCTCCTGGCTCAAGCTTTTTTATTTTTTAAATTATGATCAATAATACAAAAATATATATTTAAATAATAAAAAATCAGAAAAAATACATATAGCATATCAAAATGTTCATAAAAGAAATATCTATCTAAGAAAAATATACTTTATATTTTATGATAATTCAACCGGGACTATAGCCCGTCTATTCGTTTACATGGAGATCGATCTATCTAACCGGGACTGGAGCCCGTCTATTGACATGAAGATCTAACCGGAACAGCGCCCGTCTAAGAGATCATATCCGGGACTAGAGCTCATCTAGATGTCATTGTATTTTCCTAAACTGCTTATGACATCATCCATCGGAAATCTCGCAATTTCCTCTTAAATTGCTAGAAAACGCTCCTTTGGTTGCAGCTTCTTCCGTATTGTATCCAAATAGAAAAGAAGGAGATCAAAATGAATATCAATGATCATAACAAAAATTATGAATGACACTTAACACAACTGATGTTAATAAAATAAAATTGTGAATATATTTGAAAATTATGAATCATGTACTTCTAAAAATGTCGCTCAGTTCCACTCACCGACCTCCTCGTGAATCCACTCACAAACGAAGTATCCACACAAATTACTCCCCATTTGCTGCCTCTCGCACTTTACGAGAATACAATTCAATAAAATATAATCAAGCATGATATAATGGTATTGAAATTAGATTAAAGAGATGTGAGGAGCTAGCTCGTACTACCTACCGTGATATGACAAAAACTAAGTTTCTCTTTAAATTCATCATGTGTCCTCTTTAAATTCATCATGTGTCCTTTTCTTCGGGTTTCGCTAATGAGTCGTAGATTTCAACTCTTCTGTTGTCAACTTGAATGATTAGCAGAATGTAATGGAAGTTGCCCACATTTATATACGTATGTAACTCATCAGTTACACTTAACATCGAGTAAGGAAAAATTGATGTGTGTAAAAGGAAGTAACACTCTTACTCGAAGCTGTAAGGAAACATTATCGTCTTTTTGTAATGTTGTCTCTATATGAACCTTAGCAATTTATCCTCCATTTCCTTGGCGAAGTTCAGGAGAAAATTTCATTAATTCGCATTGGTTCAACGAACCTAATGTCATTGATTCCTTTCAGGTCACATATATGACTCTTCATTCTACATAATATCGTAGTGAGCATAATTTACATGCAATGAACGAGTTGAGCTAGAGACTGTATTATAGAAATAAATGAACTGAATCACTTATAGACAATAGGTACTGACGAGACTCAAGTTAAGGGCGTCAAGCGTGTATAACATATGGAGTTCTTCAATATAAATGTGTACCTGGTCTCGACCTATGTAATGGTCTTCTGTTACTTTCATAAAGATAATGGTTTGCCCTTCCTTTGTGGCTTCCAAGTACCAGTCATGCAGTCTTCGCCTTTGTGTTGGTAGAAGCTTGATCTGATCCGGTGGCACCAGAGACTTCTCGTATTCCTAATTCCATACTTCTGCATCCAACATGGGATATCTCCTCCTTGCAGTTGAGATATATTTATAAAAGTGTCTGCAGCGAATCCCGCCGCGGAGGCCTTATCAGTGGGTAACACCTTGAGCGGGGAGATCGACTTTTTTGAAACAAGTCAAGATTGCTAAGTCCCTAACTGAATTTTCTGAAACAACATTTTTGCAAAACTTTGGAAGTTGTTTTCTTGTGGTTTTGGTTCAAATTTGGAAATGCAACTTTGCCATTGGTGTTCACTAATGTGTGTACTAACATAGGATGCCTTTGGTTGGCTTCTAGAAGGTCCAGTGGGGGATATTTTTTGAGTGAGAAAAGAGGGGGACAGTGAGGTGAGGAACAGGGCCTGCCACACTGTGCATGGCCACTGTGGCCATGCCACGCCATGTCCACACTCTCCCTCGACATATTGAGCATGCCACGGAAACCCCACACCTCCCTGACACCATCCCACGTCTTTGCACATTGTGGACACGAACCAGGGCGCGCTCCCGTGCCAAACCCGACACCCCGAGGCCGCCCCCATGCCACTGCCCTCGACGCCGCGAGAAAAGACACCTCCGACGCCCCCACTTCGCCACTAACTCCCCCGCACCCCACACACCCACCTCGACCAACCGATTGACCCCAAGAGCCCTCTACGAGGGAAAATAATTCTATGAGACCTGGTCTACAAAATCACCCCCGTAGACCAACTCCAGCAATTGACACGTAGGCATGCATGCAGTTTAGATCTAAAAATAGACATTCGAATTTTGTTATTTTTCTCTGACCTGCCTACGTGTCAATTGCTGGAGTTGGTCCACGGGGATGATTTTGTAGACCAGGTCTCATAGAATTATTTTCAGCCCCACGAAGCTAAACTTCCCCCCGTCCACCGTGCACGCACCGGCAAGGTGCAGCTCGACCCCGCGGTTCCCACCCCTCCTTTTCGCCTCCGACGAGCTTCCCGTAGCCGTACCAACCCCCCTGACAACTCCCCGTGCTCGCGCTTGTGCATGTTCGCCGCCGCTGATGGTGCAGATCTTGCACTCGTCGGCAAGGGGAGGTTGTAGCACAGCTGTATGAAGTTTTCCCCTTAGTTAAAAACCAGGGTTATCAATCCAGTAGGAGAAAGAGAATCCTCAGAAGGTTGATACCACTGACGGTGGTGCTGGCGCTTCACCGGTGTCAGCAACAACGTGGAACCTGCACACAACACAACCAAAATACTTTGCCCCAACGGTACAATGAGGTTGTCAATCTTACCGGTCTTGCTGAAAACAAAGATTAGACATATAGTGTGGAAAACAGTGTATGCTTGTAGTAAGTAAAGAAAGCAGGGAATTTGTTGTGGTTTCTTTAACAGTGTGGAAAAATGGATCGGGGTTCATAGTTTCACTAGTGGTGTCTCTCCATAAAGATACCATGCTGGGTGAACAAATTACAGCTGGGCAATTGACATATAGAGGTTGCACCGTAGTGCACAATATAACATGAAGATTACTATGACATTTAGTGCGGGCATTACAACAAGATACATAGACCGACATCTATCTGCATTTATGAATAATAATCCACCCTCAGGTTATCATCCGAACCCCCTTAGGTATTAAGTTGCAAGCAACAGATAATTGTATTAAACAAAGTGTGTAATGTAAGCAATGATTATGCACGCGGGCACTGTCACCGTTGTTTTCTCCCTAATGGCAAGAACACATCCCCCCTTCACGTTTTTGTCACTCGAGAAAGGCAACAAGGAGGCATGAACCCACTATCGAGCATAAATACTCCCTCTTGGATTCACTAGCAACTACTTGGCCAAAATAACCACTAGCAACGGAGAGCATGCAAGATCGCGAATACCATATACAATAAAGACTATAATCAACTTGGCATAAGGTCAATATTAATGGGATCCCAGCAAACACAGCATATAAAATTACATAAGATCAATCTGGATCATGATAGGCAGCTCACGAGATCTAAACATGGAGACATATAAGGAGAAGACAACCATCTAGCTACAACTACGAACCCGTAGTCCAAGGATGAACTACTCACGCATCACTCCGGAGGCAGGCATGGTGATGTAGAAGCCTCCGGTGATGATTTCCTCTCCGGCAGGGTGCCGAAAACACCTTTTAGAACCCCCTTGATCTGGGGTTGCCGGTGACGGCGGCTGCGGAACTTTTTCGGGGATTTTGATCAGGTACTTAGGGTTTTCCATCCGGGGGGCTTAAATAGGCGAAATGGAAAAGGCCGTGGAGGCCAGGGCCCCCCACACCCATAGTTGGCGCGGCCAGGGGGCGCGCCACCCTATGGTGTGGCCCCCCTGCTGCCCCTCTTCGACTCCTCTTCGGTCTTCTAGATGCTTCCAGGGAAAATAGGACTTCCAGGCTTCGAATTTTCCAATTCCGAGAATATTTCCAGAACAACTTTTCTGAAACTAAAAAACAGCAGAAAACAGGGAACTGACTCTGTGGCATCTTTTTAATAGGTTAGTCCGGAAAATCGATAAAAATGACATAAAGAAGGGAGAAAACATGTAGCAATTGGCATAATATCATCATGGAGCATCAGAAATTAGGGATACGTTTATGACGTATCAGCCGCCATCTACCTCGCCGCCGCGGTTACTCTGTCGCTCGCCGCCGTCTAGAGTCGCCACCGTCGCCGAAACCCGCGCCCCTCAGTTTCCCCGAGCACCTGCGTCACCCACGGCCTCACGCCAGCCACCCTCGAGCCCCCACGGTGAGCTATCAATGTTGCCCTTGTTTCCCCGTTGCGTCGGTGAGAGAGAGAAGAGAGAGAGGAGGGAGACGACCCGTGACCGTCAATCCGCGAATCAACGGCTCCAGTTGAATCCGCCCCGTTCTCGCGTTTTGACCACGCGCGCGTGCGTTGGGCCGCGCTGCGTGCTAGTTGGGCCGTGCAGTAGGAGATCCAGCCCGCGCCGCTATGTGTTTCTTTTCTTTTAATTTTTGGCAGAAACTAGTATGTTACTTTTGGCATGTTAAAAATAGTTTGTGTGAGAATTAAATTTCACCAAAATTACTGCAGCTAGCTAGACTTGTTCTTAACCACGTCCAACTTGTAGATTTCGATTTGGTTGGTTACTTTTGCAATAGTATAAAAAATATTAGAGAGTATCTGTCAGACCATTTGGTGCATAAATTTTTGTGTATGTATCCAAATTGTTCAAATCAAATTGTTTTGAGTAGCCCCTGAGTGGATCTATCATTAGGACTTGACCTTGGATAAAGTAGAGTTAGCAAACGGAAATGCCATTCATTTTGGTAAAGGGCTAGTAGAGTTTTCTAGGATTTTTAGAGGGACTTTAAAAATTTATTTATGGTGTGGATCCAATTGGATGAGCTTGTGTGTGATTATATCTATGTGATCCTCGCTTGGATTAATTTTTAGAGCTCTAGATTATTTTTGGCATGCATAACTAGATTTTGCACTTTTCTGGTTTTATTAAATCGTGTGCAAATAGTTTTGATTAAATGTTTGTTTGTTTGAAACTTGTTTTCTAGCATGTATAGATGTTTCTCTCTATGTTATTGGGATTGTTTTCTTGCAGTACTAGTATGATAGGAAGTGTGTGCTTGTTTGGAAAACAAATGGAAATAGATGTAGACTAGATTTGTTTTCTAGTATTTGATTGAATAGATTTTTGTGAGCTAGTCTTGTTATGTTTAGTGCCTAAGTTTTGATGTGGTTATGTTTAGTCCAGTACCATTTTGGTACTGATATTGTGATGTTTTCATATCTGTTAGCTTGCACTTTGATTTATAGAAAAGCATATGTAGCATTGCTTGTTTGTTACACTTTGTTGTTTTCACTAGTATGATTAGATGTGTGATGATTTGGGTAGATTGTTATTTTGTCAAGTGACACCAGAGGCATTGTGACCTCTCAATTCTTTGGTATATTAGTGGTCCCATAACCCACTAGTCCCATTGAATTTTTGGTTAGGGATGCAAATCCCCTACCATACACTTCTTTGCTAGTAGCATAGAATTTTATATGTGTGTTTAACATTTTCCACCAAGGAAACATAGATGTTTGATTGAAGTGTTTAGTATTGTTTTGTGACTCTTAGTATGTTTAGTTGTGGTGCATTTGTTGACATGGTGTTCCCTTGGGAATATCATGTTAAGGAGTGATTGATTGTTGTTTGGATTATTTTTGAGTATTGTTTGCAAATAGAAATATTTTCCTTGTGTTGGTAAATTGTGTGGATACAAATTCCTTGAGTGTTCGGATTTTTTAAAGTGTTTAGTTGATCTTGTATGGAGTTCATAGCTACTGGTTGTATAGAATGTCACCTTGTTGCTTGTTATTTGATTGTTAGAAGAGCATGATTTATTAGACTTGGTTGTTTCTTGTTAAGTAGTTGTTTTCATAGAATTATTTTAGTATATTTGTTTACTATCATGTGTAAGGTGTATGTGTTGTTAGTAGGTATTTATATTCATGCATTGCTTGTTTGGGAAAATTCATCCTTGTAGTGTGGTTTGCTTCTCTAGTATTGAACTAGTGTCACCACTAGATTTTATGAGTTACTCTAATATTGTTGTTTTTCTATTTTATGAGTGTGTGTTTATCCTAGATTGTTGAGCATGTTTTCACTTCTGTTATTATGACTTTACTCTTGAATTACTAGTGGTTATTAGTGTAGAATACTTTATTTTTTATAGCATGCTTGTGTAGCAAATCTTTCATACTAGTATGCTATTAGTGGTCCCTTGTTATTATGCTATTTTTTAGCTTTATTACCTCTTGTGATTCTTGTGTTTTAGAATTTGTGTTATGACTTGTTACAATTGATTGATCCACTAGTTTGTTTGGTTATATTTATGATTGAGTGACTCCTTAGTCTTTGTGTAGATATAAGCATAGTCAGTAACTAGCTTGTTCATCTGTGGTTTGCCTTGCTGTTTGGATTTGTCTGATTAATTATTTTTAGCATGAGTACTGTACTAGTGTTATTGCTGTGTTTAGTACTACCTTGTTATCTATGCTTTGAGTTAGTGGTAAACTTATTTGGTGATGCTTTCTTGTGTTGTTGTTAGTACCCACTGCCATGGGTATGGCTTTGAATGATTGTTATTACCTTAGTAGTCTCGCCCTTGTGAACACAAGCTATTTTTAGCTTCTTAAATGTCTTGGTATGAGAGTGGTACACCCACTCAACCTCTGATATTTAGGATGTGGAATATGGTTTCCCAACCATAAGTATTTTAGCAATAGCTTTTGTACCATGAGTGTTTGTGAGGAAGTTTCCTCGATAAATTTTTGAGTGATTGCGCTAGTATACGTTTTCTTGCTATATGTGTTGCTTTGTACTATTGATTGCCTTCTTTGGAATGAGGAATATGGAAAATACCATGCATGGATAGGTGTGGAAACTTTCTCAAACATGAATCTATATCATTTTCCATATCACATCCATATCACAACCATATCACAACGCGTCATGTTGTAATAACTGTTAGACATACAATGTTTACTCTAGGACGAGCATTATTTCTAACACACGGGAAAGAATTGTGTTATTCGAGATTGTAGGAAAGAGTTTTCTAACAAGACCATTGTACATTACTTGCACGTTCCCCGAGATATGACCTCTTGAACTGTGATAACTTTTGAAGGAAAACTCCGATTGAGATGAAACCAATTTTGTTTGAAAGATCACTCTGAGAGCTACCCAACCTCGACATGATATATTGGAATCAGGAATATAGAAAATACCATGCATGGAGAGGTGTGGAACCTTTCTCTAACATGAACCGGTATCATTTTACATATCTCATCCATATCACAACCATATCACAACCATATGTAAGATCCCCCAGAACCACTGTTCAAGGACACCTCCGATATGCATATGAAAGTATAGTATGGGCACCTAGACACAAAGGTAAATTATCTAGATAGTGCAACTAAGGTGAATTTACCTATATGACAAGGAAAGCAACTAATGCAACTAGTAAAACAATAAATGCAACAAGTACAAGTAAGTAAAAGATAAGGGAACGAGATAACCGATAGGAAGCACACGGAGACACGATGTATTCCCGAGTTCCTCCTTGTTAAGGGAGTACGTCTCGTTGGAGGGGTGTGAGCTCGCCACGAAGGCCTACTCAACGCCACAAAGGCCTCACCCTATTCTCCGATGAACTCCGCCACAAAGGCCTAGTTCACCTTCCACTATTGATCCCCTTTGAGGCGGGAATCGATTCCTTTACAAACAACTTGGGGCACACACCCACAACCAAATTGGGGGCTCCCAACACTTCTTGAAACACAAAAGAGTAGCAAGATGCCTAGGTTCTCCACAGGAGGAAACCCTAGGCTAGATCCCTCAAGCAAATGAGAGGGGAAATAAAATCCGGTTGGTGAAGATGTAGATCGGGTCCTTCTCCTTCAATCCTCCAAAGATCAAGGCTTTTGGGTGGAGGGATTGGGAGATCTAGCAAGGTGGGTGAGCTCTAGCAATGGGGACTTCAATTCTGGACAAGCTAGCTGGAGGTAGGTGGAGGGGAGGGGTATTTATACCCCTCATAAAGTTTGGAGCCGTTGGAGACGATTCTGACAAACTCACACCGGAGACTCCGGTGTAAAGGCCGGAGACTCCGGTCTGAGTTTTTCGCAGAGGGGCCAGTCCGGAGACTCCGGACACATTCCGGTAAGTCTCCGGAGTAGCACCAGGGGTTGACACCACTTGCTCCACCTCTTGATTCTTCAGCATGAGTACCAGTCCGGAGACTCCGTGGTGCAGGGCCGGAGACTCCGGTGTAAAACATCAAAGGGGCCTTTGTCTTCACTCAGAGGCTGTCTGGGGGTCAGCGAGGCACGCAACCAAGAGCCAATCCGGAGACTCCGGTCAGTCTCTGGTAATATTCCGGAGTGGCAGCAGGAGGTGACACCACGCATACAACTTTGCAGAATTCGCAGATGAGTACCAGACCGGAGACTCCGGACATATTCCAGTAAGTCTCCGGTGTGGCACCAGGAGGTGACACCTCTTTCTCCCCACGGCTGGTTTCACAAACAATCCCCAGACTGGAGACTCCGGTGTGTTTCCGGTAAGTCTTCGTTATGAGTCTAGTGAGTGACACCAGAAAATCCAGCACACCAAACTCTTTGCCATTTTGTGTATCTCACTTCTACCATTGTAAATATGAGTTATAAGCCCTGAAAAACATCAACACACTTAAGGATATACATGTTGTTAACAAACACCAAAACAAGATGATTTAAGCGTGTTTGCACTTTCAATCTCCCCTTTTTGGTGTTTGATGACAACATACATATTTGCAATAAAATCACACCTAGGCTATGTTTGTAAAAGATAGACGGGCTTACGAACACTTAAGTCGTGAGTTCCCCCTATATTTTACAAACAATGCCCTCTACACCAACTACTAGTAAACAAAATACATACATGTATATAGAAAATAGATAAAACAATATAAAGCATAATAGGATAGATAGCTTCACCACGTAGTCTCACCACACACACATAATATCCAGTTTACTAGGAAATCAAATCAACTAAGATAAAGGGAACACAAGTCATAAAAGCAAATGAAGTTCAAAGACTTGTGTTCCGAAGCAAATCAAATCAAAGCAACTACGATAACGAGAAGACAACTTCTTCTCCCCCTTTGGCATCGAGACACCAAAAAGGGCAAAGAGCTAGCACGAGACCAAGGCATCATTCATCCTCCTCATAGTCATCATTATCCTCGTCGTCGACACGGTCCGTCTCTTCTCCATCATCATCTTCAGTGTCCTCTTCCTCCTCATCACCATCATTAAAGAACTCTAGATCCTCATCATCATCTTCCTCAGCTTGCTCCTCCACATTCTCCTCTTCCTCGGTCATATGGGCCTTGCCCCGGTTGGTCGAAGAGGAAGGAGCTGAGGTAACCTCCTCGAAGTCACCCCATGGGAAAATTTCAGTGTTCCAGTTCTCAAAGGAGGCAGTCACGGACGCGGTGGGAGGAGTAGGAGGAGTACCAATAGGAGGAGTAGCTCCAAGCCCAGCGGTCCTGCAGCTTGGAGATCATCTTCTTCAGCTCACGCCTCTCCTTATAGGCCACATGATTCTCCTTATGCACTGCAACTGTCATGCACTGAATGTTGCGCTGAAACCATGACAACTTCTTCATCTCATCCCGTGTCTCCTCCTTGCTAGAACGGCGAGAGGGAGGATCTGCATTCTTCCTCCTGGACCTAGGAGCAACCTCAGCATCACCCATGGGGGTGTCAGTGTCATCACGGCGAGAAGAGAGAAGCTGAAGGGAACCAGCTGCGTGCACAGTCTCACACTCCAAACCCTGAACCTCATCAAGAATAAGCATCATCACATATGGAGCATATACTGGAACCTTCTTGATCTCAATCACAGCAGAGTACATTTCCTCCTTGATGAAATGCATGACGTCAATCTCAAACCCCTCACAGTCTGGACCTGCTGAGTGACACTTGAAAGGCTGGTAGAGTAAGTTGACAACACCACTGCGAATAGCATCCACATTGCCCGCCTTGGGAGCAATGTTGTTGCGGAAGAGGCGGAGACATATGTTGTACACTCTCCTGAGATTCCTACCAGTGCTAGTACTTGAGATCTTATCGTACATAGGAGCCATCCTCTTCTTATTGTATGCCACGCCATGGATATGAATACGTTTGCCGCTATTGTCACCCCAAGGGTAACCAAGCAGCTCAGCCATCCTCCTCATGGAGGACTCACACTGTAAGGACCCAGTCATCCAAGTATGAGGAACATCCTCCTCCTCACCAAAAGTGACCGTGGCAAACAACTGCTGAACTGCTGTAACATTGTAGTTCTGCTAAATACCAACAAGATGCTTAAGTCCAAGCTTCCTCGTGATCCACACGGCCTCCTCAAAGTACTCAGAACTGCCGAGAGCATCCAAGTCAAGAACTTTCTGGGGACACACAGGCTGCCTGAATTTGGAGTAAATTTCCCTCTGAATGAGCTCAGACTCCCTCCACCAATAGCAAGAACTCTCAGCAGTGCATGCCATAGTGAAGAATGTCTTGGGCCTCATGATCTTGTACCCCCTCTTGCTCATGGAAGCGACGGATGTGATCCTATCATACCTGGCCTTCTTCGCTACTTCACGACTTTGTTGCCTTTCCCTATTAAGAGCTTCCTCTTGACGATGCTCACCAGCCAAAGTACTCCTCTAAGAAACCCTCCCAGTTTCGAGGTCGGTGATGAGGTAATCACGAGACTGACCACGTGACTTCCTTGGCTTGACATTTGGATTTGATGCGGATGCCTTGGACCTCTTCCCTAAAAACACAATCAGCCAAACAAACAAAAACAGAGAGCAAAGCAATAGTGAGCATACATGTCCCAATGTGGAGGCAGAAATCAGACAGATGCAGTAAAATAGGTTCTGGAGAATTCACACCGGAGTCTCCGGTCTAGCAGACCGGAGTCTCCGGACCAACAACGGAGTCTCCGGACTGAAAGACCGGAGTCTCCGGACTGATTCCAGATCTGAGACATGAATTGAACACAACCTACTCTAACTGGTTTCTAGATGTTTTCTACAGGTGGAAAACATACTAGGGTGGTTCTAACAGCAATTAGAGGGTACCATTCTCCCAAAACCAATATCTAGAACAAGATCTAAAGAATATAAGAAAAACAATATGGGAGAGGGTACCCTTGCCACCCAAGTCTGCCATGGAGGCTCCCACGGAGGGGAGGAGTGAGAGGGGGTCGAGGGAGACAGATTCCGGCGGTGGAAACCGGCTGGAGAGGAGTTCTTGGCGTCGGCGGCGGCGCAGCAGCGGTTTGGGGGCGGGGGGGGGAGTGTGGGATGAAAACCCTAACTTCCCCGAGCCCCCCTTTTTTATACTGCCAGACCCCACACCAGAGTCTCCGGTCTAAACACCGGAGTCTCCGGACAGGCCGAAGATTCCGGTGTGGCAGACCGGAGTCTCCGGACCACACACAGAAAATCCCAAGGAAAAAAACAGGACATGTATGAAGCAAATGAAACTTGTTTGTTTGCAAAGTTTGGGCTTAGAAGATAAAACCAATAGCAAGGAGGGAATCTTATACTCAAGGAAAGCGAGAAATCATTTGAACATCAAATTTTTGAGTATATCATCCAAAATGGTCATAAAACTCTCAAAGGTCAAAAATAAGCCCAAATAAGAACCAACTCTTCAAAGAAGAGGTTGGTGGCCTAAGCCACCATGTAAGAGATCATGGTATGTCACCGCGAAGATATATCTTGGGTACATTGCCAATTCTCGACATTGAAGCTCACAATTCAACATTAGAAAAAGAGAGATAACAATGAATTTTATTTGCTATGGGCATAATGGGGGGAGGGAGAACCCAATGTGTTAGGATAACACTCCCCATATGTCCATGCCTACACCTAAACACAAACACGTTTCATCTATAGGGGTGTGTGCAAGATCCTCAAGTCAAACTCCTAGAATCAATGACATTTAGTTCATTCCTCAAGAACATGAATCTTGCATCGTCAAGTGGCTTCGTGAAGATATCCGCAAGATTGTCCTTGGTGGGCACATAAGATAGAGCAATATCCCCTCTTGCCACATGGTCTCGGATGAAATGATGACGAATTTCAATGTGCTTCGTTCTTTCGTGTTGCACGGGGTTGTAGGCGATCTTGATAGCACTTTCATTGTCACACAAAAGAGGCACCTTATCCAAATGAACGTCATATTCCTTGAGAGTTTGCCTCATCCATAGCAATTGGGTGCAAGCACTTGCGCCGGCTACATACTCGGCTTCGGCGGTGGAGAGAGATATGCAATTTTGCTTCTTGGAAGACAACCTCACCAAAGACCTACCAAGAAATTGGCAAGCCCCGGAAGTGGACTTCCTATCATCTTGACCACCCTCCCAATCGGAATCCGTGTAGCCCTTGAGAGAAAATTGTGCCCCCTTTGGGTACCACAAACCAAACCTTGGGGTATGAACCAAATACCAACAGATCCTATGGACCGCCATTAAATGGCTTTCCTTAGGGGGCGCTTGATACCTTGCACACACACCTACACTCAAAACGATATCGGGCCTAGATGCACAAAGGTAAAGCAAAGAACAAATCATAGAACGATACAACTTTTGGTCCACATCTTTACCCTTCGGTTTGCGAGATAGGTGGCACTTGACTTGCATAGGAGATGGCTTGATCTGTGCATTTTGGAAATTAAACCTCTTGATCATGTATTGGGTATACTTGGCTTGAGAAATAAAATTCCCTTGAGCCAATTGCTTGATCTCAAAGCCATGGAAGAATTTAAGCTCTCACATCATAGACATCTCGAACCTGTCAGTCATAAGCTTTGAGAACTCATTATTGAAAGTTTGGTTAGTTGAGACAAAGATGATATCGTCCACATATAGTTGGCATATGAAAAGCTCTCCCTTTACTCCCTTGGTGAAGAGAGTGGGGTCGATCTTCCCAACTTCAAAACCATGGTCATCCAACAACTCTCTAAGATGCTCATACCAAGCACGTGGTGCTTGTTTAAGACCATAGAGCGTCTTCTCGAGTTTATAGACATGGTTAGGAAAGTTGAGATTATTGAACCCCGGAGGTTGCTTAACATATACCTCCTCTTTTAGTGGACCATTCAAGAAAGCACTTTTAACATCCATTTGTTGCAATTTGAAATTATGTGAATATGCATAAGCAAGAAGGATACGGATGGACTCAAGGCGAGCCACGAGAGAATAGGTTTCATCAAAGTCAATGCCTTCAACTTGAGTGTAACCTTGAGCTACCAATCTTGACTTGTTCCTTATAACAATGCCATGCTCATATTGCTTGTTCTTGAATATCCACTTAGTGCCAATAACATTGTGGCAATATTTGGACTTCTCAACTAATCTCCAAACTTTGTTGCGCTCAAAGTTATTGAGCTCATCATGCATTGCTTCAACCCAATCAGAGTCCTCAAGTGCTTCAAACACTTTCTTTGGTTCCACTATAAATATGTGAGCTTGATGCTCACTAAAATGTGCCAATTGCCTTCTTCTGGATCTTCTAGCTTGAATATCTTCCAAGACCTTGTTGTCTTGGGCATCAATATGCTTCAAAGCTCTTCTTATCCTTTTAGCACGACGGGCTTCGATCTCCTCATTATTGCGAGGAGGGATCACTTGATCATCTTGATCATTTGGGTCTCTGTCTTGACCAACTTGGCCTTGATCATCATCATCATCATCATCAACAAAAATATCTTCAACACTTGCTTCAACTTGAGGATAGGATGAGGAGGATGGTTGATCTTGGCCTTGACCTTGACAAGCATGAATGATAGGAGTGGTTGCATCTTGCGTAGTAACTTGGTCAATAGGAGGAGGGTCTTCAACATGTTCTTGGTTAGGTGCACCACTTGGCCCCTTGGCTTGTTCTTCTAATGTAGAGGAGGGATCCACTTGAGTAGAGCATAGTCCTTCTCGAGTCGCCACAAGGTGTCCCTCGATGGGGCTAAAAAATCCCACACCCAACCTTCCTATGGTTTCTTGAGGCATTTCAACATCTACATTAGAAACATGAAATTGCGCCACTTGGGAGCCATCATTTTCCTCGAAAACCACACTACAAGGTTCTATGACAATCCGTGAGGCTTTGTCAAAGACACTATAAGTGTGGGATTCGGCACCGTAACCAACAAATATACCCTCAATAGTTATTGGTTGAAATTTAGACAACCTAACACCCTTGATCAAATAAAAGCACTTACAACCGAATACACAGAAGTAGGAGACGTTGGGCTTGTTGCCGGTGAGGATCTCATATGGAGTCTTGTCCAAGCCCTTGCGGATGTAGAGGCGGTTGGAGGAGTGGCATGCGGTGGAAATGGCCTCGGCCCATAAATATTGGGGAGAAGAATACTCCGCCAACATGGTCCTTTCCATATCCAAGAGAGTGCGATTCTTCCTTTCAGCAACACCATTTTGTTGAGGAGTGTACGTGCCGGAGTATTGATGACAAATGTCTTCTTCACTAATGAATTCATTCAAAGTGTAGTTCTTGAACTCCAAACCATTATCACTCCTAATAGCCATGACTTGCACATTGTGTTGACGTTGCACTTCGTTGGAGAAGTCGATGATGTTTTGTTGAGTTTCACTCTTGCACTTGAAGAAATAAACCCAAGTGTACCTTGAATAATCATCGACAATAACCAAGCAATACTTCTTGCCACCAAGACTTGCCTCGGGCACGACACCAAAGAGATCAACATGGAGAAGCTCCAAGATCCTCTTTGATGAAATAATAGTCTTGGCATTTTGCGAGATATCATGCATCTTTCCTTCAACACACGACCTACAAACGCGATCTTTGGAAAAGGAAACATTTTCTTTTAGTCCGAAAATAAGGCCACCTTTGTGAAGACTTTGCAAAGTTCACATGTTGACATGGGATAGGCGGCGATGCCACAACCATCCTATGTCCGCCTTTCCGAAAAGACACGTTGATTGAGAGTTGGTGGACTTCGAAAAGTCCACCACGAGCAACTCATTTTCAACATGTCCCACGTATGCGACGTCAATAGTCTTTTTCCTCAAAAGGACCACAATATCTTCATAAAAAAAGACGAAGAAACCCATCTTTCCAAGAGAGCGGACGGAAAGTAAATTGAAACCAAGGGATTCGACAAGCATGACGTTCACGATAGTGATATCGGGAGCGATCACAACCTTGCCGAACCCCGATACCTTAGACGAGGATGAGTCTCCATAAGTGACGGTTGCTTGTATGTCATTTGGGCGCAACTCTGTCACAAGTTCTTTGCTTCCGGTCATATGTCTAGTGCATCCACTATCAATTATCCATTTAGACCCACCGGAAGCATAGTCCTACAAGATATCATTGACTAGAGTTAGGACCCGAGGAGGGTCCCTTCATGTTAGCAACAAGGGTCTTTGCAACCCAAATGGTATAGTCAATGTAAACCTCAATAGGACCAACATATTTAGCTTGCACAACACCATAATAATCAACATATAAGAAATGGCGTGGATTGTTAGTTCCCGCGGAGATGCTACGAGTAGTGTTGTCCCTCATGACACTACTACTCGAAGCAACATTGCTTGCTTGTGCGGGAGTGCTACGAGTAGTGCTGTCCTTAATGACAATACTACCCGAGGCACCAAAGTTGGCCTTCTTCTTGTTCTTCTTCTTGGCAACATAGCCAAGACCCTTCTTGCCCACTTGTAGCCTTGGAGCACTCAATTGTGGTCTAGCAACAACCACATGAGGACTAGGGGCCACCACTAGTGGGGTAGATACCACAACCTTCTCAACATGAGGGATTTTTCCCTTGAGCCTTGCAATCTCATCTTTCAACCTAGCATTTTCCTCAATAATATTTGCATGATCACAAGAAGAAGTAGAGGTGCTAGGGATGTTAAGTTGATTAAGTTGAGTTTGAAGTTGTTCATGCAACTCTTTGAGGGAGGAATGTTGACTCTCCAAAGCTTTGTGAGCCTTGGTTAGTTTTTCAAACTCCTCGGTTAGTTTACCATGACCAGCACCAAACTCGACCTTATCCTTTTTAGCCTTTTATATTTAGAAATTGCAAGGTCATGTTCCTTAGTGATATTAGAAACAAGTTCATTGAGTTTCTTCAATAGATTCAAGTTCCTCCTCAAGAGAAACTCTACCATCTTGCTCTTCCTCAAGAGTCATAGTGAGGGATGCAATTTCATCCGCGTCCCTTCTTTCAACCTCACCTTTCTTCTCAAGAGCTTCTTGGGAATCTCCCAATTGGATCATGAGATGTTCGAAGTACTTCTTGGTCTCCCCTTGCATGTTAGACATAAAACGTTCCAAGGAGAGCATTTCATCTTCTACTCTAAGACTAGCAAGATTTTCTAGTTCACTTGGGGTCTTAGAGTTGGGAGAAGTTGATACCTCCGAGGCCATAGCCATGAAGCACTTGGCATTTGGGTGAGGATGATTTTCATTGGGGGATTCAAAAAGAGATGAAGATGATGGAGTAGAGGCAATAGCTAGAGCGGCCACTTCACTAGTGGTTTCTTCTTCTTCATCACTCCCGGAGTCATATTCCTCTTGAGTCACTAGCACAAACTTGGTGGGAGATTTCTTGTTGAAAGGTTTCTTCTTGAAATGAGGTTTCTTGTACTCAACCTTGGAATTATCCTTGCGAACTAGCTTGCCACCATGGTGTTCTCTATTTTCATAGGGACACTCCGCAATGAAGTGGTTCTTATCTTGATAATTGAAGCAAGACCTCACTTTTTGAGCCCCATCATTGCCATAGCGAAACTTGGTCTTCTCCTAAAAAACAATTCTTGGCCTTAGGACGATTCCTCCAAAACTTTTGCACTGTGAGAGCAATGATATCCTTGAACACGGGATCATACTCTTGATCCTTCAATGGAGCCAACACCTCATTTCCTTCTTCTTCATACTCAACTTCTTGAGACACAACCTTGGTCTTCAAAGCAACCGATGCCCCTTTGTGCATTCCTATGGCCCTAGCACGGTTGTCAAGAGCATCCTTGGTTTGCACTTGATAGGAGCACATTTCTTGCATGACTTGAGTTGAGGTCATAGAAGGGAAATCATGTCTTCCTTGAATGCTCTTCAAGTTCGCGGGCTAAAATGGCATGAGGGAAATCATGTACTTCCTTTTAATCCAAGCATTATCAATGTACTTGTCACCAACATTAGTGAATGCGGTGGAAAGTGTATTGAGCCTTCGATACATGTCTTCGTGGTTCTCTCCATCATGCATATAGAACCCTTCGACCTCATTGGTTAAGGCATCATATCTATTCCTTTGCATGCTCTCATTTCCCGCAAACATGACAACAAGAGTGTCCCATGTTTCCTTGGCGGTGGAATATTGTTGAAGATGCGACATGTGGTTAGGACCCATGGCTTGTTGAAGAATTGACAAGGCGGTGTAGTTGAGTTGACAATCTACGGCTTCTCTTCTTGTTAGGTTCTTGGGGTCATGAGGCTTGTATCCATCGCGAGTGACCCTCCAAAGCTCTATACAAGAAGAGTTCAAGTGAGTCTCCATGTAATAATGCCATTCACGAAAAGAATATGAATCAATTTTAGGTGGATCTCCCCTAGGGATTATATGAGGATGTGGGACGAGGATCGGGAGAATAACTTCCGGGAACGGAGTGAAATTCTCCATCTCCTTCCGTACCATTTTTCGTGGAGTTCCCGGCGGAAGCAACTTTAGATGGATCACCATCTACCCCTTTCTCGGCGCGCTCCGGAGATTTTTCCGGAGGAGATGAGCCGGTAACCTCCGGTCCTTTGGCTTTCAAGACTTCCATCAAGACTTGATGCAACTCATCGATTTTGGTGTCTATGGATGAGGTAAATGAATTTTTCAACTCATTGAGATCATTCATGGAAACCGTCGCCACAGAACCTTCGGTATCTGATTCATTACCCATACTTAAACTCTTAGGCGGTTAAGCCCGATAGAAGAGCCGAGGCTCCGATACCAATTGAAAGTATGGTATGGGCACCTAGAGGGGGGGTGAATAGGTGCTACGACAAATTTTAATTTTTCTCGTAGTTTAGGCTTGACACAAAGGTAAATCCTCTAGATAGTGCAACTAAGGTGAATTTACCTATATGACAAGGAAAGCAACTAATGCAACTAGTACAACAATAAATGCAACAAGTACAAGTAAGTAAAGGATAAGGGAACGAGATAAACGGTAGGAAGCACACGGAGACACGATGTATTCCCGAGTTCCTCCTTGTTAAGGGAGTACGTCTCGTTGGAGGGGTGTGAGCTCGCCACGAAGGCCTACTCACCGCCACAAAGGCCTCACCCTATTCTCCGATGAACACCGCCACAAAGGCCTAGTTAACCTTTCACTATTGATCCCCTTTGAGGCGGGAATGGAATCCTTTACAAACAACTTGGGGCACACACCCACAACCAAATTGGGGGCTCCCAACACTTCTTGAAACACCAAAGAGTAGCAAGATGCCTAGGTTCTCAACAAGAGTAAACCCTAGGCTAGATCCCTCAAGCAAATGAGAGGGGAAATGAAATCCGGTTGGTAAAGATGTAGATCGGGGCCTTCTCCTTCAATCCTCCAAAGATCAAGGCTTTTGGGTGGAGGGATTGGGAGATCTAGCAAGGTGGGTGAGCTCTAGCAATGGGGACTTCAATTCTGGACGAGCTAGCTGGAGGTAGGTGGAGGGGAGGTGGTATTTATACCCCTCATAAAGTTTGGAGCCGTTGGATACGATTCTGACAAACTCACACCGGAGACTCTGGTGTAAAGGCCAGAGACTCCGGTCTGAGTTTTTCGCAGAGGCGCCAGTCCGGAGACTCCGGACACATTCCGATAAGTCTCCGGAGTAGCACCAAGGGGTGACACCACTTGCTCCACCTCTTCATTCTTCAGCATGAGTAACAGTCCGGAGACTCCGAGGTGCAGGGCCGGAGACTCCGGTGTAAAACATCAAAAGGGCTTTCGTCTTCACTCAGAGGCTGTCTGGGGGTCAGCGAGGCACGCAACCAAGAGCCAATCCGGAGACTCCGGTCAGTCTCCGGTAATATTCCGGAGTGGCACCAGGAGGTGACACCACGCACGCAACTTCGCAGAATTCGCAGATGAGTACCAGACCGGAGACTCCGGACATATTCCAGCAAGTCTCCGGTGTGGCACCAGGAGGTGACACCACTTGCGCCCCACGGCTGGTTCACAAACAATCCCCAGACCGGAGACTCCGGTGTGTTTCCGGTAAGTCTTCGTTATGAGTCCAGTGAGTGACACCAGAAAATCCAGCACACCAAACTCTTTGCCATTTTGTGTATCGCACTTCCACCATTGTAAATATGAGTTATAAGTCCTGAAAAACATCAACACACTTAAGGATATACATGTTGTTAACAAACACCAAAACAAGATGATTTAAGCGCGTTTGCACTTTCAGTATACATTCACGATCCTAGATCACACCAGTCGTGAACAACATATCAAGTTGGTACATAGATACAATATCCATTACACGATTACATGAAACACTTACAAAACAGACATGGTCACATGACCAAGTCTAACACAACTGCCACGTAGGGAGAACACACAACACACACAGCGGAAAGCTAAAACACACATGCGTAGTAGATCCCAAGTCACGCCTTAACCTACATGCTTCTGACCGGGAGACGATCCTAGTTTGCAAGTCCATCAACGCAGTACACCTCCTTGTAGATCTCCTCCTTGATGTCTGGCAAGTAAATACCGGGGACGAAACCAATATGAGTACATCTTATATAGTGGAATAGGTAGGCTATACATAGGGTTCACTATCCATGATATATGAAAGACATATCATAGTTGATTGTGAAAAGTCTCTGTATCTTTGGTGAAGAAGATACTTCGAAAGAAAATAATATAGTTTTCTTTCACTTGTAGATATTGCATATCCAAGAGGTTTTTATAAAACTTGTTTTATAAAATAAATGTTTTTCTTTGCAAAACTTCTTGTAAAACAACTTCTGGCTTTTCATCAACGGTACCTCCACGGTACAAGGTTCCTTCTTTCAGCACTTCATAAGTTCCAACTCCTTTTTGAAAACATTGATACAATGCTAGCTACATGGACATTCAACTGTCCACATCGGAGGACGCGGCTATTCCGAATAGTTTTACCCATCAGAGGTGTACACATTCTACCAGATCCAGTACATCCGCCGTGAATAACCACAGACTGTAACAACAGTATGTGAACATCAGATAACTGATCCTAACCATCCACTATGTTCAAGCTAGAATGTGCCTATCTCTTCAGTTGGGCCCGATTCCTCCGGCAACCTGTCCACCAGCGCCACAGCAGGGAACACAACTGCTGCGACCAGAGGAGAACTTAATCCCACACTTGTTATGTCCCGTATTCCCCTCCTAGCGACAATCGGTTCGAGGGCACGATGACCCTAGCAAATTGAGATAGAACACACATTAACAAAAACAAACTTCAAGTTAAGCCTCGTTCCCATGTTGAGGTAGGGGGCAGTACGGTAAAGGTTGTCCGGCGAAGACTAGGTTATGTGTCATTTTTGTAAAAACACTTTTTCCCCAAAAATGACCACTCGAACATTCCTCCGGTGGACAAGGCTTCACACCGGGTTTTCCATAAAAGCCTTTGTATTGCAAAAACATATTTTTAAGGTGTCCACTTAGGGACTTATACTTTTGGGTGGTAATAAATACCACATGGTGGCTATGGGCTTGGTGACACCAGGTATCAACTACTGGCATAATAATAGTATATATGATATTAATAGTAGTAATAGTCACTCAAAAATAGTTTTTGATAATCAAAGTTTTGTAAAACTTTCAGAAGTAAAACATGCATAATAGATAATGATAAGGGTAGTAACAGCAAGCATCAGGATGGATTGCCTTAAAACCCTTAGTGTCCCTGGCCTTGAAGTAGCTTGAACTTGACGCACAGCTCTACAACTCATGCTTCTTCTTCTTCGTTTTCTAACGCCGTAAAAGAATAAAGGACACACACTCAGAACCAAAAAGGCGATCAACTAAACAAAGAAACACATACATCAAGCAAACTTATACTAGCGCAATCACTCAAAAGTTATCAAGAAAACTATCTCACAAACTCCCATGGTACAAAACTATCGTCAACCAAACATATGGTTGAGAAACCATATCCCACATCTTATATATAATATATGGAGAGGGTGTACCACCCTCATAATAAGATATTTAAGAAGCTAAAAATATAGCTTTTGGTCACAAAGGTGATACTACTAAAATAATAACAATCAATCAAAGCAATACCCATGCCAGTGGGTATTAACAACAACACCAGCAAACAATCAACAATAAAGGTTACCACTAACTCAAAGCATAGATAACAAGATACTACTAAACACAACCATAACATAAGTACAATACTCATGCTAAGGTAACCACTCAGACAATTCCAAATAACTAGCAAACATACCACAGATGAATAAGCTAGCTACTGACTATGATTATGTTTACTCAAAAACTAAGGAATCCATCAATCATGAAAAATGACCAAACAAACCATAATACACGCTCTAAACCACAATACTCACAAGATACAACAGAGCTAGAAAAATAACATAATGACAGGAGTGTACTAATAGCATACTAGTATGAAAATTCTACACAAGCATGCTATAAGAAATAATTGTATTCTACCACTAATCACAACTAGCAAATAAAATATCTATGCCACAATGACAGAAGTGAAACATCCTAAACATGCTAGGATAAATCATACACTTATAAAATGGAAAGACAATCATAAGAGAGCAACTCATAATATCTAGTGGTGACACTAGTTCATCACTAGAGAAGCAAACAACACTACAAGGATGCATGATCCTAAACAAGCAGACCATGAATATAACTACCTACTAACAGCACACACACCTTACACATGCTAGTAAGAAAATATACTAAAATAATTCTGTGAAATCATCTACTTAGCAAGAATAAACCAATTCTAATAAATCATGCTTTTCTAACAATCAATTAACAAGTAACCAAGGTACATGTTATACAACTAGTAGCTATGCACTTAATACAAGCTCAACTAAAAACTTTCAAAAATCCAAACACTCAAGGAAATCTATTCACACAATTTACCAAACACTAGGATAATAATCCTATTTGCAAACAATATTCAATTTAAACATAATAATAGTGAAACATTTCTTAACATGATATTCCTAAGGGAACATTATGTTAACAAATGTACCACACCTAAACATACTAGGAGTCACAAGGCATTACTAATACTTGAATCTAATAAGTATAGCAATCATCTATTTTCCCTTGGTGGAAAATATTGAACACACAAATAAATTAGATGCTTAAAGCAACAAGTGAATGGTAGGGGATTTGTATCCCTAACCAAAAATGCAATGGGACCAGTGGGTTATGGGACCACTAATACTAAGTCATTTAGAGGTCACAAAGCATCTGGTCAAACTCGACAACATTAATCTAACCAATCAATCATCACTCAACTATTATACCAGTGAAAACAATCAAAGGGAAAACAAACACACAAATGCTACACATGCTCTTGTATAAAGTAAAGTGCAAGCTAATAGAGATGATAACATCAAAATAAAAGTAACAAAATGGTACTGGTCTCAACTCAACCACATCAAAAACTTAGGTAACACAAACCTACAAAGATTGGCTCACACAATATATTCAATAATAAAACTAGGAAATAACAAATGTTATTTCTATTTCTATTTGACTTTCCAAACATGCACATACTTTATAAAGTAATTGTACTGCAAGAAAACAACCTAATAACAAGTAGTAACACATCTATACATGCTAGGAAACCATTTTAAACCAATCAAACATTTTTTTACAAACAAATACACAATTAACAAAGAAAACAGAAAAGGTGTTTTTTCTATAAATGCATGCCAAAAATAATCTAGAGCTCTAAAAATTCACCCAAGCTAGGATTACATAGATCTAGTTATATACAAACTCATCTAATTGGATACACCTCAAAAGTCATTTTTAAACTCTTCCTAAAAATCCTAGAAAAGCCTGCTGGTCCAATACAAACATGGATGGCATTTCCATTTCGAACTCACCTTGATGTGAGGCCAAGTTCTATGGATAGATCTACTCATTAGCTACTCAAAACAATTTGGTTTTACCAATTTAGATACAGATCCAAAAAGTTATGCAGACAATGCTTTCATAGATACTCTTTGGCAAAACAATTACCAATGCAATAATAAAGCATGAAACATGGATCAACCACTTGGGTGTGTTCAAGAAATAGTAGATCTACTGCCACACAAATTTGTAGAAAATAATTGCAATCTAGCTATTTTGAACAGAGCAAAAGTAAAAACACAAATCCTTGCTAGTTTTAAAAAGAAAAGAAAAACACTCAGGCGGGCTGGCTTTGCTCAACGCTCGGCCCAGCTAGCACAAGGCGCGGCCCATCGCAGGAGAGGGCGTGCGCGCGCGGCGGGAAAACGGTCATTCAAGCAGGGCCATTTATCTAAAGATCGACGGCATGCTGCCTATCTTCTACCTCGCTCCCTCTCTCTCTCCTAAACCTCACGACGGGAACACGGGGGTGGCCAGAGGCTCACCGTGGGGCGGCAGCAAGGGGTGGCGCGGGGTCGGGGGAGGTGGAGGGGCCCGTGGGGGTCGAGGGGCGTGGAGTTGGGCGTCAGTGGCAGCGTGAAACGACGACGCCGAGCGGTGCGGCCTCGGCGGCGACCACGACGGCGGCGGGGTACCTGCAAGCGAGGGGACGAGGGGGAGTGTCAGGAAGGTGCGTGCGGGTACGAGGATCTTGTTGAGCGCGAAAAGGAGGGCTGGGAGGCATTGATTCATGCAGCACGACCTCGGGGTGGTGGCGGTGACCGGCGGCGATCTACGGCTCGGGCACGCTCGGGGAGGCTCTCAGGCTCGCTCTGCTTGCTCGAGGTGGCTGTGGGGAAGTTAGGGAGTGCAGAGGCGAGCGGACGGGGTGAGTGGTGGCTTTAACTCGTGGCAATGAGGTTGATGGCATGTGGGCACTATTGGGATCACGTGTTTGTGCTAGGGGGCGCGCTCTGGGGCATGCCCACGATGCACCAAGGCATGATGAGTGTCAGGGGTCAAGGCCAATCGTCAAGGAGGCGTTTGGGAGGAGGAAGAGGCAAGGTATGGCTACAGTAGCCATTTGCACTGTGTGCCCATGCCCTGTCCTTCCCCCTTTGCCCCTCTATTTTCCCACTTGAAAACTACATACCCCAAACCTTCTAGATGCACACCAAGGTATCCAATGTGGAGTTCAAAGCATGGTCAACACCCAAGACAACGTCTCACTTCCAAACTTGCAAGGAAAGGCAATGAAAACATTTGTCAAACTAGGTAACAGCTACTATTTTCAGAAAATTCAGTTAAGAACTTAGAGAATTTTTTTCTAAGTGTTGAAATGTGTTAAAAACATCACAAAGTTCACATTGTTTTCAAGGGTCAAATAAATTCAAATTTTTGTTTTCAAAGTTGGAGATTGTTAATAATGTTTTAAACTTTCAGAAAAATCTTTTGAAACAAATTTGGAGTAGTGGAAAGCTATGAAAACAAAGTGAGAAAAGAGGTACTTTATGTTTTTCTCTGTTTTCTAAAAATTCGTTTTTCTGTCTTATTTTTTCTTCCACAAAAACAACAAGAAAAATATTGTTTTTATTATTCCAAAATTCAAACCAAGATTATGGATTTGTAGTCCATGTAGCAAGGAACAAATAAAAGTCAAGAAAACACAAAATGGAATATTATAGCCTAGTGAAAACAAATGTGGAAAACATGTACTTGGCTATATTTTCAGGGAATAGTTTATATGGAAAACTTAAAAGAAAACTTCCATAAATAATTTTGAAATTCTGTTTTATTGAATCCAACAAAGATAAAAGTTTATTTAAAGATGCAAACAAGCATGATCCAATTCTTGGAATAAAAATCACTCAAGTAACATAAGGGAAAAATTACAAAAAGTGTTTTCAGGAAAAATTTCGTACTAGTTTTAAAATGAAACTAAACCTGCATTGCATATATGATTAAGATCATATACACATATTGATTCAAAAAATCATGTTGTTAGAAAAAAATTGGTGGCCCACATTTTTTCTCCTTGAACAACAGTACAAGAATCAAAAACTGGGGTGTGACAGACCTTCCCCCCTTAAAAGAATCTCGTCCCGAGATTCGCAGGCAAGCAAAAAGAGGATGTGGTCAAAAAACAATGTTAGATCATTTTTTACCAAAAACATGTGCTGGTGGTTGGTAACATTAAGCACAGGTGCTTCCCCCCTTTGAGTAATCTTACCAAAATCCATCGGCAGGTAGTCTTTTTCCAAAGGTCTGGGTGCCATGTTCTAAACCTCGAACTTATTGTTCCTCAAAACCATAGTGGTTATCCAGGGGTTATCCTTTAAACATCAATCTAGTAGTGTCCCAAGGGTGCCATATTCTAGGAGCGCAAGTTATGCTATTGAAAATTCGTTCCTCTAGCAGTTCCGGTTTGAGGATTTCGTTCCCTTTTTCAAACTCCACTTCTTTTCATATAGAAATCCCTGATCAAAGAGAGAACCATATCCATTTCAAAACATTTCTAACGGATTCCTTGGTTCGGACCGACGGAGTAATGGCACTCGATTATTATCAACCTAACTGCAATCTTTTTCTGTCGGTAAGGATTGCACCAGAGCACCTTCTACTTCTAATAGTCCATGAACTATAGATATAGATAGAGTATAAGTCTATTTTGTACAAGAGCCCCTCCTATCTGATAGAAAAGGGTCCCATGATCCCGAGCCGATCTTACCTTGGCTCGCAAACCCCAAGTTTGTCTATTAAGAGCTAATCTAATTGTATATTTTTTTCTATAATGGATTTCTTATGTGGAATACTAATGGATAGGGCCTCGTTGCTAAGTGCTACAATCTCAATCTCATAAGATTATCATTCCACTATTTTCTCCTTTGTGGCATAAACTCTCTCATCACTGTATATTTCAATTTACGGATATCCACCAATCTTTATTAAACATGAGATTTCCATTGCTCATTTTCTAAAATCCAGGAAATCCACTATCTTCCTCTTAATCTAATATACTCCTAGAAAATCAAGTCTCAAATCATTTGTCTCCCTCAAAATTATTTTCTCCATGATCATGATGCCAAAGCTAAACCAACAAATCCAACAATCATATACCAACTATGTACTACTTATGTAAAGCTTTTCACACTCTCAATTCCTTATATCATGATCAATGTTAAACCATTTTTCTTCAAACCAATCTCTATGGAGCATGACAAGCTCCGAGAATATATCACCAAGAATAATCATCTACTGTCTCCAAGCCATATTGATTTTTCCTAAAATCCAAAATCATCTTTTTATATCCACCAATTTCTTCCCATATCAAATCCAATATTCATCCAATATGTTCATCATCAAAATCAAAATGTATGTACCAATCCAAACATAATCTTTTTACCACAATCAAGATTTCTACTAAAATCCAGCATAAGAATCTCTTATGCAAACAATTATCATCATCATCCCAATATCAAAAATTATTCTCAACATACTACTTCTAATCAATCCAATATCCTTATATATCAAGTGCTTCCTAAAAATCCAATAGTTTCCACCAATATTTCTAAACCTCAAATCATTTCTTCTATGCTACCTATTTTAGCTCCAGATGACTTCCAAATTTTTGGGGTCCACAACTGGTTAGCCCAAGATAAGTTATATTATAATTCTAATCAAACAATTCTCATATGATCCTCAAACTTTCACTCCTAAGCTAAACCTCAATTGAGTCTCCACAATCTTATACCCTAAAATCTGGTTCCTCCAAAATAGATATACGAAAGATCTTATTGTCTAGTAAAATCATAGCTCACAAATCCAATATTCCCTTCAACTTCCTCTTTTTGTCAAACAACTATATCAAACATCCTAAGGCACCTTTCTCCTTGGTTTAGAAAAATTTGTTAGTATTTTTTTTAAACTGAGTTAGGTGTTAAGTTAAGGTTAGATAAGGTATGCTAGTATTGTTAATTTTAAAGATACTTTTTTCTAGTCCGACGTGACACTTCTAATGTTCCATTTACGTCGGATTTATCAGGGTACAAAGTCAAACAAAAACTAGAGTGGTCAGAGATCTAGTTTAAAAACGTACCATTAACTATGGCATGAGTCGTAGGTGCTTCTACAACATCCTCTTGGTGTCGAGGTCCACTCATCAAACTCTTGCGCTTCTTCTAGGTTGGACCCTGGGTCTCTTGGGTTTCATCGGACCAAGCTGGATCATACTTCCTCTAGAGACAATCACGAGCAAAGTGCCCTTCCTTCCCACAGACAAAGCATCCTCCAGTTTTCTGTCCATCATTCCCACGCTTCCTTGGGGATTGTGGCATCGCAGGAAAAGCATTGCGAGTCACAAATGAACTAGGTTCTCCTGGCGCCACTATCTTCCTTTTGCGACTCTCTCCAGCAAGCTGGGGCTGCTGCTCGCTCAGAAGGTCAGCATTGTTTCTAGCATTAGCAATGCCAAGCTGAGTCAGTTCTGCAAGACAGCATGTCTGGCTTTGCGTTCTACACGAGCGACTTCAAGTTCTTCCATGATCATAGCCAAAAGTTGGGCAACTGTCGGATCCGGTGGTGGGGGTAAATCGCTGGCCATGTTGTGGAAAAAGGATGGCGTAAGACGAGAGCAGACAAAAGGTGATTTTATTTTGGAAACTTGTGAAACAAATCGGCTCATAACAGAGATGAGAACGGTTGAAAACACAACAGCAAACAAGCATCTAAGAAACAACCACATCACAAACAAAGACTAATCGTACACATGAAACAAATTCTCAACAAGCATAACACACTTAAGGTTCACAAATCAAAAGCATAAGGCCTACAACACATCTAGAACACACAAAGCTCTTAGCAGAGTTCACACAACACAAACACAAACAAGCATCTTGGTGGGAGCAACACAAGTCCTTATATCGTGCGGCAATCCTAAGTGCTCGAGGAAGCGCGTAGCTGTTCCTCCAACTCTTCAACTCTGGTCTTGCCGGTCGGAAGCTGAAATTGAAGATCTCTCACTTGTGAACGATGGTAGGAGTCAACGTACTTCAGGGTTTTCTTTAGTGCTTTGACACGATGCTCTGTAGAAGAAGAAACTCTCAGGTCTTTCTTCAGCTGGGCTATCTCTCTTCCTCGGGTGTCAAAATCTCCTTTGAGCCTATCAAGGGAAAGTTGAGTGTTGTACAGTTGTCCCTCCATGTGCTGGAAGTGACGAGCAAAGACAAAGTCTCCAGTGACAAGTAAGTCTTGTCATCCTCGTTGCGCCTCCCATAGTATCTATAGGGGGTGCCTTCAAACTTGCTGCGAAAGAAGTTCGCGAGCTTGGCAATGGTCAGCTGCATCACCCTAAGGATACCATCTTTCCAACTGTTCTCCTTCACTTCATAAGTGATCTCTGGGTTCGATGGTGCTAGCAATGGTGCACGAATGGTACATACCACCAACCAGGACAATTCTCGTCCATCATGGTGTATCTGGTCTCCCTTCAACTCAGGTGTTGGGCGACCGATAAGACGAGTCATCTTGATCAAATCCTCCTCAAAGCGGCGGTAGCAAGGTGCATGCATACCTAGCTGGAAGGACTCGGTGAAGACAACTGCCATCTACACCAAATGTTAAATAGCTTATGTTAGTTATCACTGTGCAACATTTTAAGATGCTCAGTAGGTAACTTAGTGTAAGTAGAGTTTTTTTTTAAAAAAAACACAGAGGGGATGGAGTATGTAGAATATTTTGGTAAATAGTCATCTTAGTACTTAGCATTATATACTAACTTTTTAGAGTACTAGCTAACGTCCATGCTAACTAAGGTCTCCTAAGGTCAGGATAGCTCTCATACCGACTCTGTAAGGTCCCCCAGAACCACTGTTCAAGGACACCTCCGGTATGCATACATTCACGATCCCAGATCACACCAGTCGTGAACAACATATCAAGTTGGTACACAGATACAATATCCATTACACGATTACATGAAACACTTACAAAAGATACATGGTCACATGACCAAGTCTAACACAACTGCCACGCGGGACAAACACACAACACACACAACGGAAGACTAAAACACACATACGTAGTTGAGCCCAAGTCACGCCTTAACCTACAGGCTGCTGACCGGGAGACGATCCTAGTTCACAAGTCCATCAACACAGTACTCCTCCTTGTAGATCTCCTCCTTGATGTCTGACAAGTAAATACCAGGGACGAAACCAATATGAGTACATTTGAATGTACTCAGCAAGACACCCATCATGTAGCTTACCAAATGCAAGTATGCTTATATAGTGGAATAGGTAGGCTATACATAGGTTTACTATCCATGATATATGAAAGACATATCACAGTTGATTTTGAAAAGTCTCTTTATCTTTGTTCAAGAAGATACTTCAAAAGAAAATAATACAGTTTTCTTTCTCTTGTACATATTGCATATCCAAGAGGTTTTTATAAAACTTGTTTTACAAAAGATATGTCTTTCTTTGCAAAACTTCTTGTAAAACAACTTGTGGCTTTTCATCAACGGTACCTCCACGGTACAAGGTTCCTTCTTTCAGCACTTCATAAGTTCCAACTCCTTTTCGAACACTCCTTTTTGAAAACATTGACACAATGCTAGCTACATGGCCATTCAACTGTGCTTGTCCAAGGACGCGGCTATTCCGAATAGTTTTACTCTGCAGAGGTGTACACATTCCACCAGATCCAGTACATCCGCCGTGAACAACCACGGACTGTAACAACAGTATGTGAACATCAGATAACTGATCCTAACCATCCACTATGTTCAAGCTAGAGTATGCCTATCTCTTTAGTTGGGCCTGATTCCCCCGACAACCTGTCCACCAGTGCCACGGCAGGGGACCCGACTGCTGCGACCGGAGGAGAACTTAATCCCACACTTTTTATGTCCCGTATTCCCCTCCTAGCGACAATCGGTTCGAGGGCACGACGACCGTTATAGCAAATTGAGATAGAACACACACTAACAAAAACAAACTTCAAGTTAAGCCCCGTGCCCATGTTGAGGTAGGGTGGCAGTACGGTAAAGGTTGACCGGCGAAGACTAGGTTATGTGTCATTTTTGTAAAAACACCTTTCCCCAAAAAATGACCACTCCAACATTCCTCCGGTGGACAAGGCTTCACCTTTCCACCGGGTTTTCCAGAAAAGCCTTTGTTTTGCAAAAACATATTTTGAAGGTGTCCACTTAGGGACTTATACTTTTGGGTGGTAATAAATACCACATGGTGGCTATGGGCTTGGTAACACCAAGTATCAACTACTGGCAGAATAATAGTATATATAATATTAATAGTAGTAATAGTCACTCAAAATAGTTTTTGATAATCAAAGTTCTGTAAAACTTTCAGAAGTAAAACATGCATGATAGATAATGATAAGGGTAGTAACAGCAAGCATCAGGATGGCTTGCCTTGAAACCCTTAGTGTCCTTGGCCTTGATGTAGCTTGAACTTGACGCATAGCTCTACAACTCCTGCTTCTTCCTCTTCTTCGTTTTCTAACGCCGTAAAAAAATGAAGGTCACACACTCAGAACCAAAAAGGCAATCAACTAAACAAAGCAACACATACATCATGAAAACTTATACTAGCGCAATCACTCAAAAGTTATCGAGAAAACTATCTCACAAACTCCCATGGTACAAAACTATCGTCAACCAAACATATGGTTGAGAAACCATATCCCACATCTTATATATCATATATGGAGTGGGTGTACCACCCTCATAATAAGATATTTAAGAAGCTAAAAATATAGCTTGTGGTCACAAAGGTGAGACTACTAAAATAATAACAATCAATCAAAGCAATACTCATGGCAGTGGGTATTAACAACAAGACCAGCAAACAATCACCAATCAAGGTTACCACTAACTCAAAGCATAGATAACAAGATACTACTAAACACAACCATAACGTAAGTACAATAATCATGCTAAGGTAACCACTCAGACAATTCCAAACAACAAGCAAACATACCACAGATGAATAAGCTAGCTACTGACTATGCTTATGTTTACTAAAAACTAAGGAATCCATCAATCATGAAAAATAACCAAACAAACTAGTGGCTCAACCAATGGTGACAAGTCAAAATACACACGCTAAACCACAATACTCACAAGATACAACAGAGCTAGAAAAATAACATAATTACAGGAGTGTACTAATAGCATACTAGTATGAAAATTCTACACAAGCATGCTATAAGAAATAATTGTGTTCTACCACTAATCACAACTACCAACTAAAATATCTATGCCACAATGACAGAAGTGAAACATACTAAACATGCTAGGATAAATCATACACTTATAAAATGGAAAGACAATCATAAGAGAGCAACTCATAATATCTAGTGGTGACACTAGTTCATCACTAGAGAAGAAAACAACACTACAAGGATGCATGATCCTAAACAAGAAAACCATGAATATAACTATCTACTAACAGCACACACACCTTACACATGCTAGTAAGAAAATATACTAAAATAATTCTATGAAAACATCTACTTAGCAAGAATAAACCAATTCTAATAAATCATGCTTTTCTAACAATCAATTAAGATGCAACCAAGGTACATGCTATATAACCAGTAGCTATGCACTTAATACAAGATCAACTAAACACTTTCAAAAATCCAAACACTCAAGGAAATCTATTCACACAATTTACCAAACACTAGGATAATAATCCTATTTGCAAACAATATTCAATTTAAACAGAATAATAGTGAAACATTTCTTAACATGATATTCCTAAGGGAACATTATGTTAACAAATGTACCACACCTAAACATACTAGGAGTCACAAGGCTTTACTAATACTTCAATCTAATATGTATAGCAATCATCTATTTTCCCTTGGTGGAAAATATGAACACACAAATAAATTAGATGCTTCAAGCAACAAGTGCATGGTAGGGGATTTGTATCCCTAACCAAAAATGCAATGGGACCAGTGGGTTATGGGACAACTAATACTAAGGCATTTAGAGGTCACAAAGCATCTGGTCAAACTTGGCAACATTAATCTAACCAATCAATCATCACTCAACTATTATAACAGTGAAAACAATCAAAGGGAAAGCAAACACACAAATGCTACACATGCTCTTGTATAAAGTAAAGTGCAAGCTAACAGAGATGATAACATCAAAATAACAGTACCAAAATGGTACTGGTCTCAACTCAACCACATCAAAAACTTAGGTAACACAAACCTACAAAGATTGGCTCACACAATATATTCAATAATAAAACTAGGAAATAACAAATGCTATTTCTATTTCTATTTGTATTTCCAAACATGCACACACTTTATAAAGTAATTGTACTGCAAGAAATAAGCTAATAAGTAGTAACACATCTATACATTCTAGGAAACCATTTTAAAACAATCAAACATTTGTTTACAAACAAATACACAAGTTACAAAGAAAACAGAAAAGGTGTTGTTTCTATAAATGGATGCCAAAAATAATCTAGAGCTCTAAAAATTCACCCAAGCTAGGATTACATAGATCTAGTCATATACAAACTCATACAATTGGATTCACCTCAAAAATCATTTTGAACTCTTCCTAAAAATCCTTGAAAAGCCTACTGGTCCAATACCAAAATGGAGGGCATTTCCATTTGGTAACTCACCTTGATGTGAGGCCAAGTTCTATAGATAGATCTACTCACTAGCTACTCAAAACAATTTGGTTTGACCAATTTGGATACAGATCCAAAAAGTTATGCCAACAATGCTTTCACAGATACTCTGTGGCAAAACAATTACCAATGCAATAATAAAGCATGAAACATGGATCTACCACTTCGGTGTGTTCACGAAATAGTACATCTACTGCCACAAATATTTGTAGAAAATAATTTCCACTCTAGCTATTTTGAACAGAGCAAAAGTAAACACACAAGTCCTTGCTAGTTTTAAAAAGAAAAGAAAAACACCCGGGCGGGCTGGCTTTGCTCAGCGCTCGGCCCAGCTAGCGCAAGGCGCGGCCCAGCGCAGGAGAGGGCGTGCACGCGGGGCAGGAAAACGGTCGTTCAAGCAGGGCCATTGATCTAAAGATCGGCGGCTTGCTGCCTCTCTTCTACCTCTCCCACTCTCTCTCCTAAACCTCACGACGGGAACTGGGGATGGCCAGAGGCTCACCGTGGGGTGGCAGCGAGGGGCGGCGCGGGGTCGGGGGAGGTGCAGGGGCCCGTGGGGGTCGAGGGGAGTGGAGTTGGGTGTCGGTGGCGGCGTCAAACAGCGACACTGAGCGGTGCGGCCACAGCGGCGACCACGACAGAGGCGGGGTAACTCCAAGCGAGGGGACGAGGGGGAGTGTCAGGCAGGTGCGTGAGGATATGGGGATCTTGTTGAGCGCGAAAAGGAGGGTTGGGAGGCACTGATTCGTGCAACACGACCTCGGGGTGGTGGCGGTGACCGGCGGTGATCTACGGCTCGGGAACGCTAGGGGAGGCTCTCAGGCTCGCTCTGCCCCCTCGAGGTGGCTGTGGGGAAGTGAGGGAGTGCAGATGCGAGCGGACGGGGTGAATGGTGGCTTGAACTAACGGCAATGCGGTCGATGGCACGGGGGCACTCTCGGGATCACGTGTTTGTTCTCGGGGGAGCACTCTGGGGCATGCCCACGACGCACCAAGGGATGGTGAGTGTGAGGGGTCAAGGGCAATCGTCAAGGAGGCGTTTGGGAGGAGGAAGAGGCAAGGTATGGCTACAGTAGCCATTTTCACTGTGTGCCCATGCCCTGTTCTGCCCCCTCTGCCCCTCTACTTTTCTCACTCAAAAACTTCATGCCCCAAACCTTCTAGATGCATACCAAGGTATACAATGTGGATTTCAAAGCATGGTCAACACCCAAGACAAAGTCTCACTTACAAACTTGCAAGGAAAGGGAATGAAAACATTTGTCAAACTTGGTAACAGCAACTGTTTTCAAAAAATTCAGTTAAGGACTTAGAGAATTTTTTCTAAGTGTTGAAATATGTTAAAAACATCATAAAGTTCACACTGTTTTCAAGGGTCAAATAAATTCCAGTTTTTGTTTTCAAAGTTGGTGATTGTTAATCATGTTTTAAACTTTCAGAAACATCTTTTGAAAACAAATTTGGAATAGTGTAAATCTATGCAAACAAAGTGAGAAAAGAGGTACTTTCTGTTTTTCTCTATTGTCTAAAAATGCCTTTTTCTGTCTTATTTTTCTTCCACAAAAACAACAAGAAAAAGATTGTTTTTCTTATTCCAAAATTCAAACTAAGCTTATTGATTTTTAGTCCACATATGAAGGAACAAATAAAAGTCAAGAAAACACAAAAATGGAATATTATAGGCTAGTGAAAACAAATGTGGAAAACAGGTACTTGGCTATATTCAGAGAATAATTTCTATAGAAAACATAAAATAAACTTCCATAAATCATTTTGAAATTTTGTTTTCTTGAATCCAAAAAAGCTAAAAGTTTATTTAAATATGCAAACAAGCATGATATAAGTCTTGGAATAAAAATCACTCAAGTAACATAAGGGAAAACATCAGGGAAAAATTACAAAAGTGTTTTCAGGAAAAAATTGAAACTGGTTTGTAATGAAACAAAACTTGCATTGCATATATGATTAAGATCATATAGACATGTTGGTTCAAACAATCATGTTGTTAGAAAAAAAATTGTTGGCCCACATTTTTGTCTTCTTGAACAACAGTACAAGAATCCAAAAACTGGGGTGTGACACCATATCACAACACATCATGTTGTAATAACTGTTAGACATGCAATGTTTACACTAGGACGGGCATTATTTCTAAGACACGGGAAAGAATTGTGTTCTTCGAGATTGTAGTAAAGAGTTTTCTAACAAGACCATTGTACATGACTTGCACATTCCCCGAGATATGACCTCCTGAATTGTGACAACTTTCGAAGGAAAACTCCGATTGAGATGAAACCAATTTTGTTTGAAGAAGAAGAAGGAGTTGTAGAGCTGTGTGTCAAGTTCAATCTACTTGAAGGCTAGGGACACCCATATTTTTAAGGCAAGCCATCCCGATGCTTGCTACTACACTTATCATTATCTATCATGCAGGTTTTACTTCTGAAAGTTTTACAAAACTTTGATTATCAAAAACTATTTTTTTGAGTGACTACTACTAATTTTAATATTATATAAGTTATTATTATGCTAGTAGTTGAAACTTGGTGTTACCAAGCCCATAGCCACCATATGGTATTTATTACCACCAAAAGTATAGTCCCTAAGTGGACACCTTAAAAATATGGTTTTTTGCAAAACAAAGGATTTATGGGAAAACTCGGTGGAAAGTCGATGCTATATCCGCAGGAGAATTGTGAAGTGGTCATTTTTGGGGAAAAGTTGTCCTAAAAAATGACACATAACCTAGTCTTCGCCAGACAACCTTTACCGTACTGCCACTCTACCCCAACATGGGCACGAGGGTTAATTTCAAACTTTTTCTTGTTAGCGTGTGCTCTATCTCAATTTTCTATAAGGGATGTGACTTCCCTCGAACCGAAATGCCGCCAAGTCATGAAACACGAGGCATACAAAGTGAGGGATTAATTTACACCCCGGGTGCGACAGTTGGGTCTCCTGCCGTGGAGATGTGTGACGTTGTGCCAGGGAGAACAAACCCAACTAAAGAGATTGTCATATACTAGCTTGAGCATACTGGATGGTTAGGACCAGTTATCTTATGTTAACATACAGTTGATACAGTCCGTGGTTATTCACGGCGGATTTTCTGGATCTTGTGGAATGTGTACACCTCTGCAGAGTCAAACTATTCTGAATAGCCGCGCCCTTGGATATGGACAGTTGAATGACTATGTAGCTAGAATTGTGTCAATGTTTTCAAAAAGGAGTTTTGAAAAAGGAGTTGAACTTCAGAAGTGATGAAAAGAGAAACTTTGTACCGTGGAGGTACTGTTGAAGAAAAAGCTGGAAGTTGTTTTACAAGAAGTTTTGCAAAGAAAAACTTTCTTTTCTGAAATAAAGTTTTACAAAAACTCTTGGACATGCAATATCTACAAGAGAAAGAAAAGTATATTATTTTCTTTTGAAGTATCTTCTTCAACAAAGATACAGAGTTTTCAAAAAAATATCAACTATGATACATCTTTCATATATCATGGATAGTGAACCCTATGTATAGCTTACCTACTCCACCATATAAGCATACTTGCGTTCTGTAAGCTACATGACGGGTGTCTTCCAGAGTACATTCAAATGTACTCATATTGGTTTCGTCCCTGGTATTTACTTGCCAGACTTCAAGGAGGAGGCTCAGGAGGAGATCTACAAGGAGTACTGCACTGATGGCCTTGCGAACTAGGATCGTCTCCCGGTCAGCAGCCTGTAGGTTAAGGCGTGAGTTGGGCTCTACTACGTTGTGTGTTGATTGTCTTCCGCTATGTGTGTTGTGTGCTTACCCTGCCTGGCAGTTGTGTTAGACTTGGTCATGTGACCATGTCCCTTTTGTAAGTCTTTCCTTAATCGTGTATTGGATGTTGTATCTGAATGCCAACTTGATATGTTGTTCATGACTGGTGTGATCTAGGATCGTGAATGTATGCATATCGGAGGTCCTTGAACAGTGGTTCAGGGGGACCTTACACCTTAGTGGGCGGCGGAGGAGTCGGCTCATGCGGCGGCGGAGATTTACATGGACTCGTGATGTTGTGGTCGTCCCTCTCATCATCATGTGGACTTGGAGGCGGTGAATTGTGCCTCGGAGGATACGATGGTGGCCTTGGCGCCGAACCTAGAAATACAATGTATTTCTTGCACCATAGAATGATACCATCCCTGGCGTCTCCCAGTATCCTCTCATCATCAGCTCCAGGGATGTCAAGCTCTAGTGATTCATATCCAAGTACAAGGTTATCCACGCCGACACGACCATAACCATCTGGAATCTCATTGCAATTCCACCGTGTTGTAGATTCACAAGTTAAAGCATAGTCATCCACCGCCTTCACGGATAGGTTCCTCACTTCCACATGTATCTCACAACTTGTCTTCTCCCTGATATCATTCACGGGGTAGCGATCCATCGGTGCGTCAGTAGCACCGACCTCTGTGGAAGCCACACTGCTTCTCCGCCGAGATGGACCGCCTGAACTATCTTGTTACAGCTGATGAGGCTCCCCTTTCTCGCGCAATACCTCTATTTGCATCTGTTGGTGCCTTACTACAACAATTATTTCGTCGTGCCTTCTTTTCAGCTTGTTCAACCGGTCTTCCTCCTCCTGCTCCTTCCTCTTCTTTTCTCTCGCTCAGCTTCTATAAGATTCACGGGCCTCGGGAAACCATGCCTTCCATGGCACATCAGGTCCAAGGCCTCGTGTTCTTCATGGTTTTTCAGCATTCCAGGAGGCCTTTGTCAGCTCGTCATTTTCTTTGTCAGGAATAAGATTTCCTTCTCGAACCTCGACAATTGCTTTAACGAGTGCTTTATGGGGTGTATGAATTTATTTTTTCCATCATTTTTAACCCCCCTATTTCCATGTCATACTCCGCCCCATGTCAAAGTATCCAATTTCTTGCCCTATGTGGCCAGTCCTTTGTAGTTGTAGTGATTGCTTTTTCCTGCAGGGCAGACTCAGTTTTATCCCACTTAGGCTCGGCACTTCTGTAGCCACCTGCTCCCATATTATGGTGATACTTCTTTTTATTTGCATTTTCGTTATTCTTTGCCGTCCTTATCTTAGCTAATTATGAATCCTTATAATACAGAAGTGATTTCCAGTGATGTCGCTGCCTCTCTAGTGTGTCAATAAAATCTGGAGCTTTCTTATCTTTGACATACACACGGTATAATATGTTCTTGTACTTATTGAATTGTTCAGCCATCTTCTTAAGTGTGAAATGCTTGACTAAGTCCCTCGGGGCATTTGTCTTTGCGACATCATCGAAGACCGGTAGGGTGAAATGTGCAATGACTTTGTCTCAACCCAAATCTTTCGCTCTACTGTCCATATAAGTAACTTCCTCTTCGTTTTTAGGCTTATTCCATTCCCGAACGCTGACCGGGATGTTGTCCCTTACAATAACTCCATATTGATGCACAAACTTGTTTGTGTTTGCCTTGGGAAGCAACGGTCTACCCTCTAGACCGACGGCTTCAACTCGGAGACGCATCTTCGGCCAACCCGTTAGCACGGCCTCGTTTATTTCTAACAGATTGGCTCGATGTGGAAGCCTAAAATAAGAAACATTCGTTAGTACATATATATAGACAAATCAATTGTTGCATCTGATCACCAGAGGCTAAATATACCTCTCTAGACTGAGTATGTCCACCAATAAGAGAGTCGTCATCACACTCGGTGCTTGTTTGCACTTCGTCTCTTCGTCCCAGCCCTATTCCTTAACCGGACTCGTTCAAAAATTATTAATTATCTTATGCTACACTGTCTTCTGCTCCACTCTTGGGTTGCCGTATAAGGTCGTAAATGTCATTTTCATTGTCTCTGTTGTTGAAGTGATTCGTTGCTTAACTAATACAAACGAAAGATACAACCATCGTTTCCAACAGGGACTTAGCAAAGTTTCTATTTTGCATTATATACCACAATATGTATCCAAGACAATTTTAATTGTACTGAAATAAGGATCTATACATGGTTAATAAGTTGCTAGGGTTCATTGATGATTTTGTCAAGTTTTAATGTGGTATTCCTTTTCCTTAAGGAAAGGCATTTCAAACTTTTGTAAAATGTGTCAAAATAAAGTTGCTTAGATGGCCTTGGAAACATCATAGGTGAGTTGGATTTGTATTTCTGATTATTTTGATATATTATTTATAATTTTCTGAATTTATTTGAATAAAGTATTGTCTTCATAATTTTAAATTAAATTAATTCAAATTCAAATAATTCCAAATTTTGAAGTTTATCAAACATTATTTGAATTTTTTATAAACATTTAAATTACAATTTTCCAAATCTTTCTATATTCCAATTATATTTTTCTGATATACATAATAAAAGATACCGAAATATAAAATCATTTTCTGAAATTAAATTGAGAAGTTGGCTAGACATATCAGATTTTTATTCTTTTCGTTATTATTTTCCAAATGATTAAAACACTAACGAGTGGGGTCGTCTGACGTCCGCATGTGACGTCACCCTAGAAACATGAAGGTAGCGGTGGCAGTGACCCGGCGTGGCAACGAGCTAGAGAGCGCGAGGAGGTGACTGGGAGGCTCAGAGGACCGTAGGAGCACGAGGAGGTGTTCGAGGATGCCCGACATGGTCCAAATCGGGGCCGGCGAGCGGTTTCCCGTGGCGACGATGATGGAGTGGTTGAGAAGGACACAATGGTGACGACGACAGGAAAGCGACGCAGGGCAGCCTCGCGGCAGTCTCGAGGAGGAGCAACAGCGATGACGGAGGCGCGACACGGGGCAGCGTGGCAGCGTCAATGGTGCGGTGGAGGCCTCCTATGCTCTGTCCTGGGGAGTGGCTCGAGCCGAGGACGAAGTCCTGGTATATATACCTGGGGACTTTTAGTCCCGGCTGAAGCCACGAACCGATACTAGAGGGTACCCCTTTTGTCCCGGCTGGAGCCACGAGCCGGGAATAAAGGCTTTTTTTAGATTTGCCGTGCGGTCACCACTTTAGTCCCAGCTTGTGGCACCAGCCGGGACAAAAGGGGGATTTTTGGCGCAAAAGGTTTGAATAGATATTTTGAATAGGTTTTTTTTATCCATAAACCCTATTTGTGCCCGGTTTCAAATTAGTGGACATCTTTCCATATTAGTATGGACCCGAGATAATTAATAATATAAACATAAAAGTAGGGTTAAATAAATCGAAAGATCACATAACTTTTTATTTCAATCAAGCGTCTCACATATGACAATTTGTTGAGACGATTTAGATCGACACATTGAGACATAAGATCACATACCACCGAGACACTTCCTAGAAATCTCATAGTCTAGGCGGGCGTTCAGAGAGGCATACTTGATGCGATGAAAGCTCAATGGAAAGTTGTCCCAACCTCTAATGAGGTTCTCATCTTCCTCCTTCTTCTTCTCCTCATCCTCATTCTCCTCCTCCTCCTCGTCCTCCTCCTTCTACTTCTCATCCTCATTCCTTGGCCTTTTGATCTTCTTCTTCTTCTCAAGCTTTGTGCCAATAGTAAAATTGGCTGCAATATCAGCTGTAATCAGCCTTCAGAAGTGATTTCTTTCTCCTACTGGTCGACAAACTTTGGTTTTTTACTGAGGGAAAACTTGTTGCTGCACTCCTCATACCTTCCTCTTGGAGTCTTCCAACAAACGTGTGTTATCACGTCATCACACAGCGCCAGTTTCTATTTTCTGCTGTTTTTGGTTTCAGAAAAGTTGTTCTAGAAATATTCTCGGACTTGGACGAAACAAAAGCCCAGGGTCCTATTTTTCTATCATGTACACGGAGTCCGGGGGAGATCCGAAGGGGGCACCGAGGCGGCCACACCATAGGGCGACGCCCCTCCCCCCTTGGCCGCGCCACCATGTGGTGTGGGCCCCTCGGGCGTCCACCGACATCGCCCTTTCGACTATAAATAGTCTTTCTCGGGAAAACCCTAAACACTAGATCCTCCATCCACGAAAAGTTTTGTAGCCGCCGCCGTCGTGAACCCTAGTTTGGGAGGGTTCTAAAGCTCTCCCCGACACCATGCTTGAGAGGGAAATTATTACCGGCAGGCTCTACAGCACCATGCCTGCCTCCGGAGTGATGGGTGAGTAGTTCATCCTTGGACTACGGGTCCATATAAGTAGCTAGATGGTTGTCTTCTCCTCCTTTTGTTCCATCATGTTTAAATCTTGTGAGTTGTCTAACATGATCAAGATTATCTTATTGTAATGCTACATGTTGTGTTTGCTGAGATCCGATGAATATTGAATGTTACGTCAAGTTGATTATATAGCTATCATATTTATGTTATTTGTGTACTTGCATGCTCTCCATTACTAGTAGATGCTCTGGCCAAGTTGATGCTTGTAACTCCAAGAAGGGGTATTTGTGCTAGATAGTGGGTTCATGCCTCCAGTAATCTGGGAGAGTGACAATAACTTCTAAGATTGTAGATGTGCTGTTGCCACTAGGGATAAAACAAAAATGCTTTGTCTAAGGATAATTCTATTGTTTACATTACATACTTCACTTCATGCAATAATCTGTTGCTTGCAACTTAATACCCAAAGTTTGCTCGGATGACGTCCTAAGGGTGGCTTATTAGTCATAGATGCAGTTGGATTACGATCTTTATATCATGTTGTAATGCCTAAATGAATCTCATAGCAATCATCATGTCATGTATATGCACTACGGTGCAGCCTCTATTTTATCAATTGCCCAGCTGTAATTTGTTCACCCGGCATGTTATTTATCTGTTAAAGAGAGACACCACTAGTGAACTATGGACCCGGTCCATTCTTTTACACTCATAATACAACCTACTGCAAACACTATTCTTTCTACTGCAAACATTGTTCTCATTTCATTCACTGCAAACAAACATCCTTTTCCACACTATACGTCTAATCCTTTGTTTTCAGCAAAATCAGTGAGATTGACAACTTCACTGTTTCGTTGGGGAAAAGTATCTTCGTTGTCTTGTGTGGAGATTCCACGTTGCTGTTGAGCCTGGTAGTGCGCCCTACCAATATCAGCTGTCAACAACCTTCAGAAGTGATTTCTTTCACCTACTGGTCCGATTAAACCTTGTTTTCTTTCTGAGGGAAAATCTTGTTGTTGTACTCGTCATACCTTCCTCTCGGGGTCTCCCAACAAACGTGTGTTCACATGCCATCACTAGCTAGCCACTTGATTTTCTCTCCTTGTTCAATTTGGTAGCTGCAATTAGACGCATTCCTATAGAACTCTGATCATACATACACAATCATTACCCTAACTCAATGGGTTGACAATAGTAAAAGCCAGATCATGCATGCATCCATTACTCTGTCCTATGTTAACTGGGGCCAATAGCTCATGTGCGACGCATTTCATGTGTATTGGAAGGAAAGCGTTGTAGTTTGCCTGAATAGCTCTCATGCGACATTTCTGTGCACAAAATAGCTAAGGCACGACATGTCCCTCTTTAGCGCTTAAACCCAAGACATAATTAGACACCGGTGATGCTTCACCTTGATGGTGCGTTGGGAACCCAAAGAGGAGGTTGTGATGAGCACGGCGGTAGGAAATTCCCCTTAGTTAAGAACCAAAGTTATCAATCCAGTAGCAGAAAGAGGATCTTCAGAAGGTTGATGCCACTGACGGTGGTGATGGCTTCTCACCGGTGTCAGCAACAAAGTGGAACCAAGGTTATCAATCCAGTAGCCGAAAGAGGATCTTCAGAAGGTTGATGCCACTGACGGTGGTGATGGCTTCTCACCGGTGTCAGCAACAAAGTGGAACCCGCACACAACACAACCAAAATACTTTGTCCCAACGGTACAGTGAGGTTGTCAATCTCACCGGTCTTGCTGAAAACAAAGAATAGACGTATATTTTGGAAAATAGTGTATGCTTGCAGTAAGTAAAGAAAACAGGAAATTGTAGTGTTTTTTCAACAGTGTAGGAAAATGGACCGGGGTTCATAGGTTCACTAGTGGTGTCTCTCCATAAAAGATAGCATGCTAGGTGAACAAATTACAGCTGGGCAATTGACAAATAAAGGTTGCACCGTAGTGCACATTCATGACATGATGACTACTATGATATTTAGTGCGCATTACAACAATATACATAGACCGTAATCCAACTGCATCTATGACTAATAATCCACCCTCAGGTTATCCTCCGAACCCCCTTAGGTATTAAGTCGCAAGCAACATATAATCGCATTAGGCAATGTGTGTAATGTAAGCAATGATTGTGCACGCGGGCACTCGCACCGTTGTTTTCTCCCTAGTGGCAACAACACATCCTCCCCCGTCACGTTTCTGTCGCTCAATCACAGGCGAAAAGGAGGCATGAAGCCACTATCGAGCATAAATACTCCCTCTTGGAGTCACTAGCAACTACTTGGCCAGAGAAACCACTAGCAGCGGAAAGCATGCAAGATCACAAATAACATTTGCAATAAAGACTATAATCAAATTGGCATAAGTTCAATATTCATCGGATCCCAGCAAACACAGCACATAGAATTACATAAGAACAATCTCGGTCATGTTAGGCAGCTCACGGGATCTAAACATGGAGTCATAGGAGGAGAAGACAACCATCTAGCTAATGCTATGGACCTGTAGTCCAAGGATGAACTACTCACGCATCACTCCGGAGGCAGGCATGGTGATGAAGAGGCCTCCGGTGATGATCTCCTCTCCGGCAGGGTGCCGGGAGACAGCTTCAGAACCCCGCTAATCTAGGGTTGACGATGACAGCGGCTGCGGAACTTTTCGGCGATATTTGATCAGGTGCTTAGGGTTATCCATCCGGGGGGATTAAATAGGCGAAAGGGAAAAGGCGGTGGAGCCCTAGGGGCCCCACACCCCCCCGGCGCGGCCAAGGGGGCGCGCCACCCCATGGTGTGGGCCCCCTAGTGCCCGTCTTCGACTTCTCTTAGGTCTTCTGGATGCTTCCGGGGAAAATAGGAACTTCAGGATTTGTGGGGTCCAATTCCGAGAATATTTCCAGAACAACTTTTCTGAAATAAAAAACTGCAGAAAACACGGAACTGGCACTTGGCATCTTGTTAATAGGTTAGTCCCAGAAAACGTGTAAAAATGACATAAAGAAGGGAGAAAACATGTAGCAATTGGCATAATATCAGCATGGAACATCAGAAATTATAGATACGTTGGAGACGTATCAAGCAACCCTTAGATTTTTGGATTATGTAAGACGAGGTCGCCCATTTTATTAAAGGGACCCAACACTTATCCACCCATGTGATGGACCTACCACTCATCCATCCCAACACGGGGCCCACATATACTCTAAGAGCGGGACCCATAACTTATCGACCTTACCGTTTTCCATGTTACAGATGGGACCCGCACCCATGCCCACCATTGTCTTCTTCCTCTGTTCTGGCGACGAAGTTGGGCATTGTCGGTGTGCGAGAGATGTCTTCGTTGTGGGACAGAAACTTTCAGACGATGGAATGTGTAACTGAAGGGGATTAAAGATTATAAACAAGCATATGAACCTGTAAAACAAGAAATTTTGCTTCGCGCGAAAGTTCATGGAAGCAAACTCGTTCATTATTTTTCGGATAGTTCATCATATGTCGATCGAGCATACAGAGAGTTGATCATATAGACCCTACCTAGACCAACACTAGATATACGCAAAAGGGGATCCAGAGACATGTCCCCTGGGCCTTCCTTGCCAGTGGTGCCGCAGTGATCAGCCTTCGTTGAACCTGCGGATGAGCCAATGAGACCAGCATGGATGGCGGAGCTCGTGGATTAGGCGGGCGTCTAGCTTCCACTCCCTCTTCTTGACCTCCCACGTCTTCTCCGCGTGGATTCCATGCTCATTCTTATCGGCCTTGAACCCATCCATAACCACGCAGATGACTTTGTGCTTACAACTGTAAGGTCCCCCGGAACCATTGTTCAAGGACACCTCCGATATGCAAACATTCACGATCCCATATCACACCAGTTCTGAACAACATATCAAGTTGGCATACAGATACGTTATCCATTACATGATTACAGAAAGACTTATAAATGAAGACATGATCATATGACCAAGCCTACACAACTGCCACACAGAGCAAACACACAACACACACAGCGGAAGACAAAACACACACAACGTAGTAGAGCCCAAGTCACGCCTTAACCTACAGGATTCTGACCGGGAGACGATCCTAGTTCGAAAGTCCATCAGTGTAGTACTCCTCTTCATAGAACTCCTCCTGAGGCTGCTCCTCGAAGTCTGGCAAGTAAATACCAGGAACGAAACCAACATGAGTACATTTGAATGTACTCTGCAAGACACCCATCATGTAGCTTACGGAATGCAAGTATTCTTATATGGTGGAGTGGGTAGGCTATACATAGGGTTCACTAGCCATGATTTATGAAGGATACATCATAGTTGATTTTTTTAAATCCCTGTATCTTTGTTGAAGAAGATACTTCGGAAGAAAATAATATAGTTTTCTTTATCTTGTAGATATTGCATGTCCAAGAGTTTTTCTAAAACTTTATTTTAGAAAAGAAAGTTTTTCTTTGCAAAACTTCTTGTAAAACAACTTCCATCTTTTCCTCATCCGTACCTCACCGGTACAAAATTTCTCCTTTTCAATACTTCACAAGTCCACATCCTTTTTCAAAAATCCTTTTTGAAAACATTGAGACAATGCTAGCTACATGGCCATTCAACTGTCCATATCCGAGGATGCGGCTATTCAGAATAGTTTGACTCTACAGAGGTGTACACATTCCACAAGATCCATAACATCCGCCGTGAACAACCACGGACTGTATCAATAGTATGAGAACATAAGATAATCCTAACCATCCACTGTGTTCAAGCTAGAATATGACTATTTCTTAAGTTGGGTTTGATCTCCCCGGCATCCTGTCCGCCAGCGCCACGGCAGGAGACCGAACTTTCGCACCCGGAGGAGAACTTAATCCCTCACTGTGTATGTCCCGTATTCCCCTCCTTGCGACAATCGATTCGAGGGCATGACGTCCCTTATAGGAAATTGAGATAGAACACACACTAGCAAAAACAAGTTTCAAATTAAGTCTCGTGCCCATGTTGGGGTAGAGTGGTAGTACGGTAAAGGTTGTCCGGCGAAGACTAGGTTATGTGTCATTTTTGTAAAACACTTTTTTCCCAAAAATGACCACTTCAACATTGCTCCGGTGGATAAGGCTTCGCCTTTCCACCGGGTTTTCCATAAAAGCCTTTGTTTTTCAAAAGTCATATTTTTAGGGTGTCCCCTTAGGGACTTATACTTTTGGTGGTAATAAATACCATATGGTGGCTATAGGCTTGGTAACACCAAGTTTCAACTACTAGCATAATAATATATATAATATTAATAGTAGTAGTAGTAGTCACTCAAGAATAGTTTTTTGATAAACAAAGTTTTGTAGAACTTTCATAAGTAAAACATGCATGATAGATAATGATAAGTTTAGTAGAAAGCATCAGGATGGCTTGCCTTAAAACTCTTTGTGTCCCTGGCCTTATAGTAGCTTGAATTTAAAACACAGCTCTACAACTCCTTCTTCTCCTTATTCGTTTTCTAACGCCGTAAAAGAATAAAAGACACACACTCAGAACCAAATGAAGGCAATCAATAAAACAAGGCAACACATACAGCAAACAAACTTATACTAGCGCAATCACTCAAAAAGTTATCGAGGAAACTACCTCACAAACACTTAGGGTACAAAGCTATCGCCAAAAAAACATATGGTTGAGAAACCATATTCCACATCCTAAATATCAGAGGTGGAGTGGGTGTGCCATTCTCATACCAGGATATTTAAGAAGCTAAAAATAGCTTGTGGTCCCAAAGGTGAGACTACTAAGGTAATAACAATCATTCAAAGCAATACCCATGGAAGTCGGTATTAACAATAACACAAGCAAACATCATCCAACAAGTTTACCACTAACCTAATGCATAGATAACAAGATTCTACTAAACACAAAAATAACACTAGTGCAATGCTCATACTAAAGTAATCAATCAGACAATTCCAAACAACAAAGCAAAACACAGATGAATAAGATAGTTACTTGATATGCTCATATCTACGCAAAGACTAAGGAATCACTCAATCATGAACATAACCAAACAAACCAGTGGCTCAACCAAGTGTAACAAGTCATAATACACACTCAAAACACAATAATCACAAGAGATAACAAAGCTAGAAAATAGAATAATAACAAGGGTTCACTAATAGCATACTAATAAGAAAGATTTCTACACAGGTATGAACGGGACCCAACACTTATCCACTCATGTGATGGACCCACCACTCATCCATCCAAACACAGGACCCACAAATTATACTCTAAGAGAAAGACCCATAACTTATCGACCTCAGCGTTTTCCATGTTACAGATGGGAGCCCGCACCCATGCCCACCATTGTCTTTTTCCTCGGTTCTAGCGACGAAGCTCGGCATTGCCGGTGTGCGAGAGATGTCTTCGTTGTGGGAAAGAAACTTTCAGACAATCGAATGCGTAACCAAAGGGGATTAAAGATTATAAACAAGCATATGAACTTGTAAAACAAGAAATTTTGCTTCGCGCGAAAGTTCATAGAAGCAAACTCGTTCATTATTTTTCGGGCAGTTAATCACACGTCGATCAAGCATACAGAGAGTTGATCATACAGACACTACCTAGCCCAACACTATATCTATGCAAAAGGGGCTCTAGAGACATGTCCCCTGGGCCTTCATTGCCAGCGGTGCCGCAGTGATCAGCCTTCGTTGAACCTGTGGATGAGCCACTGAGACCAGCATGGATGGTGGAGCTCATGGATGAGGCGGGCGTCTAGCTTCCACTCCCTCTTCTTTGCCTCCCACGTCTTCTCCATGTGGAGTCCACGCTCATGCTTATCGGCCTTAAACCCATCCATAACCACGTAGATGACTTTGCGCTTACAACCGCGAGAAGATCATCCTAATTCTTAACGTCGGACAAGTCGTCGTTCAACGAATGGCCGCCGATTTCTTCCTCCTTTGGATCCGATTTTTCGGACAGTTCATCATAAGTTGATTGATCATACAGAGAGTTGATCATACAGATCCTACCTAGCCCAGCACTAGATCTACGCAAAAGGGGCTCCAGAGACACGTCCCCTGGGCCTTCATTGCCAGCGGTGCCGCAGTGATCAGCCTTCGTTGAACCTGCGGATGAGTCACTGAGACCAGCATGGATGGTGGACCTCGTGGATGAGGCGGGCGTCTAGCTTCCACTCCCTCTTCTTGGCCTCCCGCATCTTCTCCGCGTGGAGTCCACGCTCCAGCTTATCGGCCTTGAACCCATCCATAACCACACAGATGACTTTGCGCTTACAACCTCGAGAAGATCATCCTAATTCTTGACGCCGGACAAGTCATCGTTCGACGAATGGCCGCCGATTTCTTCCCCTTTGGATCCGGCAACAATGGAGGTGACCATGCAGTGACTGCGCCGCGAGATCCACCCGCCTTGTCATCATGGTTAAACCTTCCAATGATGGAGGGTGATTAACGACCACGATTGCAGGCCTGCTCGGAGTGCATCACGTTCATGTGCTATGCCTCCTCTGTGGGGGACATCAGCGGCGGCCTACGGTCACGCGAGGTACTCATCGGACCGAAGTTGGAACCCTTGCGCCCAATTGAGACCCCACTTTCGTGGTGAGTGTCGGATCTGTAGGTGGTGTCGATCGATTTCGTCGCTGGCGGCGAGAGAATGTGGAGAATTGGAGCGAACTGTGGGACTTGTTGAGGCCAAGGGCGGGCCCACTTCAATTCAAGGGTATTCAGTTGAATACCCAAAAGTTTTCAACAAAAATTGGGTTCATACATTGTATAATACGCATATCGAAGAAAAATACGGAAATAAGTGATACTTGGGCACCGAAACTTCCAGTGCCTCTCCAAGAGGCGATTAGCGTTTAGGGAGGCGTTGGTTGGCGCATGCTGGTCTGATCGGCGGGGCTGAGATCTTTTTCTCGCTGGTTGAGGATGGCCTCGAGGGAGAGCAGGGGTAAGGAGAAGGAGCCCTCGTTGAGGAAGACAAGGACTAATCTAGAGGAGGCCTTGGGAACGTTGGATATATCTGAAGAAGAGGCTACTCCGTTTGTGGTGGATGATCGGGAAGAAGGTGGTAAGGTGCATTGGATGCTGGCTGGTAAGGTTCTGCACAGATCGGTGTTCCATGTGCAAACGATCGCCGGTGCGCTTCGGCTGACATGGGGAAACCCGAAGGGGCTGACCTTTGCCACTGCTGGCGAGAATATCTTCGTCGCAGAGTTCGCATCGAAGAGGGATCGCGATCGAGTCTGGGAGGGGCCGCCATGGTATGTAAGCAAGAACACTGTTAGCCTGACAGAAATTGAGGACCACATGCGCCCCTCGGATTTAAAGTTTGATAATCTCAGGTTATGGGCTAGGGTACTGAATCTTCCATTTAACTTGTGGGAGGACAAGTGGTGCAAAGGGATTGTTGCCCAGATTGATAAGAATGCCTCTGAGGTGTTCTTCGATCTTGCAGGTGGATTCCTGAAAGCCAGAGTAACAGTTGATGTCAATAAACCCCTGAGACAGTGGGTTTTGATTGAGTCTACAAAGAGACAGACAATAGACATATATGAGGTGCAGTACGAGCAATTACCGCACTTCTGTTTCTCGTGTGGCTGCTTGGGGCATGCAGATTTCTTTTGTCTGGCGTCGGGAAGACATGATGCCAATGGGAATCTACCCTTTGGGCCAGAATTAAGGGTTGAAGACAGGAAGAAAAGCAATTTGACTGAGTATGTGGCTAGAGAGAAGACGACTTCACAAAATAGTAAATGTGCTTCAAAGTCTTCTAGCACTGCAGCTGAACCAGGCGTTGAAGTGACCTCCCAGGCTAAGAGAAATTCATCAAACAAGAGGAAGGTGGTCACTCCTCAGAAGGTGTATAGAAAAACTACGAAACCTCTTCTCCTCACTAACGGACCGAGTGATGGCTCCAATGTTTTGTGGGCGGATGAAGGAGAGGCAGGTCATGATCATCTGAAGGGCGAGGGACCAAAAAGGAAGAAACCTACTCCGACAAAGTTCAGAAACCTCGGCAGCGACTGCTCGTCAGTCCTGCCCGTCCCTATGAATTGTGGGAGTTTGAACTGTCGGGGGCTTGGGAACCCTGAGGCAGTTCGTGAGCTTCGAAGCATCTTGAAGCAAGAAGGTCCTGCTCTACTCTTCGTAATGGAACCGAAAATCAGTGGGAAAAGAGTAGAAGCTATGCAGAGTACGTTGGGTTTTGCTGGAGCTTTCGCGGTGGACAGTGATGGCCTTAGTGGCGGTATTGGGCTGTTCTGGTCTAGTGAGGTTTCAGTGAAAGTGGAAAATTTGAGCATCAATCATATTGATGCAACTGTGCAGAAAGCTGATCTATCCTCTCCAAAGTGGAGATTCACGGGCTTCTACGGGGAGCCGCATGCTGAAAATCGCCACCATAGTTGGCGTTTTCTTCGTACCTTGCACTCATTTAATCTAGGTGCATGGTTGGTTATGGGAGATTTCAACGAAACCCTTTTTGGCCATGAGCATTTGAACAGGAACGCTAAATCAGAGAGATAGATGCTTGCTTTCAGAGAGGCATTGGAGGACTGCTCCCTACAGGATTTGGGGTGGACTGGAATCCCATATACTTGGGATAATAAGCAAACTAGTCAAAGCAATGTAAAGGCGCGCCTCGATCGTGCCCTTGGCAATGCAGAATTCTTACAACAATTCGAGCATGCTCGTGTACGTCATATACATACGATAGAATCCGATCATTGTCTGGTGTTAACGGAGCTACGCGACAACCTGAACATGTTGCGATCTAGAGGACCGAAGCAGTTTAGGTATGAAAATGTGTGGCAGACTCACGTTGACTATGAAAGAAAAGTCATGGAGTCTTGGCAGAATAATCGGGGTTCCAGTGGTCTGCATGGTGTTGTTCATTCATTCAATGCCCTGCAAAAAGACCTAGAACCGTGGGGGGCAAAGGAGTTTGGCTGCCTTGGAAAGAAAGTCAAGAAGTTGAAAGAAAAACTTGACAAGCTAAGGAGCCGTAATAGTTTGGGGGGGCCCTACGGATGAGGAAAAAAATGTAGCCAAACAACTCGGTGAGGCGCTTCGTCAAGAGGAAGTCTGGATGCGGCGGCGCTCTCGTGTACAATGGTTACAAGAGGGCGATCGCAACACTGCTTACTTTCATGCACAGGCGGCTCATCGAAAGCGTATTAATAAAATCAATGATTTGAGAAGGCCAAATGGCTCGGTTTGTGCTAGTGAAGAGGAGGATAAGGCGGAGATTCAGTCATTTTACCAAGAACTCTATACTTCGCAAGGCTATAATAACATGAGGGAGTTGTCAGATCTTGTCCCGGAACGTGTGACGCAGGGGATGGCAGAGGGTATTGATAAACCTTTAGAGCCTGGAGAAGTTCGAGCGGCCCTGTTTCAGGTGGCGCCTTCAAAAGCGTCGGGAGTTGATTGGTACACGGCTGGTTTTTTTCACCGACATTGGAACTTATAGCAACAGGACATAGTGTCGGCTGTTCTGGATTTTTTGAATGGAGGGGAACTCCCGGTGGGATTAAATGATACATCCATTACTTTGATTCCCAAGGTACGAAACCCACAAGTGATTTCACAATACCGCCCTATCTCTTTATGCCCTGTTCTTTACAAAATTGCTGTCAAGGTTATAACTAACCGTGTGAGAAGTTGTCTAGATGAGATTATTAGTGAGGAACGAGTGCTTTTGTCCCTGGACGCCTTATTACTGTCAATGTGTTAGTTGCGTTCGAGAGTGTACATTCTTTGAAGAGAAGAAAGAAGGGGAATAATTTTGCTTCACCTTTCAAACTTGATATGACGAAAGCCTATGATAGGGTTGAATGGCATTATCTGGAGGCAATTATATGAAGATTGGGGTTCAGTACCAACTTTGTTAGACTGATCATGAAATGTGTTTCGTCGGTCAGGTTTTCAGTAAGGGTTAATGAAGAGTTTCTTCCATTCTTCACTCCCTCACGTGGACTCCGGCAGGGGGATCCTATGCCCCCATATATGTTTCTCTTACGTGGAGAAGGCTTTACTTCCCTGTTGAAATTCTTTGGTGGCAATGTGGATAGAGGAATCAGGGTGAGTTGTCGAGCACTGTGGGTTAATCATCTGTTGTTTGCTGATGATAGTCTCATTTTTATTAGTGCAAACCAACGCAGTGCGACTCGGTTAAATGAAATCCTAAGGATCTATGGTGATTGCTCTGGCCAGCGGGTAAATAGAGACAAGCGTGCCATTTTTCAGTCCAAATACCCCGGCTGCTGCCAGACAGGCTCTAAAGCAAATCTTGGGTATCTCAGTGGAGGCCTTTAGCGAGAGATATTTGGGTCTTCCGACTGCGGTAGGGAGAATTACAAGTGGTACTTTTGATCATATTGGAGAAAGATCAAGAAGTAAGATGCAAGGGTGGTCCGAAAAATACCTTGCATGTGCTTCTAGGGAGTTCTTATAAAATCCGTGATTCAGGCAATTCCCACGTTCAGCATGTCGATTTTATTGTTGACGAAGAAGGTCTGTAAAAGCCTCACTTTGGCAATGGTGAAGTATTGGTGGAGTTGCAACGTGGACAGGAAAGCAATGCACTGGGTCTCCTGGAAGAAACTTTCTACATCAAAGATTAAAGGGTGGATGGGATTTCGTGACCTTCACCTCTTCAATATGGCGTTACTCGGGAAACATGGCTGGCGCCTCATGACGAACACAACGTCCCTATGTGCTAGGGTCTTGAAGGGCCAATATTTCCCGGAGTGTGATTTTATGCATGCCATGGTCCCTACATCATCTTCGAACACTTGGCGAGCTATTGTGGCGGGCAGGAAGGCGTTGCAGATGGGTTTAATTAAACGAGTTGGGGATGGCTCTTCCATCTCGATTTGGACGGGTAAGTGGATACCTAAGTCGATTTCCATGATGCCTATGAAGAGACCTTTAAATGTTGAACTTGAAACAGTGAGTGAGTTGATTGATTCAGACAACTGGACTTGGAGACGGGAGCGTGTCAGGGCTGCGTTTCTTTCCCCGGACGCAGACGCCATCCTGAATATCCCTCTACGTTATGGTGGATGTGATGATTTCTATGCCTAGAACCATGAAAGTTTAGGTGTTTACTCTGTTAAATCTTCGTATCGTGCTCTAATGATTTAGAATGAGCGTACATCTCTAGAAGAAGGGTCGATTGCGGAATCCTCAACGTCAGAAAAACATATGTGGACAGCGCTTTGGAAGCTGAAGGTGGTGCCGAAAGTCAGGGTGTTTTGGTGGCGAGTGCTTCGTGGAATCTTGCCAGATGAATGCACCTTGAAACGGCGTCATATAAAAGAAATTAGCATATGTTGTGTCTGCTTAGCAATGCAGGAGGACTTGATGCATGCTCTAATCAATTGTTCTCACGCAAAAAGGTTTTGCGACGAGGCTCTCACATGGCTGGATGTTAGGCTACCTCGCTTGCATCCAAATTCTTGGGCAAGGGATATAATTTGCGACCAACGTTTCACGGACCAGGATCGAGCCAAGATTATCACTGTGATGTGTTCGATATGGCACTCAAGAAACCGGTGGAAACACGAGCAGGAACACATTGATCCAGTGTTCTCAGTTAAAACCACGAGGGAAGCACTTGCCCTCTTGGAGTTCCCCCTGCAGCACTTGGTGCTGCCTGGACATGGACGGCCACCGGAGTTGTACTGTATTAAGATTAATACGGATGGAGCTATCAATTCTGGAGATGGCAAAGGTGGTAGAGGAGGTGTTGCTCGATCTTCATGTCGCCTGCTTGGTGCATGGAGCAAGCCCCTTCTTGGTATTACAGACCCCCTAATTCCAGAAGGTATGACTCTCCGTGAGGGCGTTCTTTTTGCGAAGCTATGGGGGTTTAAGACGGTGATCATGGAGACGGACTGCCTGGAGATGCTAAATCTCTGGAACGCCACAATTCTCGTTCTGTTGTGACTCCTTTATTAGTAGAGATTGGAGAGTTATCCTCGTCGTTTAGTACTTTTGTTATTCAACATGTAATGCGGACTTCCAATTACCCGGCTCATCTTTGTGCGAAGCGTGCGAGCACTTTGAATGAGACCGAGGTTTGGATGGACGAGACTTCTAACTTCCTGGTCAGTAGTCTGCTGGCTGACTGTCTAGCGAACGCTTTTCCTTGAATAAAGCTCTCTTTAAATTGCAAAAAAGAAAAGTGATAGTTGGGATAGCAGTACACGTCCTCCCACCATCGCTACATCCTCTTTGAGGCCCAACTACCTGATTGGCCCAACTAGCAAGATTGGCGGGCTGCTCGCACGCCTAGCAGAATACACGAAGTCTGTTTGATCGCAAACCTTATTTATCGTCCATTGCGAGTCCTAACTCGGACTCGCCCGCGTATAAATAAATTCTATGTGGGTTGGCCCATTAAATTTTTTTCAAAGAGAATATATAGAGGAAAGTGAGGGATTGGAATCTGCGATCTAGGCGTCAGGGGTAAGAGGCACAGCCACTGGGCTACAGCACATTCGTGTCTAACTTTCTGTTTTACGGTTTTTATTGTCTCATGTTTTTCTGTTTTTTTCAATTTTATTTTCTGTTTCTGTTTTATTCTTTCTTTTCTATTTCTTTCTTCTGTTTTATCATTTTTTTTCTTTAAGTTAAAAATATTTGTTTTTTTAATCTAAAAATCTAGATTATTATTTTTCGCTTCCGTTTTACTGAATTTTTTTTAATGTGGAACCATTTTCAATTTGAAACCATTTTTAAAAACTAAACCATTTTCAGTTCGGAACTATTTTTCAAAATCAGAACCATTTTCAAATTTGGAACCATTTTTTTAGTTCACTATTATTTTTTTGTTCATCGGCGTGATTGTTCACTATTATTTTCTTATTTTATCAGACTTTTGATGATTTTCTGTTCAGTATAATTTTCCGTCCAATGGCATTTTCGGTTCACTATTATTTCTTGTTCATCCACATGTTTGTTCACTAATATTTTCTTATTTTATCAAATTTTTAGTTTATTTTTTGTTCACTATAATTTTTTGTTAGTGGTTTATTTGGTTCAGTATTAATTTTTGTCCATCGGCATATTTATTCACTATTATTTTCTCACATCATCAGATTTTTAGTTTTGTTCACTATAATTTTCCGTTCAATGGTATTTTCTGTTCACTAGTATTTTTTGTTCATCTGCATGTTTGTTCACTATTATTTTTCATTTCATGAGATTTTTTAGGTTATTTTCCGGTCCAACTGAATTTTCTTAGCTAGTGGCTTTTTAAACTGGTTATTTAAATGTTAGCTATAAAAACAAAAAACACACGTGATTAAAGGAGTTGGGTGCTGATCGAAGTGGCATCCTGGATTTATCCGTACACGCAAAAAAAAATCAGAAGCCCGTATGAGCGGACCGGTACAAGGAAAAAATACCACGGATAAATCGATGAAATTAATAGTGGTCGCCGAATGCTAGCTGACCGAGCGGTCGTTAGCATCATTGTCTAAGGATATACGGTATGCAGACATGTACAATCCCTCCCATGATCGTTATCTGGCTTTTTTTAGGTAAAAGATCGCAATTTGAAGTGTATTTTCAGTCAATTTAAGCTAACATGAGAAAAGGCATACCCGAATCCCTTCATACTAAACAAAATTTTTAATTATTAATGTAGCCCCAAGCACACAAAGTATGCTGCCCAGCATTCCAAATCTTTCGAGCTTGATGCAAGCTTTTGTTTGCTTCTGGTTGTAGCATGGCGGTGACAACAGAAGGATCCTGATCCGCTCCATGTTGCTTCTCTCGTTGAGGAAAACCTCCAGTCGTGCAATTGGTATCTTGCTTAGCGGCCGGCACTTTTTTTTAGGGAAACGATCCTTATCTAGCTTAGCTGAACGAAAGCTTCTATCAAAAAAAAAAAGCTGAACGAAAGTATGTGAATCCGAGCATCTCCAGTGGATCCTCTACCTGGTCCTCCACAGCCATATAGAGGACAGTAAGCCAAAAAACGCGTCCCAGTAGCTCCTCCAAATGGGCGTCGAAAATTTGGACGCCCTAGAGGACCAGCTCGCATCCTCCACTCCTGGAGGACGAATAGAGGATCCTCCATCGCTCCAGCGCTCAACCGCTCGCCCGAGAAATCACTCCCGCGCGCGTACGGAGCTCTTTCTCGCGTCCTCCTCCCCGGGCAGCAAGGTACATCCATTCCTCCCGAGAGAAATTGCGAGTGGGGTTTAGTAGGGGGCCCCGTGGCCGACGACGGTCGATCTAGGGCAGGGAGGCGGCCGACGGGGGTTTAGCTCGAGGTGGGTATCGGCCGGCGGCGGTCGAGCTCGGGGCGGGAAGCCACAACCACCATGGCCCCCTGCTCAAGGTGGCTCCCGCAGCAGCCATGGCCTCTGGCCCTTTTTGGGGAAGCTCGTGCTCGAGCTCTGGGGCGGCCGGCGGGGCGGGGGTGGATCTCGGGGTTGGGATCGAACCGGCGGAGGGGGCTCGTGGGAGGCGGCGGTGGAGCTCGGGGAGAGAGGCTCGGGCTGGGAATCGAACCGGCGAAGGGGGATCGGGGTGGGAGGCGGTCGGTGGAGCTTGGCGGGGGGGGGGGGGGGGGGGCTCGGGGTGGGAGGCGGCCGGTGGAGCTCGGGGAACCGCACGTCGCCGGTGGAGCTCGGGGAGAGAGGCTCGGGGCTTGGGGAAGGTGGTGCTCAGGGAGCCTCCATGGCGTGCGTGCCTCCATTTGACCGGGGAGATTGGGGATTGGGGAGGGCAGTACTAGTTATGTACCGGGATTTATTTTTAGTCTCCATCTGTACATGATTGCTGGATGAATTTGGCCCGATCTGTGGTATACGTCTCCATTTGATTGATTGTAGTTGATTGCAGTATTTCTGCTAGCTAGCGGTGGTACTGGTATATGCTGAAGTTGCTCCAATGTGATAGCTGAACATATTTGCTAGTTGAATTGGGCTCTAAATTGCTACTGAAGTTATGTATGTTGGCCTCTGAATTCCTGCTGAAATTTCTCCTACTGATGGATGACTCCCAGGTGGAAAACAACGCTTTATTCCTGGACTTGTTTAATGTGGATTCCTGGACTTGTTGAATGTGAAAATTGAGCCGTTGAAAAAAAACTCTTGAAGGTAGTTATAAGATATTATTAAAAAATAGGAGAGAGAATATAGACGTCTTGAATATAGACATTCCACTGGAAAACTAGGAACATCTAAAAAGGAATATTTTTAGATGATCCTCTATATGGAGATATACAGGACCAAATTTGGAGGATCCACTGGAGATGCTCTTACATAGCTATGGCACGAGAGAATGATGGGCCAGGCCAAGATACGTCATGTTACGCGTAGAAGCTGCCAGTGCGGGCGAGCCGAAACTTCCAGCTGGCAGAAGGCGATAGGTAGGGGATCCCTGTTTGATAGCAAACATTTTCTTGATTTTCTCATCGTTGCCTTGAACGTTAGAACCACAGAACCATCCACCCTAAGCCCTAGAAATATAGAAAGTGCGCAACGGCCAGTCGCCGTAGAGCACATACATGATTCGTCTGACCTGTACACAAAGTGTATTCCTCAAGTATCCTCATTGGGTCATCCCTATCATTTCGTCGCCGATCCCGTCCCTCCCCGTCACGTTCTCCCATTGATAGTTTCATGTTTTGGTCCTCGGAACAGTTCCAATCATAGAGGACTTGAGGTGCTGTAAAAATTCAGAAAAAGTTCAAATGGAATTTGTTCAATGTTTCTTTTGTTTTTTAGATTGAATATGTTACGCCCTCCGATCCATAAAAAAGTGTTGCACATTTTATACTAAGTTAGTACAAACTTTATACTAAATGAGTGAAACTTTTTATGGATCCCGGAGGTAGCATTGTTTTGGACTGAAACACTAAGAGAAAGAGTGGTCATGTTATTTATTTGAAGTTTCTTATTTAGCTGTTGCTTCTTTAATATGTTGACAATCGGCAACCGTATGATTTAAACAATATCATGTTATGATCTGTTACGACATTATGCTCATATTATCATGTCAAATATTGTGTCATATCTTCTATATATACATTATACAGCCGTACTAGACGATGCTATGATCAACTATACATGCCAAAACTTAGCCTTTAGACTATAATTTTTTTGTGCCCTTTGAAATTTTGAATACACGACATTGAAATCCTGGGCCCGCCACTGGTTGAGGCAGAGATATCGATTCTCTCTTTGTCGGGCTGGACCCGGAAGTGGTGTGATAAATGGGATTTGGGGTGATTTCTCGCTTTGTCTCTGCTAAATTAGTCACACGAGGTGGATGTTTAGTGCCACCTCACTAGTTCACAGTGGTTACGAAAAACTTATAAACCCGAAAGTGAAGTGATTGCCAGTTCCAGGCTTAAACCGGTCGATGAGTGACCGGCTCCACGCACACGCGCAGATTAGTTTTTTGTATTTTTTTAAAATTCGATGATCACTTCCGTATACTTATATGAGTTAAGAATAGAAGCAGCAACTCTTTCTTGCTCGTATAAAAGAGAGTGCAGGGCAGCGCTCTGGGTTAATTAAGCCCAAACGAAATAAATCATGATCAAAGTTGACCCAGCCGTGAGTAAGTCTCATGCATTGTGTCACGAATGAATGTGTCAAACTAAATTCCTCAAATCTTGGTCTTGTAAGTAGTAACTATAATCGAACTAGCCAACGTGGCGGGAAAGGACTCTTCAGAGTTTGCTAACAAGAGTTATAATAAATCTACAATTCTACATCCATCGTTGAGATTCACCAAGAGCAGCACGCACAACCGGAAATCCAACGATAGAGAAACCACCGCCGTCCAAAATCGGGCAGGATAAAGACATAATCAGCGGCCTCCCGGACGAGGTCCTCATCGGAATCCTCGAACTCCTCAACTTGGGTCAGGCGGTCCGCGCCGGCGCGGTCTCGACATGGTGACGGCACCTCCCCCACCAGCTATCTCACTTGTGCCTCAACATCGACGACTTCAAGGGCACCACACCACTGAAGACCATGGACGCCTTCACGGGTGCGACTCGGAGATTGCTATCGGCTAAGTCCAAGTGCGAATGCAAGATCACGCGTGCTGTCAAGACCCTCCACCTCCGCTTCTCCCCGTCGGCGCCTCACCTCACCTCCATCGGCCACACCGTCGAGGACACCGTGAGCTGTGGTCAGACCGACGGGTGATAGGATCCAAGCAGGATCACCTAGCATAAGCTTGAGCCACAGGGAAGGGTAGAAAGATCATATCTTGATCAGTTGATGAAGACATCTTGTTTGTTACCACCAATACCTCGATCTGATGACTGTGATAGATCCCTCTCAGTGCTCCAGTGTTGGGCTTGATCAGCAGCCCCTGTTCTTGAGGGAAAGAGAGAGAGAGAGAGCTGCGAGAGCAGCAGCCAGAAAATTACCTCATCCTCATCTCTTCTCTCCCTCCTTATAAATATTGCACTGTGCACTGAGGGGACCCACACCATTGACTTAAGTGTGCCCCAGATCAGAACACTGTTAGTGTGAACAAGGTTCACTAGTTGTTAAGCCATTTATACGATCAACCTCATCCCAACATTCTCCCCCTTGATCGTAAAACTTAAAACTTTAAATTTCATTTATCGATAAAGATAATTCATTAAGACGAATAGATTGCAATGGCTAAAAGAGATGCCACTGAACCTAGTGACTATAATACATCACCTCATATCGAAATGAAACTCCTTAAACTTTATGAGCTCCATAAATTTTATTCTCATCATACATTACATTAATTTACATAATACATTACATAAACATCATAATGTGATAGACTCATCCTTTGATGTAACAGTACACCAAGACAATAGATTACAATAGTAAATTAAGTACTGCTAAACCAATTGGCTATGGTTCCCATCTAATCTCGGAATGAGCCTTTTGGGGGGACGGTGTTTCAATGGTCCCAACATTACCAGGATCAAAAACTTTCAACCAAACCTATGCCAGCAACATGCTCTTTGAAAACACTGGGTGGTAAGCCTTTCGTGAGCGGATCCGTTAATAACAACCTAGTTCTTATGTACTTGACGTCGATTGTCTGATCTTGGATTCTATCTTTCACAACATGATACTTTATATCAATGTGTTTGGCAGCACCACTTGATTTGTTGTTACTCGAATAGATTACTGCGGGTTGATTATCGCAGTAAAGAGTGAGTGGCTTGGAAATGCTAGCAATCACTCTGAGTCCCGGGATAAAATTCTTCAGCCATACTGCCTGCCCGGTAGCCTCATAACATGCCACAAATTCTGCCTACATTGTTGATGATGCAGTGACAGTCTGTTTGGAACTTCTCCATGATATGGATCCTTTTGTGAGGGTGAAAATATATCCTGAAGTGGATGTCTTAGTGTCAACACACCCCGCAAAATCAGCATCTGAATAACCCACCACTTCGAGGTAATCAGATTTCTTATAAGTGAGCATGAGGCCTTTAGTTCCTTGCAAATAACGCAAGACCTTTTTAGCAACCTTCCAGTGATCCAAACCTGGATCGGACTGATATCTGCCAAGCATCCCGGTCACCAAATGCTAAATCAGGGCGAGCGCACACTTGTGCATACATAATGCTTCCAACAATGGATGCATAAGGAATTGACTTCATCTGCGCAGATTCATAATCATTTCTTGGACACTGAAAAGTCCCAAATTTATCGCCCTTAACAATAGGAGCAGGCGAGGATGAGAACTTATACATGTTGTACTTTTTCAGTACCTTTTCAATATATGCTCTCTGAGATAGCCCCAAGATCCCTCTGGATCTGTCTTGGTGAATTTCAATTCCTAAGACATAAACTGCTTCACCGAGATCCTTCATATCAAAACTAGAGGATAAAAACCTCTTAGTTTCCAGCAACATATTTTTATCACTGTTGGCTAGAAGTATGTCATCAACATACAGTATCAGTAAGATAAACTTACTCCCCCTGAACTTAACATAAACACAATTTCCCACTTTATTCTCTTCAAAACCAAATTTCCTTATGACTTGATCAAACTTAAAATACCACTGTCGTGATGCTTGCTTCAAGCCATAGATGGATTTCTTAAGATGACATCCCAAATGTTCTTTCCCTTCCATAACAAAACCTTCCGGTTGTGCCATGAGGACATCCTCATATAAGTCTCCATTTAGGAATGTTGTTTTAACAGCCATATGATGCAGCTCTAAATCATAATGAGCTACAAGTGCCATAATATTCTGAAGGAATCTTTAGTAGAGACAGGTGAAAAGGTCTCATTATAACCAATCCCTTCTCTTTGAGTAAATCCTTTTGCCACCAGTCTTGCCTTGAACCTTTCGATATCACCCTTGGAGTTAGTTTGGTCTCATAGACCCATTTACATCCAACAACTTTAGCTCCTTTAGGGATTTCCACTAAGTCCCATACTTCATTAGTGCTCATGGACTTCATTTCATCTTTCATCGAATTAAGCCATTCAGACGAAAATTCGCTTTGCATGGATTCTTTAAATGAGGTGGGATCATTATTCAACACTGATTCATTCATATCCTCACTCATATAGGTGACATAATCATCAGGAATAGCAGACTTTCTAGTCCGTTGTGACCTTCTAAGAGGTTCATTATTTGGCACTTCATCAATAATTTGAGGCTGTTGAATGTCTTCAACAACAACATCATCAGGTGTTACATCTGAAACAGCCACAGGACTTTCAGCAGGAGTTGCTCCAACATCCCTCTCAACAGGAGGTGCAACTTCAGCAGACACCGGGAAAACTGGTTCCTGAATTATTGGAACTGGGAAAAATTCCCGGCTTTCTTCCAGTATTATTTCCCGATGTGTCATACTCCCCCTCATAATTTCATTTTCCAAGAACACAGCGTGTCTTGTTTCAACAAACTTTGTTGCCTGATTTGGACAATAGAACCGATATGCTTTAGATTTGTCAGGATAACCAATAAAATGGCAACTGACTGTCTTGGGGTCTAATTTCCCCATAACTGGATTAAAAATCTTTGCTTCAGCAGGACAGCCCCATACATGAAAATAATTCACAGTTGGTTTTCTCCCAGTCCATAATTCATACGGTGTTTTAGGCACCGATTTACTGGGAACCCTGTTAAGAATATGTGCTGCTGTCTTAAGGGCTTCCATCCATAAATTTATCGGCAGAGTGGAGTGGCTCAACATACTCCGCACCATATCCATGAGAGTGCGGTTTCTTCTTTCAGCCACCCCATTTTGCTGGGGTTCGCCCGGTGTTGATTATTGGGCCATAATATCATTTTCCTGTAAGAATTTTGCAAACGGTCCAGGAATTTGGCCATAAGAAGTGTGTCTGCCGTAGTATTCACCACCACGATCAGATCTCACAACCTTAATCTTTTTATCACATTGATTTTCAACCTCAGCTTAAAAAATCTTAAATTTTTTCCAATGCCTCCGATCTTTCCTTAATGGGATAAATATATCCATAACGGGAGAAGTCATCGGTGAATGTAATAAATGAATTAAAACCATCCACCGTCTTCACATTAAACGGACCACATATATCTGTATAGATTATTTCCAAAACTCCCGTGCTTCGTCTTGCACCCTTCTTAATTTTCTTGGCATATTTTCCTTTGATGCAATCAATACAATGATCGATATCCGCATCCGTAAAATCAAGGGAAGGAAGAATTTGGTCTTTAATGAGACGCTCAATTCTCCCCCTCGAGATATGGCCTAAACGATAGTACCGTCATTATCATTACGCTTGCGTTTGGTACTGACATTTATATTTGAGGTAGAACCCACATTATTTATATCATCACAAAGGGAAATAACATAAAGCTTATCTTGCTGGAAGTCAAGACCAACATCATACATAATTATACAACGCTTGTTCCCAAAGTGACATTCATAAGCATCATCATCTAGACATGACACGGAAATTAAATTCTGTTTCATCGATGGTACATATAAAACATTATTAAACCTAAGCTTAAAGCCGGTATGGAGCGTAAGAGTAAGATCTCCAAGCGCTTCAGCATCAGTCTCAACACCATTAGCAACTCTAATGGTTATTTCCCCTCTTTTTAGGGTCCTCCTCATATTGAATCCCTGCAACGAATTTGCAATATGAATTGTTGCTCCTGAATCAATCCACCATGTATTAGTGGCATAATTAAAATAAAGGGATTCCTCAACAAAAGTAATAACATCAGTACCTCTATCTTGAAGCCATTTCCTAAAGGCAAAACAATTCTTTCGAATATGCCCAAATTTTCCACAATGGCGACAAGCATTAGGATCTTTTGCTTCTCCATCAGTCGCCTTTTCGGGCTTCTTTTGGTGAGAGCCCTTTGAAGATTGGCCTTTTTCTTTAAACTGATTAGGCTTAGGCTTCATATATTCATTCACAAACTTCTTATACCTCTTCTTTTGTGTATGCTTTACCTGATTAATGTGGTCAATTCTTTTAGCCTTAAGCCTTTCTTCTTCTTGCACACATCGCGCCATCATTTCATCAATCTCCCATTTCACATCCATTGCATTATAGTTGATCATAAATGGAGAGAATTCGGGAGGCAAAGATGACATAATAAAATGGGCAAGGAAACCATTACAAATTTCCATCTCCATAGTCTTAAGTTTGGCAGCCATGTTGCATTTCTTCATAATATGCTCTCGAAGACTTCCAGTGGGATCATATTTTTCATCAATCAGCCTTCTAATAAGACTTGTTGCATAAACTTTAGAAGACCCTTTGAACTGATGTTCAATTTTCGCAAAGTACCCTTTAGTTGTTTCACAGTCAGGAAGGGCTCCCCTCCTACTCTGTGTAATGGAGCCCTTTATCATCATAAGGCACTTGCGATTAGAGTCATCCCACTTAGCCTTGATAACATCATATTCCTACTTGAGGCCCTCATAATTTTCAACATTCTCTTTAGGTGCCTCAGGAGGATCATTAAGGAGAGCATAATCAATATTCAGTAAGGCCATCGTAATTTCAAGCTTCTCCTTTCATGTAGCATAGTTGCTACCATTAAGCTGTTCTATGCCATTTAGCATCCCAGTAATATGAGATACATTATGTGCTGCAAAAAGAACTCAAAAATTGCCTTAGTAAGCACTGTCATCATTATCAAACTTTACTGGTCAAATTCAAATCAGCTTTGGCCAGAAATGAATATGAACAACAAAATTTTGTGAAAAAATATTCATCAATTAGCTTTGGCCAAATTGACAAATAAAAGCCACACATTAATAATTCTCATCATTGATTTTTCTTTCATTAACCTGGTTCAGATCAGCTTTGTCCAGAAGTGAAACGAGCTAATAAAAGAACTTTGTGGTTTGAATGCCCATCAAACAACTTTGGTCCGAATAACAAATCATAAAACCACACTTTATTTGAGGACTCATTAAACATTATTTCGCAGCGGAAAACATCATAATCATCATAATAAACATCATAATAAAGCATGACTAATAATTTAACATGCTAAAACATTTAAAACAGCTAACATAAAACATAACAACTAATAACAGAAATAAAAACATAACCAATATAAAAATAAGCCCATAACATTAATTTGGCCGAAACTGGGCCAAAAACGGCCCAGTCTAGCCCAGAGAACTAGGCCATGAATGCCCCTTTTTTTCAGCCCGAAAAAGGAGAAAACATTTATTCGGCCAGAACTGGGCTAAAATTAGCCCAGCCCGGTCCGCTCCCTCTGATTCCTGTTGGGCTTTCGCCCACTTAACTCCCCTCGTGCCCTTACTGGGCAATGGCCCAATCCATCTCGCCAGAAAAACACGAACCGTTGGATTTGGATCCAACGGACGGGGTCGCGCGTGGGACAAAACCCACCGCGTCGCCGCCGGCTGTCCCCCGTTCTCCCCCCAAACCCTAACCCCTTCCTCACTTCCTCCTCTGCCTCCCGCGACCCGCGCGCTGACGAGGAAACGACGGCGGCGCCGAGCGCCACAAACAGAGGAGAGGAACGGCGACGTCCAGGCCCCCTCGCCGGAGCTGCGTGCGGCTTTGGCTAGCGCGCACCTCCGTCGAGCGGCGCTGGGCGGCGCCTTGTGCAGGCGACGGCGCGCGAGCGGGCGTCCCCGCAACGGCGTCGACGTCTGGCACCCGCCTGGTACTGCAGCGGCCTTCCACGGCAACGAGGGCGCGAGGGAGTACCACCACGGCCCGGCGCAGCGGATGGCATGGACACTCGGGGCCGAGCCCCGAGCTCCTTTGCCTTCATCAGAACATGGCTCCGCCGCCGCCGTGGCCAGTGACAACGACGAGACCCATGAGGTAATCATCCACTTCCCTTAATATCATCAGCATTAGGGTTAGGGTTCTTCAATTTTGGGGATTTTCATATGAACTAGGGTTCCGGAATTTGTGGATTTTTGACAGTGGCTTAAATCCCCTTTATCCTCTTGCTTAACCCGAACCAAAACCATCATATCAGAGGGGATTTCATTAAGAAACTCAGACCTAGGGCTTGATAAATAGTGATTTCGTTTAGCATATGCACTCAAGCATAAATCCCCAAACATTATCAGTTTTAAATCAAAGAACCTAGGTCCTCTGTTAGCATCTTTAGGGCTTGAGCATAAAAGAAACAGGGCACAACTATAACCAGGGCCTAGGCCTTAAACTTCAGCAAGAAAACCTAACAGATCAAGCATGATCTTGAGCTTGATGAGCTCAAGCTTGCAGCTAGGGGCTCTGATACCATTGATAGGATCCAAGCAGGATCACCTAGCATAAGCTTGAGCCACAGGGAAGGGTAGAAAGATCATACCTTGATCAGTTGATGAAGCCATCTTGTTCGTTACCAACTTACCACCAATACCTCGATCTGATGGCTGTGATAGGTCCTTCTCAATGCTCCAGTGTTGGGCTTGCTCAGCAGCCACTGTTCTTGAGGGAAAGAGAGAGAGCTGCGAGAGTAGCAGCCAGAAAATTACCTCATCCTCGTCTCTTCTCTCCCTCCTTATAAATATTGCACTGTGCACTGAGGGGACCCACACCATTGACTTAAGTGTGCCCCTGATCAGAACACTGTTAGTGTGAACAAGGTTCACTAGTTGTTGACCCATTTATACGATCAACCTCATCCCAACAACCGGTTCATGTTCGAGCTAATTCAGCCCTCCTCTGGCCTGATTTCCCCTCGGCAAGCCCACTGGCGCACCGAGATTGGGAAGCAGTTCATGTCATTCTGCCGAGCCTGCCCCATCGCCTTCCAGTGGCTCACAGACCTATCGCTCAAACGCCTCGAGTTTGGGGACTCGGACTTGCCCAGCCTCATAGACGCTTGCCATAAGCTCAAGCACCTATCCTTAATTTCTTGCAGATTGGTTGGGCGCCCTGTGCTCAAGATCAACGTGCCCAACTCTTCAATCCAGGAGCTCGACTTCATACGCTTTCGGTGCGCGCGGATTGACCTTGTCTCTGTCCCAAAGCTCACGCGACTGACCTGCAATTCTTGGCGCTCCAAGAACGCCCCGCTGAGTTTCGGCTACGTACCCGCGCTTCACAAGGTGACCCTTTGTTCTCGTGCCAAGGCGTGGCAGTCACCGTTCACCCTTAGCGACTGCTTCTCAACGAATAATGTCAGTAGCACTAGCCTGCCGACATTGTATCTCAATTTTGGCTGCAAAATGGTATGACTTCATTTCTGCACCCACATGCATTAACTAACTTTCACTGCATCGACATATATATGATATGATATGTTCTTCTTCTCTACAAATTCCAGCTCTGTATTTATTTCTTATATTTCTGCAGATTTGGATACAGCCATAACACCCGAAGCAGCTCGGTGCTATATTCTGTAACCTAACCAATGTGGCGTTTTGTTGCATCTATCCGGAGTGTGATATAAGCTGGACCCTATTTATCCTTGAAGCTGCACCCGCCCTGGAAATATTTACAGTAAGTCTGTGTTACTTTAGTTGCCTTCTTGTTGTTTAATCCACATCTTAACCTGGGTATACTCATTCTAGTATCAAATTTTTTCCATATAGACAACATTAACAACATACCGGCAATAGTACCTGATTCTCATACACTCACCACCTCTAATCTCTCACAAATACTATTAGTAGTGCTTACAGGCCGCATTGTCATCCAGTAATACACATCATCATTTTATTTAAACTCTTTATTTAGTACAAATTATTTTGGTCTAGATAAACAAAGTAACACGCCGGCAGCTAAAAACATAGAAACATGTGAGCAGCTCAACATATATGACCAAATATGGTTGTAATATCATAGAAATCATGGAAGCATTCTCATGTGTCTTACTGTATGTAGGATTTAGGCATTTAGCTCATGCAAATTCCTCCAAATACTCTACATGAATCTAAAAAAAACTTCAGTTTACTAGTAGTATTGAGTAGATGAAAAAAAAAATGCCAAGGATATTTCTACATTGTCCTGCATGGGTTGGTAACAAGTCTGAGTATAACATATGTCTTAATTTCTCCGTGTCCATGTGTGAAGTTAAATCGGGCTCGACATTCGCGTGTCAAAACATCTGAGGACGATGCCGAGAAGACCAATGTGGTGTGGGAACCATCCAAGGATTTGAAGCATCTGAACTTGAAGGTGCTGGTCATTTTCGGGTTCGAGGATGAAGAAAAGGTGGAAACCTATATAAGGCTAGTCATGGAAAGAGCGACGAGGTTGTGGAGAATCGAGCTACAAAGTTACACCTGCAAGAAGTGCAATGATCCGGGCCTCAAGTCCCCAAGAAGATCCCAGGGAGAGGACAAAGGTAGCAGGCGCCGGATTAAGGAGCGACTCACAATTGGACCCTCCTTGTCCGTGGACATAATTATTTGTTGACGGATGTGGTCATGGTATTTCAAAAATCCCATATTTGTTGCTGCTGGAGTGACAATAGTCTATGATGCCCAGTCGGTGGTAATTTCCCCTCTTTTCAATACTTATATAGATAGTCAGGAAATACTTGACCCGTATGTATTGAACCGTGTAGGCAAATTATTTTATGTATGCAACTTCTACTGTACCTTTTACTACCAGCAAAAAGGGACTAGTATGAATTCAAGGAATGGTTCAGATTCATCGACGGAGAATAAGCCCAAACAGACCCAAGAAGTCCTAATTATGAGGAAAAAAACTGTCTAACAACAGGCCGAAGCATCGATTCCCAAACTCCACCTCGCCCGAGCACGCCGCCGCCATCTCTACCGAGCATATCGCCTATGTCGACGCTAGACGAGGACAATGATGTCCCCACCTCGCAGGCGCCCACCGCCCACATGCCCGAGCACACCGCCGCCACCTAGACGGTGCACGTCACCTCCGTCTACGTTGGACAAGCGTCGCTGCCGCCTCCGTCTCCCACACGGCCACCTCGCCTCCTCCACAACTAAGCTAGGATCCGTCGATGTTGCGCAATGCCGCCGAACAGCCTCTCCGCTCTACAAATCTGCCTGCACAGTGTTGCCACCGATGCCACCCCACACGACGCCGTCCGCGCGGTTCTGATCTAGTGATCATGCACACGCATCTAGATCGCTGCAGTAAAGTATGTTTCTATGTCTAAAAAATTTATGTAAATTTTCATAAGCGAGAGAAACTGTCACATGTAGTAGGTGGACACTTTCATGGAAGTAGCACTCTCATCTTTCTATCAACTTGGTTCTAGTTTGCTAGGCAATATTTGGTTTGTACTGGGCTATTTGGATCTCACACAAAGATATTGTTTTTAATTATAATGTTCAAAATGATATCTTGTCTCTCCTAGTGGGTGTACATCTTGCCGGCGAAGCATGATAAGTGGCATGAAATTGTGAGCAATTGAAGATGATGACTCTCAAGATGCAGTTGATATGTCCCAGGTGAGGTTGTCATGTCTTTTGCGACCACGGTGTGTTTTCTAGTTGTTCTGGCTCTTAAAGCTTTAGAATTGACCGTTGTTTCGAATTTGTTAGGGCGTTTTTGAGTGTTTCTTAATGGGTTTGTTCCCAGCTCAAAAAGACTTTCTTTTGTTTTAATCTGTTGCGCCACAAAGAACCATGATATCCATGCGAAAAAAAAAAAAACCTGGTGATACGCCTTCAGAAAAAAGCAGGGCCGTTTTGGCCTTTTCTGTAAAAAAAAGAGAACTGTCAAATCTTAATCAATACTAACAAGGCATACATGTCAAATAGCACTGAACACGTCACATACTAAGTTGATCTGAGCGGGCAGATGCAGTTGAGTACTCCCTCCGTTCAACAATAGATGACTTCCACTTGTCTAGATATGAATGTATGTGGACACTAAAAGATGTCTAGATACATCTATATTTGGACAAATGGAAGTCATCTATTGTTGAACGGAGGGAGTAGTTTATAATCCAAAATAAAGGTTACCATTAGATGAAAAATGAATGGATCCAATCTTGTACTCCCTCCGTCCACTTTTATAAGGCTCACTTCTTACTGTTGAAATGCTAAGAAGTGGGCCTTATAAAAGTGGACGGAGGGAGTATTTTAGGAGTCTCAAACAGGTACATGTGACAAGTTCTTTCAGAACTATGGAAAAAACTAGCTTGAAAAAACTAGTTTGACCTGATAAGCCTTGCTGCTACTTTGCTACTGAACTATGGAAAATGCGCTAATTTTGAAGTATGTAGAAAAAAGATAGTTCCGGACCTCTTTTGTGAAAGCTGAAGTATTCTTCCTTGCCTGTACATGGGAATACCGTAGTTTACGAATTTTTGGAAGAAGAAAAAAAGGGGGTCTCTGATCGGAAAACAGCTCACTGAGCTAGTTCGGGAGGACCCACCGAAGGGCCTAAGTGCAGAAGCTACCGATGACGTCGATCGTGTGTTTTTTTTTCCTACTTGCAGCCAACGTTTTCCTCATGTGCTTCTCTCCCGGAGGGTGCGGTGATTCATTCGTTCGTCCATTCCCAAAAATAAAGAGACGATGCGTGCGTGTATATATGGATGGATGGGGAAATCAATGGAGCTCTAGAGCTAGATCCATGGCGACAACCACCACCGGCAGGCTGTGCGTGGCCGTGCTGCTTCTTATCCTCGTTTCGACGACCAAGACAACGACGGCGCAGCTAGCGGTGGACGCGGGGGCGCATTGCCACAACCAGTGCCGGGCCAACTGCAACGGGTGGGGCTTCTTCTGCCACCTCTCCTGCACGGGGGCCTGCGCCGGCGCCGGCGGCATCGGCATCATGAGCATCGACGGCGCCACCACCACCGACGCCCTAGACTCCAGCTCCGTCGCCGTCGCCGCCGCCGCCCCCGCTCCGGCGCTGCACAATCGGCTCAGAGGAGGCGTCTTCATCAGCCCGGCAGCAGCACCCTCGGCAGACTCGTGATGGTAATAGTACGTCCCTGTAATCTAGCTTCGGTTTAATTACACATGTACATCCACACGGCCTCTCCCGTGAAATGAATGAATGCTCAGATTCACTCATCGACCAGTGCCACTCCCTCCAAATTAAATTAATTTAATGCTAAACTCACTCATCGTCCTTGCAACTAGTATTACTTCCGTTAAAAATTGATTGATAGGCGCCTCGGTTTAATTACACATCTTTTAACTCCTCTCTACGTGACGTAACGACCGCGATGCAAAAGCTATGACGTAGTGTTTCTCTCTAGTCCCAATCCTCCCATACACATGACACCCACCTTCCTTCCAAGCATTTTTTTCCTACTTCCAGAGCTTCACGGATCTGTCGTGGCTGGCCGACGCCACCGACCCCGTCGCCGCCGAGTGCGCCAGCGCCGCGATCAGCCCATCGTGCGCCGCCACCACGTTCCGCTGGTTATCCAACACGCTCCACAGCTCCATCGTCTGCACCCACCCACCCATCCAGTCCAGTCAGTCACCCAAAAACTCTCTTTCTCAGATCAACCAACATTTGTTTCACATGTATACACGGGTTTTACCTGGTAACCGCCGACGATCAGGACCTTGGGGTATCTCGGGTGGAAGACGCACGACTCATACTGGTTCCCATGGGACCGCAGCTCGTGGACGAGCGCTCCCGACGCCGCCGACCACACCTTCACGCTGTCCTGGCTCGCCGACGCCACGTACTCACCGCTCTCATCCCAGCAGATGCACTTCACCTCGCTAGAGTGCATCTACCGCACAAACACAATCAAACCACTCATAAATATTTGCCTTCTGCCACAAATAAACCACCGCGCGTGACCCCCGCCTTTACCTTTGGTGATGAATGTAGGCTCATGTCCTTGTCCATGTCGATGATGCTCACCGTGTTCCCAGCCGCCACCGCCAGGAGCTGCCCACTCCGAGGCTGGAACCGCACCCTGCCGGTACCACCCTGCTTCACCTGTATTGGTGCCAAGTATACCACTCAACCGATGCAAAATTTCGCTGAAATGCTTCACCAAGGTGGAAACATGGGGGCACTAGAGACCTACCTTAGAGATACGTGAAGGAGCATTTTGACCCACTGTCCAGAACCGGAGCTCTCCATTGTCGTCACACGAGCATAGGACATCCGTCATCTTCGGATGAAAGTCTACCGACGTTACGTGGGAGGTGTGCCCGTGGAAAATCTGTAACGCGCCTGTTCGCTGCAAAAAATTGGGTAGGTCAGGGTATTATCGCAGACTGCCTCACGGTCAACCACTAGCTGCTGAACCAAGTCATGCAAGTGACAGCCAATGGAGGATGCATGGAGTTTGGTTTCTTATCACATATTATAAATTCGTCATTCAACCAAATATATACTAAACCTACATGTTCACCTGCCTGCATCCATTCAATCATCAAAGTGTATTAAGGTAAGATGCACAGAAAAATAACCACGGTTACTTTAGCTCCAACGTCCTGTATTCCTTATATGACTCAAGTAAATGTTCTCGAACATCCACAAGAAATGATGTCCTCTCGCAGTATTATTTCAGATTACAGAAATGTAGTTCGCATTTACTTCCCAGAAATACTGAATGATCAGAAAAGCTTAGATCTTCAGTTAGGAGCTTGGAATTTAAGACGTTGGTTTTTATGGAGCTCACAAGTTTGGCACTAGTTAAAGAAAGGGTAGAAGGCATTGCCTTTCGTATTAGTAAATGAGAGAGCATATACGAGATTGGCATTTCAATATACTTATCTGAGTTTTATGATAATATTTGGATGCATCAGACAGAGAAATGTGAGGCACACATGAATGTAGCCAGCCAATGGGTTGAGAAGTTATTTATGCTAGCACCGATAAGTTGCATGCTAGCACTGAAAACTAGGATCGCACTAGAAAATTACAGAGTTGCACATATCCTCCTTCCTTGAAAGCTTTTATAAATCAGTAATATATGCACAGGAAGTGGTGTCTTGCCATAATCAAATAGCAAAAGGTTCACATCATTGTCAATAGTAGGCAATAAAATGCATAAAAAAGACAGAACTTACTAGCAACTTTAGAAAAATAGAATTACTAATGAGAAACACATATTAAAATAAGTAACTATAGAAAGGTTTTTAATCAATAATATATGCATAGGAGTAACTATAGTATTTTATCACTTGCCATAAAAAAGAGAAAAACTTTTTACATCAATGAGAAACAAATATTAAAATAAGTAGAAGAAAATTACTTCAACTGCGTTCCATAATCGAACAGTTCCATCAGAAGATGATGTAGCAAACTGGGTTGAGTTCGGTCTGAATCTTATGTCCGTTATAAAGTTTGTATGTTCTTCTGCTTTAGTATCCATTTGAAAGTTGTCCATGTTCCAGAGGAAGACCTACAACGTCATACAACCTCCACATAAAGAAAATATAAACTGCTTTACAATTTCCTAACTGTCTAGCCCAACTCAAATAGACACAAAACAATAACAAAACTACATGTCAACATCCTTCTTCAAATAATCATGCGCGAAAGGGTAGTATTGCATCAGGGGGGATAAACTAACTAAGGTGTAAGGGTGTACGGTACAGCACAACAAATTAAGGTTCGCCGTTACAAGTACTATTAACAGTGATGGAATCTAGCACCAATATTTTATTTAGGTAAATTGTACTTACAAAAACCTCATATTCGTGCAAGAAAAAATACATTTTATTAATTATTTGAACACTCTGGAATAAGCAACTAATTTGCAAGAGAAAGTGGTTAGTCTCCATCGAATATATTTGTGAATTTATGAAGCTTACCTTTTTTTCATGACCGGCGCTAGCAAGTAACTTCCCATCTGTAGAGAAATGACAGCAAACAACCTTGTTGTTGCTTGTACGATTACTACCAACTTCACTCAAAGAAAGACCTAAAAAAAGGATTAATGGTCTCAAATTATATAAATTTTCCAGGGAAGAAGTTTGCAGCACAGCTTAAAAGCTTAACCTACTTACTCTTTATAGACTCCTGCTCTGATGGGCCTTTCTTCAGTGCAGCAAATATGTCTCGCCCATCCCCATCATCGTTTGACAAAAATGAATCAACATTGTCATCAAAATCAACAAAACTATCCAAATTATCCTGTCAATAACAGAGAATCAACATTGTCATCAAAATCAACAAAACTATCCAAATTATCCTGTCAATAACAGAAATTGTTTGAGTACAGCCTACTGAGACAGCTAAAAACTGACAACAGAAGAGGAGTACACATATAATAGTACCATCTGATTTGAGGATGAAGCAAATCCACTGGTTCCATCCGTGCCGCAGACCATTGAATTCTTTTGAGGCATGTTCACGTTGCTAGCTACTGGTATTCCACTACCAGGAGTATGTGTTGATGGAGTTGAGGGTGGAGAAGGCCCAACGGTATTTCCTGTGCCTGTACTATTAGCTGCCCCAGAAGAAGTTGGCTTCCGTTTTCTACTATTCTGTATATCAAGAATGGTGAACATGCTTAGGCATTCGTATATGGAGCTAGATAACTTAATAAGCATCTAAAGGTAATATATGCAGGCCACCTGTTGCATCTGCTGCTGCTGCTGCTGCTGCTGTTGTTGTTGCTGCTGCTGTTGTTGTTGTTGTTGATGCTGCTGTTGATGTTGTTGTTGTTGATGCTGCTGCTGCTGCTGCTGTTGTTGTTGTTGTTGTTGCATCTCCAACATCCGCTGCTGACCTGACTGCTGCATCTGGGCCATCTTCAACTAATAGATTGCAAATAGTGTTTAATAGTCAATCACAACATGCATATTTGCATACCGTACCATCAGAAGAGGTAAGTAAAATGATCGAATCATCCATCCCATTCCCATACAGAAAAAGAGTGGAAAAGAAGTGCTGGCAAAATATAGAACATTCTATTGAAATGGGTGAACGTACTTGTAGAACAAGATAAATTAAAATGTGAGACATAAATTATAGTTTGTTAGCATTGTCAGGTTTATATTGGCATATATCAGGTTTCTCAGAAACAAATTACATACTGACCTTCATCAAATATTCCTGTTCATCTGGCCGAATCTTTGGCGAACCAGATGGAGCTGGAGAACCCATTCTAGCAAGGTCATTCTGTGTTTGTCCTTGAGCAATTAATTGCTGTTGTTGTGGTGATAAAATTTGAAATTGGTTTGGAGATCCCATCAACTGCTTCTGTGCGCCTAAATTTGACCGGAGTTGATCGATACCTGGGACCTTTAGCAAACAACAAAATATGTAAGCTTTCAAGAAGAAAAGTGAACAAGCGTAGAAAGAGATATCAGCAAACTCACTGTTAGCGGCCAGCCTTTCAGCGGTACACTCCCAACTCCTTGATTTAGTCCTAAGTGAAGCAAAACGAATTAGAAAAGGAGTTTTCTAGCATTTACTGAAACTATTGTCTGTCACGTAGCTTTACAAGTCTCGGTCAATTTAATTCCAGTGCCTTTGCCCTGAGTTTAATGTGCAACGAACACTAGTTAACTAGTTACATGATCACATCAGAATCTGACAATAATAGCCAGCCACAAGCAGCTGAAAAGGTACTAATGGGTAAAAAAAGTGTGAAATCTCATGTTCCCATTTGCACTGGGACACCCTATATAGTAGGTCTTCCAGCAGTATCACATGTTTTGCACATAGAGAAACACAATGAGAAGCAGTAATTATATGACCTCAAGATATTACTCACCAGAGGCAGCCAACCCAGATTTTGATTGCATCATCCCTGCTGCGTACAATGCAGAAGGGTCCGCAGGCATTGTTCTTTGCGACATACCAGCATCACCTTTGATGTCCTTGAAAATAGTTGGACAAAATATTAGGACTAGGAAACAGTAAACAGGTGGAGAGAAACCGTGAAGAGAAATGAGTTGCAGAAAAGACGGTATGCATTACAGCTTGCTGATTTCTGGACTGCATCTGCTGCTGCAGGGCTGACATATTGACCGAGTTACCCTGAAGCTGCCTGAACGGACAGAGGCTTGATCAGAACCATGCCAGTGCTTAGTTGATGTTGGAATGAATAGCTAAGAAAAGAAAAAGAAAAAACGTACCCGGTTTGGTTAGCTGCTGTCTTGAGGAGAGCCATCCTGTTCGCCTCCATGAGCTGCTGTGACGCCTCGGAGTCCATCGGGCCGTGATTCCTTCCCCGTTCCTCCATCAGTTTCGAAGCCAGAAACGCCGATACATCGGAGTTGTTCATACCACCGTTAAGGGACGGGTGATTGGGGTCTCTTCTCTGCAGGTGGGCGTTCTGCTGCTGCAGTAACTGGATCCTCATCTGCTGTTCCCTCGACTTCATCTGTCGCACCACCACCACAGAGATCCGGTAAACACAGAGCGTAAACAGTAAGCAACGCGTGGCTTAGCATGCCATTAGACATTGATTGACAGGTACAAAAGGGACAACTATGTGACTAGCGTCAGAGTGCAGGTACCACATTGACAGGTACAAGGGACAGTAGCAAAAATACACACCCGTTGTCCATGTTATTTATTACTGCTTATTAATCCAGTGTCAGTGCAGCAAGACAGCTAGCCTCACTCGCTGGTTTCAGTTTTAGGTTTGCCCAATTAGGCATGCACCACATCCCACTTCAGTAGAACAGAGCATGGGACCTGACAGCGTGCATCCTAAATCGGAGTACTGGGATACCGCGGTCCGATTTAGCCTACATCGCCGCGACGAAGAAAGGGAAAAAAAACAAGTATATCCTCAAAAATAACTCGGGGCACACCTAAAGCTTATTTATAGTGCCGTTTGACTTGGTGACATCGACAATAAGGTGTTCCTTAATAACTAGTACAAGTACAGGCAGAACCTGGGAGAAATAGTAAGGTGCAGTACGTTAGTAGCAGGGGTGAGAATGATGATTAGGAAGTGTAAATGCGGGTGGTGGGCGTGAGAGGGGATTAGCATTTACCTGGTCTACAGCCGAAGAAGAGGAAGGGGAGGCGGCCCCGCCTTGTGGGGGAGGCTTGCTGTCCCTGGTCCTGGCGTCGAAGATGTCCCAGAAGATGGACCACCACTCGAAGAGGAAGCCTCCGGGAGCGTCGATCGCTGCACAGGGGAAAACCAAAATTGAGCTAGGAAAAGGGCAGCTCCAAAGCAGGGGAGGGGATTGGTGACCCTCTATCTATGGCTATGTCTATTATTAGGTTATATACTCGTACAAAACAAGGGAGGAAGAAGACGGGGAGCGTACCGACGGGATCGGTGGCGACCTTGCCCTCGTTCATGAAGGCCTTGGCGGAGTTGTGGAGGTTGCGCTTCACCAGGTAGTCGTAGATGTACACGTCCAGCCTGCAAATCCCCCAAATTCCACATCCCCCAGAATTCAATTTCGATTCAATTTGATTCGAGCCAACGGAGAAGAAGACTGGTTGGAGATTGGGGAGGGGGGAGGGAGGGAGGCTCACATCTTGTCGGCCTCCCAGTTGCTCCGCGCCATGGGAGCAAGCGGCAAGGGGGGAAGCACTCCGCCCTCCCTGCGCCTTCTTCCTCCTCCTCGCCTCCTTGCTCCTCTTCCGGCCGCCCGTGCTTTCCTTCGCCCGCCCCGCACCGCACCGCTGCGCCGCGCTGTCCCCTTTCTCTCGCTGGAGTCTGGACTTGCGGGTCGGTGGGGGCCGGGTCTGGGCCGGGCCGGGCCGACAAGAGCAAGAATTAAAGGAGAGAGATCGCGGCTGTCGCACCTGCCGGCCGGTCCACGGACACCCCAACTCGTTTTGCTCCTGCGTGCTGCTCTCTCAGGCGCAGCCGTTGATTCAAAAATTGAAACCATATCCCTCTCGGAAAAAAACAATTTGCAAACATATCCATTTTTTCAAAAATAAAAAACATCAGATACGATTTTGAGTTTATCAATAGAGGGGAAAAAAATCTCGCAATCTCGTTCCAGTTGACCTCTGTTACTTTGGGGAACAAGGACGAGCTCCACAGGAGCCAAGATCTAAAGAAAAATTCTATGAAAACTTAACCTGTACTACTTTCGTGTGCCCCAAAATGAAATCTAATTTTCAACAGATGTTCACACACTAATACAAATCATCTCTATGAAAAAAATTGAAATATGATTTTCGATTTTTGGGACTTTACCACTGTTTATTTTCTGCACTGAGTACACTATCAAGTTCTTGTTGTAGTGCTACTACTACGTAAACTGGAATAGTGCAGCAATGCGTTGTACGCTTCAGTTTCTCCCTCTCATCTCCAAACTAAACGCACGTGCTGCTTCATGTTGCAATGTGAACCAAATCAATCAGGTAAAGATACCCGCCGCTGGACGCACAAAATGATTGGGCCTATATATATTTTTATATAATTAGTAGGTACATTTTTACACATGTAATGCACTCAGCAAATATTTTTACACTCTATAAGAATAATAATGACAAATACACCGCCACCACCACCAGCACGTCTCCAAGTACACTTTCTCCCATCCCCAGCAACGAGGGGGTTGGGGGTCTTCCTATTTGGCGGCCGCCGCAGCCGCCTTGGCCTGGTTGGCCGCTGCCGACATGGACCTGAGACGCCCGGCGATCTCAGTGAAGGCCGGGCGCTGTGAAGGGTCTGGCGACCAGCACTGCTCCATCAGCCGCCTCCACTCAGGGTCGCAGTTCGCTGGCACTGGCGGCCTCAGCGTGTTGTTCACAATGCCTCCTGCGAGAATCACGTCACGCTAGTTCAAACGGACAGCTCCTGGAACCATCATCCTACAACCTGGCTCAACAAGACAGAACAGTGGACACATACCTATGATTGCCCCGTAGTGCATGTTGGCGTAGGGCTCCTCCCCGGTCAGGATCTCCCACATGACGATGCCGAACGAGAACACGTCCACCTGCATCCACACCAAAACGAAATTTCATTATTAACTGAAACTACTAGTCTAACACTTCTGCCTCACCAAACTCTCAACTAGTCAGGCCAGAAACAAATACCACGTTTTATAAGAGAAAAGGTGCCTAACATTCAATCAATGAAGTAGGTTAGGCCACACGCCTATATCTAGGCAAACAAGAATAGTATCGACAGAATCATCGTTGTTGCTGCGGTTAGAGACATGACAGCATGACCTTCTCAAGAACAGTACAGACAAAACCAGAGGTTAGGGCCATGACAGGCTTTACCTTCTCAGACACCTTGCTGCTGCTCCCGTTGAGCAACTCCGGGGCCATCCACGGCAGCGTGCCCCTCACGCCGCCCGAAACCAGCGTGTTCCTTTTGATCTTGGACAAGCCGAAATCACCAACCTGAACAACAGCGATAGTAAAATTCAGTCAGCGTGTTAAACAGGGTAATACCCATGAGTCCGTGAAAACTATTTAAGTGGAACCTGTTCGACTTACTTTACAGATGGGGCGTGAATGGTCCCTGAGGTTAACCAGCAGGTTGTCGCACTTGAGATCGAAATGCACAATGTTCTTCGAGTGCAGATACTCCATCCCGAACGCTGCATCCATCGCTATAATGAGCCGCTTCCGAAGATCAGGGCACCTTTCAGATTTATACGCGAAATGTCGATTAGTTGTCTGCAGTTTAATTAGATCCAAACCAGGACAGATGCGAGAAAACACAGGAGGAGATTACTTGTCCTTCCGCTGCAAGACATGCCGAAGGGAACCGTTAACCATGAACTCGGTCAACGTTGCCAGGGTGCCGCCTGGCCCGTCCTTCACCACGCCGTAGAATGCTACAACATTTGGGTGATGGAGCCTTGACAGAATCTCAGCTTCTCGCCAGAATTCTTGTGCCTGGAACCACAATATTTAGAGCATCATTACAGGCACCACCCAAGATCTCCATTCCATTTCAGCTGTGGTATATGAGATCACTTTGATAGAAGAGTCATAGACTTCTAAAAGATAACGCTCAGTAATGCTGCAACTACAGCTCATGTTCAGATCCTACTGTCATGTAGCATATGGTAGAAAAATGCGAAAATGAAACTAGCATGCTTAGACAAATTATGACATTGGGTTCAGGAGCTTACGAGTCTTTCTTGCTCAGAAGATCGGCCTGTGAAACAACTTTTCTTGATGCGCTTAATAGCCACATCCGTTCCTCTCCATTTCCCATGGTACACTGTTCCAAAAGTGCCAGAACCAAGTTCCCTGAGCTCCTCCAGATCTTCATTCTTGATAATCTGTTAAAATATTTCATTTAGTTTCAAAGTTCACAGTTTCAGCAGAATAAAATGAGCATTGTTGGCATGCCATTGCTCATGTATGTAACAGAGGTTGTAAGGTAGCCCTTTAGTTGGGCAGAACCATTGGATATCATGCAGTCAGAAAACGCTAATCTTACCTTTCTACAGCCAACTAACAGCAACACCTAATAGTCCTGACAACAATTAACAAGCAGGAAAATTTCACACGGCCTTGAATGATACTGACTAGAGAATTTAGCCAAAACACTTTTTGTATGTGTTAATGCACATAACAAACAGGGAAGAACACATTAGCAGTTGTTTGTTCCTACAGAAAACCATCATACCTGCAAGTGTTCAAAATCAGAATCTCGAAGAGTAGCATCCATGACTTGTCCAATAGTTATGTCCTCTTCAAACCTTGGTTCCTGAAGCCAAGAAAATACTCATAAATATGACAACACTATCGGACGAAAAAAGAGACAATGGACTTCTATTAAACATGCATACCTCAAACTCCGGAACAGGTGGACTCATATCGTCCCCCATAGGTGCATATGGATTGTCAACTTGAAATGCTTCAGCGCTCTTCTCCATCACTGGGTGATGGTCAATATATGATGGGGCATAAGCTGGAGGCATGCTGCTAATATCAGCTACCGTGGCCGCAGGCTCTGACTTCTTCTCAGCGGCGTCAAAATTGAAATTAGGATTCAAACCCTTCATGTTGATTGAATCATTATTTACTCCTGCGAATGTATAAACGCCTTCGTCAATCTTTGCCAGGCCTTGGTCATTATTCCTGTTTGGAAACTCATCTTTTGCAAGATTTCTGAAGAATGACCAGTTCTTAGGCTCATAGTTTGGCATGTTCAAGCTAAGGATAGGGTCATTAAAAGGAGTTGATGACTGTGCATCTTTAGCCTTTGCAAAGAAATCAGAAAGCACATCAGGGGGGAAGCGATCATTGATATCAACAAAAATATCTCTGTTCTCCGTGTTAGCAGCGGCAGATTCACCATCTGGAACAGGTCCACTGGTGCTGGTGGTCCATGGCGCAGCTGGATCTCGCTTAACATCAGTGAGGGGCGCAGCCTTGGGGGCAGCCTCCCAACTAACACGACGTGCCATAGCAGCATCACTTCCTGGCAGCTTCTTGGCACTTTGTATTCTATTGGTGGTAGTCGGTTTCAAATTACCTTTAGCTGGAGTCTTTTCAGATGAATTCATGATGTTAGGGACATCCAATGCCTTCTTTTCACTGGCATGTTGCTGTTCAGCCACAGGATTTTCAGATATTGTTTTAGCATCTGATTCTTCCGAAGGTATGATTATGCCAAACTGACTCGGACGTGGTACAGCTTTTGCAAAGTTTTTCTCAAACTGTACTAGGTCATCACTAGACGGATCATTCAGTTTCATTAATGGGGCCCCTAAATTTGATTTTTCAGCTTCTTCAACAGAACCAACAGCCTCTGCAATGGATTCATTAGCTGCGCCAGACTGAGACTGAAGTTTTGCAAATTGAGCACCTGAATCATCAGATTTTGACAACCGGTTCAGGGATTCAACTTGCTCCCTAGGGATCCGTTCAGAATGGAAGGTCCTCCCTTCACCAGATTGTGAATCCTTGAACCCATCAGTCATGTCAGACCCAAAATCAGAACATCCGGATGCAAAAGCTCCACCAGAGGACTGGCGGTCATCTTCATTGAGCTCTGAAACATGTGTGGCAGATGTAGCCTTTGATGCCATAGGTATCTCTAGACTCTTTCCACTGTCACTTGGTTGAAGAAAAGATGTCCGGCCTTCTTGAACCGAAGAAGCAGGGGGCACTTCCAAATGCATACTATTTGAAACAGACAGATTGTTGTGCAGCGCAGGAGCACTCAAATTCTGGAGCGATTGGAAGTAGTCCACTTCATTTTTCTGATGCAATGTATGCTTGGAAGCCTGCTTTGCATCATTTATAGAGCCCTGCATCATAAAGCCATCCTGGTAAGACCGCTGGTCAAAAGTTGCAAGAGATGGAGTCCCAGAATATGGCGCATACTGGGAGGCGACTCCATAATCTGAGGGCCCGGATAGGGGCATAGAGATGCGTCTCTCGGTTTCATAGAAATTTTCACCAGAACCCTGAGCGTACTGCATTTCTTGCCCTTGGTAAGATTGCATATTTGCAGTATAATCACTGGATAAACTTGGCAGTGTTGGTGTCGGTAAAGTATCAGAAGGCACTGAAGATTGCCCATGCATACCATGAAAATCTGACCTGTCTTGGTTTGGGTTTGACTGCTCATCATCAGTATTGAGATTAATGAACTGAGCCATCATACTCGTGGATGTGCTTGGTAAACCATGGCCACTTGAAGTCTTCCTGGACCCCACATCTATTCCATTGACAGCGACGACATACTGGACCTCAGAATCACCATCCATACTACCCATGTTAAAGCTCATCTCGTCAGAATCAAGCGAGGAGAAGAGAAAAACCCGGAGCTTCTGAGAACCACCTTGTTCACTCTCAATCATGTCGAACTCATCCATCATGTTCCTCAGATCATCGTCACCCGACACCGAGATCAGAGCATCGAGATCCTCACCAGGGAGCTGGTACTTGATGACATGGGGCTGGTTGAAGATGTTGGTCGTCTTCTGTTTGAGCTCCTGCCAGAGATATCCTTGCTGATCCGGATTATGCGCGTCTCTCCACCAACGTACCTAAGCTTCCCGTCGCTAGGCCGGGGCAAGATCTTCCCGCCAAAGCTGCACAGGAACTTGACTTTCCTGCCGGTATCCGAAGCCTCGGAAGAAGCGTAGCCCCGACCACTGCCATCGCCCGACGAGGCCCGCGGAACCGACCTAGTCGACGCGTGCCTGCTCCTATTTTGAACTTGAGCAGGAGGTTTTCTCTCAGACTCTATCTGCCGCGGATTTTCAAGAGGCGTGAGCATGAATACATCGGGGCCGGTTTCTGACCGTGTGTGGGAGGCACCAAGCATCGCTCTCAGGTCCATGTAACCAGTCGTCACGGGATTCTGATCCCCAGAGGGACCAGAGACCAGGTGCTTCTGGGATAGAGCACGGTCCCTCATGAACTCGAGCGCAAACTCCTCCCCGGTCTGGATCGAGTAATTGAGGACGGGCTTGGTAGTTGGTGGAACATGGTACTCTGGCACACGGGGAGGAGCCGCGGAAGACGAGGTTGATTGCACGTGTGGCGCGGCTCTTTGAGCCGCATCTCTTCTGGGGTCCATGGCGCTGTATCAGGTGCTGCGGCTCATGCCATTCGCACTTTCCTTCTTGTTTGTTTGTATGTGAGCAATGCAGCGAGAGTTGGCAGGACGGGAAATGTCAACCTGGAGCAAAAAGCAGCAAGAAATGTATGTCAGATAGAGGATCATTAGCCAATCACTGGCGCTTAGCAACAGACGAGTAGTTACAGAATCAGTGGGTGTGCAAGGAACCAGGACCTAGGGAACTGGTTCATAAGCTGGTGGAATAGGGCATGGTACATAATGGGATTGCCCCAAAATTGAACAGAACCAGTAGCTAGCTACTCACTCCTGCTGAGAAATTGAACGGCTGATACTCTAACAACATTAGACAGCATATATACAGGCGGGTAGAAATCCGTGGGTATGCAGCTACGAACAGACCTAGCTAGCTAGGGATTCGATTCTAATTTCTAATCCAAGTGGTAAGAATGTGGCTGTTGAGCTAGAGTTGAAGTATAGTACTATCAGTGGGTGGAATTAGGCATGGCGGATTGAACGGGAACTCGCCCGCGGCTGATTTTAAGTTTGAGCATCCGAGCAGATTGCGAAATTTCCATCCATGGCGAGTAAACCCTAGGTGAGCAAACGAACATGGGGCGGGATGGGGGGCGGATCCAGATACGGTGGATGAAACCGCGGATACTAGATGAGTTTAGCAAATCGATGGATGAAGGGAGCAGTGCAGCTCGTACCTCGCAGAACCCCAGGCCGCGGACAGGCTGGGTGGAGACGGCAGCGGGCAGCCGGCGGTGTTCCCCTCCCGGGGGTGGGGGCGGGGAAGTAGGGGGACGGCGTCTCGCGTCCCCGCGAGGCGGGCGAGGGAAGCGATACGTAGGTCGGCGGTGGCGCTGGGTGGGTAAGGTACGGCGCTGCGGCGGCTGTGGCGGGGGAACGGCGGCGAGGAGAGGCGAGGCGAGGAGAGGAGGAGAAGTGAATGGGAAGGAAGGGGGAGACGAGAGGAGACAGGGCTTGGACTGGAGGGGGCATCTTGGGTATTTTCTTCTTCTGCCTTCTTCCGTTGACGTCTCAAATCACCAAAGTAACCACTAATAATTTAATTAATAATTAAACTAAACGTAATTTACCCGCACAAAAAACGTAATGCATCGGTAAAGTAGATTTGAGCATGAAGTAATGTTGTACTTACATTCAAAAAATAAATAATTATGTTAGTCTAACGGGTGAGGAAGCGGCTAACAAAGTTCATGTCTTCTTAACAAAAATTGCTAATGCTAAAGAGAAAGAAAAACTTATGCCAATGGCATGCCATAGTTTTATAGATTTTATAGAAGGCAGCATTTTGAGTACAAGATGACTACTACTCTCTACAAACAATGAGCGCGGTACAAACTCCACACCAAGGCTCGTCCGAAGACAGCCACCCCTCCTAATGGTGGGACTCAGAAAGTCCCGAGGAAAGGCACCGTCTTGGATTCACCGGCGACGACGTACATTGCGGCGTTTCAGATCGAACTTGGACAATGATGAACAACGGAAGAATCTACGAAGGACCTCCAAGCCATGTCTCCGAACACGATGCTCCCAGCAGAGGGTCGAGGACGCCGACATCGCGTCGATACCCCTCTAAATCTAGGCTTTCGCCCGAAGACAACTACCACTCCCATAGAGAACCAGGGTGATGGCGACACCCCCAGCGAAGATTCCAAGGTAGTTAACGACACCCACGAGCATCGTGTCCGCTGGCCCGACAGAAGCCGGTCAGAACTTTCATATGTGCCATAGCTCATCTCCGCCCATCTAAGGATTGGGACAACACCATCCATGTAGCCTCGCACCACCGCAACTGCAGCTCTAGCCATCGTAACCGCAAAGCCCGGTCCCCAACACCGCCACTGTACCAGAGACTTTACACTGAGCTTGGGGCACACACCCACAACTTAATTGGGGGCTCCCAAATCACCACTGTCAAAAGGGACAAGAGTGAGCAACAAGATGCCTATGATTTACCAAGAGAAATCGTAGGCACGACTCCCTCAAGCGAATGAGGGGGGAATACAAATCGCTTTGTTGAGAATGTAGATCTTGGCCTTCTCCTTCAACAATCCAAAGATCAACAAATTTGAGTGGGAGGGGAGGAAAATCTCTTGATTTTGGTGACTCAAATGTGGGTGTTCTCCTTGCTGCGTTCGAGCTAACCAATGTAGAAGAAGTTGTAGGGGTATATATACCCCTCCACAAAAGTAGTCGTATAGAGCCGTTGCCGGAAAACAGAGGACGGATTATCTGGCCTGAGTGAGGGCTCGTGTAGGTAAGTGATAAAAAAATAATTTTTTAGGTGACCGATATGTCTCCAACGTATCTATAATTTCTGATGTTCCATGTTGATATTATGCCAATTGCTACATGTTTTCTCCCTTCTTTATAGCATTTTTACACGTTTTCCGGGACTAACTATTAACAAGATGCCAAGTGCCAGTTCCTTGTTTTCTGTTGCTTTTTATTTCAGAAAAGTTGTTCTGGAAATATTCTCGGAATTGGACCCCACGAATCCCGAAGTTCCTATTTCCCCGGAAGCATCCAGAAGTCCGAAGAGGAGTCGAAGACGGGCACCGGGGGGGCTCACCATAGCCAGGCGCCCCCCCCCCTTGGTGATGAGGCCACCCTAGTGGCCCACCGACGTCGCCCTTTCGCCTATTTATTCCCCTCCGAAGGAAAACCCTACGTACCTGATCAAAAATCCCCGGAAAGTTCCACAGCCGCCATCGTCGTCAATCCTAGATCAAGGGGTTCTAAAGCTGTCTTCCGGCACCCTGCCGGAGAGGAGATCAACACCATGCCTGTCTCCGAAGTGATGTGTGAGTAGTTCATCCTTGGACTACGGGTCCATATCAGTAGCTAGATGGTTGTCTTCTCCTCCTATGCATCAATGTTTAGATCTCGTGAGCTGCCTAACATGATCGAGATTGTTCTTATGTAATTCTATGTGCTGTGTTTGTTGGGATCCAATGAATATTGAACTTATGCCAAGTTGATTATAGTCTTTATTGCATATGTTATTTGTGATCTTGCATGCTTTCCGTTGCTAGTGGTTTCTCTGGCCAAGTAGTTGCTAGTGACACCAAGAGGGAGTATTTATGCTCGATAGTTGGGTTCATGCCTCCTTTTGGCCTGTGCTCGAGTGAAAGAAACGTGACGGGGGAGGATGTGTTGTTGCCACTAGGGAGAAAACAGCGGTGTGAGTGCCCACGTGCACAATCATTGCTTACATTACACACATTGCTTAATGCGATTATCTGTCGCTTGCAACTTAATACCCAAGGGGGTTCGGATGATAACCTGAGGGTGGATTATTAGTCATAGTTCAGTTGGATTACGGTCTATGTATATTGTTGTAATTCCCGCATTAAATATCATAGTAGTCATCATGTCATGAATGTGCACTACGGTGCAACCTCTATTTGTCAATTTCCCAAATGTAATTTGTTCACGCAGCATGCTATCTTTTATGGAGAGACACCACTAGTGAACCTATGAACCCCGGTCCATTTTCCTACACTGTTAAACAAACCACTATAATTCCCTGCTTTCTTTATTTACTACAAGCATACACCATTTTCCACACTATACGTCTAATCTTCTTTTCAGCAAGACCGGTGAGATTGACAACCTCACTGTACCATTGGAACAAAGTATTTTGGTTGTGCTGTGTGCAGGTTTCGCGTTGTTGCTGACACCGGTGAGGCGCCATCACCACCGTCAGTGGCATCAACCTTCCAAAGATTCTCTTTCTGCTACTGGATTGATTACCTTGGTTCTTAACTAAGGGAAATTCCTACCGCTGTACTCTTGATACGTAAAAAATGTATCTACTTTTCCGAACACTTTGCTGATGTTTTCCCTCTAAACTTGTGTGTTTTGAATTCAACTAACACAGACTAACGTTGTTTTTAGCAGAATTACTCCGGTGTCTCATTTTTGCGCAGAAAATCAACTTTTAGGAAAATACCCGGAAACGAAGGGAAAGTCCATATTTTACCCGAAGACTCCCGGAGCCAGAAGATGAGTCGGAGAGGGGCAAGGGGGTTCCCTCACACCCCTAGGCGTGGCCAATGTGAGCCCGCGCCTGGGCATGGTGAGCCCACCTCGGGCACCCCCTCGGACTCCCCTTTCGACTACATATGCCCCGAAACCTAAAAACCCGAGGGGGTTCGATCGTTTTCCAGGAAGAAGTCTGTAGCTCCGCCGCCATCGCGAATCCTTTTTTGGGGTTCAGAAACTCCGTCTTGGCACCCTGTCGGGACAGGGAATTGGAGGAGATCATCGCCATCGTCATCACCAATGCCTCTCCATCGACCATCCATGTCTCCCCCATCCATGTGTGAGTAATTCCCCCGTTGTAGGCTGAAGGGGATGGTAGGGATTGGATGAGATTGTTCATGTAATAATGTCGTGATTGTTAGGGCATAGTGCCCAGTATCCTCTATTAGTGCTATTGACATTGTTGCAACTTGTTATGCTTAATGCTTGTCACTTTGGGCCCGAGTGCCATGATCTCAGATCTGAACATGTTATTGAATCACGATGATAATTATTGTTTCTTGATCATACCTACAAGTTGTTTACATATATCGTTGTCTGGAACCCGAGGCCCCAAAGTGACAGATATTGGGACAACCGGAGGGGATGGCTGTGATGTGAGGATCACATGTGTTCACCGAGTGTTAATGATTTGTTCTGGTGTTCTATTAAAAGGAACACCTTAATTACCAGTAGTTCCCTTGAGGCCCCACTGAAAACGGGCTGGTAGGACAAAAGATGGTGTGCAAGTTCTCATTACAAGCAAGTACGACTATTTACGGAACACATGCCTATGGTTACTTAGTGCTTGGATGCTTTATCTTATTTATCTGCAATGCCCATGTCTTGATTATTATATGAAATATCTTATCCATGCAACTCCCGTTCATCTATCCCTATGCCTACAATATTTAATCCCGTTGTTTACTTCAAACACTACTGCTGCTATTTTCATTTCACTGCTGCTATTATTTCACTACTGCCGCTACTATAAAACTGTTAGTACTGATAAACCACTGCGAACAAGTCCACTTTTAGGTGCAGGTGAATTGACAACTCACTTGTTAAGGCTCACAAATATTCTTTGGCTCCCCTTGTGTCGAATCAATAAATTTGGGTTTTACTTCCCTCGAAGACTGTTGCGATCCCCTATACTTGTGGGTTATCAAGACTATTTTCTGGCGCCGTTGCCGGGGAGCATAGATTTATTTGCGAGCTCACTGGAGAGTACTATTATCTACTGCCAATCATTCATCATGGATAAGACTCGTGATGGAAATTTTCATATATTACCATCCACTACAAGAAGAGGTACAACTCTGAACACCTCTGTTGCTCTTGATTCATCGTCTGTTATGAGTAACCTGCTTACACCACCACATACACATGCTACACGTGCTACTTCCGCTGAATCTGAAAATACTTCAGATACTTTTGATGATGCTTCTATTGTGCTTGATGAGAGTGGTTCTCTCGGTCCTTTCTTATATGCTACTATTGCTAAAGCTAAAAATTATTGCAAACACTGAAACTGCTGATAAAAATCTAGTTACTCCTGCTGTTTCACCTGAGCTTAGAGAGAATCCTAGTGATGATTTTGTTGATTCCTATATTGAACTTAATGATGATCTTATTGATGAAATACATGCTATCAAGGATACATATGAAGTTATAAGTCTTATTGAAAGTTGTGCTGTTAAATATAAATTATCTCCTGATGCTAAGTTTGCCACTTCTCCCATTAATATTAGGGATAAGGATTATGATTTATCTTATATACCTATTGTTGAGAAAGAACCTATTTGTGGTACTGAAAATGAAAGTGCTATGAAACATATGAATGAGCTCTCCTCTTTGAGTAGTTTATTCTCTGATGATCTTAAGAAACGTAGCTACTTTGTTGCTAAAATATTCCCTTTCTCATTAAAAGATGAAGCTAAAACTTGGTTTAATAATTTGTCTCCGGGATCTATTGATAGTCCTATTGGTTTGGTCTATGCTTTCTTTCAGAAATATTTTCCTGCTAGTGCTCAGCATGTTGCTTTACAAAATATATTTAATTTCAAGCAATTGGATGGAGAGAAATTGATGTATCTTGGGCAAGGTTATGTTCTTTACTTAGGGCTACACCTGGGCATAAGCTAGAAAATAATGAACTTCTTGATATATTCTATAATGGACTAACTGTTGAATCTAGGACATACCTGGATAGTTGTGCTGGTTGTGTTTTCAGGCAAAGAATTCCATATGAAGTTGAGGAATTAATGGCTAAAATAAGCCAAAATCATGATGGTTAGACTATGGTTGAGCCTGAGCCGACCCCTACTCCAGTATCAACACCAACACCCAAGAAGAGGGGAATGATTGAATTAAATGATGAAGTGATGAGAGAAGAAAAGAAATCTCTTAAAGAGAGGGGTATTAAATATGAAGATGTGAAGAATCTTCCACCTATAGAAGAATAATGTAAGACAACCCCTCACTCATCCACCATTGAGGTACACTCTCTCCAACATTTTGATAGTAGAGATATTCCCTATAATAAACCTCCTGATCAATGTTTAGATGAATTTGATAATTATGTTATTAATCAAGATAATTTTAATATGAGAGTGCAGAATCACCTAATGGAAAACTCTAGAGCTATTGATAATTTGCAGGGTATTATAGAAAGAACCTCTAATGATGTTAAAATGCTTGTTAAAGACTTTCAAATGGTTCAAACTCAAATTGATCAACTTGCTAAAGTGCAAAAAGATTTGCTAGTTAATGCTTCTAAAGAAAAACATGCTTATGAAATAAGAACTAGAAGTGGTATTGCTACATAAGATCCTTTATATCCTGAGGGACATCCGAAAAGAATTGAACAATATTCTCAGCAAACTAATAATAATGTTATTCATACTAAGAAGAAAAAAAAAACATAAAACTGCTGTAGAATCCTCTGAACTTGCTAAAGATCCTAATAGTATATCTATCTCTGATGCTGAAATTGAAAGTGGTAATGAAGAGAATAATGCTTCTGATAAAGAAGAAATTGAAGAGGAACCTGAAAAGCAAAAAATACAAAGTACACTAAGGAAGATTTAGTTGCTAATAAACATGGTAATGAGAGAGAACCTTGGGTACAAAACCCAATGCCTTATCCTAATAAGAAACACAAATAAAAATAAGAAGAACATTATAACAAGTTTTGTGAATGGATTAAACCTTTGTTCTTGCAAATTCCTTTAACTTATGCTATTAAATTGCCTCCTTATGCAAAATATATGAAAGATATTGTCTCTAACAAAAGGAACATTCCTAATGAGGAAATTTCCACTATGCTTGCTAATTACTATTTTAATGGCAAGGTTCCTAAGAAGCTTGGAGATCATGGTATACCAACTAGTCCATGTTCTATTAAAAATAATTATGTTAGAACTGATTTGTGTGATTTGGGAGGTGGAGTTAGTGTCATGCCTTTTACTCTCTATAAAAGACTCCTCCTAGAAAATTGATACCAACTGATATATGTTTGCAAATGGCTGATAAATCCACTGCTATTCCTGGGGGTATATGTGAGGATGTTCTTGTTCAAGTTTCTAATAATTTTCTAATATTAACTGACTTTGTTGTGTTGGAAATGCCTGAAGATGATAATATGTCTATTATTCTTGGAAGACCTTTTCTTAATAATGCAGGGATGTTATTGATTGCAATCAAGGAAAAGTTAATTTTATTGTTAATGATAAAGAGCACACTATTTATTTTCCCAAGAAGATTGATAATAAATATGGTCTAAATTCAATTGAAAATATTGAGACCATCAAGATTGGAGAATTTTATTGCCCTATTCCAAATCCATCCAAAGAATATGAGACCTTCATGGTTGGGACTATATCAATCAAGGTTGAGATAACATAAATATTTAATGAGAAACAAAGTTTTATTTCATATAAAATTATTTTGGTAGCAAGACTTGATCAACCTTGTTAAACAAGTGATTTTAAATGAAGGAAACAATGTTATCACTATGTGTTCGTTACGTTTTCTTATTCATATGCTCGTTTTCGTTGTGCTTCCATAAAGTATATCGTGTTTTCATATTGTTTTCACCATATTCGCTCATGCCCACACACGTTTTCACCTTGTTTTTGCTCGTTTTCCATAGTCTACTCACGTTTTCGCTATCCCCAATCATGTTTCCATATGTTTTCCTCCGTTTTCAGTGGGTATATGTTTAGTAGAGTGTCTTAGAACTGTTGTAGGTTTGGCTTTGCTGACGTTTTCCATCATTCCATCTTCGTTTTCCAGCGTTATTACTATTTATTAAAATTCTGGAAATGTTCGAAAAATATTTTTTCTCGAAAAATCCCGAAAAGTTTATATTCGAAGTTTTTGCGTAAAAAGGGGCAGAAAGCCACCTGGGGTGACCCCAGGGGGCACCCATGCCAGCTTACCATGGCCAGGCGTGGCCTGCCCCTGGGGCGCGCCTGCCTATGGTGGGGGCCCCCTGGCCCCCCACTTGCTCTCCCACCTGCCACACCTTCCTCTTTCAGGTAGAAACTTACCCAGTTCATCCAAACCCGAGTTCTTGCTGTTCTCCCTCGCGATTTTTGATCTCCTTGCTCAGCCCATCTTTTCTGCTGAGATTTGGGGCAGTTGTTCTCCGGTATGTGACTCCTCCGATGATCCAAGTAGAATTTTGTTTAGTGGAGTATTTCTTGCGTATTTTGCTGCCGTAGGTGACAGGTTATGTGAGCTTTCATGCTTGTTTGATGCTTGATTAAGTTAATTTTGATGCATGTTTAGTACTCATACAAGTCTTTATAGTAGTTGCTACCATATAGTTGATTCAAATAATTTTCTTAAGTTGCTTGTTAATTTTTTTTTGAAATTGAGGCAAGTGCATATCAACTTAACCAGCATGAGTTAGTGGTAACAGCGATTATGAGAGTTCATCGCGAAGAGGGCTTGTTTCCGGTTGTCTACCCATGCCCAGGGTTAATGAGTGTTGTAGGAATTATGCATGGTTTTAAAACATTACTATCTAATGCAGGATTGACACATTTCGTTGATGATGAACCAAGCCAATATGCGAAATTGGCTATGTCCGTGGTGCAGGATTTTCATTTTGATTGGCCTTCACCTAACCCCATGGTGCATTACAAAATTTATAACAAACCTGTCAGTCTGCCTTTTAGAATTTTTTGTGCAGTAATTAAGGTGGAGCAGTGGGGAACGTGCGAGAAGATAAAGGGATATCCCAAGCCATTGGCGGATTTATATGCAGAAATCAGCGACGGGAGAAGCTTCACGAAGGAGAATGGAAAAATTCATAATATACATCCCCCATCCATTCGAATTTTGCCCTATTTATTTTAAAGTGTGTTCTAGCTAGGAAGGTAGCAAGTAAATTATCTGCTCATGATTTAGCATTCTTGTCAGTTGCGAGGAAAGATAGGACTTTGAATTTAGGAGTTTTAATTGCTTATTGTCTTGCCACTAACCATGAGAAAGGAGGAGTTTGTGGAGGTCACATTGCCTCCCGTTTATTAGCTTTTCATGGGGTGTTGCCACATCACTTAGATGTTCAGTTTCCCTTAGAGAGGCTGAAAGTAAAGTATGGGCACCTAGAGGGGGTGAATAGGTGCTACGACCAATTTTAATTTTTCTTTTGATTTAGGCTTGACACAAAGGTAAATTCTCTAAGTAGTGCATCTAAGGTGAATTTACCTATATGACAAGGAAAGCAATAAATGCAAATAGTACAACACTTAATGCAACAAGTACAATAATTAATGCAACAAGTACAAGTGAGTAAAAGATAAGGGAATGAGATAACCGATGGGGGGACGCAGAGACACGATGTATTCCCGAGTTCCTTCTTGTTAAGGGAGTATGTCTCATTGGAGGGGTGTGAGATCGCCACAAAGGCCTACTCAACGCAACAAAGGCCTCACCCTATTCTCCGATGAACTCCGCCACAAAGGTCTAGTTCACCTTCCACTATTAAACCCTTTTGAGGCGGGGATCGAGTCCTTTACAAACAAGTTTGGGGCACACACACCCACAACCAATTTGGGGGCTCCCAACACTCACAAATCACCAAGAGTAGCAAGAAGCCTAGGTTCTCCACAAGAGGAAACCCTAGGCAAAGATCCCTCAAGCAAATGAGAGGGGAAATGAAATCCGGTTGGTGAAGACATAGATCAGGGCCTTCTCCTTCAATACTCCAAAGATCAAGGCTATTGTGTGGATGGATTGGGAGATCTAGCAAGGTTGGGGAGCTCCAACAATGGTGAATTTAATTCGGGACGAGCTGACCCAAGGTAGGTGGAGGCGAGGGGGTATTTATACCCCTCATAAAGTCTTGGAGCCGTTGGAGCTTTTTTGCCAAATTCACACCGGAGACTCCGGTGTAAAGGCTGGAGACTCCGGTCTGAACTTTTCGCAGAACCACCAGGCCGGAGACTCCGGATAGTCTCCGGTGTGTCTCCGGACTGGATGCAGCAGGCGACACCAAGTGCGCACCACTTGGAAAACTCCAGGAAGCTCCAGTGTGGAGACTCCGGTCAAGAGGACCGGAGACTCCGGTCTTGGCATTGCGGTTAGAGCTGGAGAGTGTCTGGGGTCGAGCGGGGCCAACAGTACCTCGACATACCGGAGATTCCGGACAGTCTCCGGTAAGACTTCGGACTGAGTACCGCAGGCGACACCACCAAGTCCTTAGCAAATTCTTCAGTGGCAACTCCCACACCGGAGACTCCAGACAGTCTCCGGTAAGTCTCCGGTATGGATGCAGTGGGCGACACCAGGAATCCAGAGACAAATCCCTGGAGGAATTCCCCACACCGGAGACTCCGGTCTGAGAGTCCGAAGACTCCGGCTTGGAGAAAACTCCAGCTGAAGGAATTCCAGGTGTTTTGCCCCTTTTTGCAACACAACACCACCATATCAAATATGTTGTTTATGCCCTGAAATACATCAAAACATTTAAGGATACATGTGTTGTTAACAAACACCAAAACAAGATGATTTAAGCGCGTTTGCACTTTCAATCTCCCCCTTTTTGGTGTTTGATGACAACACACATATTTGCAATAAAATCACAGCTAGGCTATGTTTGAAAAAGATAGAGCACTCACAATGTGAGCTCCCCCTATATTTTACAAACAAAGCCCTCTATATCAACCACTAGTTAACAATAATACATACATGCATAGAGACAATAGGTAAAGCAATAATAGGTAATAATATGAAAGATAACTTCACCATGTGGTCTCATCACACACATAACATCCATTGTTTACTAGAAAAGCGAAGCAACTAAGATAAAGGGAACACAAGCCATAAAAGGCAAATCAAGTTCAAAGACTTGTGTTCCGACGCAAACCAAAGCAAAGCAACTCATGCAAAGCCCGGAGAAGACAAAGCTACTTCTCCCCCTTTGGCATCGAGACACCAAAAAGGGAAAAGAGCACTACGCATCCCAAGGTCTCAGTCATCGTCCTCATAATCATCGTCTTCATCATCCACCGGGTCCGTGACCTCCTCATCATCGTCTTCCTCATCATCCTCAGCATCAGAACAAGTGTTGAAGAACCCAAGGTCCTCATCATCATCCTCAGGCTGATCCTCAACATTTTCCTCTTCCTTAGTCATAGGGGCCCTGGCACGGTGGGTCAAAGAGGAAGGAGCTTAGGTAACATCCTCAAAGTCACCCCAAGGGAATTGATCAGTGTTCCACTCCTCATAAGACATAGTCACATATGCAGTGGGAGGAGTAGTGGGAGGGGTACCCATAGGAGGAGTAGCTCCAAACCCAGCGTGGTCATGCAACTTGGAGATCATCTTCTTCAGCTTAAGCCTCTCCTTGTATGCCACATGGTTTTCCTTGTGCACTGCAACAGTCATGCACAAAATGTTGCGCTGGAACCAAGAAAGCTTCTTCATCTCATCATGTGTCTCCTCCCTGCTAGAGCAGCGAGAGGGAGGATCAGCATTCTTCCTCCTAGAGCGAGGAGGCGGCTCAGCGTCCCCCATGGGGGTGTCATCATTAGGAAGGTGAGAGGACAAAATCTGGAGAGAACCCACTGGGTGCTCAGTCTCGGTAGCCAAGCTAGGAAACTGATCAAGGATGAGCTTCGTCACATAAGGAGCATACACGGGCACTTTCTTGATCTCGATCATAGCTAAATATATCTCCTCCTTTATGAAGTTCATACCATCAATCTCGAAACCCTCTCCACCAGGACCAGCAAGGTGACACTGGAAGGCCTAGTAGAGAAGGTTCACAAGGCCACCACGAATAGCATCTACATTCCCGGCCTTGGGAGCAATGTTGCAGCGGAAGTGGCGAAGATAGATGTTGTAAACCCTCCTGAGATCCTTAGCGGTGCCGGTGCTATATAGCTTCTCATACATCGGAGCCATGCGCTTCTTGTCATAGGCCACTCCGTGAATATGCTGTAACATCCCAGTGTTTGGGAAGTTATAAGGATCTAAATTTAATATGTGCATTTGCAAAGCATGCATCTAAAAGTACGAGAAATTTTGGCGCGAAAGTTTAAACGAATCAAAGTGACCAATGTTTCACTTGACATGATGAAATAGGTCGAGTGCATCCAGTCAAGAGTACATTTGGAGTGATCTTTAGAACATAGAATCTTTACAAACCAAATCATCTGGTTACACAAACCATAATTGGTTGTGACCAACAGAAACTATCAACAACCTTAACCACAAGTCTTTAAGTGATTTGGGATAATTCACTAGGTATCTAGAACTCAAAGAGGGGTGAGTATCCAAATCACATATCAGATAATCATATTTCCACCAATGAGTAATACATAATTAAACCATCTCACCAACAGAGATGTGAGTTTCTATAAAACAACAACTCCCTAAGTTATCAATTAACTTCCACAAGTTAGAAATGCTTTATGGAATAATCTCATCAACAAATATTCTAGGTTCTGGAAAACAATAACTATTTAAGTTATCAACCATTCACACAACATATTTCCAAATTATTTAGTAACTACTAAGTTAACCTTCACTTGTAAATAATAAAGGTTCAATAGAACACAAGAGATACAAATAAGTAGTAACTTAAACCCCACAAGTGGGAAGTGATATAATAATTGTATTAACACATTTATCGAATATGTACATATCTCCTCAACCATAAAAGAAGTATCACCAAGAAGAAATAAATCTTCTTCAACTAATAATTAACCTTGATCATTACATATGATCTTTCCAAATCTCTATATCTGCATTATGGATAACAAAGTTAATAAATAGAAGAATATAAAGTAACAACATGACACCTGAGAAAAACAATTAATAACTATGACATAAGTCATTCAATTCAATAATCTTCACATGATCATTGTCTCAATCATCTTATACAAGTGAACATATGAAATCTCAACACCTCAATGAACCATTTGATCCACTTAGTATTAAGTCATCATTCCATAAGCATTTGACACCTCTACTCAAACCCAACAATATTACAACTGAAGTATCTCTGGATACAAGTAAGGATAAGAACAAGTATAACCTCTATTAGAGGAATTGAATGGAAAGCTAAGTAAAATTAATCATGTGTGAGTCAAGTACATATCTTTTGGGAAATAAAATAAGAAGTATATGGAAGGATAATAAAAGCATGAACTAACCCTTAAATCAAGATCTTGTTACTTTGTCTAGATTATCATGTTTTCCATCTTCTCTAAATCATTCTGCAAGAGAAGAACCCACAAGAAAAGAGGAACCACTACCAGAAGATCTGCAGGAAGATTATTTAGAGTGTTCTAGAAGTGTTGTTTCAATCTATCATAAGAGTACTTGAAAACTCTTATATTTTGATCTGAACTTATTAACTCTCTTGAAAGAGTGTGATACTCCAATGTTAGTGTTATATAGAAGTAGTTTGATAACAAGACTAGCTACCTTGTTAACAGATCACTTTTGTATACTCAAACAATTGGAGGTCATACACAAACAAACATAAGATTGAATAATCTGGTACATCTCAGCCTAATGTATATGAGTAGTAATTTGGAGGCAAGACTAGCTACCCTGTTTACAAATTCTTCTTATATGCATAAGTGCAACTTGATGTCACAACACCAACTTATATTCCCTTATAATCATCTAAATAAAATCTTTGCTTGGAATAATTGGTTGCCTTCACCACAAGGGTAAGATAATTGAATATGGAATCCCAGTTATGATCTTCCTTGCAAATGACAAAGGTGATAAGATAAGACTAGTGACAACTAGAGAGAAGAACCTCAAGCAACAGAAGACCATAAGAAGCAACACTGCCTCAGTAAGGGAGCATAAGAATTTATCCAGTGAATCATTAGGATATAATAGAGAATCATAAACCTCTGTCAAGCTCATCAGAGATGAGGAACACATAGTAAATCTCTTAAATGAAAACAAGTATCCAGTAAGGAATGACAACAAGGATTTTGCATCCACATGTTTTGATATGTGGAGGTAGATGAAAACAAGATTAATACCTTGTTTTCCAAATCCTTTCCATATGTAAGACTAATAGATGATAATAAAAATCCATCTACTTATAACCATATAAATTATTACATGATCTATAACAATATGAGAAAACATCCATAGTGGAACCTATGAGGAAAACAAACAAATAAGATTCCAAAACCACACATGTTTTCCATTTGATCAAGTACTGAAAACAGTAAACATAGAATACACATACCTCAGTAAAATGCCAACCAAAATTGCTAAGAGTTGTAAATATGAAAATAACATAGTATTATAAAAAGAAAACAAGTTCATGCAACCATTATAGTCATTTGGTGTGACATGGAATAAAATTCCATATTTAAATGATTTCCACAACAGTGCATAGAATCGGTACCAAATAGTTTTACTAAATTATTTTCTATAAGGAATTGTATACAATATGGTTCACTTATAAACACACCACATGGGAACCATATGTGTGTTGTGAGAATGTAATACTCATGCATAAAAGAAAATTTAAGACATTTAATAATTAAATAGAGTGAAAACAGAAAAACCACTTAATCTAGCACCCTAAATAAAAAATATAAATATTCTTCAAATCCACCAACACAAAACATGGTGAGATTGCAATTGTGATGAGGAATTCAATTATATTTTTTAATAGATTTTTTAATCACAATAAGGCCCTGAAAACAAAGTTTTCTTCTCTGTTTTTAAGACAGAAGGACCTAGTTGTAAAATGTATCAAGCACAGGGGGTTATTGAGAGATTGTTTTAATTCTTTCTTTCTTCTACCTCTGGACAGAAGGCAGAGGCGTGCCGCCATGGTCGACTCGGCCTGGCCACGTCCTGCTTGCCGCTTCGCGCGAGGATAAGAACCCAGGCCGAGAGGCCGTGCCTCACTTCCTCTCTCCCTCGCCTGCTCTCTCTACCTCTCTGTACTGCACACGACCGGAAAACCCTAACCCTAACCCATACGGCCACCGCACGCCGCCGTCGACTCCGGCAACCTCGGGATGAATGGAGACCACCAATAGAACCGCCGTGATCTCCTCTATCTCCCTGCTGAGTATCGCTTGCGGGGACGCAGTGAAGCCACCGGATTTCGTCGTCATCCCCAACTCCGGCCGCCGTCGATTTCTTCTCGCCGCCGGTGATAAGGACCTCGCCGAGCTTCACCAACACCACCACGAGCTCCAGGGTGAGAAGGGTAACCTTGGGGTGCCTTTAATTTTGCATTTGGTCGTCGGACTCGTGTAGTCGCCGTTGGCCGAGCCCCGCCGTCGCGCCATTGCTCGCCGCCGGTAGCCCGGTGACCAAATGGCCACATATCCGCCACCCCTACGATCGTTGAGTCGTCCTAAAACTAGTGGAGGCAGTTAATTGAATCAATTGATAGCGAGTCGACGGATTTGAGCACAACAGAGGAGATCCTCTCCTCTGGTGACGCAGGCATGACGTCATCCTGACGTCCTGCGTATTTTCCATTTCCTTTTGATTTATTTTTAATTAAAACGAAACTGACAGGTGGGTCCCACCTGTCAATTTAGAAAACAGAAAAAATGATTAATCTTATAAAATTAATAACTTTAAAAATACTTATCAGAAAAATAAAACTAATATACCAAATTAATTAGAAAAATATAATCTAAATGATTATCAAATTTCCAAAAAATATTTGATAAAGTTTAAAATTTAATATTTTCTTTAATTAAATTAAATCATTTAAAATTGAGAAAATAATAAATAATTCATAAAATCAGAAAAATACAAGTTATATACCAAAATGCTCCAAATCACAAATACAACTCATCTATGATGTTTCCAAAGACATTTGATCTAGTTCCATGTGTGCAATAGCTTGCTTAGTCATTTAATTAATTTAAAATTAATAAATTAATAATATTTTCAAATATTTTCAGAAAACATTGAATGGTATATCAAATTAAAGAGAAAAGAATTTCCAACTCAAATATGTTAATTATAAAACATTTTAATTAACTTATAAATTTCCTTCTATAATTATACTGAAACTCTATTAAAAACAATAGATGACTACCACATCATTATTTTCCTTATTTGATAAAAACCTCATGTTTTCACACCTACTATGTGATGATAGAGTTAGTTATACTAGTTCACCATTTTCAATTGAACTCCTTGTCATCAGCTCTACACTTTTGGAAAATAAAACTAAACATGTTTGTTACCTTTTCAATAATTGTTTTCCATGTGTTATGGTCTCGTTACCTCACCAAGTAATAAACACTTCTACTTAAACATGATAACAAGTGTTTGTTTAATAAAAGTGAAACACACTTAAGCCTAAAAGAAATAACAACATCACCACAAGTAATGAAACAACTCTAAGTCACCTAACAATTGTGTGAATACGTTATCATTTCAAACGTGGCTTACACTTGTAAGCTGGGGTATTTTCCAGGGGATTTCACGATGCATCTCATTACTATGCATATATCATCTTGCCAGTGTTTTCTGTAGTCCTTACTGGGACTACTTTGCAATCTTTCAGATGTTTGGATTTCTCTACGCGACCCTCGAATTCCGAAGACCTGGATTATTATTATGGTTATTTCAATCTCAGGCAAGTTCATCACTTGCTCATATCCTTTGCAGTACTTCATAACAAACTATTTGCAAAAACCCTATTGTATTATCACCTACTCTCAAAAGAATGCATGATCCTATTTTTATAATAAGATGACTACCTGAATGACTACCCGAGTGGTAGTGTTCTATGTGGTGGGCAGATGGGACCATGGTAAGATGAATAGGTCAAAGGAAGGTTCCATCTGCACGGGAACGTATTACCTAGGAACTAATCACAAATGCCGTCAGAACTCGGTGCGCCGTAAATACCGCGTTAACCATGGGTCTTCTATGGGGGGAGTAAGTCAGCCGTGATACTTTTCTCGTTCGCATGTCAACGGACTGCCAGAGACGTACGCTGTAGGTCTTGCGGGACTACATGCACATGGGTGGGAGCCCTTACGTCCCACGGGCTCTGGGGTCTATGAGTGTCTGCCAGGGGCGCGTAGATCTCCATCGTGAGGGGTGGAATCAGGCGTTCAACCTGCTGGAGAAATGGGTGGGCATGCGTTGTGCGGAGAAGCACGGTTTGGCTTGGACCAACTACCGGGCCCCACACCTAAGTGGGAGTGGACAGGATCTCGAGCCTGGTTGTGCAACATGGTCTTGGTCGTCCATGGGTAAAGTAACGCACCTTTGCAGAGTGTAAAAGGATGTGGCATGTTACCCCCTGTTCCGGGAAGGAACTGCGAACGCTACAGGAAAGGCAACTCCATGAAGTTCTAGCCCTGTGATGGTCTGGCGGGCATAGTTTTCAGAATTAAAAGCAACCTCTTGAAGAAAGTTTTACAAAACCTTGCATTACTTTATGACTCTTTCGAGTCTAAAGCAGTAGTTAGTGCATCAACCACCCACTATATATCATGAACTTGCTGAGTAACGCTCGTTACTCATTCTATCCCGTTTGACCCCTGCTTAGAGTTGAAGCCTATGGAAGTCGTCATCGTGAAGCCATCTATACCTTATGAAGCTAGGTGGAGTCTTATACTACTTAGCCAGTAAAGCATCATCACCAACAACGCTGATGGAGGAGAAGCTATCAAGGTGTAGGTAGAGACCATTCTTGGACTTAGCATTTACTAGCCATAGATTAGGGCTGACATCAGCCGTAGTGGATTGGTTCTGAGCTAGAGTTCTTCTCCGGCTCGGAGCTTCGAATTGCTTCTTCTGATGTTTCTTTTGCAGGAGATCTTCTTGATTCATTAAGGAAATTCTCAAGATTTTGTATTGAGGTTTGTATCCTATAGTTTTACCTGGTCCCGCTGTGTTTCTGTTGTACTACTCTGAGGGATGTAATATTCACGGATAAGTCCTTCTGTGAGTATTATGTCATCGACTTGCGCACTACACATGCAGTGGTGTGCTGGGTCACCACAGGTGGTATCAGAGCGAAGCGACCTTAGGTTTAAAACCTTTTTGGGAGATCTGTAGGTTGGTAAAGTCTATAGGAAGCCATCTTATCTAAACCATATTTCCTACAACTATGATGATTATTCACTTGAGAATGATATAATCATACTTGTATAGAATTATTCTTACTCAACCTGAGTAAATCTACTTATCTATTATCTTTATACCTAGGTATGAATAGTTAGAAGTTTATCAGGTATCAGTGTTATTGAGAAAAAGAAAGTTCTGACATAGTCAGAGATGCTTAAGTCAAAAGTGATGATTACCCCATTCTATGAATGAATAGGATGGAGTACAACATGGTGTAGAGTACGTACAATATTCGTCAAGAAGGGATGTTTGAGAATCATAAAGAGACGTTAGACCATGGTAACTACGGGGTACATACCATATCCTTAGTTATCAAGTACAGAGGTGAATCATAATAGTATAGAATAGAATTAGGAAAAGGCATAAGCATGGATGGAAGCTACATTACTACTCCTACGATGTGATCAACACCATGAAGGATCAACAGATACCATGAGAAGATTATTATAATCAAGATGAAGTAATTAAATTTACATAATACTTAATACTATGTGGAACCAAGTTAGACAACAACTACTCTAGGAACATTTTGTCTTGGTTTATTCCATTGTAGTAAGGCATGCAATTGGAGTAATTACCTGGGCAAAGAGTGGTTGTGTAGAATATGATTACAAGGTAGTATTTACCTACTTGTAGTGTATAGCATTTAAGAGCCTTGGTACTTGAGATGTTTTACTCAAAGTGCTATTATTTAATGGGCTTTTGATGCATGAGTGATAAATGCATTTGGGACTTATTGGATCTTATTTGGATCTTTGATTGACTAGATCTGTCCATGAAGTTGGAACTTTATGTGCATATGCATGTGCAAACATTGAGTTCTAGCTTGATGTTACTGGTCTAGAGGGTATAGGATTAGGATGAGAGCGGTCTGAAATCTCAGCTGATTGAAGCAACTATCAAAGGTCTGGAAGACTAGTAAGTCAAGAACGCAGAAGTCAATAAAGCCACTGATGGTAATGAAACACATTCTACATCTTGTTTGGAGTTGGAAATATACTTCATCAACACATGGAGATATACCACAAGTGATGCCATGAAAATAACATGAGTAGTTATATCCTAGAAGGAAATATGTAAAAGTTTGATAAGTAACTTATAGAGTCACCCTTTAGAAGTCAAAACCCCATGATATAGAAGGACCATAGGAAGTAACCAGTGGAATAGGTTATAATCATCTATAAGGAAGAGTTAAAACTCGAGGGAACTCGAAGATATTTCTACTAATTAGAAGAGTCTAAGTTAATATACACTACATCGTACAAGTTTCTTTAAGTAGTATTCCTCTTGAGACCATTAGATTGAACCAAATGGAGTCCTAAACATAGACAATACCCGTTGTACCGGAAGAATCTTATTGGTTATTCATCACCTGGTGAATGAACCAATTGTTCTTCAGAAAGTTGTGAGAGGTAGGAAACCATACCTATTCATCGGAGAATGAAACTTGGTATCCACTATATGGTGGAAATACCACGTGTTCTTCGTGAGACCATTAGGAAGGTCTAGTAACAAGACAGAGTTGTCCTAACAACTGGCATACTATTAGATTATCATACAAGACGGTGGAAGGTGAACAATCAAGACAAGAGGATACACATGTCAAGGTCAACACAAGAAACAGATGTGAAGATTCAACGGTCTACAAAAGTTCTCTCTACCTACCTTTACGTGAGAGAGGTTGAACTTTGGGACGAAGTTCTTGTTAAGGGGGAGATACTGTAACATCCCAGTGTTTGGGAAGTTATAAGGATCTAAATTTAATATGTGCATTTGCAAAGCATGCATCTAAAAGTACGGGAAATTTTGGCGCGAAAGTTTAAACGAATCAAAGTGACCAATGTTTCACTTGACATGATGAAATAGGTCGAGTGCATCCAGTCAAGAGTACATTTGGAGTGATCTTTAGAACATAGAATCTTTACAAACCAAATCATCTGGTTACACAAACCATAATTGGTTGTGACCAACAGAAACTATCAACAACCTTAACCACAAGTCTTTAAGTGATTTGGGATAATTCACTAGGTATCTAGAACTCAAAGAGGGGTGAGTATCCAAATCACATATCAGATAATCATATTTCCACCAATGAGTAATACATAATTAAACCATCTCACCAACAGAGATGTGAGTTTCTATAAAACAACAACTCCCTAAGTTATCAATTAACTTCCACAAGTTAGAAATGCTTTATGGAATAATCTCATCAACAAATATTCTAGGTTCTGGAAAACAATAACTATTTAAGTTATCAACCATTCACACAACATATTTCCAAATTATTTAGTAACTACTAAGTTAACCTTCACTTGTAAATAATAAAGGTTCAATAGAACACAAGAGATACAAATAAGTAGTAACTTAAACCCCACAAGTGGGAAGTGATATAATAATTGTATTAACACATTTATCGAATATGTACATATCTCCTCAACCATAAAAGAAGTATCACCAAGAAGAAATAAATCTTCTTCAACTAATAATTAACCTTGATCATTACATATGATCTTTCCAAATCTCTATATCTGCATTATGGATAACAAAGTTAATAAATAGAAGAATATAAAGTAACAACATGACACCTGAGAAAAACAATTAATAACTATGACATAAGTCATTCAATTCAATAATCTTCACATGATCATTGTCTCAATCATCTTATACAAGTGAACATATGAAATCTCAACACCTCAATGAACCATTTGATCCACTTAGTATTAAGTCATCATTCCATAAGCATTTGACACCTCTACTCAAACCCAACAATATTACAACTGAAGTATCTCTGGATACAAGTAAGGATAAGAACAAGTATAACCTCTATTAGAGGAATTGAATGGAAAGCTAAGTAAAATTAATCATGTGTGAGTCAAGTACATATCTTTTGGGAAATAAAATAAGAAGTATATGGAAGGATAATAAAAGCATGAACTAACCCTTAAATCAAGATCTTGTTACTTTGTCTAGATTATCATGTTTTCCATCTTCTCTAAATCATTCTGCAAGAGAAGAACCCACAAGAAAAGAGGAACCACTACCAGAAGATCTGCAGGAAGATTATTTAGAGTGTTCTAGAAGTGTTGTTTCAATCTATCATAAGAGTACTTGAAAACTCTTATATTTTGATCTGAACTTATTAACTCTCTTGAAAGAGTGTGATACTCCAATGTTAGTGTTATATAGAAGTAGTTTGATAACAAGACTAGCTACCTTGTTAACAGATCACTTTTGTATACTCAAACAATTGGAGGTCATACACAAACAAACATAAGATTGAATAATCTGGTACATCTCAGCCTAATGTATATGAGTAGTAATTTGGAGGCAAGACTAGCTACCCTGTTTACAAATTCTTCTTATATGCATAAGTGCAACTTGATGTCACAACACCAACTTATATTCCCTTATAATCATCTAAATAAAATCTTTGCTTGGAATAATTGGTTGCCTTCACCACAAGGGTAAGATAATTGAATATGGAATCCCAGTTATGATCTTCCTTGCAAATGACAAAGGTGATAAGATAAGACTAGTGACAACTAGAGAGAAGAACCTCAAGCAACAGAAGACCATAAGAAGCAACACTGCCTCAGTAAGGGAGCATAAGAATTTATCCAGTGAATCATTAGGATATAATAGAGAATCATTAACCTCTATCAAGCTCATCAGAGATGAGGAACACATAGTAAATCTCTTAAATGAAAACAAGTATCCAGTAAGGAATGACAACAAGGATTTTGCATCCACATGTTTTGATCACAATAAGGCCCTGAAAACAAAGTTTTCTTCTCTGTTTTTAAGACAGAAGGACCTAGTTGTAAAATGTATCAAGCACAGGGGGTTATTGAGAGATTGTTTTAATTCTTTCTTTCTTCTACCTCTGGACAGAAGGCAGAGGCGTGCCGCCATGGTCGACTCGGCCTGGCCACGTCCTGCTTGCCGCTTCGCGCGAGGATAAGAACCCAGGCCGAGAGGCCGTGCCTCACTTCCTCTCTACCTCTCTGTACTGCACACGACCGGAAAACCCTAACCCTAACCCATACGGCCACCGCACGCCGCCGTCGACTCCGGCAACCTCGGGATGAATGGAGACCACCAATAGAACCGCCGTGATCTCCTCTATCTCCCTGCTGAGTATCGCTTGCGGGGACGCAGTGAAGCCACCGGATTTCGTCGTCATCCCCAACTCCGGCCGCCGTCGATTTCTTCTCGCCGCCGGTGATAAGGACCTCGCCGAGCTGCACCAACACCACCAGGAGCTCCAGGGTGAGAAGGGTAACCTTGGGGTGCCTTTAATTTTGCATTTGGTCGTCGGACTCGTGTAGTCGCCGTTGGCCGAGCCCCGCCGTCGCGCCATTGCTCGCCGCCGGTAGCCCGGTGACCAAATGGCCACATATCCGCCACCCCTACGATCGTTGAGTCGTCCTAAAACTAGTGGAGGCAGTTAATTGAATCAATTGATAGCGAGTCGACGGATTTGAGCACAACAGAGGAGATCCTCTCCTCTGGTGACACCGGCATGACGTCATCCTGACGTCCTGCGTATTTTCCATTTCCTTTTGATTTATTTTTAATTAAAACGAAACTGACAGGTGGGTCCCACCTGTCAATTTAGAAAACAGAAAAAATGATTAATCTTATAAAATTAATAACTTTAAAAATACTTATCAGAAAAATAAAACCAATATACCAAATTAATTAGAAAAATATAATCTAAATGATTATCAAATTTCCAAAAAATATTTGATAAAGTTTAAAATTTAATATTTTCTTTAATTAAATTAAATCATTTAAAATTGAGAAAATAATAAATAATTCATAAAATCAGAAAAATACAAGTTATATACCAAAATGCTCCAAATCACAAATACAACTCATCTATGATGTTTCCAAAGACATTTGATCTAGTTCCATGTGTGCAATAGCTTGCTTAGTCATTTAATTAATTTAAAATTAATAAATTAATAATATTTTCAAATATTTTCAGAAAACATTGAATGGTATATCAAATTAAAGAGAAAAGCATTTCCAACTCAAATATGTTAATTATAAAACATTTTAATTAACTTATAAATTTCCTTCTATAATTATACTGAAACTCTATTAAAAACAATAGATGACTACCACATCATTATTTTCCTTATTTGATAAAAACCTCATGTTTTCACACCTACTAAAACCTACCATCACAAATCATTAGCAAATATTGTGATGAGAGAGTTAGTTATACTAGTTCACCATTTTCAATTGAACTCCTTGTCATCAGCTCTACACTTTTGGAAAATAAAACTAAACATGTTTGTTACCTTTTCAATAATTGTTTTCCATGTGTTATGGTCTTGTTACCTCACCAAGTAATAAACACTTCTACTTAAACATGATAACAAGTGTTTGTTTAATAAAAGTGAAACACACTTAAGCATAAAAGAAATAACAACATCACCACAAGTAATGAAACAACTCTAAGTCACCTAACAATTGTGTGAATACGTTATCATTTCAAACGTGGCTTACACTTGTAAGCTGGGGTATTTTCCAGGGGATTTCACGATGCATCTCATTACTATGCATATATCATCTTGCCAGTGTTTTCTGTAGTCCTTACTGGGACTACTTTGCAATCTTTCAGATGTTTGGATTTCTCTACGCGACCCTCGAATTCCGAAGACCTGGATTATTATTATGGTTATTTCAATCTCAGGCAAGTTCATCACTTGCTCATATCCTTTGCAGTACTTCATAACAAACTATTTGCAAAAACCCTATTGTATTATCACCTACTCTCAAAAGAATGCATGATCCTATTTTTATAATAAGATGACTACCTGAATGACTACCCGAGTGGTAGTGTTCTATGTGGTGGGCAGATGGGACCATGGTAAGATGAATATGTCAAAGGAAGGTTCCATCTGCACGGGAACGTATTACCTAGGAACTAATCACAAATGCCGTCAGAACTCGGTGCGCCGTAAATACCGCGTTAACCATGGGTCTTCTATGGGGGGAGTAAGTCAGCCGTGATACTTTTCTCGTTCGCATGTCAACGGACTGCCAGAGACGTACGCTGTAGGTCTTGCGGGACTACATGCACATGGGTGGGAGCCCTTACGTCCCACGGGCTCTGGGGTCTATGAGTGTCTGCCAGGGGCGCGTAGATCTCCATCGTGAGGGGTGGAATCAGGCGTTCAACCTGCTGGCAGAAATGGGTGGGCATGCGTTGTGCGGAGAAGCACGGTTTGGCTTGGACCAACTACCGGGCCCCACACCTGAGTGGGAGTGGACAGGATCTCGAGCCTGCTTGTGCAACATGGTCTTGGTCGTCCATGGGTAAAGTAACGCACCTCTGCAGAGTGTAAAAGGATGTGGCATGTTACCCCCTGTTCCAGGAAGGAACTGCGAACGCTACAGGAAAGGCAACTCCATGAAGTTCTAGCCCTGTGATGGTCTGGCGGGCATAGTTTTCAGAATTAAAAGCAACCTCTTGAAGAAAGTTTTACAAAACCTTGCATTACTTTATGACTCTTTCGAGTCTAAAGCTGTAGTTAGTGCATCAACCACCCACTATATATCATGAACTTGCTGAGTAACGCTCGTTACTCATTCTATCCCGTTTGACCCCTGCTTAGAGTTGAAGCCTATGGAAGTCGTCATCGTGAAGCCATCTATACCTTATGAAGCTAGGTGGAGTCTTATACTACTTAGCCAGTAAAGCATCATCACCAACAACGCTGATGGAGGAGAAGCTATCAAGGTGTAGGTAGAGACCATTCTTGGACTTAGCATTTACTAGCCATAGATTAGGGATGACATTAGCCGTAGTGGATTGGTTCTGAGCTAGAGTTCTTCTCCGGCTCGGAGCTTCGAATTGCTTCTTATGATGTTTCTTTTGCAGGAGATCTTCTTGATTCATTAAGGAGATTCTCAAGATTTTGTATTGAGGTTTGTATCCTATAGTTTTACCTGGTCCCGCTATGTTTCTGTTGTACTACTCTGAGGGATGTAATATTCACGGATAAGTCCTTCTGTGAGTATTATGTCATCGACTTGCGCACTACACATGCAGTGGTGTGCTGGGTCACCACATATGCATACGGTGGCCACTCTCTTCTCCCCATGGGTAACCAAGAATCTCAGCAAAGCGTCTCATAGAGGACACACACTCAACAGACCCAGACATCAACCTCAAGGTAACATCATCATCTTCACCAAATGTGACAGTGGCAAAGATCTGCTGAATGATAGAGGCATTGTAGTTCTGTTGAATGCCAACAAGATGCTCAAGACCCAGTTTCTTCGTGATCCAGACAGCCTCCTCAAAGTACTCAGAACTGCCAAGAGCCTCTAAGTCTAGAACTTTTTGGGGACATACGGGAGTAGATCTCACTCATGATCAACTCAGACTCCCTCCTCCAATAATGAGAAGTCTCAGCAATCCGGGCCATGGTGAAGAAAGGCCGAGCCCGCATAATCATGTACTCCTTCTTTCTCATGGAAACCACATAAGTGATCCTGTCATACTTGGCCTTCTTCGCCAGTTCAGACCTCATCCTCGCCTCATGCTTCTCTTTCTGACGCCTCCCAGCCTCAAAGGTGTTCTTCTAGACAACTCTACCAGTAGCTTCATCAGTGACAGGGTAGTTGCGGGTGTGAGCATGGTAGGAACGCTTGTTGGGGTTAGAGGCCGCTGACTTCAACCTTTTCCCTGAAAGCACACACAAAACCAGAAACACAACAGTAGAGAGAAACCGAATGAGCATACATGTCCAAAAAAAATGCAGAAACAAAACAGAAACAACAACAATCAGTTCTAGGAGATTCACACCGGAGTCTCCGGTGTGGCAGACCGGAGTCTCCGGACTGACACCGGAGTCTCCAGACCGGAAGATCAGAGTCTCCGGACTGGGCGTCAGGCAGGGATATGAATCTGACACAACTAGTTCTACCAGATGTTTCTACCAGTTTCTACCAGGGAACAACAAGCTAGGGTGATGCTACCAACAACAAGTAATATCTCTCCAAAAAATACCTAGTCCTTAGATCTAGATGTAAAAACAAACAAATGGGGAGAGGAGAGGAGTACCCTTGTCACCCTGGCCTGTCATTGAGCCTCCCTCAGATGGGAGAGGCAAGGGGAGGCGGGGGAGGCGGTTTCCAGTGGCGGGAACCGGCCGGGGAGGAGCTCCTGGCGACGGCGGCGACGCAGCAAGGTATTGGGGGCGTGGGGGGAAGTGGGGGATGAAACCCTAACTTCCCTCAGCCCCTAGTTTTTATACTGTGAAACCCCACACCGGAGTCTCCGGTCTTAACACCGGAGTCTCCGGACTGGCCGGAGAGTCCGGTGTGGCAGATCGGAGTCTCTGGACCTACGCCAGAAAAATCCCCCAAAATGGACATGATATGCATAAGCCAGTAAAACTTGTCTAAAAGGTAGGTTTTGGCAAGGAAAGATAAAACAACATCAGGGAGGGAATCTTATACTCAAGAAAGACTAGAAAATATTTGGACAACAAATTTGTAGTATATCATCCGAAAATGCCAAAACACTCAATTAAGAACCAACTCTTCAAAGAAGAGGTTGGTGGCCTAGGCCACCATGTAAGAGTTCATGGTATGCAACCGCAAAGATATATCTTGGGGGCATTGCCATTACTCAACATTGAAGCTCACAATTCAACATTAGAAAAAGAGAGATAACAATGAATTTTGGCTTTGGGCATAATGGGGGGAGGGAGAACCCAATGTGTTAGGATAACACTCCCCCTATGTCCATGCCTACACCTAAACTCGAACACATTTCATGTATAGGGGTGTGTGCAAGATCCTCAAGTCAAACTCCTAGAATCAATGACATTTAGTTCATTCCTCAAGAACAAGAATCTTGCATCATCAAGTGGCTTCGTGAAAATATCCGCAAGATTGTCCTTGGTGGGCAGATAAGATAGTGCAATATCCCCTCTTGCCACATGGTCTCGGATGAAATGATGGCGAATCTCAATGTGCTTCGTTCTTGCAGGTTGCACGGGATTGTATGCGATCTTGATGGCACTTTCATTGTCACACAAAGGAGGCACCTTATCGAAATGAACTCCATATTCCTTGAGAGTTTGTCTCATCCATAGAGTTGAGTGCAAGCACTTGCGGCGGCTACATACTCGGCTTCGGTGGTGGAGAGAGATATGCAATTTTGCTTCTTGGAAGACCAAATCACCAAGGACCTACCAAGAAATTGGCAAGACCCGGAAGTAGACTTCCTATCATCTTGATCACCCGCCCAATCGGAATCCGTGTAGCCCTTGAGAGAAAATTGTGCCCCCTTTGGGCACCACAAACCAAATCTTGGGGTATGAACCAAATAACGAAAGATCCTATAGACCGCCATCAAATGGCTTTCCTTAGGAGCCGCTTGATACCTTGCACACACACCTACACTCAAAACGATATCGGGCCTAGATGCACAAAGATAGAGCAAAGAACCGATCATAGAATGATACATCTTTTGGTCCACATCTTTACCCTTCGGATTACGTGATAGGTGGCACTTGACTTGAATAGGAGATGTCTTGATCTTTGCATTTAGTAAGTTAAACCTCTTGATCATGTCTTGGGTATACTTGGCTTGAGAAATGAAAGCCCCACGAGCCAATTTCTTGATCTCAAAGCCAAGGAAGAATTTAAGCTCACCCATCATAGACATCTCGAACCTGTCAGCCATAAGCTTAGAGAACTCATTATTGAAAGTTTGGTTAGTTGAGCCAAAGATAATATCGTCCACATAGAGTTGGCATATGAAAAGCTCTCCATTTACTCTCTTGGTGAAGAGAGTGGGGTCGATCTTCCCAACTTCGAAACCACGGTCATCCAACAATTCTCTAAGGTGCTCATACCAAGAACGGGGTGCTTGTTTGAGACCATAGAGAGCTTTGTCAAGTTTGTAGACATGGTTAGGAAAGTTGAGATTCTCGAACCCCGGAGGTTGCTTCACATATACTTCCTATTTTAGTGGACCATTCAAGAAAGAACTTTTGACATCCATTTGTTGCACTTTGAAATTATGAGAAGAAGCATAAGCAAGGAGGATACGAATGGACTCAAGGCGATCCACGAGTGCATATGTTTCATCAAAGTCAATGCCTTCAACTTGAGTGTAACCTTGAGCAACCAATCTAGCCTTGTTCCTTATGACAATGCCATGCTTATATTGATTCTTCTTGAGAATCCACTTAGTGCCAATAACATTGTGGCAATCTTTGGGCTTCTCAACCAATCTCCAAACTTTGTTGCGCTCAAAGTTATTGAGCTCATCATGCATTGCTTCAACCGAATCGGAGTCCTCAAGAGCTTCAAACACTTTCTTAGGTTCCACCATAGAGATATGAGCTTGATGCTCACTAAAGTGTGCCAATTGCTTTCTTGTGGATCTTCTAGCTTGAATATCCTCCAAGACCTTGTTGTCTTGGGCATCAATATGCTTCAATTCTCTTCTTATCCTTTTGGCACGACGGGCTTCGATCTTCGCATTATTGCGCGGAGGGATCACTTGATCATTTGGGTCCCCATCTTGACCAACTTGGCCTTGATCATAATCATCAATATCTTCAACACTTGCTTCAACTTGAGGAGAGGATGAAGAGTATGGTTGATCTTGGCCTTGACCTTGACTAGCATTAGTGAGAGGAGTGGGTACGACTTGCGTAGAGTCTTGGTCAATGAGAGGAGGGTCTTCAACTTGTTCTTGGTTAGGTGTAATACTTGGCTCCTTGGCTTGTTCTTCTATTGTATAGGAGGGATCCACTTGAGTAGAGCATAGTCCTTCTCGAGTCGCCATAAGGTGTCCCTCAATGGGGCGGAAAAATCCCACACCCATCCTTCCTATGGCTTCTTGAGGTATTTCAACATCTACATTAGAAACATGAAATTGCGCCATTTGGGAGCCATCATTTTCCTCGAAAACCACACTACAAGATTCTATGACAATCCGTGAGGCTTTGTCAAAGACTCTATAAGTGTGGGATTCGACACCGTAACCAACAAATATACCCACAATAATTTTGGATTGAAATTTAGATAACCTAACACCCTTGATCAAATAAAAGCACTTACAACCGAATACACTGAAGTAGGACACGTTGGGCTTGTTGACGGTGAGGATCTCATATGGAGTCTTGTCCAAGACTTTGCGGATGTAGAGGCGGTTGGAGGAGTGGCATGCGGTGGATATGGCCTCGGCCCATAAATATTAAGGAGAAGTGTACTCCGCCAACATGGTCCTTGCCATATCCAAGAGAGTGCGATTCTTCCTTTCCGCAACACCATTTTGTTGAGGAGTGTAAGTGGCGGAATATTGATGACAAATGCCTTCTTCACTAAGGAATTCATTCAAAGTGTAGTTCTTGAACTCCGAACCATTATCACTCCTAATATCCATTATTTGCACATTGTGTTGATGTTGCACTTCGTTGGAGAAGTCGATGATGGTTTGTTTAGTTTCACTCTTGCACTTGAAGAAATAAACCCAAGTGTATCTTGAATAATCATCGACAATCACCAAGCAATACTTCTTGCCACCAATACTTGCCTCACGCACGACACCAAAGAGATCAACATGGAGAAGCTCCAAGATCCTCTTTGATGAAATAATAGTCTTGGCCTTGTGTACCTTGTCATGCATCTTTCCTTCAACACACGTCCTACAAACGCGATCCTTTGAAAAGGAAACATTTTCTTTTAGTCCGACAATAAGGACACCTTTGTGAAGACTTTGCAAAGTTCTCATACTAACATGGGACAAGCGGCGATGCCACAACCATCCCATGTCCGCCTTTCCGAAAAGACACATTGTTTGAGAGTTGGCAGACTTCAAAAAGTCCACCACGAAAAACTCATTTTCAACATGTCCCACGTAAGCGACGTCAAGAGTCTTGCTCCTCAAAAGGACCACAATATCAACATAAAAAAAGACGGAGAAACCCATCTTTCCAAGAGAGCGGATGGAAAGTAAATTGTAACCAAGGGATTCGACAAGCATGACGTTCACGATAATGATATCGGGAGCGACCACAACCTTGCCGAATCCGGATACCTTAGACGAGGACGAGTATCCATAAGTGACGGTTGCTTGAATGTAATTTGGGCGCAACTCCGTCATAAGTTCTTTGCTTCCGGTCATATGGCTAGTGCATCCACTATCAATTATCCATTTAGTCCCACCGGAAGCATAGTCCTGCAAGAGATCATTGACTAGAGTTAGGACCCGAGGATGGTCCCTTCATGTTAGCAACAAGGGTCTTTGGAACCAAAATAGTATAGTCAATGAAACCCTCAATAGGACCAACATATTTAGCTTGCACAACACCATAATAATCAACATATAAGAAATAGTGTGGATTGTTAGTTCCCGCGGAGGTGCTACGAGTAGTGTTGTCCCTCATGACACTAGTACTCAAGGAAACATTGTTTGCTTGAGCGGGTGTGCTACGAGTAGTGTTGTCCCTAATGACAATACCACCCGAAGCACCATTGTTGGTCTTCTTCTTCTTGTTCTTCTTCTTCTTGTTCTTTTTCTTGGCTACATATCCAAGACCTTGCTTGCCCACTTGTTGCCTAGGAGCACTCAATTGTGGTCTACAAATGACCACATTAGAGCTAGGGGCAACCACTTGTGGGTTAGGAATCACAACCTTCTCAACTTGAGGGCCTTTGACCTTGAGCCTAACTAGCTCATCCTTCAACCTAGAATTTTCCTCAATAATATTTTCATGATCACAAGAAGAAGTAGACGTGCTAGGGTGGTTAGGTTGATTAAGTTGAGTTTGAAGTTGTTCATGCAACTCTTTGAGGGAAGAGTGTTGGCTCTCCAAAGCTTTGTGAGCCTTAGTTAGCTTTTCAAACTCCTCAGTTAGTTTACCATGACCAACCCCAACCCCAAACTCAACCTTATCCTTTTTAGCCTTTTTACATTTAGCAATAGCAAGATCACGTTCCTTAGTGATGTTAGAGACAAGTTCATTATGTGTTAACTCAATAGATTTTAGTTCCTCCTCAAGAGAAACTCTACTATCATGCTCTTCCTCAAGATTCATAGAGAGGGATGCAATTTCATCCGCATCCCTTCTTTCAACCTCACCTTTCTTCTCAAGAGCATCTTGGGCCTCTCCCAATTGCCTCATGAGATACTCAACGTACTTCTTCATCTCCCCTTGCATGTTAGACATAAAACGTTCCAAAGAGACCATCTCATCTTCTTCTCTAAGACTAGCAAGATGCTCTAGTTCACTAGGGGTCTTAGAGTTGGAAGAAGGTGATACCTCCGTGGCCTTAACCATGAAGCACTTGGCATTTCGTTGAGGATGATCGTCATTGGGGGATTCAAAGAGAGATGAAGATGATGGAATGGAAGAAATAGCTAGAGCGGCCACTTCACTTGTGGTTTCTTCTTCTTCATCACTCCCGGAATCATACTCCTCTTGAGTTAAGAGCACAAACTTGGTGGGAGACTTCTTGTTGAATGGTTTCTTCTTGAAGTGAGGTTTCTTGTACTCAACCTTGAACTTGTCCTTGCGAATGAGCTTGCCACTATGGAGCTCTCTATTCTCAAAGGGACACTCCACAATGAAGTGGTGCTTATCTTGGCAATTGAAGCAAGACCTCACCTTTTGAGCCCCATCATTTCCATAGCAAGACTTTGTCTTCTCCTCAACAAATCTCTTGCCCTTGGGAGGATTGTTCCAAAACTTTTGCATGGTGAGAGCAATGAGATCCTTTAGAACGGGATCATAGTCTTGTTCCTTCAAAGGAGGCAATGCATCTTCTCCTTCTTCTTCATACTCAACCTCTCTTGACAAAATGTTGGCCTTCAAAGGAACGAATGATCCTTTGTGCATTCTAATGGCCCTAGCACGGTTGTCAAGAGCATTCTTGGTTTGCACTTGATACGAGCACATTTCTTGCATCACTTGAGTTGAGGTCATGGAAGATAAATCATGTCTTCCTTGAATGCTCTTCATGTCCACGCCCTCAAATGGCATTATCGCAATCATGTGCTTCCTCTTGATCCAAGCATCATCAATGTACTTGGCACCAACATTTGAGAAGGCGGTGGAAAGAGTCTTGAGTCTTCGGTACATGTCGACATGGTCCTCTCCATCATGCATATAGAACCCTTCGGCCTCATTGGTCAAGGCATCATATCTATTCCTTTGCATGCTCTCATTGCCCACAAACATGACGACAAGAGCGTCCCATGTTTCCTTGGCGATGGAATATTGTTGAAGATGCGGCATGTGGTTAGGACCCACGGCTTGTTGAAGAATGGACAAAGCGGTGAAGTTGAGTTGGCAATCTACGACTTCTCTTCTTGTTAGGTTCTTGGGATCAAATGGCTTGTATACATAACGAGTGATCCTCCAAAGATCTATACAAGAAGATTTCAAGTGAGTCTCCATGTAATATTGCCATTCACGAAAAGAAAAGGCATCAATTTTAGGTGGATCTCCCCTAGGGTTTGTATGAGGATGAGGGACCGGGAGATCGGGAGAATATCGTCCTTCAACGGAGTGATATCCTTCGTCTCCCTCAGTGCCCTTCTTGGTGGATTTTTCGGCGGAAGCAATTTTAGATGGATCACCATCTACCCCTTTCTTGGCGCCCTCCGGAGTAGTTTCCGGAGGAGTAGATTCGGCTACCTCCGGTCCTTTGTCTTTGAGGAGTTGTGCCAAGACTTGACGCAACTCATCAAATTTGGTGTCTATGGATGAGGTCAATGAGGTTCTCACCTCATTGAGATCATCCATGGTCACCTTGACGATGAACGTTTCGGTATCCAAATCGTCTCCCATACTGAAACTCTTAGGCGGTTAAGCCCGATAGAAGAGCCGAGGCTCTGATACCAATTGAAAGTAAAGTATGGGCACCTAGAGGGGGGGGGGGTGAATAGGTGCTACAACCAATTTTAATTTTTCTTTTGATTTAGGCTTGACACAAAGGTAAATTCTCTAAATAGTGCAACTAAGGTGAATTTACCTATATGACAAGGAAAGCATTAAATGCAACTAGTACAACACTTAATGCAACAAGTAAAACAATTAATGCAACAAGTACAAGTGAGTAAAATATAAGGGAACGAGATAACCGATGGGGGGACGCGGAGACACGATGTATTCCCGAGTTCCTCCTTGTTAAGGGAGTACGTCTCGTTGGAGGGGTGTGAGCTCGCCACGAAGGCCTACTCAACGCCACAAAGGCCTCACCATATTCTCCGATGAACTCCGCCACAAAGGCCTAGTTCACCTTCCACTATTGAACCCCTTTGAGGCAGGGATCGAGTCCTTTACAAAAAAGTTTGGGGCACACACACCCACAACCAAATTGGGGGCTCCCAACACTCACAAATCACCAAGATTAGCAAGAATCCTAGGTTCTCCACAAGAGGAAACCCTAAGCAAATATCCCTCAAGCAAATGAGAGGGGAAATGAAATTCGGTTGGTGACGACGTAGATCGGCGCCTTCTCCTTCAATCCTCCAAAAATCAATGCTTTTGGGTGGATGGATTGGGAGACTAGCAAGGTGGGGGAGATCCAACAATGGTGACTTTAGTTCTGGACGAGCTGACCCAAGGTAGGTGGAGGGGAGGGGGTATTTATACCCCTCATAAAGTCTTGGAGCCGTTGGAGCTTTTCTGCCAAATTCACACCGGAGACTCCGGTCTGAACTTTTTGCAGAACCACCAGGCGAGAGACTCCGGACAGTCTCCGGTGTGTCTCCGGACTGGATGCAGCAGATGACACCAAGTGCACACCACTTGGAAAACTCCAGGAAGCTCCAGTGCGGAGACTCCGGTCAGGAGGACCGGAGACTCCGGTCTTGGCGTTGCGGTTAGAGATGGAGAGTGTCTGGGGTCGAGCGGGGCCAACAGTACCTTGACATACCGGAGACTCCGGAGAGTCTCCAGTAAGACTCCGGACTGAGTACCGCAGGCGACACCACCAAGTCCTTAGCAAATTCTTCAGTGGCAGCTCCCACACCGGAGACTCCGGACAGTCTCCAGTATGGATGCAGTGGGCGACACCAGGAATCCAGAGACAAAGCCCTGGAGGAATTCCCCACACCGGAGACTCCGGTTTGAGAGTCCGGAGACTCCGGCCTGGAGAAAACTCCAGCTGAAGGAATTCCAGGTGTTTTGCCCCTTTTTGCAACACCACACCACCATATCAAATATGTTGTTTATGCCCTGAAATATATCAACACACTTAATGATACATGTGTTGTTAACAAACACCAAAACAAGATTATTTAAGCGCGTTTGCACTTTCAGAGGCTTGATCTTAATTCCATGTGACAGGCTTACATCATCACTTTATTGCTTATGAGACTGACGCGTATAGTTTGCCATATGATATTTCATTCCCTAAGAAACCACGGTGGGGATCCACTAGAGAGCGAGTAGCCCTTTTGCCTGCACATGCTTTGTTTGACCTTGATAACAGGGAATGATGGTCACTAACGAAGGAAGAACTCGATGCGTACATTGAGGAATATCAGCGTGCAGAGGACGCCAAGAGGGAGGAAGCATCAAATGTTGTCCAGCCACCCGACATTGAAGAGAGTTCACGTCAGCCCTCGGATTACGACTACACGCCTTCATTTTCTTCTTCGCGGGAGCCTGATTATGAGCATGCCCAGTACGATCCACCGGCGTGGAGCCAATACCATCACTATGATTGATGCCATATATATATATATATAGGACTCCTATTATATACTCCTGGGTGTACATACTACCACACATACGAGGGTATTATACCCCTTTATTATTTTTTATATACCTCGTTAATTATTCTAAGATACCTCAACACAATTTGTATGGAAAAAATTTCATTAGAGTACTCGGTTTTTTTAATATATCATTTGTACGCACATAAAAGCAGTATATTTGCACATAATATAAAACATGTAGAATCTAATGAATTTTTTTCAGAAAATTCATTTTGGGGTATCTAGTATTAAATAGTGAAGTATATTAAAAATAATAATAAGGTATAAATGGTTCATTGATGTGGTATATTTGCACGTGAGAGTACGTACACCCAGGAGTACTGGACCATTTTCCTATATATATATATATATATATATATATATATATATATATATATATATCGTATTCGGTCGGTTCTTTGTACATTCATATTTTTTGTTTCTCTCTCTTTCTTTTGTTATCGCTATTTTGTTTTCGCTTTCCAAAACACAAAAGACCAAAAATATTTCTGTTGTTTCTCTCTATTTGTTTCTTTAGTTGGTTTGCTTTATCCTTTAGTTGCAGTTTAATATTCAAAAACCCAAAAATATTTTGTTTTGTTTGTTTGCTTTCTTTTGTTCTTATTTTATTTTAAAAAACCCACACAGATTTTGTTTTGTTTTCTTGTTCTCTTTTGCTCGTGCTTTAAATTAAAAACCAAAAAAATATTTGTTCTTCTTCTTTTGTTTTGTAAAGTTTACTGCAGAGTTCAACAGTCGTCCATGACTCCATTGGAGCTTGGTTTTCATTATATATTATTTGAGCCACAAGTGAAGAGCAATAATGACGATCTCAGAAACACACAAATTTTCAACGAATATTAGATAAAAGTTTCAAAACTTCATCAACTACAGGATTGGGTCGATTAACGCTAGGAATCATAGGAGCAATTCGTATTGGTTTTAAGCCGAGAAAAGGGACTATCGGAGGATGTGTCGACAATTCAAGTTGTGGTGAGAGGCTGGCATGAACTCTATTTGTTTTCATTTTTGTACATATACCCATCCATGTGAGCATGCTTAGTTTGTTCATATAAGATATATGTGATTTAATGGCTGCTTAATAGTTCTTGCTCTCTCATGTTTTGTTCCAATTTATTAATACTAAATGACCTGTCGTATAAATATTTGTTCGTGTTGTTCTATTCATAGAAGGGTATGACATTGTGGTAGCCTCCTCTGACTGTTTCATTTGAATTGACTTGGCACATGCTCACGCATGCTAAGAATGAACACAAAAAGTCAATAAGCCTCGATGATTTATTTCGCCTCAGATTTATAGTATCAATTTTATGCCTCAGTTAATTTTACTTTGTCTTAAACATGATTATGGTAATTATTGCTCTCTTCATTGTCGCTCCCCAGTCTATTGCTAGCCTTCACTTGCACTAAGTATGAGCTCTACTCGTGCCTCCAAATCCCAGAAAATCAAGTTATTCCACAGAGTCCACTATAAATTCCTATGCATGGTATTTCCTGCCATTCCAAGTAAATTTGCATGTGCTACCTTTAAAACCTTCAAAATACTTCTCGTTTTGTGACACTGTTTTAGCTCATGAGGAAGTATTATTGTGTTTGTTATCTTCCATGCTAAATTAAGTACCCACCTGACTTGCATGCTTCATCTGCTCGTCATTAATATTGCAAAGAGCTGGTTAGACCACTATAACAGAAAATAATGAAAAATAGGCACTACCCCATGGTATGTGAAAGTTGGCAGGCACCCGAGGATTCGGTTAGCCATGGCTTGTGAAAGAAAAGTTTGGGGGGAGTGTCAAGCTATATATATGTGCATGATATAATTACCTAATTCGGAGCCGCTCTCACTTGTTTAGTATAGAAGATAATAAGCACTCTATTGCCATTTTTTGACATTAACAACCACCTCTCAAAACTGTTTTACTTCTGTTTCATGATAAATGAAAAGCTCTAGCGCATGTGAATCCATGCTTCCCTCTGCGAAGGTCCAATCCTTTACTTATAGGAAGAGTCTCCACCATATTCTTTGAGCACCTTCTTTAGAGTATAATTGTCATTCTTAGTGTGATGTGTTTGTCACAAAGCACGGTTGATTGTGATATAATCTTGATACTTGCATCTTTTGATATCTTTACTTTTAGTCTTTCCTTGAACTTCAGAGGTGCCCTGGCATTTATGTTTTACCCCACACATAAGGGCAAGCGAGATACCACTTTATCAGATCCTATTATGAATATTACAATCTTGCAAATATTTATGCTTCATGTTGTTTATTATTAATATGTTGTTATCTTTTCATGGTTTGCATAGATATTAAGTGAAAATATCTTACATGTATATTATAATGAGCATAATTAAGTATTTGATCATATAGTGGGTATATTTACATCATATGAAGCAAATGTGTTCGTAAAAGTTCTTTTATCGCTCTCAATTGTTATTTGAATTGCTTGAGGACAAGCAATAAGCTAAACTTGGGGGGAGTTGATACGTCAAAAACGTATCTAGTTTTCCAAACACTTTGCTGATGTTTCCCCTCTAAACTTGTGTGTTTTGAATGCAACTAACACGAACTACCGCTGTTTTTCAGCAGAATTACTTTGGTGTCTCGTTTTTGCGCAGAAAATCAACTTTTAGGAAAATACCCGGAAACGAAGGGAAAGTCCATATTTTACCCGAAGACTCCCGGAGCCAGAAGATGAGTCGGAGAGGGGCAATGGGGTGCCCTCACCACCCCCAGGCGCGGCCAAGGTGGTCCCGTGCCTAGGCATGGTGAGCCCACTTCGGGCACCACCTCGGACTCCCCTTTCGACTACATATGCCCCGAAACCTAAGAACCCGAGGGGGATCGATCGTTTTCTAGAAAGAAGTCCGTAGCTCCGCCGCCATCGCAAATCCTTTTTCGGGGTTCAGAAACTCCATTCTAGCACCCTGCCGGGACGGGGAATTGGAGGAGATCATCGCCATCGTTATCACCAACGCCTCTCCATCGACCATCCATGTTTCCCCCATCCATGTGTGAGTAATTCCCCCGCTGTAGGCTGAAGGGGATGGTAGGGATTGAATGAGATTGTTCATGTAATAATGCCGTGATTGTTAGGCAATAGTGTGTAGTATCCTCTATTAGTGCTATTGACATTGTTGCAACTTGTTATGCTTAATGCTTGTCACTTTAGACCCGAGTGCCATAATATGAGATCTGAACATGTTATTGAATCACCATGATAATTATTGTTTCTTGATCATACCTGCAAGTTGTTTACACATATCGTTGTCGGGAACCCGAGGCCTCGAACTGACAGAAATTGGGACAACCGGAGGGGACGGCTGTGATGTGAGGATCACATGTGTTCACTGAGTGTTAATTATTTGCTCCGGTGTTCTATTAAAAGGAACACCCTAATTACTAGTAGTTCCCTTGAGGCCCCGCAGAAAACGGGCTGGTAGGATAAAAGATGTTGTGCAAGTTCTCATTGCGAGCACGTACGACTATTTACGGAACACATGCCTATGGTTACTTATAGTGCTTGTATGCTTTATCTTATTTATCTGCAATGCCCATGTCTTGATTATTATATGAACTATATTATCCATGCAACGCCCGTTCATCTATCCCTATGCCTACAATATTTAATCCCGATGTTTACTTCAAACACTGCTGCTGCTGTTTTCATTTCACTACTGCTGCTACTATAAAATTGTTATTACTAATAAACTACTTCGGACAAGTCCACTTTTAGGTGCAGGTGAATTGACAACTCACTTGTTAAGTCTCAAAAATATTCTTTGGCTCCCCTTGTGTCGAATATATAAATTTGGGTTTTACTTCCCTCGAAGACTGTTGCGATCCCCTATACTTGTGGGTTATCAGGGTTCCCAACACGCCATCGCAAGCATCAAGAATTTTTGGCGCCGTTACCGGGGACTTAAAATTCATCATCATCAAGAAGTCTCCCCGTCAAGGCACCATCAAGGCGTAGCAGAGAATTTCTGGCGCCGTTGCCGGGGAGTCTCTAACTCTCAACCTCTTTATTTTGTTTATTGTTTTTTTTTAATTTTTTGTCTTGTTTTGCTTTTTTATATCAAAAACACAAAAAAATAGTTTAGTTCATAGTTGTTATTTTTGCTTTTCTGCTCTTAGTTTAATCTCTAATCATGATTCTACCCAAGTTTACCTTGAAAGACGTACCGATAGGTAGCGGTGATATGATTGGGAAAGGTAATATTGGAGAGTTCTTTAATTATGTTAGTAAGCACAAAGAATTTGAGGATAAATCCTTAGCTGAACTTGCTCTAGATTATGAATCCACTGCAGCATCTCTAGTTCGTATGCTGGAAGCTAGGTTTGTTAACCTTAATCCCATAATACAACAAATGTTCCTCAACCTTGATAACATTAAGGATAGCGAAAAAAGATAGTTTATTCTAGAAACTTTGTTTAAAGAATTTGGTGATGTTGCCATTGAGGCTAGAAAAGTTTTTAACCGATTTGAGATGTGAGGCTCATGTGTAGATGTTAATAGCACACTGGGTAAAGCCAATGATAAGGAAATTAAAATACCAATACCCTTTAAATTCGTAGGAATGCATGAAGCTCTGGAAAAGAATTTTGATTGGATTGTTCCTGCAAACCCATTTGATGAAAGTAGTGTGCCTAAAAGTGCTGATAAAGGGACATCTAAAACTTCTATAGATAAAATACAATTCATTGTTGAGGAGATTAAGCTTAATTTTGATGCTTCTTCATTTGAAAATACTTGAGTTGCTTTCTATGCCTAGGTGAAGGGTGTTAAAGAAAAGTGCAACCGGGAGACAACCCGTTTTATTTCTCCGTTTTCAACCCGTTTTCCGTCGTTTTTTCTGTGTGCTTTGCACCTGGGTGTTGTCTATTTACTTAGAAACCCCTATGTATCTTTTCTTTTGTGTCTTTGTTGATCCAAGTAAAGCCTCTAGTGGGAAGTTGAGACTATATTTCGGATTTCTGCGCAGGAAACAAATTTCTTCTGTCCACTGTTAAATTTGTATAAAATCACAGAAAATTCAAAATGATCCGAGTTTGTTTGTGCGAAGTCCTGGGCTATATACGCAAATTGTCTTAGTTGAACACTTTTTGATTTAAGCAATAGAAGATTTTCGAAAAAAAATCATCTTTACGTGCTGTCCTGTTTTGACAGATTTCTGCCAATAATTGCATTTCATCTTAATCTCTTTCTTTTGGTGTTCTTTTGAGAAAAAGAGTTTTAAAAGAAGTTGTGAACCTAGCTAATGTGTTTATGAGTGTTAGGCTTGTGTTGAAACTGAACCATGTGAATTTATTATTTCGATTGCACTAACATTGCTAATGAAGATTGTGAGAAGTTTGGTGTGAAGGAAGTTTTCAAGGGTCAAGAGAAGAGGATGATATGACGTGATCAAGTAGAGTGAAGAGCCTAAGCTTGGGGATGCCCCAGTTGTGCACCCCAGAAAATTCAAAGAAGACTCAAGCGTCTAAGCTTGGGGATGCCCAAGGCACCCCCTTCTTCATCGACGAATTATCAGGTCACTTCTAGTGAAACTATATTTTTATTCGGTCACATCTTATGTGCTTTACTTGGAGCGTCTTTTATTTTTTGCTTTAAGTTTGGTTTTATTTTTTCCAATAATCTTGGTTGGACCCCATCATTCTTTTATTTGAGAGTGACACGCTCCTCTTTTTCATGGGAATACTTTGTATTCTTAATATTTGTGTGGCTGCTGCATTTATTTAGCTCCTGTTTTGCATTCATATCTTATTTAGAGCTGTTAGTACTCTCTAGTTTTCACTGCTATATTCTTAGCGAGAGATTTTGTTGTCTCATATATGTGCTTGGTTGGGAATAGAAATTCTTATGTGATAGTTGGTATAGTGGAAAAATTCGCATGGTCTTGAAATCACTAAACTGCTTAACTTGAATCACTGTTTTTGTTTTGAGATATTAATTTGCTTAATGGATAAACGGGAAGGACTAGTAAGTAGAAACTTTTAATGGCTGGTCTAAGAAACTTGAAACTGTGCCACACTTAAAATTACCAGCTGATACAAACAATGGTATATGATTGCTAAGAGTGATACATTTCTGATCGGCCTTTTGTTACGCGCTACGGTCGGGGTAGCTAACAGTGACTTGTCACTGCCACAAACCCTCTTGGAGTGATTTGCATTGTGCCTTGTAAAGATGATTTGCTTGCTGCAACCTTTTAATTCGTGAGTCTATGCTGCGGTTCCGGGCACTTCCACCATCCATATTTGCTAGCCTGTTTGGTACTGTGCATTGCCCTTTCTCACATTGAGAGTTGGTGCAAACTTTGCTAGTGCATCCAAATCCCGTGGGAGGACTTTGTTCTCCTACACATAAGCCCACATATTTTTCCTCAAAACAGCCACCATACCTACATATCATGGCATTTCCATAGCCATTCCTATATATATTAATGCACAACATCCACGTCCATTATGCTACTTGATGACGAGCTTCATGGTTATTTATGCATACTGCTACACTGGTAGGAGCATGCAGTTGGATACATCAGACATGTTCCATTATGAGTTATGAGTACTAAAAGTGTGATGATTTATTATAATATAGGATGTTGCCCCTACCATTGCGGATATATAAAATAAAAAATAATAAAAATAAAAAAGCTCAAAAAAGAAAAAAGAAAATGGGCCAAAGAGAGAGGGGGTGCATCACTATCCTTTATACCAAAGTTGTTCTTCATGTTTAGCACCAATGCTTCAGTTTGGAGAGATTTTTCATATTATCATTCATTCATAACTACGTGGGGAACTTTACATTATAGAACTTGACTTGTATATTCCAATGATGAGCCTCCTCAAATGAGCTCTAGGTCTTCATGAGAAAGAAAGTTGGATGCACCCCCCACTAGTTCCATTGGAGAGCTTTCATACACTTATAGCTCTATGTGCATCCATTGTGTGGCAATCCCTACTCCTTGCATAGCTTCGGTTGTAAGACTTTCTCTTGTCTAATGACCACTTTCAGCTTTGTGAGCCTTTCTTCCATTGACCTTCCAAACCCCCCATAATTTTCTCTTTGCCATAACATCCCGGAGCCAGGGACCAACGCATAACACTTGCTTCTTTTTAGTGCGCAAATAGTTTAAGATTCAAGCATTGCATTGTGTGGAAAGCTTGACTTGATCCTAACAGGGGGTGTGAAGATCGTTTGACGTGCATGATATTGTTGTTCTTGAAAACTTAAATGATCTCTAATAAACTTTGCACGGTTGATAGTCTTTTAGTATTGATTCATTAAAAGTTTTGCTTCTTTCTTCTTATTTTTTATGCATTACTTGTTGATATCAAATATAGATCACAACTTTAGTTCATTTGATCCTAGTTTACATGCTCTGCTTTACATATTATGATCAAGATTATGTGGTAGCATGTCACCTCAGAAATTATTTTGTTTTATCGTTTACCTACTCGAGGACGAGTAGGAACTAAGATTGGGGATGCTTGATACGTCTCAAACGTATCTATAATTTCTGATGTTCCATGTTGATATTATGCCGATTGCTAGATGTTTTCTCCCTTCTTTATAGCATTTTTACACGTTTTCGGGGACTAACCTATTAACAAGATGCCAAGTGCTAGTTCCCTTTTTTTGCTGTTTTTCATTTCAGAAAAGTTGTTCTGGAAATATTCTCGGAATTTGCCCCACAAATCCCGAAGTTCCTATTTTCCTCGGAAGCATCCAGAAGTCCAAAGAGGAGTCGAAGACGGGCACAGGGGGGGGGGCTCACCATAGCCAGGCACGCCCACCCTTGGCCGTGCTTGGGGGTGGTGAGGCCACCCTGGTGGCCCACCGACGTCGCCATTTCGCCTATTTATTCCCCTCCAAAGGAAAACCCTACGTACCTGATCAAAAATTTCCGAAAAGTTCTGCAGCGACCGTCGTCGTCAACCCTAGAGCAGGGGGGTTCTGAAGTTGTCCCCCGGCACCCTGCCGGAGAGGATATCATCACCAGAGGCCTCTTCATCACCATGCCTGCCTCCGGAGTGATGCGTGAGTAGTTCGTCCTTGGACTACGGGTCCATAGCAGTAGTTATATGGTTGTCTTCTCATCCTATGCTTCAATGTTTAGATCTCGTGAGCTGCCTAACATGATTCTATGTGCTGTGTCTGCTGGCATCCGATGAATATTGAACTTATGCCAAGTTGATTATAGTCTTTATTGCATATGTTATTTGTGATCTTGCATTCTTTTTTGTTGCTAGTGGTTGCTCTGGCCAAGTAGTTGCTAGTGACTCCAAGAGGAAGTATTTATGCTCGATAGTTGGGTTCATGCCTCCTTTTCGCCTGTGCTCGAGTGACAGAAACGTGATGGGGGAAGATGTGCTGCTACCACTAGGGAGAAAACAGCGGTGTGATCGAGTGCCCGCGTGCACAATCATTGCTTACATTACACACATTGCTTAATGCGATTATCTGTCGCTTGCAACTTAATACCCAAGGGGGTTCGGATGATAACCTGAGGGTGGATTATTAGTCATAGTTCAGTTGGATTACGGTCTATGTATATTGTTGTAATGCCCGCACTAAATGTCATGAATGTGCACTACGGTGCAACCTCTATTTGTCAATTGCCCGACTGTAATTTGTTCACGCAGCATGCTATCTTTTATGGAGAGACACCACTAGTGAACCTATGAACCACAGTCCACTTTCCTACACAGTTAAACAAACCACTACAATTCCCTGCTTTCTTTATTTACTGCAACCATACACCATTTTCCACACTATACGTCTAATCTTTGTTTTCAGCAAGACCGGTGAGATTGACAACCTCACTATTTCGTTGGGACAAAGTATTTTGGTTGTGTTGTGTGCAGGTTCCGCGTTGTTGCTGACACCGGTGAGGCGCCATCACCACCGTTAGTGGCACAACCTTCCGAAGATCGTCTTTCTCTTACTGGATTGATAACCTTGTTTCTTAACTGAGGGAAATTCTTACCGCTGTACTCATCACACCCTTCTTTTGGGGTTCCCAACACGCCATCACAAGCATCAAGAATTTCTAGCGCCGTTGCCGGGGACTTAAAGTTCATCATCATCAAGAAGTCTCCCCGTCAAGGCACCATCAAGGCGTAGCAGTGACATGCAGCCAACGCACACTTGATCAATCATATGTAAAAGCATTGTAGGCTGAGATCAAAGCACTTTAATAAAGGCATGATAAATATTATATAAACGAATGTAAACTTAGCAACTATGTTGCACATGAAAAGTAACTCGAATAATTGATAGTGAGTAATAATGCATTGAAAGTGATGCGTTTGTTTAAATCATAAAGGAAAAACATAATAAAGTGGTATCTAGCTTGTCCTTCATCTTGTAGCAAAACATAAATGCCAGGATACTTTCAAAGTTCAAATAGTGACTAGATACAAATAATTTGAGAGCAAACAATACCATAACCATCAATCACTAATCAATTTTGGGACTATGCACATTATACTCAGAATGACAACTATGCTCTCTTAACTGGTGCTTAAAGTAAGAAGTAGGGATTACTCATATGCTAGAGCTTTTTTACTTAATAAAACAAAGGTATTGAAAATATAATTTTCGAGAGAGGTGTATGTCTATGTCAATGAATGCTATTAAATGACTTATGATGGTTTCATATTTAATGGCTTCAAGAGCGACTCCCGTAGAAAGAACCAAAACGTTCCCCCTTTCTCCTTTGTTTGCACAAGCTAAGTTCATGATTTCTCTAGTCCATAGTGTGAGGAGAGTAAATATGATTGTTGTAGATTATTTTTTGTGGGCTGGGCACCCAAATGCCTGCTTTTTTTTTGCAATATTAAGGACTAGAACATAAGAAATTTACGTGGAGTGGCAGTGAAATACCACATATAGGTAGGTATGGTGGACACATTGGAAAACTTTGGTTTTTGGGAGTTGGATGCACGAGTAGAGCTCATACTCAATACAGGGCGAAGGCTAGTAAGAGAATGGGAGCGACCAACTAAGAGAGCAATAATGGCCATAACCATGCATAGCGACAAAACATAATTAATCAAAGCATAAAGTGATGTTACAAGTCAACAACTAAATGATCATCCAGGATAAAGGTGACTAGTTTTATTGTTATAACATGGTGTGATCATGCATGGTACGTGATAAATGTATCTATAATTTATGATGTGCCATGTTGTTTTCATGTTATTTGCTACATGTTAGCTATAAACTTTATGCCATTTTTATCGATTTTCCGGGACTAACCAATTGACAAGACGCGAGAGAGTCAGTTCCCTGTTTTCTACTGTTTTTAGTTTCAGAAATGTTGTTTTGGAAATATTCTCGGAATTGGAAAATTCGAAACCCGAAAGTCTTAGAATTCCCGAAGGTTCCACGGGGGCCACACCATAGGGCGCCCCCGGGCCGCACCTGGGGGTGGTGTGGGCCCCTCGGGCGTCCACCGCCATCGCCCTTTCGCCTATTTATTCCCCCAATACGTTAAACCTAAATATATACCACTTTTCCACTAAAAACACGCGAGGCCGCCGTCATCGTCAACCCGAGATCGGGAGGGTTCTGGAGTTCTCCCCGGCACCCTGCCAGGAGGGAAAATCATCACCGGAGGGCTCTACACCACCATGCCCACCTCCTGAGTGATGCATGAGTAGTTCATCCCTGGACTATGGGTCCATAGCAGTAACTAGATGGTTGTCCTCTCCACTTTATGCCTCATGTTTTGATCTCGTGAGCTACCCTATATGATCGAGATCATATTATTGTAATGCTACATGTTGTGTTTGTTGGGATCCGATGAATATTGAATACTATGTCTCTTGATTATCAATCTATCATGTTATCTTCATGTGTATGTTATTTATGATCTTGCAGGCTCTTCGTTGTTAGTAGATGCTCTGGCCAAGTAGATGCTGGTGACTCCAAGAGGGAGTATTTATACTCGATAGTTGGTTCATGCCTCCTTTGCATCTGTGCTCGAGTGACAGAAACGTGACAGATGGAGGATGTGTTGTTGCCATTAGGGAGAAAACAACGATGTTTACTTTGTTTACATTACACACTCTGACTGTGATTATCCGTTGCTTGCAACTTAATACCCAACTTTTGTTTAGATGATATTCAGAGGATGAATTATTAGTCATAGATGCAGTTGGATAACGATCTATGTATCTTGTTGTAATGCCCGCATGAATCACATACTAATCGTGTTGTCCTGCATGTTTCAATATCTATCAATTTCCCAGCTGTAATTTGTCACCACACATGTTATGTATATTTTATGGAGAGACACCACTAGTGAACTGTGGACCCCGGTACATTTTCTCATACTGATAATACAACCGATGCAATTACTATTTCCATTGTTTTCACACTGCTACTATTGTTTTCATATTGTTTTACTACTGTTTTCCACACCATACATTTAGCCTCTTTGTTATCAGCAAAACCGGTGAGATTGAAAACCTCACTGTTTCGTTGGGGCAACGTGAATTGATTGTCTTGTGTAGGTTCCACATTGCTGCTGAGCCGGTAGTGCACCCTACCACATCAACTGCATCAACCTTCAGAGATTGCTTGTCCTCCTCCTGGTCGATTCAACCTTGTTTCTTTTCTGAGGGAAAACTTGCCGCTGCACTCTTCACAACCTTTCTCTTGTGGTTTACCAACGTCAGCCATCAATGTGCCAAGTCAATCTAAATGAATCATTCAAAGGAGAATACCACAATACCATGCTCATTATGAGGAAACCACACATGATTTAATTTAAATGACACATTAAGCACTCTGAGATATTTTAGACTACTCATGATACATCATATACTACTAAGCACACAATTAAAATAACATCTAACATGACATGTTAAAATCTAAGACACAGTCAAAACTAGCTTCCTATTGCCCTACTATAAGCATGAAATATTTTAATCTTTTCCAACACCAATTAACTTATTTAAAACAACTCTCAAAGCAAATAATAATTAAAGACCAGAGATCTAATCATATATAACTAAACAAACCCAACAAGCTCTGAACACAATTTGAGTGATAAACAAGAGCTAAACGCGGTACTAGCAAAAACTAAACACTCGTAGAACAATAAGAGTGAAAAGTAGAGTATTCTAGACAATAAAAATAGAGCGTGTCTATTTCCAAACTAAAAAATGCTAGGATCCAACCATTTATTATAGCAAGAAAACAAAACATGATTGAAAGAAAAATAAAATGATGCTCCAAGAACAACACATATCATGTGAAGGAATAAAAATATAGTGTTTTCAAAGATAACCTGATATTTTTGTTGATGAAGAAGGGGATGCCTTGGGCTTGGGCTTACATGGGAATCCCTAAGCTTGAGATTTTGTCCATCCTTCATCCTCTCATATCATCCTTTCCTCCACCTAAATCTTCTCACAATCTTCATTAACAATCTTAGTGCATCAAAAGAATAAATCCACTTGGTTCAGTTTCAACACAAGGCAAGCACTCTATTTTAAACATTAGTTACTGTCACAACTTCTTTTAATGCTCTTCCCCCGAAAGAACACAAAAGAAAAAGATTAATAGGCAAATGAAAATATTGGCAGAAATCTGTCAAAACAAAACAACTTGTAAAGATGGATTTTTTCGAGGCAATTCTGTAGCTGAAATAAAAAAGTGGTATACTAATGATATTTAGATAACAACCTGGGTCAGGTGCCCAGAAAATATCAAAAACTCCCCGCGTTCTGGCTGAGAGAACCGAGGTTTTCGCTGAAGCGCAAAAGTCTGACAGAAAACAACAAGTTGATCTTACTTTCAAATAGAGGTTATTCTTGTTCTTGGCATAAAAACGAAATAAAAATGATAAGGAGAGGTTATAAAGATGTAAAAACTTCTAAGAATCAAAGAAAACTAAAGAAAATGCAAGAAAACATAAAATAACATAGGAAAACAATGTGAGTTGCCTCCCACAAGTGCTTTTCCTTAACGCCTTTTACCGAGGCATAGTAATTTTAAAAGATGCTCACACAAGAATAAGAATTGAAGAACAATAGTAGGGAATAAAGAAGAACATATAAAGCACATTAGAGTCTAACCCACTTCCCATGCATAGGAATCTTGTAAGAAAACAAATCAATGAAACACAAAGTAGCAAGCATAGGAAGGGAAAACAAATTCAACTTCAAAATTTTCAACATAAAGAGAGATTTTTCATAACGTGAAAATTCTTACACCCATACTTTCCTCTCTCAAAGTAACTTTCAGTAGCATCATGAATAGAATCAACAATATAACTATCGCATAAAGTATTATTATGATGATCCACATCATAAAAGAATCAATAATCCCCACATAAGCATAGTCATTCTCATTAATAGTAGTGGGAGAAAATTCAACAAATAGCTATCATTAGAATCATCATAAATAGGAGGCATATTATAATCACAATACATTTTCTCCTCAATAGTAGGTGGACTGAAAGTATCATATTCATCATTGTAATTATCATATATTGGAGGCATAATATCATCAAAGTAAAATTTCTCCTCGATGTTTGGGTGATGAACCACAAGTGTAGGAGATCGCAACAGTCTTTGATTGTAAATATAACCCAATTTATTGATTCGACATAAGTAGAGCCAAAGAATATTTATAAGCCTTAACAATTGAGTTGTCAATTCAGCTGCACCTGAAAAGTATCTCGATTCACACAATTTATTAGTAGTAACGATGATTTAATGGCAGCAGTAGTTCAATAGTAAAAGTAGCAGTAAATAGTAGTAGCAATAGTATTATAGTAACGGTGAAAGTAAATGGAGTGCGCATCAGTGCTAAAAACATCGTAGGCACAAGGATGAATGTATGGGCGTTGAATCAATATGATTTAGCATGTAATAGGGGGTAACAAAGGGCAACACAAATATATAAGAGAGTATCCAAGTCACCAACTATGATAGGCATGCTTCCCGAAAATTGTCGTACATGTTTGCAATAATAACTTGCACGCCACCTTTTGTCCTACCATCCCGTTGCTGTGGGCCAAAAGGAACAAATGATAATTAAGGTACTTGTTCTCGAAGCACTGATAGAGAATCTTTATCTCACATGATTGGACTTCACTCAGCTGGACTAATGACTTTATCCGCTTATCCAAATGCTACAAGGGCCGGCAGCGGGGTGCCCAGCCCCAAACTAATACAACAAATTCTCTTCACTATTTTGCCCCTAAATTATCAGTCAAAGCATAATTGTGTAAAATAAAGAGGGATGACCTTCTACACCAGTTGCATCCTTCATATGGGAGCCGCTCTTGTGAAGTCTAGTTGGCCTGTGACGTACTCTATTTTCTGTTTATCATTCGTTGACATTAGCATACACCTCTCAAAATTAGACACTCCTTTATGGTTTGTGATTGTTGGCAGGCACCCGAGGATTCGGTTAGCCATGGTTTGCGTAAGATGGATGGGAGGAGTGTCAAACATTTTATACCTCTGTTTATTAAAATAAAAGCTCTAGCACATGAGTGATCCATGCTTCCCTCTGCGAAGGGCCTATCTTTTACCTTTATGTTGAGTCAGTAAACCTACTTTCTTTCTATCTTAAGCAATAATATGAGTTTTTGTGATTCATCCAGCTACATGTTGATATACTCAATCATGTTCTTTATTCTTCCTTATTTCTACAAATTCTTTTATCTGTTTGAATACCACTTTCAAAGTTACCAATATTTGCAAAGAGACCGTTATAATTGAGCATGATAAACTCTACAATATAGCTCTAGTATAAAGACTCTGATCGAAAGATAAGTACACTGTTAATTGTTCTCTGACCAAGAACGAAGTTTTCCTTTACCAATTTTGATTTACTTTTTGCACCATTATTGTTCCTCCGCCTTTTCAAGTTTGATTATATGAGAGGAAGTTGCTGTCTAAAATGATTTGTTCTTTGTTAGATGTGATGCCTCTTGTACGTATTTTATTTATCGACACCTCACTCCATAAACCGGTGGTCATGTTTACTGAGTTCAGTTTCGCTTGGGAAAAAGCGAGGTCTAAGTTTGGGGGCAGTTGATACGTCCATTTTGCATCACTGTTTTATATTGTTATTTTCTGTTATTCGTCGATATATTTCATGTAATGATGCATCAATTATGTTATTTTATCTTATTTTGCATGTTTCATAATTTTTGGAGAATAAACACCGGGACCAGAAATCTGATGGAAAAATCACCGTCGAGATACCATATTTCAGAAGATCATAAGAAGAGGGGGGGGGGGAGGGGGGAGGGGGACATAGGAGATGTCCTAAAAGTAAATATGAGGGAGCTAGCCAGGAGGAGAGCCAGAGGGGGGCCACCAGGGCCCCACACCATGAGGTGGCGCGCCCCCCTAGGCTGCGCCGCCAGGTGGTGTGGCCACCCTGGCCCACCTCTTTCGCGTACTTGACCTCGAGGGAACCCTAAGCCCCAGATTATCATCGAAGAATTATTCCGCCGCTGCCTCGGGGCGGAAAACACCCAAGAGAGAAAAACTCTCTGGCAGGGAGAAACCTGTTGGGGAAATTCCTCTCCGAGAGGAGAAAACATCGCCATCGTCACCGTCATCACTCCGGGCATCATCAAGATCGTCGTCATCATCATCATCATCACCACCAGCAGCATCACCCTCATCATCCACCGTCATCCCACTGTAACAATTAGGGGCCTCTATCATTGTTTTACATTAGATCTCTCTCCCGGTGTGGATTACTTGTTAGTAGTTGATGCTTGTGAGATTTATCAGTGTTAGCACTTTATGACCAGATTGTTATTATCCATTATATCACCTCTGATTATGATCCATATGATGTCTTGTGAGTAGTTCGTTTAGTTATTGAGGACATGAGATAAGTCATGATGTTAGTAGTGAAGTTATGTTGAAATAATATCTCTTGGTTCCGTATTTAAGTTGTGGTGCTATTCTTCTAGTGGTGTCATGTGAACGTCGACTACATGATACTTCACCTTTATGGGCCTAGGAGGATGTATTGTGTATTTGGCTACTAATTGTGGGGTTGCCTGAGTGACAGAAACCTAAACCCTCGTTAGGAAACCGATGCACGAGGGACCGTAGAATCCCGGAATTTTTAAGGCTGTGGTTAGATTTATCTTAGTTACTTTCTTGTATTTGCGGATGCTTACGAGGGGTATAATCACAAGTATGTATTAGTCCTAGTTGTGCGGTGCATTAGCATAGGTTCACCCACACAACACTTCACGGACCAATGGATATTAATCAATCGTAACAAACCGAAAACATTTGACGAAATCCCCATGTGTCCTCGAGAACGTTTGGTAGTCATAAGTAACGCAAACGGCTTATCCTTTTGTCTAAAAAGGATTGGGCCACTCGCTGCAATATTATTTACTGCACTTTATTTACTCGCATTACATTTATCTGCTATATCAAAAGTTTCCAAAACCCGTTTGCTAGTGTTTACAGTGAATCCTCTATCCAACCTGCTTGTCAATACCTTCTGCCCCTCGTTGGGTTCGACACTCTTATTTATCGAAAGTACTACGATGCATCCTCTATACTTGTGAGTCATCAGGCTGCGGCGCGGGGAGCAGGTGATTGACGCCTCCATGCGGGAATGCGGGAGTAGGTGGTTCTCCCATCGACGGACGAAGCACAAGAGGGAGTGCGGCATCCGGAGCATCGGCGCGGAAAGCAGGTGGTGCGCGACATCCCTCGGCGATTGAGCGGGAGGTGGATGGCCTATGTGCGGTGTTGGGGATAGACGACATGCCTAGGAAAAAAAAGTGGACATGCGCTAGTTTAGGGGATGATAAGTTTTGTGGGTGTGGGCCATGCGACCACGTTGCGAGTGATTGGAGCGACCCGGAGGATCGTCCTCTGGAGAAAGGGAAGCGTTTTACAGAAATAAATAACAAAAGCCATACACATCTTTTGATACAGAGACCACGGTCTCAATCTCCTTTTCGGGGAAAAGAATGTGATGAAAACACTGTTGAACATAGAGGTTGTGGATGACAACACATTCTTGGGTGGGCGATGCTAGCTTACAGGTACCTGTGGGCACGTTCGATTTTCCGATAGCCCACGGGTGTCTTTGTGCTGTCGGAAGTTTGAGGGAAGGTTGGGGGAGACGATCGGAACAAAGGACGAAGGCTGATGGAAGAAGATCCGCCACAGTCGCCGGCTTTCTCCTGCCACCGCGCCGGACTGAGATTTGTCGCGTCGAACTCCAGATTGATCTCCCCCAGCCGCCTGCAACCGCTGCCCGCGGCCTCCTTGCAGCACCTCCCTGTTCGAACCTCGGCCTCCGCCGGTCCACCGCCACCCTGGCCTTCCCTCGAAGGTCAGACATACCCGCACCCCAAGTTAAGTTCCTAGCTCGCCGGCGCTCGCTCGATCCTCGCCGACGTCTTCTTCGCCGCGGCTCCCTGTCGATCGCAGCGGCGTCGTCGGCGCCGTCTCAAGTGGTGGAGGGTGGCACTGGGGGTCGAAGGGAAAGGCCATGGCGTCAGTTGCCTGGTTCTTTTATCTGGATAGAACCTGCTTGTCGAAGAAGATATGATGAAGGAGATAAAGTAATTTGGTGGGGTCCATCATGTATGAACGCGCTCGTGCGGATTGATTGTGGCCACGATCAATTGTAACAGAGCCAGTTTGTTCTTAGGTACGGCTTGATGTGGAGACAACACGGAAAGCCATCTTTGAAGAGAAGGTCGGGACGAGCATATACATATCTTCCATAGATTCGATGGCATATATCTTTACTATTAAGGTTGCTGTGGCGGTGAGGCGGTGTCACACTTCCCATTATTTACACTGCAAATGCCACCGCACCCAACAGCCTCGACTCAAATCACTATATAATATTTCAACCATCCACTAACCATCGGCATCCCAATCTGGCCACAACAGCACGCACCCATGCACCAACACACTAACAAACCGATGCACAAAGCTAGCTACATGCATGCCTACGACTTAAACTTCAGCTAACAAACCCATGCACAAAACTAGCTACATGCATGCCTACGACTTGGACTTCAGCTAACTAACTTGCATGAAACAACTAACTAGCTGATTCTCCTCAGCTCCAACGACTTGTCCAGCCCGTCATGCACAACGCAGACATCATCACACTTTTGTTAAAAAAAAAGACATCATCACACTTTGCCTGCTTCATCGAACAACATCGGGCATATCGTTTTTCTTTCATACGCCGCATCCTCCATCTCCTGTTGCGTCACTGATCTCAGCTAACCCGAGTACCCATCGCACAGTGACGCCAACCCTAGAAGCGCCGCATTACCCACCGCGTCGACTCCCTCATTCGCCGCCATGCCATGGTCAACTCCTTCCATGGCAGCCGCAACCACGTTCGGTGCAGTAAAATTTTTACGCTAGGGAGATATAAAATAACTGTTGTTATATAGATGCCATTTTCCATGGATTGGAGTCCTCAAAATCTATTGTTTTCTACTGGTGGAATTCACTATTTTATAAATATTTTTATTGTTCTTGGTACGATCATGTTGAATTGTTAAACATATTGTTAGTATATACAACATATCTTGATATCTGGACATGTGCTTATATATCTAGACACCAGGTCATTTTCATTCTAGGTCCGTCACTGCCCGCTGGTTACAGAAAACAGCCAAGCTTGGCTGGCTGAGGAGAAGTACAGGGAGGTTGTACGAGATGGGACTTGAGTCAGGTGGCATGCCTGCTGGCAGAAACAACACCAACATTGAATAAGAGGCCGGAGGAGAGGATCCTGACGCTCTGGCGGCGTCGGGGCAATCCACGGCTCTCATTCAGATCCAGAGGCTCTCGAGTGGAGTGGTCAGCTTATTGTTTCATCGAGAATCCCTCTATGCTAAAAGATATATTTTTCCAAACTATTGTAAAAAATTTGGTAGTTGCGTATGTAAACTGAAATATCATTTTGTTTTTGCATATATGTTACATTTGCCTCTTTTCTCCTTTTAGGTAAAGGGTCTGACCAAAAAATAGAAGGTAAGGAGCTAAGAGGGCGCACGTAGTGGTTGTTTGAGTGGCATGAAGCGGGAGCAACACCCGAGTGTTTCACGCAACATGGTTAAAAATTTCAAAATTTGGATAAGGCTTAAATCATCCATGATTTTGTCAAAACATTGCTGAAAGTTGTACCGTTACTTTGAAAAAAATGTATGGGTATTTAGTTGAAATTTATATAGGCCTTAGTTAGTATTTTGGGACAGATGTAGAGTTCGTTTTTAAATTACTTTTTGGAGAAAAGAAAGTCAGTGTTATGATCTTGTACAACAGATGCGTATGATAATTAATTCAAGTTGCATCCATGAATATGGGTTCGCCCCCAAACCAGGCACTTGGATCCGTCCTGTCAAATCTTTACTATTACGAATGAACTTGAATCTTAGTTGACGAGAAATAATTATATGGGTTGTACCTCAAATTTTATTTTTTATATTTTACTACTTCTGGAAATACTATGTGCTATCTCTTCCTATACATGTGAGTATTGCAGATAAAAAATTTGGCAACCCGTAGCAACGCACGGGCATCCAACTATATATATATAAGACTCCTGTTATATACTCCTGGGTGTACATACTCCCATACTCAATATACCACACATACGAGGGTATTATACCCTTTTATTATTTTTCATATACCTCGTTAATTATTCTAAGATACCTCAATACAATTTATACGGAAAAAATATCATCAGAGTCCTCGGTTTTTCCAATATACCATTTGTACGTACATAAAAGCAGTATATGTACACATAACACAAAATATGTAAAATATAATGATTTTTTTTCAGAAAATTCATTTTGAGTATCTAGTATTAAATAGTGAAGTATATTAAAAATAATAAGAGGTATAAATGGTTCATTTATGTGGTACATTTGCACGTGAGAGTACGTGCACCCAGAGCACTGAACCATTTTCCTATATATATATATATATAGGAAATATAGAGGTAAATTAACAGATGCTCCATGGTGCCCATGCTCCTGTACGAAATACTGTTCAATTTGTACAGGTGTACATTATGGATACCTTAAATACCTATATATATATATTGATCAATACTCCATCCGTCCTAAATTAATCGTATTGAATTTATAAAAATATAGATATATCAATATACTAAAATATGTCTCGATACATTCATATTCTGACAAATTCATTTGAGACGGAGGGAATACTTGGCAACTGCATGGGTAGTATTTTTTTATCCGAGGGCAGATTAGGAATAGAGAAAAAAACAAGCCCATCTAGTAAGAAAACTTCCGTACCAACTCTGTTAGTTAGATCTTCCTTATAGTATTCGTTTATAGTATTCGTGATTGACGAAATAGAATCAAGTGGGTATCCTATGGAGGAGTGAGACCCAGCCCATAAACCCAGTCGTTCCCATTATGCGAGGAGATTTTCTCCTAGCTAGGTACGTATAATAATCTCTCAAATAAAATGGCTAGTTGGAGATAAAAATGTTTCTTGTGGATCTCGTTGTCCTGTGCGTTGTATTTTTAGTTTGGGTTAAAGCTCGAACGGTCTACCGACTTGCCGCATTAGCGGATTGGTCACGAACTCAAGAAATGCTAACTATCGGTCACTAAGTCATGGCAATGTTACAAGTTAGTCATTCCGTCCCCGCTACCGTTAAAATGATGACATGGACAATGTATTTCTACAAAAGCTCCCTTAGGGCATGTACATCATTGATAAGGCTGTCTTATCTTAACCCCGCCACGCTATATAGATATGACAAAAAAAAACATGTTGTACACTGAGCTATTTTTTGGTCCTATCACTAACAACCAGATATCCTAAATATGTGGTGAGACAATTATGCTAAGAGGTGATCTCTTAGCTAAGAGAAGACAAACACCTTTTTTCTGTTTCTCTCTCCGCCAACTAAGCAATTATCCTACGTGTCATCGCTGAGAGAGAACCATTGTACATGCCCTTAACCTTCTATGTCTTCTTATGAGTATGTAGGTACATGTCTGTCTTCTATCTTGGTCAACCCACGGCGCGCAGAGAAAACATAACGAATCCCTGTGTCTGCTCTCTCTCCCTCACGCTCGATCTCTTTCTCGATCTGCTCCTCTCTCGCGACGAAACCCTAGCTCTGCCGCCGTACAGTCGTGTGGCGCCATCGTCTCTTACACTCCGGAGCCCAACTGAAGGCACATACAGTTTCGCCGCTAGCTCCTCTCCCTCCCTGCCAAGCTCCGCATGATGTGATGCCTGCGTGTCCAACGCGATGTTCTGCGCTCTCTCACGTGCCTGGGAACCATGGGAAACGACCTCAGCTCTTTCGCGCCAAGAGGGTGAGGTCGCCGACGCCGACAGGCCGCGACGACGTCGAAGCGTCAAGGAAACCCATGACGATAGGCGGACACGGAGGCACCGCATGCTGCGGCCTCGCGCGCGTGCCACCTGCGCCGGACTCTGTGGTAGTGTTGCGCTGCTCCCCCGACCGTCGGCCATCTTCTCTACCCAGAGAAGAAATAGAAGGTTCAGGTTTTTTTGTAAAAATACATTGTCCAGATCATCATTTTAACTGTAGCTATGATGGAACGACTAACTTGCAGTATTGCCGTAACTTAGTGACCCATAATTAGCATTTTTTGAGTTCATGACCAATCCGCTCATACGCGACAAGTTGATAGACCGCTTGAGTCCTTTTCTCTTTTAGTTTAATTAGCATTGTTTCCTCTTGATTCGATTGCGTGTACTATTGGTAATGAGACTAGTCTAACTAGCTCGTACAACTTGTAAATTGTATTTTGTGTTTTTAGCCATTTGATTAGTTGTTAAACGATTTCTTCCCGCTGACGAATTTGTTTAACTCAGAGATGTTTGTTTATTTGGAAATAGCACATGATTAAGACATGACAGCGAGACCGCCCATGGTTTCCATGTGCCCATGATAAAGATTTATTTTGTGATGGAAAGACCAAGTTTACCATGTGCCCATGGTTGCTTGCTGGGACTAGTTCTCGATCGTTGAACATACAAAGCTGGAGGTGCTGGCCTTCTTCGGAATACAACTACGGAAGCAAGCTATATATACCACTGGGGTATGGCGCCTTAGGAAGAACAGATCCTTGAGAAAAATTAATACCTCCAGGATAAGCCTTCTACACGACGTGGCCAGATCGAACCCCGTCGTTCGGTATTTCAGGTGAGTATGTAAGTTTATTTTTCTAGAATGTTAATTTTTTTTATCAGTTTTCACTTCGTTTTTCCGTTTGAAGGTTCGATGCTAGCTTATTTGCTTGCAAGACTGAATTTCTAGCTGTAAATATGAAATAGCTGCCGAGAATTAACTTATGCGTGCTTGTGCCCTAAGACCTGGCCCAGTGACTGGCTAGCAAAATACTCGATCGATGGGAGTAGGGACATGAAGTTCCACGACTAAACCTGTTCATGGGATAAGGCGCCATATGTATCAATGGATGCAGAGGCCATCAACCATAGCTGATCGGACCGGATTGGTTCACTGCACCCATATGCATGACTAGCACAATATTCATCCAGAATTATTTGTATGATTATTAATTGTTTGCAAGGAAGAGACATGAATACACGGTCAATTAGAACACTCTGAACGTGTCAAGCAATCCGATGAGCCCAGTAAATTAAGGAGTAAATCGAAATAGGTGCAATACAATATCAGTTCGCCAGACATGAATATACAGAGTTCTTTTTCACAATTACATGTACTTGAAGTTAATATCACGATACACAACAACTAATTTAATAATATTGATTTTCACATAGAAAGATATAGGAAACAAGCCATTGCTTGTAGGAAATAATGATGTACTAGGTACTGCAAGGACGATTATATGTAATTATCCATTGCTTTGCAACTGCATCTGAAATATGTCCTTTTTTTTTGGAATCCTTAGCATGATGGAGCATTAGGTAATCCAAAATTTGCGCCACAAGACATAGATGAGATGTGCCCATTGCATATAGAAACTCGGTCAGTGCAAATTGAAACCGAAAGGGAGGTTAAAAGGGTCTCGACCCGCCTCTTCCCACGTGGAACCTGGCCATGGAAGTACTTCCATGAGGTACTCGAACAAGCCACGATGTCATAGGAAATCGTTCGGAATCAAACCTTGTCGCCATGGAATTGAGCTCGGTAGTCGCCGACACAGGCGCCGATGGGAGCGTTGAACCCTTTCGCAGTCACCCAAACATTGAATCCAAAACTGGTTGCATAGGGTGTGGAGGTGATAATATCCAGGGACCTAGAAAATATTTTTCGGTCTTACCCCGATTTACATTTATTTGGTGGGTTTCTCGACCAAAAGTGCACTTTTCCGGGTTTGCTCCAATTTTGCTTATCTGCTTGAGTTTCTCTGAGAGAAGTGCACGTTAAAAGCTATTTACTATGTATGAGAGAAAACTAATGTACACAATAATATTGAGTGGCATAAGATACATCATATTTTTGCCGGTATTATCTACTACGGAATGCCGCATGAAATTTTGAATTACGGCATACTCATACATGCAATATTCGGTCGAATTTCTTTAGAAGATGTTCCTACTCTGGTGTACATTTGCAATTAATGAAGTATGAATGTGAGCCGCTGTTTTTTCTTTTTTTTGAAACGGAAACCCTGTCCCAGCCTCTGCATCAAATTGATGCACACAGCTGGTTTTTTATTAATATAAGAATAAAAAAAGTACAAAGTAAACAAACCCGAGGCCGCATGCCTCGCAACATCACCTCCACCAGACTACCTCTAAACTAATGGCAAAAGATAAAAGCAAAGATACATACACAACTTCTAGACGAAGCCTTCAAGAAGGGAAAGCCACACGTGCGCCGATGATGACGAGTCCGATCAAAGACCGAGCTCGGGATTTTCATCCCCAAAGTCAAGCTTCGAACCATCACCTTCAGCAAGGTAATGACGCAAGTGCGTGTCAACTTCGCCCGAGATGTTTCCACCGAAGTGTGTAGACTCGACACCAAATCTTCTACCATCACCACCTCTCCGTCCAACGAATAGTCAGATACCACTGGAGGAGAAACTGGAGGCCGATGACGTCCCATATTGCCCCGCCTCTAGCCGATGTCACACCATCTTCTACCGAACAACATCATGCATGACTTGACACCGCGGAGAAACGTCGTGCGTAGCACCTGCCAGGATCAGGCATATCGCCACCGCCGGCCAGGCATGACTTGACAGCTCCTCTGAAGTCGTCATGCGCAGCACCTGCTGCGTCGAATAGAACCCTGTCTCGAAATGGAGGGGGCGTCCCATACCGCCGCCAGCCTCGGAACTCTGCAACCACAAAATAGAACGTCCCATACCTCCATCGACTGTGACTTACGAAGGCAGAGACCATCACTATCTCGAAGATCAGCCATCGCATCATCCACATGACCACGAAGACCACCACCGTCGAAAAAGCCGGGCCGCCGTCCCATCTCCAAACTCCTGCGGTGTCGAGGACACCGCATCGAGCAAATTGCGGCTTCACGCCGCCGCTAGACCAGCTGCAAGCAACCATGCTGCCACGCAGCATCAGCTGCCGACATCGACCTCCTCCCCGCCGCAAGCCGTTGCAGATCCTGATCCATAGGTCTGATGACCTGGAAAGTCGAGGTTGCCACGACCTCGGCCCCGCCGCTGCTGGTCCCTCCATCCGGTGAAGACTCCAAAGCGATGCCCGCAAGAGGGAATACGATGCCGGGACGCCGCCATCGCTCGATCCCGATGGGATCTGAGGTTTCCCCCGGAGATGCAACCGGAGGTCCGCCGAACGCAAGCAATCTCCGACGAAGAATACGACCGCCGCCATCATCTCCGGAGACGCTGGGAGAGAAGGGACGCCGCACCTCAGCCAGCCGCCGGCCAGAAGAGCCACCGCCGCCGCCACGCCACGCGGGGCTTTGCCATGTGACGCATAGGGCGGCGGCGGCGACAGGTAGGAGGTGTGGGGGGAGGGACTGGAGGCGGCTAGGGGGAGCACCCCGGAGGCGGCAGCGACGCCGCCACGGGGGTGGGAGGGACGGAAGCGAGTCTGTGAGCCGCTGTTAGAGGACAATAAGCCATGAATGAAATAGATTTGATAGTCGAATTATATTTACATAAGGTTTGATTATATTCTATAGATGTATTTTATTAGACTAAAAACATGTACTAGCCATAATAATTTAGTAAATTCAACTAGTATATGGTTTATCTAAGAAAATTTCAAGGTAGGTAGCGACGGCACAAGTGAAGGACGAGGTAGTAACATTTTTTTTTGTTACAAATCCGAGACGCTTAATCGATCTACCGAGGCCAAGCAATCACATCAAACATGACATCGAGATTTGGTAACGCAGTTCGGCGCTCAACGCCTACATATGCGGGGCATGACTACGGGCGCTCCTCCCCATGTACTAGTCAAAGTACCGTCGACGACAAGCCCGCCAAGACAATACAGACGCACCAGATCTCAACGCCACGCCGGTCCGGCCACCCCTGCGACGGGCGTCGGGCCGTCCTCTCGTGATCTTGTGTCTAGGCTACCAGCTTCCGTCGTGTCTATTTGGGCTACCCCCGATGCCTTTATATATTAGGCCATGTTACACGTGTTCAACTCCAACACCTAACCTTCCGTTTAATTACAAGTCCTAGTGTAGCCCTACTCGTACACATATTCGACATATATTCCAACAAACTCCACCTTGGCGAATATGCCTTTCGCCATCTTGAAGCCGTCATGCCGAATCTTTGTATACCTGGACATGAACCATTATTCATGAGTTCAGGTGCTACTCTCTTGACTCCATATGACTCCACATGCAACTGTAGTCCCTTCCTTGTTTCACCACAGTCAATGCTCCGACGAAAATTAAGTTCTTCCTCAGTCTTGTCTTGTGCTCCCAAATCTCCGGAATATCCGTCCACCACCATCACACAACGATCATAAAGTCACCATATTGACAACTTCGTTGCATCGTCACTTTGGTAGCCTCGTCCTTGATCTATGTGAAAGGGAACAACTCACATATTAGGTGTCACAAATAAGAGTTACTTAAACTCATCATTCTCGCTATTGTTAACTGCATCTCTGAAACTTTGAAGAAATTTCTCTGTTGCCTTAAGTCATCTCTAGTAAAATTCACAACTGTCTCATCACTGCTTTCGCAGATTCTCCATTGCAAACACTCATCCATCTCGATAGATAGTTACCATCATGAACCCGTTACTCGCCAACACTGCTTCAGCACCCCTTACACTCATGTCTGACCATATGTCTGACCGTCAGTGCCCTCGTCTGTCGCTGTGTCCCGTGCTTACCGCACGCCTCGCCGCTATTACCGCGCCGAGCATCCGCAATCTTGGCCAAGATCTACTGGGTAGCTAACCCACACCATCGCAGGCCCCACTGCAGATACCATCAGTCATACCCGACCGGTGCCGAGTTTCACGTATCACTCGAACCCTGAGCTCTAGTCCGAAACAACGTGCTTCTCGCCTTCCTGCTGAAATAGGCTTTGACTCTCCGAGCTCTTACGTCGTAGCCCCTCCATCAGCCGAGTGGAATCTTCCGTAGATTCTAGCTCCACCTTCAACATGCATCCATGGTAGATGATCAGTCCACCCCGCGCCCCGTCGACCTCAAGATCTCAATTGCGCTCCATCTTGAATCAACCATGCGCCATCCCATGTCGAAGCACGCATAACCATGCGCCGCGTGTTGCCACACCACAGAATTCGGACACCATCATCCGTCACGCTCCTACGTCGTCATTGCCGATCTTCACCGTCTTCTGTCCCGTCAGACTGCCCAGTCCAACCCAGCCGAACGTATCCGACTGCAACAATGCTACACCTTGCGCCTAATACACCCGCCATATTGTCGTGCACTGTCCGACACATTGTATATGCATGATCCTATGCGACGCAGTTCACCACGCCGCCAATCTGCCAACCTTCCGGTAAAAACCCACGCAACAAACCGAGCAACAAAACTTAAAGAAAATGCTTCCTGTTAGCTTCTCGGGTACACGTACCATGTCCCACAACTCCCAATGCTCTTTTTTATTTTCTTCCATGTTGCTTGTGCATGCACCGCATCTACCACATGGTACAAATTGTTTTTTTTTGTTAAACCAAAATCTCAAGTAGCTGCTTTTCCCTCTGAGAGGACTAGGCAAGGAAACCATACGTGTGCTGCCGCAATCCTCCTGCAGCTGCTGCCTTATGTAAGGCTACAGACCCAACGCCTTGGACCTCCACGCTGTTGCACGCTGCCTGGGCCAACTCCCGAGCTCATGTGCCTGCCGCACGCGTGACACGCAAGGCCATTGGACGCCCGCCTAGGGTTGCAGGCCACACGCCGTCCTGACACACGATCCGATCACCGATCAATCTGCGGCTAAGCCTGGCTTCTGATCGCTTCTGTCTTTCATTGCTATGCATACCTGATGCTGTCCGATCGAACAACAACCGCGTACTCGATTCGTCAGCTTCTCCGTCCAATTAATTTCGAACAGCTTCGAACCAGCAGCGTTGACGCATCCGCATCATCTTTTTCGCATGCAACAACAGATCGTTAATCCGCAACCTCTAACCTTGCTCTGATACCACTTGTTGCAAATCCGAGGCGCTTAATCGATCTACCGAGGCCAAACAATCACATCAAACATGACACTGAAATTTGGTAACGCAGTTCGGCGCTCAACACCTACATCTGCGGGGCATGACTACGGGTGCTCCTCCCCATGTACTAGTCAAAGTATCGTCGACGACAAGCCCGCCAAGGCAATACAGACGCACCAGATCTCAATGCCACGCCAGTCCGGCCACCCCTGCCACGGGCGCCGGACCGTCCCCTCGTGATCTTGTGTCTAGCCTACCAGCTTCCGTCGTGTCTATTTGGGCTACCCCCGGTGCCTTTATATATATTAGGCCAGGTTACACGTGTTCGACTCCAACACCTAATCTTCCGTTTAATTACAAGTCCTAGTGTAGCCCTACTCGTACACATATTCGACATATATTCCAACATTATTTTTTGAAACAAAGGTGTGTCGATTTAGTTGACATCCCATGTTTGCTTATTGTCCAGGCAAAGAAGATGCAAGTGTTCTTGCCGCTTGGCCTGTGCCTTGTACTTGTACTGCTTGCAGCTCAATGCGCACCTGGAACTGCGGTTCCTAGTTCACAGTGTCAAAGGCAGTGTGGCAGCGTTGAGATACCGTACCCATTTGGTACTGATCTGAACTGCTCTCTCTCAAGACGCTTCCAGCTCAGTTGCAAGGTCCAGGCAGATGGCACGTTCAAGCCATTCAACGGTGACTTTGAGGTGCTCAACATTTCCTTGGCTGAAGGCACGACCCGGGTGCTCAATTACATCGTAGGGTACTGCTACAACACCTCTAACCAGAGCATGGAGGTACTTGGCAGATACGCGGGGTTCGGCGCAAGTCCTGCTTCTTCCTACCGGCTCTCCGATGTCCAGAACAGGTTCACGGTCATCGGCTGCAACGCCCTCGCCTCCATCTCGGACTCTAATGGTACAGGATACAAAGGATATGGTGTTGCAACATGCCGCAACCAGTCAGACTTAGTGGATGGATCTTGCTCCGGTATTGGCTGCTCCCAGACTACCATACCAAACAGGATGTACTACTACATAACAGCCTTCTTCAGATCTTACAACACAAGTCAAATATTTGAGTTCAACCGGTGCAGTTATGCTGTGCTGATGGAAGCAGCAGCATTCAATTTCAGCACAACGTACATAAACACCAACAAGTTCAACGAGACATATGATGGACGGGTGCCTATGGTGCTTGACTGGGCTGTGAGAGATGCCAAGTCATGTGATGCTGCAAAACTGAACAAGACGGGCTACGCATGCCTCAGCACCAACAGCAAGTGCCTAGAGTCCACCAATGATCAAGGGTACAGGTGCAATTGCACCGATGGGTATGAAGGCAACCCATATCTTCCAAACGGATGCAGAGGTACTGGTTAGATTCGAATGAAAATTTATATATATAAACACTAATTAATACCAATCAAATTGCGCCTTGGATGCACGGGTCCCTTTTTCTTATTCAAAACTATAACACTCTTTGTTTTTCTCATTGTGTTGCAGATGTTAGTGAATGCAATTACAACCCATGCCCTTCGGATGGCTTTTGTCACAATAATGTTGGAGGGTACCGGTGTTCTTGTCGAGTAGGGAAAAAATATGTCAAAGAAAGCAACACATGCAACCCTGACACCGGCTTTATAATAGGTAACACCAAAACAAATGTTGTCTCCTATCTGAATCATTGGTTTATCGTATTATTTTGCAATGTCATGAATTAAATGAAGTATGAAACCAAGCATGCCTCCAATGTATCAATGTGCACCGACTATGTTTTATACTCTCCCAACGCTCTCCTCAATCTCAATACATGCATCCCTGAAACCGTCTTCATAATAGGTAACACCAAAACAAATGTGATCTTCTAGCTGGACCATTACTTTATCGTATTTTGGTACGATGTCATGAAATAAATGAATAGTGCAAAAGTAAGCATCATGTATCTAATGTGCCAATGTACACCAACTATGTTTTGTACTCTTTCCTCTGTCGTAATACTTATTTTCCATCTACTCCTGCTATTAGGACTCACCATGGGATTATTTGGTCTAATGGTCATCGTCATGATCACTGTCTTCTGCGGTCAGATGATATTTCAAAAGAGAAAACTGAACAGAGTTAAGCAAGAGTATTTTCGCCAGCATGGAGGCATGCTTTTGTTTGATAGGATGAAATCAGAGAAAGGTCTTGCTTTCAATGTATTTTCAGAAGCAGAACTCATACATGCAACTGACGACTTTGACAATAGCAGAATACTAGGAATAGGAGGCCATGGAACAGTCTACAAAGGGATAACGAAAGCCAACTTGTCAGTTGCAATAAAAAGATGTGGAGTAGTTGATGAAAGACAAAAGAAGGAGTTTGGCCAAGAGATGCTCATTTTATCTCAAATCAATCACAAGAATATTGTTAAACTATTGGGTTGTTGCCTTGAGGTGGAAGTTCCTATGCTAGTTTATGAGTTTGTCGCAAATGGCACACTGTTTGAGCTAATCCATGGAAAGAACCGAGCATTGCAAATATCCTTTAGCACTCTCTTAAGGATTGCTCATGAAGCAGCTGAAGGATTGAGCTTCCTGCATTCTTATGCGTCTCCCCCAATAATACATGGTGATGTGAAAACGTCCAACATCCTGCTTGATGATAACTACATGGCTAAAGTGTCTGACTTTGGAGCCTCCGTACTAGCCCCATCTGACAAAGAGCAGTTTGTCACAATGGTTCAAGGTACTTGTGGATATCTTGATCCTGAATACATGCAAACATGCCAGTTAACAGAAAAAAGCGACGTGTATAGCTTTGGAGTTATCCTCCTAGAGATCCTCACCGGCCAATTGCCACTGAAGCTCGATGGGTCTGAGAAGCAAAAGAGCTTATCGTTAATTTTCCTATCTGCAATGAAGGAGAACAATCTGGATGCTGTGTTGGTGAGCCATGTGAAAGGCCAAGAGAGCATGGAGTTGCTGAAGGGGCTAGCAGATCTTGCTAAGAATTGTCTAGATATGTGTGGTGACAATAGGCCAACGATGAAAGAGGTTGCCGATGAGCTCAATAGATTGCGAAAGCTCTCACTGCATCCATGGGTACAGATCGATGTGGCTACGGATGCCGAAAGTCTTCTCGAAGGAGAATGTACAAGTAGTTATGAAATAGAATTAAGTGGGTATGTTGTGAGTGAAAGTGAGAACCAACCCATAAACCCAAGAAGTTCCTACTATGCAAGGTGAGTAAAACATGCATAATAATGTATTAAAGGTTAAAGCTACTACATGGAGAGACAAATGTTTTTTCCGAACCTTGTAACCATCTGTTTTGTAATTTTCCTGAACAATAAGTGAGCAAGATGCGTGGTTGACGCAGAGGCTTTCATTTTCTAAAATTGTGTATTTTATTTACAGTTTGGTATTGCTTCTATTTGATCTGTTTGTGTGTATCTTTTATAAAAGGGAGTAATATGTTTTTCAACTTGTTAATGTGTTCTCGATGCATCCAACATGCTCTTCACAAGAGTTTTCAACCTCGACAAGTTCTCTCGTTCCCCACGCCTTCGCTGGCTTCGGCATGATTGGGTCTAGCCCCATATATCATAGACTAAGCTGCACATACCTCATGAAGACCTCAATTGATAGGTTTTTGGCATAGCCACTAGCCTTGCTATTGGGCATGGATCGGTTGCTAAATTCTTGCACTCAGCCTGGCTTGACGGTGCGTCCTTCCTTTGATTTCTCAACCTACTGCCAAGGATTGTTACAAACGATAGCATAAATAAGCGAAGAATAAAGCGATCTAGCACGATAGGGGACATGAGATTTTAACGTGGAAAACCCTTCCAACGAGGAAGAGAAAAAACCACGGACGCCGGTCAGCAGAACTTCACTATTTTTCGTGTGTGTTACAAACGCCGAGAATTTACAACTTCGACTTGTCCCGAACGGCGGCTTAGATGAGGTATATAAAGGGGTAAACCCTAAACAAGGTAGAATCCGTATCCAACTCGTCAACAACTCTATGCTTCGGCCCTAAGCCTCCGGCGACGGGCCTCGCTCTGCTCCGCCCGAACTTTCCTTTATCTTTATATGAATTTGGACCACCACAAAATAACACTCCACCTTGAGACAAATTCCTTCATGTAGCATAATACAAACCATCACCCTGAAACAACAAAGAAAACACTTTCGGCGCCAAACAGGCTCTTGGGCTAAATAGTGATACCAACTAAGCTTGAGCAGAGCTCAAACTTAGTAATAGGAACGGGCTTTGTCATCATATAAGCGAGATCATCATGAGTGCTTATCTTGTATACCTTCACCTTATCTTGTGCAACAACATCACACACATAATGGTACTTGACGTCAATATGCTTTGTTCTCTCATGGAACATCTGATCCTTAGTAAGGTAAATAGCACTTTGACTGTCAGAAAACAAGTTAAGTCAAAGTATCATCTCCACAAAGTTTAGCAAATAAAGCTTTCAACCAATCCAATTCCTTGAATGCTTCTGCAATAGCCATGTATTCTGCTTCAATGGTAAACTGGGCAACAACTGACTGTAACGTTGCCCTCCAACTCACGGCACAACCACCTAGCGTGAACACATAACCTGTGAGAGATATCCTCTTATCCAAATTGGCAACAAAATCTAAATCCATATAGCCATTGAGTCCCTCATCAAGCTTGCCAAACTTCAAGCAAGTGTTGGATGTGCCCCGAAGGTACCGGAAAATCCACTGAACAACCTTCCAATGTGCTTTGCGAGAGTTAGACAGATATCTACTCACTGAACTCATAGAATATGATAAATTAGGGCGAGAGCAAACCATGACATACATCGAAGAACCAATAACACTAGAATATGAAACTCTAGACATGGCATACATCATTGCTAGGACATTGTGATGCTAATTTAAAGTGAGGAGCAATGGGAGTACTAACAGACTTTTCATCATGCATATTAAAACAATGAAGAACTTTCTTAATGTAATTTTGCTGACTAAGAAATAATAAATCAGAATTTCTGTCTCTAGTAATTTCCATACCGAGTATTTTATTAGCACTACCAAGATCCTTCATCTAAAACTCACTACTCAACTGTTTCTTCAATGTAGTGATTTCTTTCTTGCTCTTGGCAGCAATCAACATATAGCAGCAAGTATATAGGTGATTCATCAACAAACTTAATGTACACACAACTATCAAATTTAGACCTCTTAAAGCCATGTGACAACATAAACGAATCAAACCTTTTATACCATTGACGAGGAGATTGTTTCAAACCATGTAAGGACTTTTTCAGCTTGCAAACATGATCCTCCTTACCAGCTACTATGAACCCTTCTGGCTGGTCCAATATATCTCTTCCTCCAACTCTGCATGCAAAAACGCAGTCTTCACATCTAACTGCTCAAGCTCAAGATCACACATAGCAACAATACCAAAGAATGTAAGAATAGAGCTATGCTTAACAACTGGAGAGAAAACATTATTGTAATCAACACCTGGAATTTGACTGAAATCTTTTGCAAGATAAACCCTCCTTTCTCTTGAAGATCCACTTATAGCGAATGACCTTCTTTGGTTTAGGCAAGCAAACAACATCTCACGTACCATTCTTCTCAAGTGATTGCATCTCCTCTTGAATAGCGGAGACCCACTTCTCGCAGTCACTTGAACCAATGGCTTCAGTCTACGTGAAAGGCTCATGCTTGTTCTCCACCTGTTCAACAAAATTAAAATCACAATGAACAATATCACACTCCTCAATTAAACGTGTAGGAGGACGTGTATTCCTCTTTGAACGACCAGCAGCAGGAGACTGGGTTTCTTGCTACAAAACAAGAGGTGATTGCTGAAAAGTATCATGAACGTCATCATCAGTTTCAGTTTCTACTTCATCCGCGTGCTCCACCTGCACGCTAACTTCCTGCTCATCATCAGAACTAACAGGGGAAACATCTGTGGGTAAACTGTTAGTGAACATAATAGACTAATTGAACACAACGATTCTGCTCATGAAAAAACTTCTTAGTCACAAGATTCCGCAACTTATATCCTTTTACGCTAGAGCCATATCCAATAAACATGCACTTAATAGCTCTAGGTTCTAGTTTTCCATTATCAATATGAGCATAAGCAATGCAACCAAAAACTCTCAGCAATGAATAATCAGCAGGTGCGCTAGACCATACCTCAATGAGAGTTTTCTTATCGAGCGGGATAGAAGGCGACCTGTTTATCAAGTAGCACGCAATGGAGGATGCTTCAGCCCAAAAACGCTTGCTTACATGAGCGTTGGATATCATTCAACATGCTCGGGAGACAATGGTTCTGTTCATGCGCTCAGCGACACTATTCTGCTGAGGTGTGTATGGGATGGTGTGGTGCCTCACGATTCTTTCTTCCCTGCATAAATCATCAAAAGCGTCTGAAGAGAACTCTCCACCATTGTTAGTACGAAGTAATTAAACCTTCCTTTCAGTTTGCCTCTCTATCATGGTTTTCCACTCTTTAAACGCAGCAAATGTTTCATCTTTAGTTTTCAACAAATAAGGGAACACTTCTCTGGAGTAATCATCAATAATAGTAAGCATGTAACTAGAACCACCATGAGAGGGTTTACGAGACGGCCTCCATAAATCAGCATGCACATAATCAAGTATACCTTTGGTGGTATGAATGGAAGTATTGAACTTTATCTCTTGTGCTTACCAAACACGCAGTGCTCACAGAACGATGTCTTACTCATTGTGCATCCCTTCAGCAGATTTCTCTTCATCAATTCTGCCATACCAAGTTCACTCATATGTCCAATATTGGAACGCGTAGAGATAAACAAAACTTTTTCCTACGCGGTACTTCCAAGATCTAGCCGAGGTAGAAGTCCACGAGGATTACCACTAGACGCGTGGTTGTGGATTATCGGTGAAGCGCGTCGATGCAGTGCAGTCCCACGATCCGATCCAGCCGATCCAATCCCACGAATGTTGAAGTGCTGAACGTACATCACCTCTGCCGGTATCCACACGTACAAGGAGGAGCTCCGACGGCGGACTGCTAGGTCCGGTGCGACAGCTGGACTGAGTGGGGCTAGGGTTCCCAACGCATGGGAGTGGAGTAACGTGCCCGCTGGGCAACCTGCGCCCCTCTTTATATAGCGAATGGTAGTGGGCTTCACAACACTTTTGTCCCATTCCCTCTGTGAGTCCGACTCACAAACTTAGTCTATTTCTGGTTTGGGTCCAACCCGACCAATTCATTTGCTCCCGCTCTTAAGTGTGTGACCCTGCAGGCTCATGGCGACTTGGACACGATTGAATTCCGACTCCCATCGATCAATCGGTAGCGGCTCCTAGCAGAACGTGCCAACTCCCAAGTCCCATTGAGTCATGACGACATACCTTCAATGTGACTTTCATCTTAGTCCCTTTTGCCTCACGATATACCTTGTCGAATTATAGGCGACTTATCGTCATCCCTTAATATCTCAACTCTCTTCTTTGTCCGTGATATATGATTCATCTGACTAACTCTTAATCAACAGACTCAGTTAACACTTAACCGAGTTGCGCCTGGCCATGCTTCCGGAATCATATCACTCGAGAGGTTCCGGAGAATATCTCTCAATTCGGAGGGGCAAAATCCCATCTTGATTATCCACATCACGCAGCTTGCTTCTCATTCGACCTGAACTCTGCCTTTATAACTGCCTTGTCACGGAACATCGTTTGACAGAACCTAAGTCGGTGATCCACAACTCGGATTGTGCGACAATCTCAGGTCTAAGGATTACATTGATTGAGACATGCAAATGACGACTTGCTCGTTGCATCTCAATATGGGTCAGTCTGACTTGCTAAACTCTTTAGCCAAGTCTGTGGACGTTGGAATGACATCACCATGCCCATGACAAGTGGAATCGTGTCATCAGCCAACACTCACATTAGTCTAGGGTGTGTGTCCAGCACAACCTTTAATGACCAAGGACAATTTAGTATGAACAACATGAATACATAGTTCCACAATCGAATCACATATTCAATGACATATATCAGATGTTCAAAACAAGGACGACTTAATAACTTTATGAATACATTGGGAATACATCATACATGATTGCCTCTAGGGCATATTCCCAACAGTCTCCCACCTGTACTAGAGTCAATCATCCTGACATCGTATGCCTAGGCATCGAATGCCCATACCTCTCATGTGCAGCTCATGCTTAGGCTGTGGTAGCACCGTTGTCAACGGATCTGCAATGTTTGCATCCGTGTGTACTTTGCATAACTTGATATCACCTTGTTCGACAAACTCGTGAATGAGGTGGTAACACATGAGTATATGTTTATTCTTCTTGTATTGTCTAGGTTCCTTGGCTTGTGCGATAGCACCATTATTGTCACAATATACGTCCAAAGGATTGGATGCGCCCCGAACCACACGAAGATCTATCAGGAGGTTCCTGATCCAAACAGCTTTCTTTGCAGCCTCCGAGACAGCAATATACTCAGCCTCTGTTGTAGATGCAGACACGATATCTTCCTTGGAACTCTTCCAGCTCACAGCTCCTCCGTTCATTACGAACACGTATACGGATTGGGAACGAGAATCATCTGAGTTGGTGAGATAACTCGCATCCGTGTAACCCTTTACACTGAATTCCTCATCACCTCCATAAACTAGGAACATTTCCTTAGTCCTTCTCAAGTACGTAAGGATGTTTTTAACCGCTGCCTAGTGGGCTTCGCCAGGGTCAGCCTGGTATCTACTCGTTACACATAGAGCATAGGAAACATCTGGTCTAGTACATATCATGACATACATGATGGATCCGATTGCCGAAGCATACGGGATCACACTCATCCGACTTCGCTCATCAGTCGTCGAAGGACACTGAGTCTTGCTAAGTTTTATAACATGGCACATCGGTAAGAATCTCTTCTTAGACTCTTCTATTTTGAATTTCTTCAAAACTTTGTCCAGATATGTACTCTGACTCAATCCAATGAGCCGCCTTGATGTATCTCTATAGATCCTGATTCCTAATATGTAAGTCGCCTCACCCAAATACTTCATTGAGAAACTCCTTTCCAATGATTCTTTGGTTTCTTGCAACATCATGACATCATTTCCAATCAGTAATATGTCATCCACATATAAGATTAGAAAATTTACTTTGCTCCCACTAAACTTCTTGTATAAACAAGAATCATGATCGCTCTTGATGAAGCCAAACGATTTGACTACCTCATCAAAGCGAATGTTCCAACTCCGAGATGTTTGCTTCAACCCATAAATGGATTTCTGCAGTTTGCATACATTGTCAGTATTAGCCGGATCGACAAAACCTTCGGGTTGTATCATATACACGTCCTCAGTTAAATTTCCATAAAGGAATGCCGTCTTGACATCCATCTGCCATATCTCATAGTCAAAATAGGCTGCTATGGCTAACATGATCCGAACTGAGTTAAGCATCGCTACAGGCGAGAAGGTCTCGTCGTAGTCAACTCCTTGAACCTGTCGGAACCCCTTCGCGACAAGTCGTGCTTTATAGACGGAAATATTTCCATCCATATCAGTTTTCTTCTTAAAGACCCATTTGCACTCGACGGGTCTTGCACCGTCAGGAAGAGCAAGCAAATTCCAAACTTGGTTTTCATCCATGGACTTTAACTCGGATCTCATGGCTCCAAGCCATACATCGGAATCAGATCCCACCATCGCTTCCGAATAAGTTGCCTGCTCATTACCGTGTAATAGTAAAACATCACGAGCATTTTGTAATCTGACAGATCTCCGTGGTTCAGGTGTTGTTACCGGTGTAGGTACCACGACCGGCTCAGCCTCCAAGGCCCTTCCCTACTCGCCCCTAGATGTTCCTCTCGAATTTATTCAAGTTGCACTGTGCTCCCACTGACTCCCAGATTGAGAAACTCTTTCTCAAGGAAGACAACATTCCGAGCGACAAACACTTTGCCCTCTTCCCGGTTGTAGAAGTAGTACCTCAAGGTTTCCCTCGGATACCCAACGAAAATACACTTATCCGACTTGGGCGTGAGTTTGTCCGACTGAAGTCGCTTGACAAATGCTTCACAACCCCAAATCTTAAGAAAAGACAAACTTGGACTTTTGCCAGTCCACATCTCATGCGGTGTCTTCTCTACTGACTTTGATGGTACTCTATTTAGTGTGAACGCTGCAGTTTCTAGACAATAACCCCAAAATGATAAAGGTAGATCTGTCTGACTCATCATTGATCGTACCATGTCCAACAAGGTCTGATTTCTCCGTTCCGATACACCGTTTCTCTGCGGTGTACCCGGCGGAGTGAGTTGAGGAACTATTATACAACTCTTTAGATGGTCATCAAACTCATGGCTCATGTACTCGCCTCCACGGTCCGACCGTAGAAGCTTTATTTTCTTGCCGAGTTGATTTTGTACCTCACTCTGGAATTCCTTGAATTTCTCAAAGGCTTCCGACTTGTGTTTCATTAAATAGATATATCCATACCTACTCAAATCATCAGTGAAGGTAATTAAGTACTCATAACCACCTCCGGCTGTCGTGCTCATTGGACCACATACATCACTATGTATTAGTTCCAACAAGTCGTACGCCCTTTCACAACTCCTTGCAAAAGGTGTCTTGGTCATTTTGCCTAGTAGGCATGATTCACATGTCTCGAACGACTCTAAGTCGAACGAAGTTAGAAGTCCATCATCATGGAGCTTCTTCATGCGCTTCCAACTTATATGACCAAGCTGACAATGCCAAAAGTAAGTCATATTCAGATCATTTGGTTTCAACCTTTTCACATTTATGTTATAGACCGATTCACTATCAAGATTCAAGATAAATAACCCGTTCTGAACGGGTGCAAAGCCATGAAACATATCTTTCAAATATAAAGAACAACCATTATTCTTAATATTCGACTCATAACCTTCTCTCATCAAACATGAGGCGGAAATAATGTTTCGACTAAGCACTGGAACATAATAACAATTATTCAGCTCCATTAAAAACCCTGAATGTAAATGAAGTTGCACCGTGCCGACTTCCAACGCAGCGACTCTCGCCTTGTTGCCGACCCGAATATCAACTTCTCCTCTTGCCACGCTCCTAGTTCTTACCAGTCCCTGCAACGAGTTGCATATGTGAATAACTGATCCGGCATCATATATCCAAAAACTGTTAGGTGCATCAACAAGATAAATGTCTATTACATTTCACACAAGCGTACCTGAGTTGGAAGTCACACCTCCACTCTTGGCTCTATCAGCCAAATACGTGGTGCAGTTCCTCCTCCACTGCCCATCCTGCTTGCAATAGAAGCAATTGGCTCCGGCTGTAGGAGATGGCTTAGTCTTTGAGGAAGCGCTCTGGACATGGCCATGGGCGTTGCCTCCTGAATTATCCTTCTTCTTCTTAGTCCAAGAACTCTTCTTGAACTTAGCCTTATTCTGCACAATCAACACTTGACTGACGCCTTTCTTGAGATCAGCCTCTGCCATTTTGAGCATCCCATGTAATTCAGTGATCTTCTTATCCATACCATGCATATGGTAGTTCGAAATGAACGGACCATACGCACTAGGAAGAGAGTTCAGAATTATACCAGTAGTGAACTCTTCGTTAAATGGGAAGCCCAGCCGATCCAGAGACTGTATGTAACCAGTCATCTTGATTACATGCGGACTCTGTGGATCGCGGTCTTTGAGCATACAACCCAGCAAAGCTTGAGAGACTTGATACCTCTCGTTTTTCCGTGAGCCTGGAACATACTTTTGAGGCTTTCGATCATATCGTAGGCCTCAACATTCTTGAACTGCTGCTGCAAGTCCGGTTCCATGTGTGCAAGCATAAGACAACTAACTTCCGTAGACTTATCTTTAGTCTTACGTTAGGCATTCATGATAGCGACAGTCGCATCGTCATCTGGCTCATCAGGAAGTGGAGTTTCTAGAACACGTTCTTTCTTGTCATGGTTGAGGACAATCCTCAGATTACGATTCTAGTTGGTGAAATTAGTTCCATTAAGCTTATCTTTCTCTATGATTGACCTCAACGCAAAAGCGGACAACTGAGGAAGGTTGCTAGGTGCCATGGATCTACAACAGAAAACGTGCAAAACACTTAAGACATGTATTCATAAAAGAGCAGACATATTAAACGCTTTAATACTTATCCTCCCACTAGAACCAACATCCCTCCAATGGTTGCTTAGTGATTCAAGATCCTAAATAAGCAAGCCGACTAGTGAGCTTTAGCATCACCTCTAGCCGTCAAGTGATATAGGTAGGCAACACCTTGCCAATCGTATCCAATACGACTCCTGTTAGTTGGGTGACATCACATGCCCCGGCTCCCAACCTACCTCGCCCCGAGCCCCACAACCGTTGTGATGGACTCGTCAAGATTACCAAGTGCTTTCGCTGTAAGAGTCCGACTCAAACCCACCTAATCGGAAATAATTGGTAGCACCTCAATTTTATGAGTCCACTACCAAGAATGTCCGACTTGTGATGGTGCAGCACTGGCGGGGCAACCGACTAGACCTTCTTTGAGGGATTAAAATCTACTAACTATCTAAATAGAGGTAAATAGAGACATAACAATAACACAAATAAAGCAATTATAATGTGAAATGGTACGGCTCTCTTCATGGTGATCTCCATCTCCACAAATCTTGTAAGTCGACTCGTGCCAACTCTTGTCACGTGCCATCTTACTCCATGTAGCCGACTTGTACATCGACTTGCATGTCTTCCGGATTCTCCAACAAGCTACACTAGCTAGTAAATGAAAATTACATAGAGAATTCGGCACGGAGGCCGTTATACAATAAAATGACAGCACCTAGGCTCCAGCCGGTTGACAAAAACATGATCCGTAGATCATATATGGATTACACACATCACATGCACATAAGCCATACCATTCACAACTTTCTGCAAAAACAAGTTATGCATAGACACAATATCTACCGGCGTTGTGAAACTCGTAACGACATCTAAGGCGCTACAACAGGGCAAAGCCGGCGGTCCCTCGCGGGCGGGGATCGAAGGGGCAGCGCCCCTCGCGGGTGGGGGTAGCGTCCGACGATTTTGGAAAACGAAGATCTCATCTGCATTCCAAACATAGATTTCTTCATCGGATAAAATAATTTTACCCAAATCTGATCCATATTTCGATTCGATCAAACTCTTTGATCTTCGATCACCGCAACTGGATTTATGTGTCACAGTATACTCTGATGGCGGAAACCGACCGGTAGGGGTAAGTTGTTCCACGACCTTAGCAGTATGATCACGAAACCAGATCATCCATTAACCCTGAGTACGATTGATTCAATCAACCTTATACAAAACCGATCTATCTTATAGAACAACCCCCAAAACAGCAATTAGATCACATCTAACGCTAACTATATATCACATATGTGCGGATCCGGGCCTAAAACCAGAAGCTACCGCTCTGATACCACTGTTGGAATGCGTAGAGACAAACAAAACTTTTTCCTACGCGGGTACTTCCAAGATGTAGCCGAGGTAGAAGGCCACGAGGATTACCACTAGACGCGCAGGTGCGGATTATCGATGCAGCGCATCGATGCATGTGTAGTCCCACGATCCGATCCAGCCGATCCAATCCCGTGAACGTCGAAGTGCTGAACGTACAACACCTCTTCCGGTATCCACACGTACAAGGATTACATTGATTGAGACATGCAAATGCCGACTTACTCGTTGCATCTCAATATGGTCCAGTCGACTTGCTAAACCTATGTAGCCAAGTCTGGGGAATGGCATCGCCATGCCCATGACAAGTGGAACCGAGTCATCACCAACACTCACATTAGTCTAGGGTGTGTGTCCCAGCACAACCTTAATGACCAAGGACAATTTAGTATGAACAACATGATACATAGTTTCCACAATTGAATCACATATTCAATGACATATATCAGATGTTCAAAACAAGACGACTTAATAACTTTGTGAATACATTGGGAATACATCATACATGATTGCCTCTAGGGCATATTCCCAACAATAGCAATATCATCATTTAACTTAATTCTTTTGGCATTCACATTATGAATATGTGTATCAATACTATCAAGATTCAAACAAATCAACCATTCTTCTCAGGGTGCATGACCATAAAGATATTATTCATATAAATAGAACAACCATTGTTCTCAGACTTAAAGGAATACCATTCCGCATTAAGCAAGATCCAGAAACGATATTCATGCTTAATGCAGACACCAAATAACAATTATTGAGGTTTATAACAAATCCCGATGGTAGACGTAGAGGTAGCGTCCCAACGGCGATCACATCAACTCTTAATGCATTGCCGACGTGCATCGTCACCTCATCCTTTGCTAGCGGTCGCTTGTTTTGCAGCTCCTGTTTCGAGTTACATATGTGAGCAACCGAACTAGTATCAAATACCCAGGTGCTACTGCGAGTACTAGTAAGGTACACATCAATAACCATTATATAATATATACCTTTGTTCACTTTGCCGACCTTCTTTTCTGCCAGATATTTGGGGCAATTGCGCTTCTAGTGGCCAGTACCCTTGCAATAAAAGCACTCAGTCTCAGGATTAGGGACATACATGGTTTTCTTTTCAGAAGCGGCAACAGATTTTCCACCCTTCTTGAAGTTTACCCTTGGCTTGCCTTTCTTGAAACTAGTGGTCTTATTGATCATCAACACTTGATGTTCTTTCTTGATCTCCACTTCAGCAGTTTTAAGTATCGAGAGAAGGTCAGGAAGAGACTTCTTCACGCTTTGTATATTATAGTTCATCACGAAGTTCTTATAACTAGGTGGCAGAGATTGGAGAACACGATGTATCCCTAGATCAATGTGAATCGATATTCCCAAGGCTATGAGCTTATCAGCGTACGCAGACACATCTTGAATACGTGCTCACTAACGGAGCTGTCCATTTCCATCATGCAGCTAAAGAACTTTTCGGAAGCGTCATAACTCTCAACTGCGGCATGGGTATCGAAAATGATTTTCAATTCTCCCATTGTGGCATAAGAAGTCATGTTCTCAAAATGTTTTCGCAGCTATGGCTCTAATCCATAGAGGATGCCGCAATGAACTATACTGTGGTCTTCTTATTGAGTCAGATAAACATTTTTATCTTCATCAGAAGCATCATCAGCGGGCTGGTCACCTAGCGGTGCATCAAGCACATAGAGCTTCTTACAAGCGGTGAGGAGAATCCTCAGGTTAAGTGTCCAGTTGGTAAAGTTGCTTCCATTGTTCGCTAGTTTTTCTCTCTCCGTGAAGTGAAATTAAAGGTGGGAGGTGCCATGATCTACAACATATTTGCAAAGACTATTTAGACTATGTTTATGGTAAATTAAGTTCAAGTTAATTATAAATTATCCCATTAACTCCCATTCAAAAAAAATGTCCCTCTTAGTCGTCTTTATTGATTACACGAACCAAATTCACTACATCGAAACCGATCATTACGTGAGACGATGTAGTTGGAAAGGCGAACATCAACATGTTCATCATATTACCATATGACTCATGCTTTACCTTTCGGTTACGTGTTCCGAGGCCATGTATGTACATGCTAGGCTCGCAAAGTAGAACCGTAGTATTGCGTGTGTTTCAAGGCCATGTCTGTACATGCTAGGCTTAAAAACACCCGTTGTATGCGAACGTTGAGTTTATCACACCCGATCATCACGTGGTGTCTCGAAACGACGAACTTTCTTAATGGTGCATACTTAAGGAAAAACACATTATTATCTTGATATAAAGTGAGAGGGAGCATCTTATAATGCTATCGCCGCGATCTAAGCAAAATAAAATGCATAAAAGGATAAACATCACATGCATCGATAACGTGATATGATATGGTCCTTCTTGCACTTGATCTCCATCTTGTGCATCATGGTATGATCTCCATTATTCCACCGGCGTGGCCCCAAGGTTCGTGGCATCTCCATATTTATTGTCCATTAGAACATATCACATGGATATGATCTCATACATAACGTTTGTAACATTGACCATATCACATCACATGCCTGCAAAAATAAGTTAGACGTCTATAATTTATTTTTGCATATTTTACGTGGCTTGGGCTTACGAGGATAGAACCGTCCATACCTACGTACAAGAGCCACAATGTTGATAAAACATAGTTTTAACAACCTTTTGTTGATTAGATCTTAACTATAGTAGGAGAAACATGACACCCTCTTAGTCACAAGTAAGACAATTCTCGCGTACATAGTACACGTAAACTTAGTCTAGGGCAGCTTCATCCTACTATGCCACTAAGATCATAAAATACTCAAAGAGGCAAAAACATGATCATCAACACCCACATACACCTATGTGTTCTACCCATACATATCATCTGCGCATAGATCCGACTCTGATACCACTGAAGGGTACGTTGCATAGAAAACAAAAAAATTCCTACGCGCGATAAACCCGAATGGCCAAGATCTAATCTAGGAGATGAAAGGTAACAGGGAGAAAGAGAGTCTTGAGATAACATACCCTCGAAGACTCAAAGTGATATAAGATAAAATCTCGTTGTTGGCGTAGTCGTACTCACGCCGATCTCGAGCGAGAATAAGTGCACCGCAATCCGGTGGTGCCTCCGTAATCGGTCACACGTTTTGCTCGATGAAGACTTCCGTTCCCTTGATCCAGCAGGTAGCGGAAGTAGAGGATCCCCCGGAACTCCAGCAACATGACGGCGTGATGGTGGTGAAGAATCCCACGGTTAGGGCTTCGCCAAGCCGGAGACCATGGAATGGAGCAGCGGGTGGAGGGAAAAGGAAGTGGGCAAGTGTGTGGAGAAGAGGGAGATCTCACCCTCCTTTTATAGGGGAGGGGGAGGCAGCCCAAGGGGGGGGGGTGGGGCCAGCCATGGGTGCCCCCACCTCTTCCTCTCTTCATGTGAGTGGAAGCCCCACATCCACTCATGCTCCCTTAAATTTCCACTTAGAAAATCCAAAGTTTTTTCTTTAATAAATAAATAAAACATTTTTATTTCTTTATTTATATTTGTTAATTCCATTAACAAAAAATTTCATGCATCACCTCGAATAATTTGTTAATTCTATTAACAACCATTCGACGAAGAACCCCTTGAACTATTTCAATTTTCCCCGAAACAAATTCGGAGCTGCCCAAAATATTCTTTGGTATTCCGTATCCTCTCTAACGCTTCATCGAACCTTAAATGTGTAACCCTACGGTTCGCAAATAATATAGACATGATCGAGACTCCTCTCCGATCAATAATCAACAGCAGGATCTGGAGATCCGTGATGACTCTTATATATTCAACGATGACTCTCGTGATCGTGTGAACCTTTCAACGTCGTAACGATTTCCCTTTGTCTCACGATATTTTACTTGTCTAACATATGATCATCGGTATCCACCATACCTTGTTCGATCTCGTTATCCGACAAATACTCTTTTCTCGTTCCCGTGATATAACATCCTTGTAATCATATCACGTGCTTGCAAGCGGTGTCGATGTGATATGACTGAGAGGGCCCTGAGTGTATCTATCCGTCATATTGGATGGACAAATCCCATTCTTTCTCCATGAGGTTCAACTAAAATTTTACGAATACCTAACGCCACCTTTATAGTCACCCTGTTACGGTGTGACGTTTGATGTCATCAAAGTATTCTTTCGGTATTAGTGATTAACATGATCTCATGGTCTAAGGAACAATGTTACTCCGAATGTAAGACATAACATCAAAACTAAATGACTTGATCGTATTGTTATACTTAGTTAGGGTCTAAGTTCATCACGTCATTCTCCTAACGACATGACCCCATTATTAACAACATCCAATGTCTATCATCAGGAAACCTTGATCATCAGTTAATCAACGAGCTAGTTAAATGAGAGGCTTCACTAGGAATGTTGGTTTGTTTATTAATCACACATGTATCAACGTTTCCGGTAACACAATTCTAGCATGAGAAATAAACATCTATCATAAAAAAGAATAACATAATAAACACTTTATTATTGCCTCTCGGGCATATTCCCTTCAACGTCTCCACTCTGCATAGACTCATAAGAACTGAACCAATCTCTACTAATGCAAATATGAAACGAGCATGCAGAATCAAGGATCCACTCATCACGTCCAACAACACAACCAGCAAACACAACAAGAGCATGACCGGAATCAGAATCAGCACCGGCTGCAACAGAGGTCTTACCATCACCATCAGAGTTGTTTTTCGGTTTATACGTACTAGCTCTTTTCTCCTTATTCTGCATCTTCCAACAGTCATCAATGACATGATTGTTTTTCTTACAATACCTGCCGAATTTATCATTGCCCCTAGACTTCGAACGGCCTCAACCGTTCTGGCTCTCTTCAAGGTTGTTGTTGTTGTATATTTTCTGCTCGGGCCTGCGACGAACCTACAAAGCTTCGCCCCTGGAGAACGATGCATCAGACTGAACCACACCTTTCATCTTCTCTCTCGTTTGGAGAGCCTCATATACTTCCAAAAGTGTTAGTTCATCACGAGCCGATAACAAAGTATCACGCAAATTTGTAAAAGAATTTGGCAGCGAGCATAACAGCAGAAGAGCTAGATCCTCATCGTCATATTTTACCTCCATGGACACTAGGTCCGCAAGGATCTCCTTAAAGATTGATATGTGGTTCATTATGGAACCACCCTCCTGCAGCTTGTGTGTGAAGAGCTTCATCTTCACGTGCATCTTGCTGGTTAGATCCTTAGACATGCAGATCTCTTCCAACCTTTCTCAAAGTCCTTTTGCGAATTCCTCCTTCAACACCTCTTGCAAAATTTCATTATTTAGACGGAGTTGAAGCATAGACAAAGCCTTACGTACTTTACGCTTGTTAGCATATGTCCACTTCTTCGGATCCGCTTCCTTGAATCCATCTAGCGCATCATCAAGATCTCCAGAATTGGAGATTATTGCCCTCATCTTTACTTTCCACAACGAGAATCTCGTCTTATAGTCCAGCAACGGTAGATCAAACTTCAACGCAACCATCGCAAAACCCTAATCTGCAAACCAGGGATCTGATACCACTTGTTACAAACGATAGCACAAATAAGAGAAGAATAAAGCGATCTAGCACGACAGGGGATACGCGATTTTTAATGTGGAAAACCCTTCTAACAAGGAAGAGAAAAAATCATGGGCGCCAGCCATCAGAACTTCACTATTTTCGGGTGTTACAAACGCCGGAGATTTACAAATAGAGACTTGTCCCAAACGGTGGCTTACATGAGGTATATAAAGGGGTAAACCCTAAACAAGGTAGAATCTGTATCCAACTCGTCAACAATTCGGCCCTAAGCCTCAGGCGCCGGGCCTCGCTCCGCTCCGTCCGAACTTTCCTTTATCTTTATATGAATTTGGATCACCACAAAATAACAAGGATGCCTGACTCAATCATATGGAAGTGGGCCGTGAATGGCCTCTACTCCTTTAGTTTGGCCTATAAGGCGAAATTCTTCGGTTTCATTGCAGAGAAACATTTTATTTTGGAGGATTGGGCCCCACAAAGTGCAAAATTTTCACCTGGCTCGCCTTCGAAATCACCTTTTTGACCACGGATCGCTTGGACACAACCGGCTAGCCCCATAATCCTTTGTGCCAACTTGGGAAGAATCAACCAAAATCAACGTATCACATGCTCTTTGGTCTTCGGTTCTCCAAATGACATATGATTTTCCCCCCTCTAGATTGGTTACACCCATATGATTTTTCTAGGACGACACACCATCTTTTTTTGACAAGAACATCAGGCGTTCTGCTTTTGCATTATAAGGGGAATAGAAAGAACATACAAGACCACAAATACGTGCATATGGGCACACACACTCGCACCGAAACTAATGCCAAAACAAACTCAGGAAATAAACTCAAACCCTACTTACATTCTTGGCAAGAAGTAACAGGTCCACACCCCCTTTGATTAGGGCCACACCGTGACCGCATTGGCCACCTGTCCCTAGAAAATGCGTCTGCGGCTCTTCTTCCACACGTGCCAGAAGATGTAGATAGCGATCACGGCATCTTCCCTACAATGGGAAACTTTTTTGGCCCCTCTAGCCAAATTCCACCATTCCAAAACCGTGGTGGCATTGTTAATAAACTGCACCATCTAAGGTCTCGAACCAGCGAAAACCTAAATAACGCGTTCACAAAAAGGCACTGCAGGGCTAGATGATCGGTAGTTTCCAACTGCAGCTGACACAAAAAATAGAGGTCGTCGTGGGAAAATAATTATATGAGACCCGGTCTACAATTTCAGCTTCGTGGACCAACTCCAGCAATTGACACGTAGGCAGGAGAGAGAGAAAACATGAAATTTAAATGTATGTTTTTAATCTAAACTGCCATGCATGCCACGTGTTAATTGCTGGAGTTGGTCCACGGTGCTAAAATTGTAGACCAGGTCTCATATAATTATTTTCCGTCGTCATGGGGCCAGCCTCTTGCCCTTAATCTGTCTGGATCCAGTTCTTGTTTTGCAAGAGGAGGCAAAAGAAAGAAATGCACTTTCCATTCAGCTAGGGAACCCCAAACCGCCACAAGGTCAGGCAAGGATGCACGCCCGCGAAACTGAGCCACGTAGGAAGAACTCGCGGAATAATGGCCTCTGAAATCGGTTAGCTGCACGTGCTCGAGTAAACTCCACAACTCCACAAACTGATCCATCTCCTGAGGTGTGAAAACTTCCAACATCCTGCTTGACGATAACTACATGGCTAAAGTGTCTTACTTTGGAGCCTCCGTACTAGCCCCATCTCGCAAAGAGCAGTTTGTCACAATGGTTTAAGGTACTTGTGGATACCTTGATCCTGAATACATGCAAACATGCCAGCTAACAGAAAAACGCGATGTGTATAGCTTTGGATTTATCCTCCTAGAGATCCTCAGCGACCAGCTTCCACCGAAGGTCGATGGATCTGGGAAGCAAAAGGGCGTATCATTAATGTTCCTATCTACAACGAAGGAGAACAATCTGGATGTTATTTTGGTGAGCCATGTGAAAGGCCAAGAGAGCATGGAGTTCCTGAAGGGGCCGGCAGATCTTGCTAAGAATTTCCTAGATATGTGGGGCAACAACGGGCCAACGATGTAAGAGGTCTCCAATGATCTCAATAGACTGACAAAGCTTTCGATGCATCCGTGGGTACAAATCTACGTGGCAATGGATGCAGTGAGTCTTCTAGGTGGAGAATCTACAAGTAGTTATGAAATTGAATTAAGTGGTTATTGATGCACCTAAAATGCATCTACTTTTCCTATCACTTTGCTTCATAATTTTGCTCCAGAGTCTTCCCATATTTGAATAAAACTGTTGAATCTAACAATGTTTTTGGCAAAGTCTCGTTTCTGGTTGTTTTTGCAAGAAATTAATTCGGAGAAAAATACCACGTCAATTTTTATGGAAAAGATGGACATGAGGAAGTGTCCGAGGAGGAAAAGACGGGGCCGCACGCGTCCAGGGCCCACCTATATTGGGTCTCGGGCACCGCCTCTCCTTCAGCTTTCGCATACCCCCTCATATATACGAAAAAGTGGCTGACCTAGAAGGAGAGAGCTATTCACGAAACAGAGCGCCGCCACGACCACGATCTTTGTTTTCGGAGACAGAGTGATCCATGATTTCCCCCCCGGAAGAGGGAACCGGAGGCCGTCTTCGGTGCCATATTCACCACCTTCACCTCCATCGACATGAGCTCTCTCACCATCACCATGTGTGAGTAGTCCAATGTAGACATACGAGGTGGATGGAGATTGGATGGGATTGATCATGGAATCATACCCGTTGTGCGAGATTTTAGGGGGTTATCTTGAGGATACTTTTGAATTGTGCTGATGCACTTACGCTATGTTTAATGTTTGCTACTACGGCCCGAGTGGCATGATTTCAGTACTGAACTTACTTTGCCTCGTGATATAGTTGAGTTTGGTATTTATCTGCAAAGTGTGTTGCCTTCTATTATGTTGATCCTGCGAACCCTAAAAGTGACCTATAGGAAAAATAAGGGGCAGATGTCTTAGTTTGATGATTCTATGTGTTTATGGAGTGTTAATGCGTTGTTCCGAGATATTCGAAAGGGTAGACCTTAACACATGTAGTTCTAAGTTGGCCCCGGTGAAATGGGAATGTAGGACAGTAGATGGTGTGCAAATTCTCTTGGTTAGTACGCACAACTATTTTCGGAACACATACCTACATATATCGAAGTTAGAGAAAACCCACATTGCTATTTGTATCTTATTTTATGATCAATCTTATTCATGCAACACCCCGCTGTCACCTCATGCCTACGTTTTGAATCTCCGAGTTACACTTTCAATTTTCCGTTGAAAACTGGGAAACCCTTGTTACTACTGTTGTTTTATTTTGGTTACTTGAATCATATTACTACTATCACCATTGCTGCTGCGAGTTTATCGATATACATGTGTGATTGAGATTGACGTATTAATTTCCAAAGTCTTATCGGTATTCTTGTGTTCCCTTTGAGTCAAACTATAAATTTGGGTAATACTTCCCAACGAAGATTTCAGCGATCCCTATACTTGTGAGTATCAAGACATGATACGGCACCTCCCATGTGTGCTACGTATATTCATTTTCCTACTACTGATGTTACCAAGCGACGGTTATTGTTCCTTTTTTTACCGTGCAAGGAGAAGATCAAAGGAGACGTGACTATATTTGAAACAGTTTGGTGGAGCATGCTGTGTTTGAAGGAGTCTGGCTGGGGTCCACCTATAGGCGTGGCTATATGGCGCACCTACAAAAGAGTCATTTTAATTTTAGTGTGTCGTTTTATTTTCTGTTTAGGAAAAATGGGTCTATATAGAGTTATTTTATTTTTCTAGTTGGTTTTCTTGTAAGTCAAGTTGAGTTGGCTAATATATAAAGCCAGGTGCGGCCATGTAATAGGGGGAGTTGAAATTATTTGAGATTGAGAATACAGAAAAGGTTCCATGTCGGGGGACACCCACATCATTTGTTTTGCTTGCTGATTCGTGAGGATCTGTTGTGCGTGTCGTGGAGTAGATCAAATCTGCTCACCGACCGAAGTTATCTTTTGTCGTTCTTTGATCGCCGTGAAAGATTGGGCCAAAACCCTCTCGGATCACGTTGATCCGTATCATTTTGGTATCAGATTCGTCGGGTTTCTCACGGCGTATCAGAATCATCAGCTGTTGGTTGTTTGCTGCCGGAGGCAATTTGTCGAGACACTGGTTTTGTTTTCATCTGCTGATTTGAGTCGGTGGAGTTTTGCTTACGGATCTGTTCGTGTGGTTTCCGCTGAGAACTTTTGCTGGAGAGACGATTTTTGCCTGGAGGTTTGAGGACTTTTCTATCTACTGCCGATCAGATCTGCTATATCGGTTCTACTACAGAAGGAACCCTACTGCTGCACATTAATTTGGGTCAGTTTCACTGACCGGGGAGACAGACTAGAATATTTCCATCGTGATTTTTCTTTTCCACGGCCTCGTTTCTATCCGGCGTGTAGTGTTGAGTCACTTCTTGCTTGAATAGTACGTAGTCACGTATTTGAAGCTAACTCAGTTTGGATCAAGTGGCCGTGTCTTCCACGTCTTGTAGTACTACTACTTGGACTCCTTTTGGCTGGAAGGATTTACTTGACATCGTTTGGCAACATATTGGAGCCATCTATACACAGGTGGTCATCACGAAGAAGTTCTGCTGCTCACGTCTGGAAAGTGTTGATTTGGTTGCTATTCACATGATAGGTTTTTTTGGCCTGCTCACGATACATATCCTGCTCCTTTTTATTCAGCTTGTACGTGACGTCTGCCGAGCACAGGTTGCGTCCAATTTTCTACCGGATGTCTTACTGCAGTTTGTGTTTCTCTTTACTGGGCATATTTTTTACCGCTTGCGGGCCCTATGGAGAAGAAAAACTTGCTATCATATGGTTACCAGCGAGAGGAAGATGGAATAGCTGCAAATTTGTTCCACTCTCGTGTGAAAGTACAAGATTTGGCAGGTGCATTGACAATTGATCATCGGAGCTTCATCAACGTTGTAAGCCTCGAGATGGTTGAAAAGTTAGGGTTACCGAGGACACCACATCCGAAACCATATTTGTTGTATTTCGGTAACCACATGCTCGCCATCAAACACCAAGCATCGATACACTTTCAGTTGGGTCCGTTGTCTTATGCGGTGTGTTGTGACGTGATTCCACTTCACTTGGTTTCGTGCCGTCTACTTTTGGGAAAACCATGGACCGATGAGTACGGAGCAATATTACATCAGTGTATCCCGCCGGAGTATGCTGTGCCTTTTCGTACCAAAAAGTGTATTCTGAAACCTATGGATGCCCACATATACCTTGGAGAGATGAGAGATTGCTGACAAAGAAGGAGGCCGAGGAGAAGTGTCGAGAGCTTGAATAGGCAAAGAAAAGGGAAGACAAAACTGCTGCAATTCCTATGGTGGCCAACATTGCTGCACCTGTTTTGGAGCCTATTCAGCCAAGAGTTGTGGCCGATACTGCTGCAGTTGTTGCTGTTTCTGCACATCATCTGGTTGACGTCCATGTGGTCGATGTTCAGCCTGTTCATGACGATGTTGCTGCAGAAGATGACTTGAAACCGAGGACGGTTTCTCCTGAAGGAAGGGAGGATGATACGGCACCTCCCATGTGTTCTACGTATATTCATTTTCCTACTACTGATGTTACCAAGCGACGATTATTGTTCCTTTTCTTACCGTGCAAGGAGAAGATCAAAGGAGACGTGACTATATTTGAAACAGTTTGGTGGAGCATGCTGTGTTTGAAGGAGTCCGACTGGGGTCCACCTATAGGCGTGGCTATATGGCGCACCTATAAAAGAGTCATTTTAATTTTAGTGTGTCATTTTATTTTCTGTTTAGGAAAAATGGGTCTATATAGAGTTATTTTATTTTTCTAGTTGGTTTTCTTGTAACTCAAGTTGAGTTGGCTAATATATAAAGCCAGGTGCGGCCATGTAATAGGGGGAGTTGAAATTATTTGAGATTGAGAATACAGAAAAGGTCCCATGTCGGGGGACACCCATATCGTTTGTTTTGCTTGCTGATTCGTGAGGATCTGTTGTGCGTGTCGTGGAGTAGATCAAATCTGCTCACCGACCGAAGTTATCTTTTGTCGTTCTTTGATCGCCGTGAAAGATTGGACTAAAACCCTCTCGGATCACGTTGATCCGTATCAAGACATTTTTTGGCGCCGTTGTCGGGGGAGCCTAGCTTTATTGGTAAGACCACTTGTTATCATTTATTTGCTGCACCATGGGAAAAGATCCTCCAAAGGACATGAGGCCTTCCACTACCCGAAGCAGTACGGACTTGCCAAGTAAACCAAACTTTTCACCTAATGTTACTTCTTCCATTGTTGCTAAAAAGAAAGGTAAAAATATATCAAGTTCACCATTGTCTAAGATGTCTACAAGTACTGAAAATAATAAGATATGTGGTAGCATGGACAAAGAAGTGACACCTGCAACACCTGAATTACCTGAAATACATGAATCTTCTATTATTACTAGTAGTGTTGAATCAGAATTAGAAGATAATGAATACTGTGATGATACTTCTTCCGAGGAATAAGATGCATATACTATGGCTTTTATGGATTCAAATTTTGATAAATTGGCTAGAGATCAATACAGTCTAACCAGATCAATACATAATGTGATATCCTCACAGACAAATGCTCCAATACCATGAATACAGACGGCGCCGTGTAGACAAAATAAGAAGAAAAAGAAAGAGGCATTCCTCCAGGCTTAAATACTACTACAACAATCCACAGCTAGCTCAAGTTTAGCACTGGTACACAGAATCCTACAGGCAGCATCACCGGTCATTACATACAGGCCCTCTAATAATATAGGTTTTACCACCACCAAAATACACAACTAATTGCACCCAACAAGTGTGTGCAAGTCCATGTCCTCCCATCCGCTTCCAAAATAGGTGTCCAGTACCATGAAAGCTTAGAGGCTACAAAATACTACATGCTTAGTTAGAGGGGACAAACAGTAGGGCATGCATCCATCATGCACAAGAGACCGCAAAGCAGCATCTGGTGTAGATGGGTCTGTCGTCATGTATGAAACACGGTCGATTCCCAATGGAATAATCTTGTCGCCAGCTGATCTTTTAGTCTTTACCATGACGCTGGTGATCTGCACATCATGCTTGGGCGGAGAATAACCACCTAGCATATATACACATTTAGTACAACAACATTAGAGGTGAGAACTGATCCACCCATGCATGCATAATCAAGAAGAGAGAGAGAGAGATTCACCTCGCACCACGTAAAACCAAATAGTACCAGATTCCTTGTCTTTGCCGGCGTAATCCAAGCACATGTCTTTACCCCCACAATCTGAGTGCCATGGGAATGGCAAAAAGATCCGATTGCTGATGCGAGAACCACCTTCACCGACTAGCTCAAACAAGGTCAAACAGAAAGCACGAGCATGTCACAACATCACAAATTATCAAGGAATCATCATTCACCACTACATATCCAGACAGCCAAACCTTCCTGCCTTCCGACCCCTTTGTCACGTAACGCAACCATGTTGTGCTGGATGGAAAATTGAACTGCTCCTGATGGTAAACTTGCAGAGTATGGGTAAGAGCAATGGTCATTTCACCGACTTTGACAACCAGGATGAATGGATCAGCAGCAGGCCGCCGTACAGTTAGTGTGAGAGTTGTCCGGTCCTTGTTCAGACTAAACTCAAGCATGCCGTCTTTTACGAGAAGAGACGGCATTTATTTTCGAGCCACTCTGAAAAAAATACCAATAACAATCACCATTATCTGCCACATAACACGGCTGGAGAGGCTTGCCACCGTCATCCATGGCACCGTCAGCTTGGCAAATGATCAACACATCTTTGTTGATCAACACATCTTTGTTGATAGCAGGGTCAACCGGCATGCTGCCACCCGGTCCAACACGAGGAATTATCGAGATGGTCTTCTTGAGCTTTTCAGTGCACTGGTGGGTAAGGTGACCCTCACCGCCGCATTTAAAGCACCAGGGTTGTAGTAAGTGCTGTATATCCAAGAAACTGCATGCAGAAGAGAAATTTACTTAGATGGAAGCCAGGTTAAAACATGAAGCTAGTAAACTGAGATCAAGCAAGACCTGCAACATGGAAGCTTCTTGGATGGTCGGTTGACGTCCCGGGAACTGTCATCTAGCTCTTCCTCGTGTGGCGGAGAGCTCTCGTCCTCAAACTCCCTAATCCATCGATTGATTAGTTCAGATGCTGTTAGCAATAATCTTGCCTTAATCTTGTGTGAGATCAATTAGGAAATATCAATAGTTTATTAGGCAAGGTTAATGTGAGTAGTCTGGTTAGTATACACGTGGGCGTACTAAGTACTAGCAGAAGTTTGAGTTCTGTTTGGTGTTGGTTACCCCACCGTACTAGTTTAGGCAAGAGTACTGTCCTATAGAGTTCTTATACGAGTCGGCTTGGAAGTTGCAGGCAAGGGTGCTTGCGTATATATATAAGCAGGGTAGAGCGTATGTTTACCACAAGAAGTTGTACCGAGATATTGAAAGAAATAAAGAGGAAAAACATGGGCGCGATACGTGCCCTTGGCAAAATATTTTCTTGCGCGTGTGTCCGTCTAGTTTGATGTGATCGATTCTGTGGGGAATCCCAACAATTGGTATCAGAGCGAGGTCGAAAATTTGAGGGCATGCTTGCCCCGGGGAGGCGACCCGTACTAGCGCCTCGGGGCGGGCAATCGTCGTTCGTTGGAGCGACAAGGAGGAAGACGGCGGGCGGTTGTCGCTCGACGAAGTGACAAGGAGGAGGAGGCAGGAGTTGTCGTCGGCAAGGCAGTGGAGTTGGATGATCGTTGATGAAGTGGTGGTGCCGAGGTGCGGTGCCGGGAGTCTCGTCAAGATTGTCAACCGGGGAGTTAGATGAGTCGAAGTGTGTGCACGTTTGCATGTGTGATCGGTGTCGTGTCAGTGGGTCATCGGTGTGTCCAAGTGCTCGTCTCTGTGAGAATCTGTTGCAGCTGAAGCGTCGCGGTTGAGGGACTGTCCGGTGTGATTTATCACCATGGACGAAGGCGCAAAAACAAGATGGTGTGTGGCTGTCAGCGCGCCTCAACCAAGTCTACATGTCTCGACGAGAGGATCAAGTTCAAGTGTGAGGGGGCGGTAAACCAGAGAAGGTGAGTCTCTTCAATGAGGCCATGACTCTACATGAGGCTGGAGTGGATGGTCTAGTCCACGAGGTGTCGGCATGTATCACAGCTAGGTGGATGGAGTGATCCACGGGTGGTGTTTTACCACAAGGTTTCTAGCGTGGCTGGGTAGTCCATATCATGTTTGACTTGATCCGTAAAATTCGCCAAGTCGAAATTGGGGAGAGCCAATTAGACTTGTCGTGGTGCGAGAAGTAGACAAGACGCAGATATGTAAGGGAATCAAGATCGGAGAAGCATGTAAGACGAAGTGTCAAGATTAGGGAGAGATTGTTAGCAATAATCTTGCCTTAATCTTGTGTGAGATCAATTAGGAAATATCAATAGTTTATTAGGCAAGGTTAATGTGAGTAGTCTGGTTAGTATACACGTGGGCGTACTAAGTACTAGCAGAAGTTTGAGTTCTGTTTGGTGTTGGTTACCCCACCGTACTAGTTTAGGCAAGAGTACTGTCCTATAGAGTTCTTATACGAGTCGGCTTGGAAGTTGCAGGCAAGGGTGCTTGCGTATATATATAAGCAGGGTAGAGCGTATGTTTACCACAAGAAGTTGTACCGAGATATTGAAAGAAATAAAGAGGAAAAACATGGGCGCGATACGTGCCCTTGGCAAAATATTTTCTTGCGCGTGTGTCCGTCTAGTTTGATGTGATCGATTCTGTGGGGAATCCCAACAGATGCAACTAAAAGAACAAAATCTGTGTAACTAGCAATCGTGGTGAGCACCAAAATGCATAATGAAATTCATAAAATCTAGATAGCTGGTATGCTTACTGTAGAAAGAAGAAGGCTTGGTTTGGTGGATTAGGCACAATGTCTACCCGGCGGTAAGTGGAGTGCAGCACGTCGATTCCTCCGAGAGCCAGGTCACGCAGGTGGAAGGTGGTGACGATGGCGTGCAGGTCGTCGCACGAGCATGGCCGGCGCATTGCCAGGCTGATCCAGACGGAGCACATGAGGCGGCCGGCGAGGCGGGTGAGGTAGCCGTACCCTTTGCTGGGCATGAAAGGGCAGACGGAGTGGATCTGGATGGGCGGGTCCAGGCTGAGCTCCAGCTTCCCCTGATCATCCTCTGGTAGTTGATCTTGTAGGCGTAGATGTTGTTGTCGCAGAGCAAGTAGACGGCATTGTGTTGCTCCATGTATATGCCACGGCCATGGATAGGGAGGTAGTCTTCCGACCTTTTCGGGTCGGTGCGCACCCGGGACCAGCAGCCGGAGTGAGGGGCGAAGGTCAGAAAGAGACCGTATTGTTGGAAGGAGACGAGGATCAGTTTGTGGCCGGGGAGCACGGCGCAACCCTGGAGGAACCCGCCGATCCACAACTGGGGGCAACCGAGCTGTACGAGTGGGCAGGTGAAGGGGTCGCCGACCTGCTCCCACCGCCTCCCGCCGCCAGGTTCGGGGAGGAGGCGTCGGGTGACCACGCTGAAGAAACCAAAGTAAGCTGGAGCAGCAATTTCTGGATTCCAATCAATGGCATCTGGGAAATCCATGGCATCTGAGCAATCAATAACTTTTGGGCAATCAATATCTTTTGGCCAACCAACGTCATCTAGAAGGGTGGCGGACAGAGCCCAGATGTGGCCGTCGTAGGAGATTGGCATGCAAGGACTAGTCCCTTCAATCTCCGGCAGGGGCAATTCCTCGGTGCCCGGTTGAAGGCTTAGCTGCAGGGCCTTGGGTTGCTCATCGGTGTCCCGCTCAGGACACAGAGCGAGCGCCCGTCTGCAGCCAGGGCACTAGGTCTTCCTCCTGCGGCCGCAACAATCCCCAACACCACCATCTGAATCGCGCTGCCCACGAGCACAGCACACTTCGCCACCGTTCTGGTCCGCCTTCTCCGTCGCGTTTGGCCCTGACCGCCGGTCCGTCCGTGCACCTCCACGGCGCTTGGCACCGTCTGCACTACATCGGCATGTCTGCCCTGCACCGGCCCCGTCGTGCTCGTGCAACCGCGCCGTCGTGCTGTTCTCCCGCTGCGTGGTCTCTCCGGCGCCGTCGTCGCGTCGAGGCTCTGCCGTGGGACCTAGCTGGCAGTGACCACCGGCGTTTGGCTCGCGAGCCGGCTCGTTTTCGACCGAGCTTTCGCCTAGCTCGGGCCGAGCCTCCATGTGAGGCTCGCCGGAGGTGTCGAGCTGGCTCGGGGCTCGGCTACTCCGGCCCGAGCTTTTTGCAGGCTCGGCCCGAGCTGGACCGAGTTGGCTCGTGTCTAGCAAGACCCGCGACCAATACCAGCTGCACACGCAATCGCGGAAAGTGCACCTCCGCTCCGACACCGCCCCCACCTCCGCGGCCATCTTCTACCTAGGTTATGGATTTGTTCTGTTCTTCTGCCCGCCGGCGACGACAGTCTGAGCTGCGGTTATGGGATGAGTGAGCCGTTTTAGGGCCAACTTATGTAGTATTCCCCTTCAAACAAAAGCTACTCGTCCCTTCCAAACCCATCAGATCGGTCACACGTAATCCCAAACCATGTGAGGGGGTTTCTTCCTTCGACGTTGTAGTCGTGCGGGGATGTCGGTTCTAGAGTTCGATGGCGTGTCCGGGGACACGTTGCCCCGGTCTGATTCGTTCAACGACAATGGTTTTGCTTCTGGCAAACTATTTTGAAGGTCCGTAAAGATGTAGATCAACGATGGAGCCGCGTCGAGCTTGGATGAAGAGGTGATTTGTCTTCTCTCTCTTTGTGGTCACTTTGGTGGTGCCGAAGGAGATGGACAGGCGCTGCTCTTTTGCATAGGATTATACTATCCTTTCAGTACTGTAATGTCAGTGTTTACGTGTCTTGTAACCGGATATTTATCTTATGGATGAGAACGTATTACCGTGCAAAAAAAAAGTCAATTTTAAATAGTACATGCTCTAGCACAGGAGCCTGGAGATAATAGCACAAAACTACCAGGTTAGGCTTTGTTCGGTTGTATGTGAGTAGATGGCAAAATGGACAAAAATGACCACGTGGCGAAACAATAGCACAAAATAAACCCTGGACAAATTTATTTCACGAAATAACCATATCGAGTAGCGCCTCACGCCCGGGCGCTATACTCAACGGAGCAGCGCCTTCTCCTTAGGCGATATCTGCCCGCCAGCGTCGCAGGTGGGGCGCCGGGCCGGGGCCCACAAGCGGTCATGTAGCGCCCTAGCCCTAGACGCTACTCGCCTGAATAGGGTTACGCGGGCGCCACAACCACTCCTTTGTATCCCTACCCATTTCCCCCCAAACCGAGCATAGAAGAGAGATGAGTGACTTGTGGCGGCGGCTCCCTCACTCTCCTCTCAAATACTCTCTCTCCAAATCCCCTAAACTTAAGGTTTGTTCATCAAATCTTTGCCCCAAGAGGTATCTCTCTTCTTTCCCCATGTTTTGACCAATTGGAATCATCTATTTTGTTCCTTTTATGGTGAAATTTTGGAAACCCTAGAATTTCGAATTGACCCCAATGATTCATGGTTGATAATTGTTTAAAGTCCAAAAGGTGTCTATGAATCACCTTTCCTTGGTTGGTTGTGTTGGTTGTGTTGTAAATCTTTTAGGTTAATCTTTTGTTAAGTTAGTGTTAGGGTCTTTGTTATGTGAAGGGTTAGGTCTTATTGTGTTAGGCCTTTTGTTTTGTTTGTATGTTTTAGTTAGTTCCCTTTGTTATGTAGTCATGAGTAGTAATTGTTTGATACAAATTTCCAAATTATTGGTGTCATTATTTTAGGGATGGCAAGAATTGTTGATGTTCATTATGTGGACAAAGAAGCCTTTTTGGAAGGGAATTGGAACCGGACCCGGATGAGATGTCGTTGGTGTTCGAGCATAGTCCAACTTATGCGGAGGTTTTGGAACAAGTGAGAATTGATTTGAATTGGATGAATCGAAACGATGAAATAGAGTTGGAGGGAAGACATAATGCGGGTCATGGAGTGCACATCTGTTGGAAGTTTTTGCGTATCAACTCCGAACTACGTTGGGTTGAATACAAGGAGACCGTGGTGGAGTCACTAGACAAGTCTTTAGAGTTATTTGCCACTAAAAAGGTTGATGCTCTTATGAAGTTGGACTTGAACCGATGTGGCTCCACATTTGATGGTACGAGTCCACCACTCACGAACCAAGATGAAGTGCTTCAACCTCCTTCCACCCAACATCAAGTGAGGATAACTTTGAGCCCCATTAGAAATAACCAAGTTGGGTCATTGAGGACAAATAATGAGTATGAGGATTATGAGTACGAGGATAATGAGAATGGGGTTGAACTCCACGATAATAGTCTTGGAGATTTGGACGTATATTATGAGCAATAGACTATGGATCATGACATACCTTATTCTCGATGCTATGCACTGGACTCGGATGATGAGGGTCCGAAGAAGAAGTTGATGAGGAGGGATTCACGGTCAAGGAGGCGGAAGCTTACGAGAAGGTATTGGGACGGGATCATCAGATTCCGTTGTTTTGTGATCTTAGTCTTGCGGATGAAGCCACGGTCGATGGCGGGAAGGGTGTAGTGCTCGGAGCAAGACCAACTTCTTACCGGGATATGAATCATGTGGACAATGGGATATATCCCGGTTTGAAGTTTCCAAGCTTGTTGGAATCTAAAGTATGGATGAAGGAGTACTCGGTTAAGTACCATCGTCCGTTTAGAGTGGTTCGCTCCGACAAAAAGAAGCGTTACACGGTCGCATGCTTGGAGGATGGATGCCCATGGATTGTGCGTGCAACACCATTCAAAAAAGGCCCCGAATGGCACATATCAAGTTGTGAGGCAACGCACATGTGCCGAAGCAAGAAGCTTGATGGAAAGAATGTGAATCAAGACCACTGACAACTCACCTCCGAGTTCATATCTTATAGGCTTTCCAACTCTATCTCATCACTTCCAACGATGAGTATTAATTAAGAGTGTCATGGAACTTGTGGACAACATTTTTTACTACAAGGTCAAATATGGGAAAGCATGGAAGGCGAAGCAAGCCGCATTCAAGATGTTATACGGTGATTGGGAGGAAGCATACAACCGGATCCCTAGGTTGTTGGGAGCCATGGCCACCACTAACCAGGGGATGGTTCATGTGGTTGAGTCTTATGGGAAAAAACAAGGATTTTCAATGGAAAGTGTGTCCGAGTATTTGGCAGTGCATTTTGGGCATTTGAGCAATGTGTGAGTGCTTTTCAACATTGTAGACCGGTCATTGCCGTTGATGGCACCTTTTTGACCGGTCCATACATGGGCACTCTTTTGGTTGCAATTGGAAATGATGCCAATAACCGTTTGGTGCCATTGGTTTTCGCTTTGGTGGATGCGGAGAACAATGTTAACTGGGCATGGTTCTTTCATCTTTTGAGAACCAAGGTATTACCGCCTTGACGAAGGCATGGATCCTAGACCCTGCGGGTAAGGACACCCCATCTCAGGCCCAAGGTTAAGGCCCAAGAAGAGGAGCCCTTAGAGTGTTCCAGAAGGCCCATATGAAGCCCACCCGCATTGCCTTGCGGATTAAGTTAGGAAAATTGTAACCGACATAGGGTTAGAGTTCGAGTCCTCTCCGGGTAGGGTTTGAGACCTGGCCACCTATATAAGGTCAGGAGATCCACCGGAAGAGGACCAAGCAATACCGCACCACCAAAGCCTTGAGCTCGAGATAATACTCTCGACTTGAGCAACCACCATTGTAACCGATCTACTCGTTAATACAGATCGACAGAGGCAGGAGTAAGGGTTTTACCTCTACGAGGGCCCCGAACCTGGGTAAACCTTGCCCCCTGTTTAGCCGACGATCGTCACCAACGCTCATGGGTTCTCCTATTCGAAAACTTATGGGTTCACCCGAGGGATTTGTAGAGTCTCAGATTCGACAATTGGCGCCGTCTGTGGGAACGGCGGGCACTGGATCTCCGGCATCTTCGGCTTCATCGACAACCAACTCTCGTTGGAAACCCTCGACTACGGCTCCGAACAATCCTATACGGATCGGATCTGTCGTGGTCACCCCTCACTCGCCGGAATCACGCCTGGTATTCAGCGAGTTGGAAAGAAGCGTCACCCTGACGTTCGGAAGCTTAAAGTTCGCGACCAACAGGGACGAGATCCTCCACTTCCCTGAAGATTCAGGATCAGAGTCAGAAGCTGTCGACTCGCGACCCTACCTGGAGACAGGTAGCGAGTCCATCCGCTTCAACTTCGGCGACTTCCACACCCTCTCGACAGAGGAACCTTCTCGAGTCTGGAAAACTCTCCAAAATACGCTTAGGACTCACGGGCCACGACTGGCTCAAGTCTGCATGGCAGGATCGGATCAACTACCCCCAGAAACAGAACATAGCGCAGCAGAACGCGCCAAAATCGGCGTCACGCGGGAAGCTTGGGATCGAGCCAAAGAGGCTATGCGAACAAGCAAGCCACCCGCAGCTGAGGCGCCACACGAAGACATGGTCGCCTACAACTATCATCTAGCGAGAGCGGCCGCAACCATCAAAGAGGCTCGAATAGATCTGGCTCGCCGAAGAAATGCGGCACACGAATCAAGTCAGCGACGAGCTGAGCTATCCATCACACCTTCGGTCGGAACCCGACCCGCAAGGAGGGGATACGCATCAACGTCTAGGGACATCGAGTCCTTGGATGGAGCCAGCAGGTCAGTAGCACCTTGCCTATGAGGGTTGACGAAGACGGGAACGTCTACCCGCAAACTCCTGCGGCCGCAGTCCTGGCCGCAGCAACTTACATGCAGATGAACCAGCCGGCGGAAAGCGATCCTCGGGCCAAACAGTAAAAGCAAGTGCGCAAAGGACTAGGCATGGCCGGCGCAAGGCTCGCCTGCTACGACCGCAGGAAGGCCGCCAAACAGCTGGAGAAGGAGAAAGAAAAAGAAGCGTCCCGCAAGCGTTGAAGCACTTCGCCAAGAAGGGACAAGTCGTCACGCTGTGGTGGAGGAAAAGAAGCTCGACGCTGCAGCGACAGTCGAAGCAGCAGCGAAGGCAGCCCAAGAGACAAAAGCTCGCGACATCACAGCGGCCGCTCGCAAAAACGCAGCAAGGAGCCAAGGAAGGATACTGACCGCGACCAGCCAGGATACGATGCGCATCGGACATCGCACAAAATAGGGTGGACAGAGCAAGAGCAACGCGAAATCGCGAACGCTCCTCGTCCGGCTCTTCGGATGACGAAACCTGCGGTGCACTTTGCTTCGCCCGCAACATCCGCGAAGCACCCCTACCCAAAAGATTCAAGCTCAGCACAGAAGTAACAAAGTACGATGGCTCGCTCGAGCCCTCCTCGTGGCTAAACGACTACCTCACGGCAGTAAAATGCCAACGTGGGAACAAGAACACCGCTATGCAATACCTCAATCTACATCTCGTTGGCGCGGCACGTAGCTGGCTGGAAGCAAGGCCAAGATCCTGTTACGCATCGTGGGACGACCTGCACCGCGACTTCTGTAAAAACTTCCAGTCAACCTACAAGAGGCCAGCCACCATTGAAGAACTGCGATCCTGCAAACAGAAAAGCGGCGAATCCACCCGCGAGTATATCCAGCGATGAACCACGCTCAGGAACACCGCAGGAAACATCTCGGAAGAAGTAGCGGTTGAAGACTTCGCAAAGGGCGCCCGACGAACTTCTTTCAGAGAAGAGCTGGGCTGAGCCGCACCCAAAACGATTGGGGAGCTGATGATCATAGCCGACAAATGGGCTAACGGAGAAGAGGCAGTGCGCAATGAGAGAGCATCATCGCCTGCACCCGAAGAAGATCGCCATGGTCGAAGGAAAAGAAGGAAATATTATGATCACGAGGATAGGGAGGAGATGGTAGCAGCAGAATTCACGCGAGGTCGCGATACTGGATGCCGAGGAAGCCGTGAGTGGAGGCCGAAAGCTGAGGAAAAAACTCCCGAGGAGGACCTCGATGCATACTGCTCGCTACATCTATTCACAGATAAGCGCACGGGCAAAACTAAGGCAACACACCTTCTTAAGGACTGCCGAAAGTTCATCGACATCACTGAGGCCTTCTCGAAGAAAAGCAGATCGGCAGCCAATCCAAATTACCCGCCGCTTCCAGGAGGAGGACACCAAGGATTCCAGCCGCCACAACCCCTAACTCCACCAGCAAAGCCAAACATGGCGCTAGCTGCAATACCTGCGCCACCCGCACAAAACGCCGGGGCCAACACATACCCGAACCCGGCGGGAAAGTTAGGGATGATCCAGAAAGTCTGCCCATCCCGCAGAGCTCAGAAGACAAATACAAGGCAGCTGTGCATGGCTGTGCAAACCCCGCCAACAAGGCCCGAGTACCTGAAGATGGCGGACCAATCGATCACATTCTCAGTGGAGGATCATCCACCACGAGTCTATAGACCAGGACACGCCGCCCTCGTAATCCAAGCGCAGATTGGCAACTACGACTTGGCCCGCGTATTCATGGACGGTGGCAGTGGCATCAACATTATTTGCGCGGACACACTCCGCCGGATGAACAAGAACCTAGACGGCCTTGCGGAATCAGAATCATCCTTCCACGGGATAGTTCCAGGAAAGGCGATCCGTCCACTCGGAACAATTAACCTTGAGGTTGTGTTGGGCACTCGACGCAACTATAGACGAGAATTCCTTGACTTCGAAGTCGTCGACTGGCCCTCACAGTACCACACCATCCTTGGTCGAACAACGTTCGCCAGATTCATGGCAGTACCACATTACGCGTACCTGAAGCTCAAGCTACCCGGGGAATATGGTGTCATCACCATTGACGGAGATTTTTAGAAATCCAACAAGTGCGACACTGAGTTCAACGAGATCGCAAAATCTTTCGGGATGCAAGAAGAATTGCAAGAGCTGGCAAAAACCACGGATTACTCCATGATGTCCCTCACGAAGAAAAACGCGCCTGAATTGGAGTTCAGTGCCAACAGCGACACCCGAAAACACCAGGTGCACCCGACAGAATCCGCGAAGACAACGATGGTCTCAACAACCCTCTCGCAAGCATAGGAAAGCGCGCTCGTCGAACTCCTCCGTGAGTACTGGGAAATTTTCGCTCGGCAGCCCTCAGATATGCCAGGAATACCCAGGGAGTTCGCCGAGCACTCACTCGAAGTCTTCAAGGATGCAAAACCCATCAAGCAGACCACTCGACGGTTCTCAGAACCCAAGCAGAAAGCGGTTGGAGAAGAAGTAAATAGATTGCTGGCGGCAAAATTCATCAGGGGGATCAAGATATCCACTTGGTTAGCAAACCCGGTGCTGGTCCCCAAAAAGAACACAGACATCCTCCAGGACTCTACTGCAGGCTGTCAACGCCTTTCCTTCCTGGACGCCTATTCGGGATATAACCAGATCCGGATGAAACAGGAAGACGAAGAAAAGACAGCATTCATCACACCACACGGTGTATACTGCTACACGACAATGCCCTTCGGGCTCAAGAACGCAGGCGCAACATATCAGCGCTGGATGCAAAAATGCCTCGCCAAGCTCATTGGCAAGAACGTACAAGTGTATGTTGACGACATCGTCATCAAGACTCGAGTAGAGGACACACTCCTCGAGGACATTAGAGAAACAATCGACGCTCTCAACGCATACAGGATCAAGCTCAATCCGACAAAATGCGTCTTCAGCGTTCCAGCAGGAAAACTTCTCGGGTACCTGGTATCCGCCAGAGGCATCGAAGACAACCCAGAGAAAATACAAGCAATCTTGACAATGAAGGAGCCAACCAATCTACGCGGAGTCCAACAGCTCGCAGGGCGACTAGCCGCCTTGAGCAGGTTCATCGCACGATTGGGAGAGCAAGCATTACCCTTCTACAAGCTGTTGAAGAAGACGGACAAATTCGAGTGGACACCAGAGGCCAAACAAGCGTTCGCAGACCTGAAATAATCGTTGCAAAGCAGGCGCGTCCTTGCAACACCGCAAGAGAGGGAACCACTTTACCTATACCTAGCCGCAATAAACCAGGTCATCAGCACGGCAATCATAGTCGAACGACCTGAGGAGGGCAAGGCATATGGAGTCCAACGATCGATTTATTACATCAGTGAAGTGCTCTCGCCATGCAAGCAACGACATCCTCATTACCATAAGCTTGCATATGGAGTCGTTCTTACAGCTCGAAAACTCAAGCACTATTTCCAGGAGCACGCCATCACAGTGGTTAAAGATGCATCACTCGACACAATCATGAACAACCCTATGGCATCCGGAAGAATAGCAAAATGGAGCATCGAGCTGGGCGCTTGGGACATCACCTATGCAGGACGCAACGCAGTAAAATCCCAGGTACTCGTGGAATTCTTAAGTGAGTGGACAGAGCTACAAACGCCCGGACCGCCAGAATACACGAGCAACTGGATCATGTACTTCGACGGGTCCAAAAGAAATGAAGGAGCAGGAGCCGGAATCGTCCTAATATCACCTAGAGGAGATAAGCTGCAGTACGTCCTACGATTGGGATTTCCACCCGATGATCCAGCATCGAACAACGACGCGGAATATGAAGCCATGTTGCATGGGATGAAGATGGCAGTCGCGTGTGGAGCCACCCGATTGATGATATACGGCGACTCCAACCTCATCGTGCAGCAGACGATGAAGGAATTCGACGCAATCGCTGAAAACATGGTCGCCTATCGTGACGTGTACAACCTACTCGAGGGAAGTTTTAAGGGATGCGAGCTAAAGCATATCGCGAGATCCAGCAATGAAGAAGCAGACAGGCTGGCAAACATGGGTTCCACAAACACACCCGTACCGCCAGGAATATTATTTGACCGGATGACTAAGCGATTAGTTAAAGTCAAGAAAGCTGCAGGAGCACCCGCAGCACCGGAAACAGAGGTCAGCCCGCAAGTCGCCATCATCGAGCTTATTCATAATATTTTGCGACAAGTTTTTCTGGTCGAGCCAGTCTGGATGCAGAAATACCTCGACTACTTGTCCGCCAAACAACTGCCGACAGATCCTCGCGAGGCTCGACAGATAATCAGATGTAGTAAATATTTCCGGGTGGTTAACGGAGAGTTATACAAACAGAGCATCTCAGGTATACTCCAGCGCTGCATCGCACCCGAAGATGGCAATGAATTACTACAAGACATCCACCAAGGAGATTGCGGACATCACGCTAGCTGGAAAGCGATCATGGGAAAAGCCTTCCGAGCAGGATTCTACTGGCTTACAGCAGCCAGAGACGCAAGGGAACTGGCCGACAGGTGCAACGCTTGCCAACGATTCGCGCCAAAACCGCACGCATCCGCTACGGAATTGCATATGATACCCATCGCCTGGCCCTTTGCACAATGGGGGCTTGACATGGTAGGACCACTACGCAAGTCCACGCCAGGTGGATACACACACTTGCTGGTCGCACTCGACAAATTTACCAAGTGGATTGCGGCCATGCCAGTAACATCGGCTAGCGCCCAATGCGCCGTCAAATTCCTCGACTCCATCGTATGCAGATTTGGAGTACCACACGACATCATTACAGACAATGGTACAATTTTTACAGCAAAGGAAACACAGCAGTTCTGCGAGGAAAAGGGCATCAACTTCAAATTTGCTTCACTTGCCCATCCGCAAACGAACGGACAAGTTGAAAGATCCAACGGCTTAGTTTCAGCTGGCATCAAGAAACGTCTACTCGATCATCTGCACCCAGCAGCAGGACATTGGGCCGAAGAGCTACCCTCAGTGCTATGGAGCCTCCGCACAACTTCAAACCGATCCACAAACTACACACCATTTTTCATGGTATACGGGGCAGAAGCAGTCCTTCCCGAGGACGTCAGGTTCAGCGCCCCACGAGTTGTTGCCTACAGCGAAGAAACCTCCAACAAGGCACTCGCGGAAGATATGGACGCACTCGATGAGATGCGTGATATTGCACTCGCAAGATCCGCAGTTTATCAGCAGTCACTGCCAAACTATCACAGTCGCCGCATACGCCACAGAGCGTTCGCAGTAGGAGATCTGGTACTGCGGCTCAAGCAGAAGGAAGGACACAAGCTCGAGCCACCATGGGAAGGACCCTTCATAATACACAAAGTGATCCCAGGTGGAGCCTACAGACCGAAGAACCCGTCGACTGGAGGCATCTATTCCAATCCTTGGAATATCGCACACCTCCACAAATTTTATCCCTAGATTTATTTAACTAGCAAATAAGGCTATATTAGTCATTTTGTAACTCGACAGATAAACACATGACTTCTCAGTCATTGCAATATAATACATGGTTTCTCAACGATAGATACTCGAAGATTATTCATCCTTACATGCTAAAAGTTACAGGTATACACCCCACAAACACACGGGGGCTACGCCTAACTCAGCATCACAGGAAAATTTGTATATACAAGGTTACACGCCTCACAACAGTTTTTACAAACTATACAGCACGACAGGATATATACATCCTACAATCAAACATGGCGCTGAGCATTCTCGGCCGCAACCACCCGATCTACTTCGTCAGAGGTAAATCGAATGATTTCTTCCGCTGCAGGGCGAACTGCCTTATAATGCGGAGAAATATCGTTGATTGGACCATCAGGAAGTCTAGCTATGGAGTTATAGTTCACCTCAGGTTGCCATAACCGGACGAAGGAGAGAGCCACCACCGAGCCGCAAGTCATCTGATTGCGAACACACTCGCGAATCTCTCCCTCTTGCCCGAACACCCTGAGGACATGGCCCCAATCTTCAGGACCCCTTTGCAGCGGATAGAAAGCGGCGTTCATCGCAATCAAGACCTCGGGAAAGGAACTCACGAGTATCTTCGCCTGGATGACTCGGAACTTCAAGCTAGCCAGCACAAAGCCTCGACTACGATCAGCCCAAAAATTATTCGAATGAGGCTTTGAGCTGCCAGCTTCTTGAAGGATGTGGTTTTCTACCCAGTGTTTCTCATCCCTATCATCCGGCTTAGCAACTGAAGAGCAAAGATACGCGATCAAAAAAGGAAACAAGACAAAGAAGACTTGGGGGCTGTATTACTTACACAGCAAATCCCTAGCGATAGAAGCCAACTCATCCATCAAAAACTGTTCACGCCCAATCGCCAGTTTTTGCTTGGAGTTAGCAACATCGGCTACCCCGCGCAAAGCTTTCAGCTTACGCTCACCCTCCGAAACCCGATCACGGAGACCTGCAAAGGTCCCAACAGCGGCAACAAGAGGATTTGCTGGAGTAGCACGTCCACCTGAAGGCTCCGCGGCAACCCCAGCAACCTAGAAGAATACAAGGAAAGGAATAAGATGCCCTATTCGAGATATATCAAACCACCTATTCGACAGGTGCTCAGGAGCTACTCCCATCGGGAGGAAACACACAGTCGCAGAAAGCATTTCAGAAGAACATCTCGATCAAAACAATGAAAATACGGGAGCACATCCCAAGGTTCATTACAATCGACGCAACTAAATACAAGAAAAATATACTAAGGAGCTACAGTGGCGCTGCCACTCGTGGCGGTGGTCCCTCCCCTAAGACGAGCAAACAACTCGGACAACTTCCGAGCGAGGACTCCGGCTGGCTCGCCAAAACGACGAAGCCCTACCTTTTTGCCCGTGGAAGGGTCGACAGGAAGATCCGAGTAGGCCTCCTCCAAGCCGCTAACTCCATGCGCCAGCGCGAACTGGATGGCGGTCTTCGCCCCAGATTCTGACTGAGCAACCGCGTAGGTATCAGGGAGATTGCTCTCCGAGAAGATCTTCAGCAGATCGCCTAGCATGGGTGGAGACACAGAATTGACGAGGAGACGGCCATGCAGCTGCGTCAGTACTCGAGTGGCATCACCAACCAAAGTACAAACTCCTTCGGCATGGCTCCTGAGCTGAGCGAGGGAATCGGTAAGCGCATCCACCCGCTGGACTCCAGGAAGTTCCAGTGGAGCACCCAGAAGACCTACAAAGAAAAATGTCAAGACCCAACAAACTCACTAGAATAGAAGACAAATCATAAGGACAAAAGTAACTTACCCGCGAAACGCTCAGCGAGAGGACGAAGGAAGGCGACAAGGTCGGCATCCGCCTCAGTGCCAGCATCCTCCAAGCTCTTCAGAGCATCCTGGGCAGCCGCAAGCTTCCCTTCGAGATCAGCTGACTGCATGCGGGAAGTCTCGAGTTCCCGTCGAGTAGCCGCCAGCTCAGCCTCTTGAGCAGTAACCCGAGTAGAGGCACTCGCCTTCTCGGCCTTCACAAACTTAACTTGAGCTGTGCAGCAATAATCGTCAAAGAACAAAAATTGGCGGAAGCAAAAATAGAGACGAAAGAAGGAGAAGAACTTACTTCGAAGGAGCTCATTCTCTGAGGCGAGTCGATCGCGGTCTGATCGAAGGATCCCGCATTCCGCCTCAGCGAGAAGAACGCAGCGACCGACGGCCGCGAGGGAAACGATAAGCGACTGCGAGAAAAGTGAAGAGTCAGAAAAGAGAAATTTGAGCCTTTACTCAATTGTAAACATTCGAGTATAGCCTCGGGGGCTACTCCCATCAGGAGCACAGTCGTGCCCCCGATAGAATGAAGAAGAAGAAATCAGAGACTATCTTTGAGCCTGCAGCCGATCGCATGCGATCAACTGCAGCCTCGGGGGCTACTCCCATCGGGAGCACTGACGTGCACCCGATAACAAATTCGCATGCTGTTAAAACATTGAAGAAAACAGGCAATACAATTTACCTGGCCTTGGGCGAAGGAGAGAGGATCCGCCGAGCTGCCCGACACTTACTTTGGAGTCGAAACCCCAGCAGCGAAACTAGGAATTCTATATTCCGTAGTCGTCGCGTTGGGGGCTACACTCGGTGAGTTCTGCATGGTATCGGCAGCTGGAGTTTCACCCGCAGTTCCCACTTTCTTCCTCTTTTCGAGAGGAAGGGAAGAGGAGAACTCGCGAGGACTGATAGCCTGTAGGCTGCAAGGAAGAAAATACATTAAAAAAGAGAAGCGAAAAGGAAACGTTCGAATAAGAGCAAGAAGAGAACTTACTCGTCTTCATCTTCTTCGTCCAACATATCCGCATTCCAAGCGGTTTGGATTATTGGAAACGAAGGAGAAGGGGCGCGAGTATGCAGTGGAGTGACGGTGATCGGCTCCCTCCCGGGCGATTCCTCCAAAGAATTATCTTTGCAGGTGGCCTCATCATCCCCCACACGACGACGTTTGCGATGAAGAAGCCCGCCATTCGAGTCCTCAGCGTCATCCGAAGAATCATGCTCAGAACTCGAAGAAGCCTTAGCAACACTGGTATCGGCCGGGCCGTCCAAGTTACTCGCCAATAAATCCGAGGCCTCCTCCCCAGACACTGGCGGGTAGCAGGTGGCCACGGATAGGCTCTAAGGAAGAAGATGGAAGAAAAACGAGAGAAAAACTCAGTCGACTAAATCTCAGAACGAGGAAATGAAATGAAGACAGAAAAAATTCAAGACTTACTTTAGCTGGTGGTGGCCTCGAAGCTTCGAAAGCGGCTACCGGGCAGTCGGGGAAGGTGTCGCCTTCCTTCAAATTGGTGATGGCCGCGATCTTCTTCTCGAATTCAGCATTCGAGAGTTCTTCGCGGCTCACGCGACTGGGATCCTCGGCGCCTTGGTACTCCCACATCGCGGATGGCCTATCTTGCAGGGGCTGAACCCTGCGCTTGAGGAAGACACTCGCCAAATACAGGCCGTTCAGCGCAGTTCCTGCGGCTTGATCATGAAGAGTAGCCACCCTGGCGAGTAGGGGAGCCACAACTCGGTTTTCTTCAGCCGAAAGTTTGTGCGCCCAAGACTTCCGCTTCTTCAAAACAGCGAACGGATGGAATTCGTTAACTCCATCCGAACTGTTGTCGGTTACATAAAACCATTTCTTCCTCCATCCTTGGGCGGAGTCGATGAAATGCATGGTGAAGTAGCCGCTCTCTGATCTCGCCTGGATCGCTAAGCCGCCGGTGCGCAACGGCTCCCCGAGCTCAGTCTCCACTCGCGATCTCTCGCGGAAGACGCGAACCTTGAAGAGGGCCTTCCAGATAGCCCAATGGGGGCGAATACCTAGAAAGCACTCGCAAAGAACAATGAAGCACGAGATGTGCTGCATTGCGTTTGGAGGCAAGTCATGGAGCTGTATGCCATAGACATACAGCAGAGCCATGAGGAAAGGATGGAGAGGGAGAGAAAGACCGCGCGACACGTGATCCGCGAAGATCACGCCTTCATCCGCGTGGGGATTGGGTACCTCCTCCTTGCCGAGACGCACCCGCTTCTCCGCTTCCGGAGGCAGCAACCCGTCCCGCTGCATCGCCTTGACGCTTTTGGCCGTGGTGTTCGGCGAGCGCCAATCACCCGAGCATGGCGCGGGTGGCGCGGGAGCATCTCCTGAGGCCCTCGACGACGAGACAGTAGCGCGCTTCTTGCCGCCCGCCATTGCTGCTGGCACGAGCTGGAAGGGAGAAAGAAGATGGAGCGCGAGGAAGAAGACGAAGGAGAAGGTGAAGGCTAGGAAAGTTTCACCGCTTCGCCAAGGCCTGTATTTATACACCGGGCCACTCAATCCTGGCCACTCGATGCGCCACGTGGCGTCCATCGCAGCCACCACGTGCGAAGGCGAAACGAGAGGGCGGTGGATGCTGTTTCGTGCCACGATCTTAACAGTGGATCGTGCGCATTTACTGCGCGGTTCGCGTAAAAACCGGGAACGACGTCTCGTTTCCGGTCAAAAAGCTGACTAGGTGGGCCAACCCTTCTGCTCTCACTCCGTCACGTCCCATCGGGAGGATAAAGTGCGACATGACGTCATAGCGTGCATCATCAAAAATGAAGAATCTTTCGAATGGAAAGTTCAAAACACGAAAATAACTTCGTATGAACAAACTCCTTCGAGCAAGAACATCCAAACACAGAAGAAACTTTTTCATGGACAAATCATGAAGAGAGATCTCTTTAACAGGGAAAAATACCCTACACACGAAAAACTTGTTCGTATGGGCACAACATCCCAAACATGAAAACTCTTTCATATGGGCATAAAACTCCTAACACGAAACCTCTTTCGTATGGATAAGGAACTACAAACTCAAAAACTACGCGAGTAGGCAGAGCCTGCCACTCATTCACATGATATTTGCACATCATAAACCTGGATTGTTCAGCCGACTAGGCACATCCGGACGCCATATTCTTTCGAATATGAAGGTAAGACCCGAAAGATCTCTCTTGAGGGCCTGGAATCGCACTCAAGCTGCATCCTCCGGTATGATTTCGTGTCAACAACACGAAGAAAAATCCCAGCGGACGCGCCGGGTACCCCCATATGTTAAGTTCGACTCGGTAAGACCACAACGGCTCAGTCACAACGATCACCTCATTGGATTCGAGTCGGAGGTCTCGAATCTGTGTAGGCCAGAAATGTTTTCGCCCTAGTTGCAATTAATTGGCCCTGATCTTTCGGGAGAGCCAAGCTACTGCGCCATATCCTTCTGCGATAAACAGCCATAAAAACAGGCACTTGCATTACTCGATACTCGGGTATAAAAACTCATTACACAGGGTACGCACCCTTCAAATAGGAAACAACCATACTGGAAAGAAAGACAAAAAAGTTAGACCGTCTACTCGACTGGAAAAATCCAAATCGAGCAAACGCTCGGGGGCTACTGACGAAGGCATGGATCCTAGACCCTGCGGGTAAGGACACCCCATCTCAGGCCCAAGGTTAAGGCCCAAGAAGAGGAGCCCTTGGAGTGTTCCAGAAGGCCCATATGAAGCCCACCCGCATTGCCTTGTGGGTTAAGTTAGGAAAAATTGTAACCGCCATAGGGTTAGAGTTCGAGTCCTCTCCGGGTAGGGTTTGAGACCTGGCCACCTATATAAGGCCAGGAGAGCCACCGGAAGAGGACCCAGCAATACCGCACCACCAATGCCTTGAGCTCGAGATCATACTCTCGACTTGAGCAACCACCATTGTAACCGATCTACTCGTTAATAGAGATCGACAGAGGCAGGAGTAAGGGTTTTACCTCTACGAGGGCCCCGACTGGGTAAATCTTGCCCCTGTTTAGCCGACGATCGTCACCAGCGCTCATGGGTTCTCCTATTCGAAACCCTATGGGTTCACCCGAGGGATTTGTAGAGTCTCAGATTCGACACGCCTCAAAGAGAAATTTGTGTCATCTCAGATCGTCATCAAGGAATTCTCAACGCGGTGGAAATTGACATTCCTGGGCATGCTACTTTGCACCATAGATGGTGCATGAGACATTTTTGTTCAAACTTCTATAGGGCATGTGGGAATAAGTACTTGACCGATGATCTTCAAGATTGTTGTCTCGCTTTCACCGAAAGGCGTTTTGCAAACTTGTACAATAGATTGCTCGCGGACAGATCGCTAAATGCCGGAGGACATGATTTTCTGAATAGGCACATTCAACTTACGAAAAAGTGGGCAAGAGCTTTTGATGAAGATGGCCGGAGGTATGGTCAAATGACAAGAAACATGGTAGAATGCTTCAATACGGTCCTTAAGGGTGTGCGTGCATTGCCCGTGACCGCAATCGTTCAATACACATTCACCAAGTTGAATGAGTATTTTCTGAAGTACTGAGTTGAAACGGATAAGCAGATTGCGGGAGATAACAAACAGAAATACAAGTTCGAGTACCCACCAAAGATTGATAATTTTCTGGAATTTGAATCAAGGAAGGCGGACTCCCAAGTAGCCACATTTTTTGATAACGAGGAGTTGATTTACCAAGTTACCGAGCCAGGAGGGACCACCGCCGATGGTGTTCAACACGGCGGCCGGGCGTTCAAGGTCTCCCTCAAGAATTTTGATTGCACATGCGGAAGACCACGATTGCTTCATCTTCCGTGTTCACACTTGCTAACGGCGGCTCGTATTCGACATGTGGATATTAATCACCCACAACGACCAAGAAGACATGGGCTCCTAGATTTCATCCATACCTTGACCAATCACAATGGCCGGAGTATCATGGAATGCAACTATGGCCCGGTCCGAAATGGAAGGTGATCAAACATGGAAGACGCAAGACAAAGCGTTTTAGGGGCGACATGGATGGTTGGGGCCGTGGTGGGCAAGAATGTCGCAATGACCAATTTCAAGAGCCTCGGGAGAGAGCCCATTGTGGCAAGTGCAATCTTGCGGGGCACAACTCAAGGAAATGCACCCAAGGAAAGAGAGCAAAGGGAAATGAAGCGAGCACAAGCCAACAAGTTGGTAGCCAAGCTAGAAATAGCCAAAAAGAAAATCCGAGTCAACATGGTGGTCCTAGCCAACAAGCTTATAGTAGCCAACAAGAAACTTTGAGTTAACATGGTGGTCCTAGCTAACAAGCTTATGGTGGTCCTAGCCAATATGCTCCAACACAACAAAGAGTTAGGCAACATGCTCCAACACAACAAAGAGGGAGGCAACTTGGGCTTCCGAGAGGCCATGGTGCTTTTAGAGGTCATGGTGGCTATAGAGGCCATGGCGTGGTAGACGCGAGAGTATGATAGGATACCTACGTGGACCGTTTCCGTATGTTACTTATTTGCTTACTTTTGCATTACTTTTTTCAGTAATTTTGTTTGTATTATTCTCGTGCTTACTAACTTGTAATTTATTTTTGTAGGTATGGCGGCATCTCAAATCAACAAGGCACCAATGAAATGGGTGGATGACTCGGACGATGAAGGTGAGAAGCCTAACTTTTTGGAGGTGGGATTGAGGAGGATGAAAGAGCAAGGTGCTAAGGAACTTGCGAGGAAGAAGAAAGAAGATTTTGAAGAGAGGATGGAGAGCCGGTTCCAAATGAGATTGTATTGGGATCGCGAGAAGAAAAAGAGTCAACAAGCGGATGAGCAACGTCAAAAGGATGCCGAAGAGAGGTGGAATAAAGAGTTGGCTAAGGAGGCCACAAAGAGAGAGAGGGAGAGCAAGATATTTAGGGAGAGGGTGCTTCGTGAGGCTCGTCTTGCAAGGGAAGAGGAGGAGGAAAAGGAGTCCACTTCTAAGAGGAAGGGCAAAGGATCTTCCTCGACGCAGTAGTTCTCATTGATGTAGTTGTGGACTATGCTCCTTTACTTTGAACTTTGTCGCATAGTGGACTATGCTTCTTTACTTTGAACTTTGTCGCATAGTGGACTATTATCGTGAGCTTAGTGAACTATGTTGTAAACTTTGTGTTTTGTAATGAACTGCGTGAACTATGCTACTACTATTATTGTGTGTCATCTCGGATGAGTTTAGTTATACCGCAAATTCAATTCTTTGCTGCTATTTTCACTTTCTGCCAACTGTTAGCTGCCAGAATTGTGAGACGCACATAGCGCCTAAGGACTGGGCGCTATGGTCGTGTAGCGCCTGCGCACAGGGTGCTACCTGTGTTAAAATTTGTACTACCCGACTGCAACCAAGAGCGTGCGAGCGGGCTGGGCGCGAAAATTGCTAAGACTAAGGGTAGCGCCTAAACCCTGGGCGCTACCTGTGTTAAAATTGACACAGCGGCAGACTAACAGAGAGCAAACAAGAGCGTGCGCGCGGGCTGAGCGCGGAAATTGCTAAGACTAAGGGTAGCGCCTAAACCCTGGGCGCTACCTGTGTTAAAATTGACACAGCGGCAGACTAACAGAGAGCAACCGAGAGCATGCGAGCGGGCTGGGCGCGAAAATTTCTAAGTGTACGAGTAGCGCCTAAGACTTGGGCGCTATGGGGGTGTAGCGCCTAAAACCTGGGCGCTACCTGTGTTAAAATTGACACATCGGCAGACTAACCGAGAGCGTGCGAGTGGAATGGATACGAAAATTGCTAAGTCAATGTGTAGCGCGCTGGGCGCTACCTGCGTTAATTTTTTTTCTGTGGCGCATCCTGGCCGTGCGCCATAGAAATGTCAATTATGTGGCGCACCTCAGCCGTGCGCCGCAGAAATTTGCAATTCTGTGGCGCACCAAGTAGGGGTGCACCACAGATTTTTTTTTTGAATATAAAAAAAAGGCGGCCAGATCTGGCCGCGGGAATTTTTCGAAATTTCGAATTTTCGCCGAATCTCGTCGGATGCTCGCCGGAGTTGGTGTGTGGAGGATGGGGGTCACCGGAGTTGGTGGGGGAGGAGAAGGAGGAGCTCGCCGGAGGTGGTGGTGGTGGTGGTGGAGGAGGAGGGGTGGTGGTACGGAGGAGGAGGAGGAGAGGTGGTGGTGGTGGTGGAGGAGGAGGAGGAGGAGAGGTGGTGATGGAGGAGGAGGATCTCGCCGGAGGTGGTGGTGGTGGTAGTGGTGGTGGTGGAGGTGGAGGAGGAGAGGTGGAGTAGTAGGTGGAGGAGAGGAGAGAAGTGGAGAGGTAGAAGAGAGAAGGGAAGATGAGAAGTGGAGGAGAAGTGGAGGGGAGAAGGGAAGAAGAGGAGGGGAGGAGGGTAGAAGAGGAGAAGGGAAAGAAGAGGAAGAAGAGGAGGGGAGGAGGCAGGATTCGAAATCCTGCCTCAACAATTCTGTGGCGCACCAAATGAAGGGGTGCGACACGGAATTTTTTTTCTTTTTCATTTATTTTCTAGTAAAAAATCTTCAAACGGCCATAACTTTTGTTCCTTTTGGAATTTGGCGATTCTAAAAAAAGCTCACAGGCCGAAGGCGAGTGAGGTTGGGTTCCTATTTCTCTCTAGTTTTTTTTTGATATCTTGATCATTTTTTTTCGACATCGTATGCAAAAGTTATGCCCATTTTACTTTTTTTAACAAACTTTTGCTCAGAAAGTCGAAATTCATATTTCAAAATTTGATAAAAAAAAGTAGACCTTAAACTCTCCGTGCATCTATAAGGGATTTATTTTTTGATGCCTTTTAGACCGCCAACTCTTCCGTCAAAAACTAGAAAAGCCGTTCCCGGGGGGGGGGGGGGGTGGTGTTCGTGCGCGTGGACAGAAATTTTGGGGATGAGAATTCTGTGGCGCATAGGACAGTGGTGTGCCACGGAAATGTCATATTTCTGTGGCGCACTAACCACCATGCGCCACAGAATATGAGTGGGGCAATGATTGGGTTGGGCCCCAGCATATTTCTGTGGCGCACCCCTATCCCGTGCGCCACAGAATTCCTCTTTTCTGTGGCGCACTCCTGTACCGTGCGCCATATAATGCCTATTTTCTGTGGCGCATACCCACCCGTGCGCCAAAAATATATATTTCTGTGACGCATGGCTTCTTGGTGCGCCACAGAATCTGTTCCATAGAAAGACACTTCTCTACTAGTGATGTCATCTCATCCGGTACAACATGAATGTATAGTTAGTCTCTTTCAAGATCATGATTATCCACGTGCAAGAAGTTATGGTACTCTCTTACATTATCAGTCTCCAGCTGGGACACCGAGTTAGTCTCACTCTGAAGATCATCGTCCAGATCAAGTGTGGGGTCAGAAAGAGAATTGGACCTAGATTGCGACGGCGTTGTGTAGTCGGGGTCACGGCAACATAATAGGTTCGCCAAACGGCGTAGACGTTGAGCCGAGCTCTGTAGGCCAATTGCCAAGATGTGAAATTTAGCATAACAAAAATACCATCTAGAAGTGTTTGCTGTGCACACCTTAAGAAAATCTCGAAGTGTACTTTCGGCTTTTTACCCTCCTGGGGTGGTTGTCAACATCATCTCACTTTCACCCGCTTGTTTCTTTATCTCCTTGCGCTACAGTTCAAACCAAATAGACAAGTCAACCAAGAGGAAGATGGTAAGGCAAGAATGGAAATGAATACAGATAAGACTTTACCACAAAGTTGAGCACGTTAGAAAATGGGATTTTGTTCCCCTCCCTCACAAATTTGTTGTATTGGCTCTGGGATACTTCGTCAAATATGGTAGGCTCTTCCAATATCTCCTCCTCGAAAGCCGACATACATAACTCCACACGAGTATTATGAAGGAACCAACGAATATAGTTGTTGAATGCAATTGGGCAATGCGGCCTCTGCGTGCCCCATCCACTAGCCTTAGTTTTCTCTACACAAAGCTCTAACTCCATGACATACTTCTTATGGAATTTGTCCCACTCAGTCACCTTCTTCTGTTTTTTCCTATCCAACCTGCAGGTTAAGAAAACAACACATTATTAATACCAGCACATAAACACAAGAAATCAGTATTATTGCATACAATTCATAACCTATGAAGTTGTTTGTCCGTGTCCTTCCACTCAGGCGGGTGAGGCTGAAATAACCCAAATTGTCTCATCACGCGGTGCGGCAAGTGATGCTCAACTGCCCACAGGCATATCAACGGGCAACACATTAACCACAAACGTCTTTCTTCCAAGCACTTGAGGTTCAACTTAAAATCATTGATATTAACCAAACTGGTCTCCGCTACCATAAGGCTCCCAATCCACCTGCAACACAAAACAACACAACGACATCAATTTGGAGAAGATCGAAAAATGCAGCGGTTAATGTATAGATAATTACTTACTTGCTCCGGGGTAAGCGCATCGAACTCGTTGGTGTACTGGATGTACATGTTTTGGGTGTCGTTGTGTGCCTCCGATACAACATCATACTTGTAAGCCCAATTGGCATATCGTAGAGGGTTGTCCATAGTGTCGGCCCAAGGACGAAATGAAACTTTTTTCGGGCGTCCAACTGGTAAGCGGTCCCAGCTCCATACCGAGAGTAGAAGCATAGGACCACCGATTCCGGGATTTTTCCCGGACCTACGACAAGCATCGTACAACTGCAGTATCATTCAAACAAAGTTTAGACATAATTGAAATGAAAGTGTACAAACAAAATATAAGTGGCCAATTCAGTACCTGCCGGTACAAGTAGGCAAGTGCAGCAGAACCCCAACTCCACTTGTAGTCAAATATGGTTAGCGCCTTTAACCACATCCATTGAGCGATCCTGCCACCGCTGTCGGCAAACAACGTCCTCGTAATAACATACCACACATATATGCGAGCGTATTTCTGGATCAAATCATCATTGGCATCCACAGGACAATGTGCATAGTTGGCAACTATCCACTTAAAAGTAGCGCCAGTTGGGACTCTCTCTGTGCCCTCTTCCTCTTCCGGGGGTGCCATACCAATAAGAGACACCATTTGCTCGCGCCAACCGTCAGAATTTGTGCTCATACACAAAGGCTTACCCTCGATAGGGAGTCCAAGGATCATTGAAACATCCATAAGAGTGGGGGTCATCTCCCCGGTCCGGAGGTGGAAAGTATGTGTCTCCGGCATCCACCGGTCTACAAGGGCGGTGATTGCAGCCGCGTTCAGATTAGGGGTTGACCGGCTCACCAGTTGGATGAAAGGAAGAAGGCCTAGTCTCTCGATGTATGGTGTGTAACGCTCATCATACGGCATATCACTCGAGGACGCCCCATGAGAACGAATCTTCGATGGTGCAAGCTCCTGCAAACATACAACTTATGTATTATTACAACTTATCGTACACATCTCCAACAAAATAAAGCATTTTGAAACATAAAAGTCTATAGATAATATTATTACCTCCTTCTTCTCCGCCATCAAATAGCCCCGGTGTTCAACATCATAATAGTCATCGAGTAGCCACACCATCCTAAATATCCAAAGCAAATGTATATGAGAAAGATAAATTGCTCCATTACTTCTTTTCACCACATTTATGATAAACCTTACATGCTCAAATTTAAACAAAGCCAAATGGCTGCAATTTGTTGTGCCATTCTTTTCGTTGTGCAAGCCAGTAAGCTTATATACCAGAAGCTAAGGAAAAATTATTGATGCAACATACATCAAGCTAAGTAAAACTATCAGCTACACCATATGCTATTGATCTTGGTTTTGCAACACACCGTCTAGAATAGCAGTAGAAGGTATGCACACCGAGCTAATGTATCCGATTTTGTAACAGATGGTATTGTTACATCTCTAGATGATTCTTCAGATCCACTACCATTAGCTAAAAACGCATACACATTGAACTGATGCCTACACGTGTAACAATTAACAATTCATCAGTTTTGCCTATAGGGATCCGAAAATAAAGATCCAAAATAAGATACATGAGCAAAATAAAGATCCAAACTAATAATCTACCATTGGTCCATTACTCTAGGGATTTCAAAATAAGCACCTCCCATGACTTATCTAGTGCTATACATCATAAAGTTTGTCTAAAGTTTTCCATTAAACTGGGGATCCGAATCTTCCTCATCTATGCCAAAAAAGAAGAAATTTTCGGATGAAAATCGAGGGATTAGAGAAGCATACCTGCGGGAACTTGTGGGGGACGAACTTCCGTCGATCTACACTTCACCACGGAGGGATTAGAGAGGAAGAGGGCCTGCCGCCGCTGTCGCCGCCGCCCCAGCCGCCATTGACATGCTCGGATTGGGGAAAATGGGAATGGATACAGAGGAGGGGCGCCGCCGCACGCGTAACCCTATTCAGGCGAGTAGCGCCTAAGGCTCGGGCGCTACTTGACCGCGGGTGGGCCCTGGCCTGGCCCCTCACCTGCCACGCTGGCGGGCACATAGCGTCTATGATCAAGGCGCTACTCCGTTTAGTATAGCGCCCAGGTGTGAGGCGCTACTCGATATGGTTATTTCGTGAAATAGATTTCGCCAGGGTTTATTTTGTGCTATTGTTTCGCCACGTGGTCATTTCCGTTCATTTTACCGTGAGTAGATCCCCTAGTGGATGTAATCCATGCAGGGATTGGGTGAACCTCGGTTGTTACCCCGATCCCACAAATACCTGTCCCGGTTCCGTGCGTAACCCCTGCTCCTTATTCTGGTTGGGTTAATCCCTGTGTACAAGCAACCTACGAACACCACCCGATCTGCTCAACAGCACGCAACAGTACAAACTTCAGCCAGCTCGCTGCAGTAGAAGCAATAATACGAACTGATCTGCTCAACAGCACGCAACAGTACAAATTTCAACTTCCTCGCAGCAGTAGAACCAATAATACAAACTTCCTCGCAGCGGCCATACAAACAGTACAAACAACAGAAAAATAGCAAATTTGAATGCAAATGTTAATCAGGCAGCTTCCAAAACCTGTGTAGCATTACAAACTGATCCACTATAATCATTCGTTTTAGAATTTGAAGTCAAGAAGCTAGAGAAATTTAAATGCAACCGTTATTCTGAATAGATAGCACCATTCACGAGATAACTGAGATGCGAAAACAAAATAGAGTGAAACAAAGTTGGACGATTTTCCTTGCGAAGGCTTGCGACATAGGACGATACATACACTCCTCGACAAGTCCAGTGGCGGGAAAGCTTGCAAAATATACGCAATACAAGAAAATTAATAGCAGTAATAGACTTTAAATTTTACATGCTATAGAAGAAAGAAAAGGAGGTTTAGAAGTAGTACACCAAATCTCTAGATCAAAATCATTCTAGTTTGATCTGAGTTAAAAAACATTCTAGTTTGATCTGACTTGTTCTTCCCGACAGGGGTGGTATTTTCAGGCTGGGCGTGCTCTCAAACTAGGCACAACCAAACATGTGTTCTTCCGCACGTACGAGCCATCTCATTGGAGGTGTGTCTTATAACATACAGTAGAGAACTCTTCTCTTGTATACAGCCTACTTCAGTTCATGCTTTATCGGTTTAATTTGCTTTGTTAGTATAATTTGAAGTGATATATAGCTATAGTGTACTATGCATGCAGTTTAATCATAAACAGATGTGTGAAAAATGTTCTGTAAAACACTTTGTACTAAATAGAAAGTAAGGATACAGATCATTCATGATTGCCTGATATATGGTAGCAAACAAAATATATTTACATGCCATACTATAAAATTTAGATATTAACAATCTGTATCTGCGTCCGAGCAGCACTAGGTCCACATCATCCAAATTCATGGAAATTAATCCTGTAAGTTGCTATGCCTATAATAGTTGGGAGATAGGTAATCATTATGCTTGCCTGGCAAGTAGATATCAGTGAACATCTTAATAATAGTTGAGCAACTAACTGCCTATCCTACCATGCAAATATTTTGTAAGACAAAAGTTTCTATGAAAGTGGCAACTCTCGAAACTTGAGCTGAGACAGCAATAGACACGTTTCTATGGCCAGGTCACTTGTGGTCCTAAGAGCTACTAGTTTGGAGGTATTAATCTTCAGCCTCCTTTCAGTAATATCAAGACACTGCAGCCAAAAGTACTGACAGACACAACCACACAAGGAATATGAGAAAAATTTACGTTTGCTACTCCATTTCCATGCGCAGCCACATCAAAGCGGTCTCCATGTCAGAGCAGATGAAGAGCTCACGATTCTTTGGAATTTTAAATACCCCCCAGGGCTTTCGCCTTATCCACTTGTGAGACCTCCATTGTGTTCAGCCGAGCAATGCAGTTCTTGATTGAGCATTCATCCACATTCCCCGAATCAGGTTTCGCATCCTCAATCTGCTTGGTCTTCATTCCAATGTACTTTTCCATCATTGCAGCTTCATCTCCATTTGTGCGGCGTTTCCTGGGTTCTTTATCGGTGCTTGTTGGTAGTGCCACAGCCATCGTTTGGCGAGTCTCGTCATGCCCAACATTGTTTGGTTGCAGATTTTGCCTCTTGCATCCCCCATGTGTATCATCCTGAGCACCCACCAAGGTCTCTCCAACATGTGAATGAGGATGTATGACCTCTACGGACATGATCTCGGGATCAATCTCCACTTGTGGACCTACTGGTTGCTCGGACCGCTGTGTGGAAGTGAAGTTATAGGTCCCCTCAGCCAGTTGTCCATCATATAACTCTCCCAAGGCCTCGAAATGCGGAAAACCCTTTGTACGGAACTTCCCTATCTTAGGAAATGACTGCAGGACCAAACAAAAAACAGAGGCATATGAGTGATGCATACGATAACAAGGACATGACAAAAAGTGTGTAAGGAGCAATGGAACTATCTTACAATGATAAGGTTGTCCCATAGCGCTTCTTCGGCTTCAATCCTCCATCGCTTCTCATTCCAAGATACTCCACTTTGTTACCTCGCCTCCTTTAGCATCTTGTACTCTCTTTTTAGTTCTTTCTCCTTCTCTTGGATTTGCAACTTAGTGTACGACAGATACAGATGGTTTTCATGGAATTTCTTGACGATTTTGTTCCAAGTGTCGGAGGACCATCCATTTTAACCCCTAAATTCATTAGTATTGTGATCAATGAGCAACTCAACAAGAGTCTTTTCAAGCTCAGCACTCCAAGAGGCTCTACCACCTATTTGAGAAGATTTTTCAAGTTAGCTAAAACAATCATGTACAAGGAAACATGTATAATAATCTGTTTGTGTTTGACAAATGAAGGCAATAACCTTTAGACGAAGCTCCACGTTTTTTCGTTAACATGCCTTCTGGTGAAAGCTTCTTCTGGGAAACTTTCGATTGCATAGGATTAATCCTTGGAGATCGCCTTGCAGTCATCGCCGTGGCCCTTAAAGATTGATCATGAGATTGCCAAAAATTCACACTGGAAACAAAATAAGTTAATGTGTACTACTTTATTACATCACATAAGAAACAACAGATGTTCACATGTTACTACTTTATTACATCACATAAGAAGAAAGAGGTGTTCACATGTTACTTCTTAATTACATCACATTTGACTTGCATTTTCACTAACCAATGACGGTAATCTGCCCACATTTGTTGCCTTCATTGTTGACTTGATGATTTTGTGGAAGATCACCATCACGAAGGTCCATATAGTTTTCTGGAGGTATGTTGTGTGTTTGGTTATCTAACCAACCCTCATCTCCTTTATGCAAACGAATTATGTTATGCAATATTGTTTTAAAGATTGAGATATGACCTCCTGAACTGTGATAACTTTCGAAGGAAAACTCAGATTGAGATGAAACCAATTTTGTTTTAAAGATCACTCTAAGAGCTACCCAACCTCGACTAGATATCATGGAATGAGAAATATAGAAAATACCATGCATGGAGAGGTGTGGAACCTTTCTCAAATATGAACCGGTATCATTTTCCATATCACATCCATATCACAACCATATCACAGCGCGTCATGTTGTAATAACTGTTAGACATACAATGTTTACTCTAGGGCGTGCATTATTTCTAAGATACAAGAAAGAATTATGTTCTTTTAGATTGTAGGAAAGAGTTTGATAACAAGACCATTGTACATGACATGCACGTTCGCTGAGATATGACCTCCTGAACTGTGATAAATTTTGAAGGAAAACTGCGATTGAGATGAAAGCAATTTCGTTTTTTAGATTACTCTGAGAGCTACCCAACCTCGACTGGATATCTTCAAATGAGGAATATAGAAATCACCATGAATGGAGAGGTGTGGAACCTTTTTCAAACATGAACCGGTATCATTGTCTATATCATATCCATATCACAAACATATCACAACCATATCACAGCCATATCACAGTGCGACATGTTGTAATAACTGTTAGACATACAATGTTTACTCTAGGACGAGCATTATTTCTAAGACAAAAAGAAAGAATTGTGTTCTTTGAAATTGTAGGAATGATTTTTCTAACAAGACCATTGTATATGACATGCACGTTCGCCGATATATGACCTCCTGAACTGTGATAACTTTCGAAGGAAAACTCCGATTGATATAAAACCAATTTTGTTTTAAAAATCACTCCGAGAGCTACCCAACCTAGACTGGATATCTTGGAATAAGGAATATAGAAAATACCATGCATGGAGAGGTGTGGAACCTTTATCAAACATGAACCGGTATTATTTTCCATATCACATCCATATCACAACCATATCACAGCGCGTCATGTTGTAATAATTGTTAGACATACAATGTTTACTCTAGGACATGCATTATTTATAAGAAACAAGAAAGAATTGTGTTCCTTGAGATTGTAGGAAAGAGTTTTCTAGCAAGACCATTGTACATGACTTGCACGTTCACCGAGATATGACCTCCTGAACTGTGATAACTCTCGAAGGAAAACTCCGATTGAGATAAAACCAATTTTGTTTTAAAGATCACTCTGAGAGCTACCCAACCTCGACTTGATATCTTGGAATGAGGAATATAGAAAATACCATGCATGGAGAGCCGTGGAACCTTTCTTAAACATGAACCGATATCATTTTTCCATATCACATCCATATCACGACCATATCACGGCGCGTCATGTTGTAATAATTGTTAGACATACAATGTTTACTCTAGGACGGACATTATTTCTAAGACACAAGAAAGAATTGTGTTCTTTGAGATTGTAGGAAAGAGTTTTCTAACAAGACCATGACTTGCACGTTCGCCGAGATATGACCTCCTGAACTGTGATAACTTTCGAAGGAAAACTCATATTGAGATGAAACCAATTTTGTTTTAAAGATCACTCTGAGAGCTACCTAACCTTGATTGGATATATTGTAATGAGGAATATAGAAAATACCATGCATGGACAGGTGTGGAACCTTTCTAAACCATGAACCGGTATCATTTTCCATATCACATCAATATCACAACCATATCACAACCATAGCCCCGCTGGAGAAAAATACGGAACTGCCGTTCTGGCTCCTCTACGCGAGCTGGAGTGGGATAGAAAAGTGGAACCATTTGATTGGTTGGGTTCTTTTAGGCCCAAGGAACACCCAAGACAGTGGTAGAGCCAACCTCTTGTCAAAATTTCCCCCGTTCCGCCAGATCCGGGAGTTTCGGGCTCTAAAAAGTTCTGGAACCCGCTAGAGAGAATCCGACACCGATGAAACCCTAACACATAGAGTGAGGGAATATTGGGCAAAAAAGAGCCATCCCACACTATAAAATATATGGTATGGAATTCCATGGGGCTTTGTTGCATTCAGACGCTCCGGAGGCCCTCTCCGAAGAAACCCTAGCTCCGCTGGGGAAAAATACGGAACTGCCATTCTGGCCCCTCTACGTGAGTCGTAAGGGGGTAGCAAAGTGAAACTAATTACTTGGTTGTATTAGCTTAGGCCCAAGGAACACCCAAGACAGTGGTAGTCTCACCTCTTGCTATGATCCCCCCCCTTCCGCCAGATTCATGAGTTTCGGACTTTAAGTAATCCTGAAACCCGCCAGAGAGAATCCGACGTCGGTGAAGTCCTAACAGAAAGAGTGAGAGAATCTTGGGCATACAAGAACTATACCACAATTGGGCACATGTGATATGGAACCAACTATCATTTGGTGACATTTCAACGCTCCGGAGACTCTCTACGGAGAAACCCTAAACGAGAGGGAGAAAAGTTCGACGCACAAAAAGCGGGTAGCAAAGTCCAACTAATTGCATGCTTGTGTTAGGATAAACAAGGGGATATATTATAAATTGATAAATAAAAATATATTTTCTAATTATAAATTCAACAAGCAATTTTGGCAAGAAAATAAAAAAGTTATTTGCCGTGTGCATGCAGATGGAAAAGTAATGACAGTGGGCCGGGCAGGGAAGATATCTTTGCCGCATGCACACGGGAAAGAGCTGATGTGACATCTCCGTTGTGCCGCAGGATGGAACGGACACATGGTAGTAATCTTTGCCATGTGTACTGGTTACCGTGTGTTTTCTTTGTTCTCTGCCATGTGTTTGGCTTTACTATATGTAGTATTGTGTACTAAACCGTGTTTTGCCCGTAAAAATTGTGTTTGCCGTGTGCCCGATATAGAGCACGCGGCAAAGAGCCGAGCACACGGGAACGAGCTCTTCTCGTGTAGTGACCACTACATATCGAGACATCAAAACATTCCTGCAGACAACATGCGACTCCTTTGTCTTGTAATGCAACCATGTGCTGTATACAAAATTGAACTTGTCATGATAAAAAAACTTGCACTGTCGGTAAGAGCAATGGTCTGGCCACCAACTTTGGTAACCTTAATAAACGCTTCAACAGTAGGCCGCCCTACAGTTCGCTTGATAGTAGTCCAGCCCTTGTTTGGACTAAACTCAAGCATGTTGTCGTCTCTTATGCCCGGGACGGCATGTATTTTTGTGCCGCTCTGAAAAAAGTGCAGATCCCCACTATCTGCCACATAACACGATTAGAGAGGCTTGTCATGGTCATCCATGGCGCCCGTCTGGAAGACGACTGATTGTGAGCCAGCTTGGCAAATGAAAAAGAGATCTTTCTTGATAGTTGTAGCATGACTTAAACAAGGAACTGCGTGCTGCCTTCAAGACCGGTCAATCGGATGGCTGCAAGTTAGTTGTAGCATGTCTTAAAGAAGGAGTTGTAATAGTAACGTAATCTTTAGTGCACTGCCAGGCCACATGACCGTCGCCGCCGCATACATAGCACCTGATTGGTAATAACAGCATTTCCATCCGGGACCTGCGTGCACAAAGAGAAACTTACTTAGATGTGAGATAGGTTAAACAATAAGCTAGTAAATTCAGATCAAGCAAGACCTGCAACAAACAAGCATCTTGGATGGTTCATTGACATGATGGGAGCTGTCCTCTTGTTCTTCTTCATGTTGCAGAAGCGCCTCAGAGCCCTCGTCCTCATACTCCCTAATTTATATTGATTGATTAGTTGAGAGAGGATAAAAAAAACTGCAGCTAGCAAATCGAAGTGACGGCGAAATCATGCATGATAAAAACTAGCTAGAAATTACTTATGCTGTGTTTGGATGTCGGAAAAACTGTTTGGAATTGAATCGGTCTGGGAATTCCAAATCCAAGATGAAAATGAAATGAGCTTGAATTCCAATTCTGTTGTTTGGTTATGCATGGTATTTAAGGTTGGAATCAGAGAGTAGCACCCAATTCCAATTCCTGTTTGGCTGTGCAAACCACGGAATTCGATACTTTTTTTTAGTTTGGACAATATACTCCATTTTTTTTATAAAGAATCCAATCCGCAAGTGTAAACCATCCTAAGTAGGGGACCTGTAAAGTTAGGATCTTACGAGAACCAGAACAACCCAAGGAGGCACTAAAATAATAACGTGTTCGCAAGCTCTGAAGCTCCAGTACTAAAAACATGAACTGCGCTTCGATCTCCGACGTAGCCGAAGGACGACCACCCTTTTTCCGCTGCCCCGCCGGCGGAATGGATTGGAAGTGGCATACATACGCTGGCCCAAGCCATAACCTCTGCGGAAGCTAAGCACGCTGCTGATTCAGCCGAGGGAAGAGGACTTTTTTGGACTGCATCTGAGAAGATACATGAACGGCAGAGTAGGGAGTGCCTGGTTCCCATACCAAAATCGAGGGAACGGAAGAGCTAAGAACAACACAGAATCGAGCTCCACGCGGGAGGGCATTGTGCCACTCTCGTTGTCGTTCCTTGCCACCATCGTTCCCACCGCATCTAGCATCTACGGTTTGAGTTCCACATGAGAGCGGGTGACCCCATGGCGGCGAATCAGAGAGAGAAGAGGCAGGGGACAGACAGGAACACTACAAGAGAACTGTCCCGTAGAGGCACTATTTTGGTTCTCTAGAGACACTTATATTGCCTTTATGTGCTTGTAGAGGCATTTTCCACATTGTCTCAAAAGTGTCACTACGGGCAGTGTGTCTTAGGCTATAGAGTCATTTTGGAAAATGCCTATATATGACATAACGTCACTTTGTAAAGACATTGTGTCGTGTATCTACACACATAGAGGCACTTCCAGGATACACTTGGAATGTGTTTGTATAGATATCGAGGCACTTTCATGTGCAATTTTTGCTTGTCTCTAACATCAACAGAGGCATTTTTTGATTGTCTCTAACATTAACGGTGTGGCGATGTACCTGTAAAAACAACATGCCACGTATATGCTAGAGTATAGGAAAAGTCATAACGTTGGGCATCTCATTCATTAAACATGGAGTGGTATTGATACATGTTACTAGTCAACTACATAGTTCATAAGATTGTGTTACATAAGTCACAGGTTTGACAGTGGTATGAATATATACTGCTACTTAGTTACATAGTTGAACACATGCTAAGACGGGTGTGTCGGTGTTCTCCGTTCTTCAAGCTGTTAATGGCTCACATTGCCTTGCTTCTGTTTGTTCTAAGTTTTGACTACATCACCCGGATATTCTTGTAGTTACTCTACGGTCAAACTGAACTGGACTGATGATCTCCGCCTCACCTGGTCGCTTGCCCTGCCAACATGGCACATGATCCACTTGCATTAGTCCCTACATGGACACATTCTGGTGAGGACACCAATTCTGTCAACCCGGTGTCAAGGGAATATACTATGTTGTTAATGAAGGTGATGGGGGCATCTATTGTCGGAGCAGGAACGCCGATGTGATGTAGTACCAGATCACCATTTCCATTAGATGCCATACAGAAAAATTCAACCTGGACGAACGCCATTCATATCTTCAGTCAACCATGACAACGCTGGAACGATATAGCATAACATATTGTTCACACACACACCGTTGCTTGGCAAGTAGATAAAGAAAACTGAGATAACAGAAGTTCAGTAAGAAAAATAAGTGTATGTCAATGATAGGGTTACTTGCACCCAAGATGCATAATGAAAGAACCATGCAAAAAGGAAAATCTAAGTGTATACATGGATAGTTTGTCAAGTAGCTGAATCCAAAATGATCATAAAACTGATAGGCAGAACACATTCCCTGTCAGTAAGTACTACAAAAAGAAATACGTAAGCATTGTAGAGCTTACACATATAATTGATATTACAACTAAGTGTATAATCATACCCTGGAACCATGGCTTGGATAATTATAGTTGAGCATTGATATAGGTGATCATGAACCTTCATGCCATGTCGATTTTGTACCTGGACAAAATATTACTTTCCTAAATTTCTGACAGAGCAACGAACATTTTGAATAATACGTAGCAAGGATTGTAAGGACTATTAAAAAAATGTAGTATAAGAAACAACCCTGAAATATCCTACAAACTGTGTCCAATTATGAACTTCAAGATTTTATTTTTGATGTAAAAAAAGGTCTAGAAACAACTTTTTTCTTTCAAAATACATGCTTTTCCAGATTGCAGTATGGCATTACCAGAAGAAACATTACCAGATCGCACATTGACAAATTACCTTACAACTTGTCTTTATGCATACTTGCAGCAACACATGCAAAAGTAGAAAAAAACTTAATCAGAAGGCCAGCAACTCGTGCTTCCTGAGCTAATCATGTTTTGCTTTTGAAAGAAAAATGGACTGCTTACGTGCTAGCGACTTGTCATGGCTCAGGTTTCCCTCGAGATTGACCAGCTTGACGGCGACGGGCTGGGAGCGTAGCCGGGCTTGACCTTCTGGTCGACATACCCTTGTAGATGGAGAAGTCCGTGCTGATGGCGCGCAGCTCAGCATGGTGAAGACGTGTAGGTTGGAGCCGAGAATAATTTGAAGGATCACAAGTATAAATGAAAAATATCATTGTTTTGGCCAATGAACAATGAAATACCGAAGATAGAGAGGCGGCTATAATTAAGTAAAAAAAACAACATATTCATGGGAACAACTTACCCGTAGAATTCAGACTTTTCATATTTTCTTCTTCTTGTAATTTTCTATCCAAGCGGGTAGGAAAATATTATTTCTCATTCCCAATAAGCAAGCTGAACTTAGAAGGAAAGAATCTTACTTGCTAGACTAGCATGGCTGTAATAAGCATGTCAGAAGAAACAATTGTTTTGCTTGACTATCACATAAACAAGAGAACCAACTGTAATCTTAGTAACCTGGCAAGTTGACATGCTGCAATATTAAGCATCAGAATCTATTAACTAAAGAACACATGACTGGAGGGTTGCATTATCTGCTAAACTAAGTACGAACTTGTGTCAATCCGTATGAATAGGTAAGGTGAGCAACTCACATTCTTAAGCATCAACAATTAAACATTTACATACATTATATAATGTAACAACACCAGCTGGAGCTGTCGAGTAGGCACAAAGCACTGTATCTGGCCTCATAGGAAGGGACGGGGACATCAAACCTACCAGTCTTGGTGGCCGCCAAGGCAGTGACGCCGGCGCAGGCCCCAATCCTGATGAGGAGACGCCCCTGCATCAGATTCCGATCGATGGAGAGCGTGGATCAACGGTAACGAGTTCTCTGGCGCGGGTCCAAAGGAGGACGACGATGGAGTGGCAGCCGTGCGAGCAGGGGATGCCGAAGGTCGACCGGTAGCGAGGCAGGAGGTGGCCGTCGATCGAGCCTGGTGGATGGAGGCGTGGCGCTGGGAGGCGGCCTCAGACGCGAGGTGAGGAGGTCGGAGAAGCTGCTCGAGTGCGGGTGGAGAGCGGCGACAGAAAGGTGGAGGAGCTCAGCGAGCGGAGAGCACCCGGCGGCGGCAGCCATGGGGAAAAGCATGAGGAGGGGAGAGGGATGCGGAGGGACAGAGGAGAGAGGAAACGAGCTGAGAGGGGAGGGATCGCGTACAGGAGATGCAGCGGCGTTCGGGAGGTTGGGGAGAGAATGATGGGGACATGGGGTGTGGAGGTGTGGGGGTCGTGCCGCGTGTGTGGCCGCGTGGGGATAAAGTTTGGGCAGATGGGGGTCTAGCTGGGCCGTTGGCTGTAAGTGGGCTTCTATATGTCACTGCCTCTGTGTTTTTTCTTTTGTTTTTTTCATTTTCCATATTATTTAAGTAAGTTTCTACTTTTTAACTTCCTTCGCAAACTTGCACCTGATATATTTTGAAGCTTCCAATTTGTCTTCACTTTTAATTCATTTTCTACTTTTTTCTGTCACAACAAAAGAGACACGGTTTCTATAGAGAATGACTCTACCATTGAGGCACTCTCAAAGATGTCTCTCTTAATGCCTTTACAGAGGTTCCAAGAGACATTATAATGAATGTCTTTAACGAAGTGTCTCTATTGTTAGGACATTCTCAAGAATGTCTCTTACAATGCCTTTACAGACAGAATAAGAGACATTGCGGAGGATGTCTCTAGGTAGATGTCTCTACTGCTAAGGCATTCACTAGAGTGTCTCTCTTAATGCCTCTACAACAAAATTGATTGGGATTTAAGAGACACAGTAGGGAGTGCCTCTATGAAAATGTCTCTACGGGCCAGTTTTCTTGTAGTGGAAGAAGAGGAGTGAGGGCCAGATGGGAGAGGGAGCAGAGGGAGGGCGACTCACCGATGGCGCCGGCGACGCTTCGTGAGAGGCGACTCGCCCTTGCTGCCGAGGAACCTTTCCTCTGTCGCGGTCACGAATAGGTACGCGGGGCGGGGGATCGATTTTTCTGAGCGATTCCTAGCTCTTTCGCTCGGAAAAGTTTCGTGAGGGGAAGAGGCACGCGGGTGGCTTTTGTGGAATTGGACCAAATTTTCCAAGCCCAATTCGTGTACCACCCCAAACAGCAGAATTGGCCCAGGCAATTCCAAATTTCCAATTCCAAGCTATTTTTCCTACGTCCAAACGGGGGGTTACTGTAGATTGATGATTTTTTTCTTGACATGGTAAATTGCTTAGTTGAGAGACAATAGAAACTCTGTAACTAGCAATGGAGGTGACCACCAAAACCCATGCATGGTGAAAAAAGAACTTAACAAAAGCTAGCTAGTATGCTTACTGCAGATTGATTGGTTTAGAGACAATAAAAAATCTGTAGCTAGCAAACAAGGTAGCCAACAAAACAAAGCTAGTATGCTTACTGTAGATTGATTAGTTGAGAGATAATAAAAATATATGGAACTACCAATTGTGGTGACCAACATGAAATGCACCTATGATAAAAAAAAACAAAAAAAAAACCAGCTAGTATGCTTATTGTTGATAGCATAAAATAAGCCTGCAACTAACAATTACAAATCGAGGTTGTCACCGTAGATGCAGGATCAAATTAATTCATCAAAATATGTAGCCAGTATGCTTACTGTAGAAAGCAGAACTCCTGGTGTTGTCTAGAGGGCGCGATGAGTACCCGGCGGTAAGTGGAGTGCAGCACGTCGATTCCTCCCTGAGCCAGGTCACGGAGGTGGAAGGTGGTGACAATGGCGTGCAGGTGGTCGCACGGGCATCGCTCACGGACCGCAAGACTGATCCAGACAGAGCACAGGAGGGTGTCGGTGAGGTGGAAGGTGGTGACAATGGCGTGCAGGTGGTCGCACGGGCATCGCTCACGAACTCTTCTTGAACTTAGCCTTATTCTGCACAATCAACACTTGACTGACGCCTTTCTTGAGATCAGCCTCTGCCATTTTGAGCATCCCATGTAATTCAGTGATCTTCTTATCCATACCATGCATATGGTAGTTCGAAATGAACGGACCATACGCACTAGGAAGAGAGTTCAGAATTATACCAGTAGTGAACTCTTCGTTAAATGGGAAGCCCAGCCGATCCAGAGACTGTATGTAACCAGTCATCTTGATTACATGCGGACTCTGTGGATCGCGGTCTTTGAGCATACAACCCAGCAAAGCTTGAGAGACTTGATACCTCTCGTTTTTCCGTGAGCCTGGAACATACTTTTGAGGCTTTCGATCATATCGTAGGCCTCAACATTCTTGAACTTCTGCTGCAAGTCCGGTTCCATGTGTGCAAGCATAAGACAACTAACTTCCGTAGACTTATCTTTAGTCTTACGTTAGGCATTCATGATAGCGACAGTCGCATCGTCATCTGGCTCATCAGGAAGTGGAGTTTCTAGAACACGTTCTTTCTTGTCATGGTTGAGGACAATCCTCAGATTACGATTCTAGTTGGTGAAATTAGTTCCATTAAGCTTATCTTTCTCTATGATTGACCTCAACGCAAAAGCGGACAACTGAGGAAGGTTGCTAGGTGCCATGGATCTACAACAGAAAACGTGCAAAACACTTAAGACATGTATTCATAAAAGAGCAGACATATTAAACGCTTTAATACTTATCCTCCCACTAGAACCAACATCCCTCCAATGGTTGCTTAGTGATTCAAGATCCTAAATAAGCAAGCCGACTAGTGAGCTTTAGCATCACCTCTAGCCGTCAAGTGATATAGGTAGGCAACACCTTGCCAATCGTATCCAATACGACTCCTGTTAGTTGGGTGACATCACATGCCCCGGCTCCCAACCTACCTCGCCCCGAGCCCCACAACCGTTGTGATGGACTCGTCAAGATTACCAAGTGCTTTCGCTGTAAGAGTCCGACTCAAACCCACCTAATCGGAAATAATTGGTAGCACCTCAATTTTATGAGTCCACTACCAAGAATGTCCGACTTGTGATGGTGCAGCACTGGCGGGGCAACCGACTAGACCTTCTTTGAGGGATTAAAATCTACTAACTATCTAAATAGAGGTAAATAAAGACATAACAATAACACAAATAAAGCAATTATAATGTGAAATGGTACGGCTCTCTTCATGGTGATCTCCATCTCCACAAATCTTGTAAGTCGACTCGTGCCAACTCTTGTCACGTGCCATCTTACTCCATGTAGCCGACTTGTACATCGACTTGCATGTCTTCCGGATTCTCCAACAAGCTACACTAGCTAGTAAATGAAAATTACATAGAGAATTCGACACGGAGGCCGTTATACAATAAAATGACAGCACCTAGGCTCCAGCCGGTTGACAAAAACATGATCCGTAGATCATATATGGATTACACACATCACATGCACATAAGCCATACCATTCACAACTTTCTGCAAAAACAAGTTATGCATAGACACAATATCTACCGGCGTTGTGAAACTCGTAACGACATCTAAGGCGCTACAACAGGGCAAAGCCGGCGGTCCCTCGCGGGCGGGGATCGAATGGGCAGCGCCCCTCGCGGGTGGGGGTAGCGTCCGACGATTTTGGAAAACGAAGATCTCATCTGCATTCCAAACATAGATTTCTTCATCGGATAAAATAATTTTACCCAAATCTGATCCATATTTCGATTCGATCAAACTCTTTGATCTTCGATCACCGCAACTGGATTTATGTGTCACAGTATACTCTGATGGCGGAAACCGACCGGTAGGGGTAAGTTGTTCCACGACCTTAGCAGTATGATCACGAAACCAGATCATCCATTAACCCTGAGTACGATTGATTCAATCAACCTTATACAAAACCGATCTATCTTATAGAACAACCCCCAAAACAGCAATTAGATCACATCTAACGCTAACTATATATCACATATGTGCGGATCCCGGGCCTAAAACCAGAAGCTACCGCTCTGATACCACTGTTGGAATGCGTAGAGACAAACAAAACTTTTTCCTACGCGGTACTTCCAAGATGTAGCCGAGGTAGAAGGCCACGAGGATTACCACTAGACGCGCAGGTGCGGATTATCGATGCAGCGCATCGATGCAGTGTAGTCCCACGATCCGATCCAGCCGATCCAATCCCGTGAACGTCGAAGTGCTGAACGTACAACACCTCTTCCGGTATCCACACGTACAAGGATTACATTGATTGAGACATGCAAATGCCGACTTACTCGTTGCATCTCAATATGGTCCAGTCCGACTTGCTAAACTATGTAGCCAAGTCTGGGGAATGGCATCGCCATGCCCATGACAAGTGGAACCGAGTCATCAACCAACACTCACATTAGTCTAGGGTGTGTGTCCAGCACAACCTTAATGACCAAGGACAATTTAGTATGAACAACATGAATACATAGTTCCACAATTGAATCACATATTCAATGACATATATCAGATGTTCAAAACAAGGACGACTTAATAACTTTGTGAATACATTGGGAATACATCATACATGATTGCCTCTAGGGCATATTCCCAACAATAGCAATATCATCATTTAACTTAATTCTTTTGGCATTCACATTATGAATATGTGTATCAATACTATCAAGATTCAAAACAAATCAACCATTCTTCTCAGGTGCATGACCATAAAAGATATTATTCATATAAATAGAACAACCATTGTTCTCAGACTTAAAGGAATAACCATTCCGCATTAAGCAAGATCCAGAAACGATATTCATGCTTAATGCAGACACCAAATAACAATTATTGAGGTTTATAACAAATCCCGATGGTAGACGTAGAGGTAGCGTCCCAACGGCGATCACATCAACTCTTAATGCATTGCCGACGTGCATCGTCACCTCATCCTTTGCTAGCGGTCGCTTGTTTTGCAGCTCCTGTTTCGAGTTACATATGTGAGCAACCGAACTAGTATCAAATACCCAGGTGCTACTGCGAGTACTAGTAAGGTACACATCAATAACCATTATATAATATATACCTTTGTTCACTTTGCCGACCTTCTTTTCTGCCAGATATTTGGGGCAATTGCGCTTCTAGTGGCCAGTACCCTTGCAATAAAAGCACTCAGTCTCAGGATTAGGGACATACATGGTTTTCTTTTCAGAAGCGGCAACAGATTTTCCACCCTTCTTGAAGTTTACCCTTGGCTTGCCTTTCTTGAAACTAGTGGTCTTATTGATCATCAACACTTGATGTTCTTTCTTGATCTCCACTTCAGCAGTTTTAAGTATCGAGAGAAGGTCAGGAAGAGACTTCTTCACGCTTTGTATATTATAGTTCATCACGAAGTTCTTATAACTAGGTGGCAGAGATTGGAGAACACGATGTATCCCTAGATCAATGTGAATCGATATTCCCAAGGCTATGAGCTTATCAGCGTACGCAGACACATCTTGAATACGTGCTCACTAACGGAGCTGTCCATTTCCATCATGCAGCTAAAGAACTTTTCGGAAGCGTCATAACTCTCAACTGCGGCATGGGTATCGAAAATGATTTTCAATTCTCCCATTGTGGCATAAGAAGTCATGTTCTCAAAATGTTTTCGCAGCTATGGCTCTAATCCATAGAGGATGCCGCAATGAACTATACTGTGGTCTTCTTATTGAGTCAGATAAACATTTTTATCTTCATCAGAAGCATCATCAGCGGGCTGGTCACCTAGCGGTGCATCAAGCACATAGAGCTTCTTACAAGCGGTGAGGAGAATCCTCAGGTTAAGTGTCCAGTTGGTAAAGTTGCTTCCATTGTTCGCTAGTTTTTCTCTCTCCGTGAAGTGAAATTAAAGGTGGGAGGTGCCATGATCTACAACATATTTGCAAAGACTATTTAGGCTATGTTTATGGTAAATTAAGTTCAAGTTAATTATAAATTATCCCATTAACTCCCATTCAAAAAAAATGTCCCTCTTAGTCGTCTTTAGTGATTACACGAACCAAATTCACTACATCGAAACCGATCATTACGTGAGACGATGTAGTTGGAAAGGCGAACATCAACATGTTCATCATATTACCATATGACTCATGCTTTACCTTTCGGTTACGTGTTCCGAGGCCATGTATGTACATGCTAGGCTCGCAAAGTAGAACCGTAGTATTGCGTGTGTTTCAAGGCCATGTCTGTACATGCTAGGCTTGAAAACACCCGTTGTATGCGAACGTTGAGTTTATCACACCCGATCATCACGTGGTGTCTCGAAACGACGAACTTTCTTAATGGTGCATACTTAAGGAAAAACACATTATTATCTTGATATAAAGTGAGAGGGAGCATCTTATAATGCTATCGCCGCGATCTAAGCAAAATAAAATGCATAAAAGGATAAACATCACATGCATCGATAACGTGATATGATATGGTCCTTCTTGCACTTGATCTCCATCTTGTGCATCATGGTATGATCTCCATTATTCCACCGGCGTGGCCCCAAGGTTCGTGGCATCTCCATCTTTATTGTCCATTAGAACATATCACATGGATATGATCTCATACATAACGTTTGTAACATTGACCATATCACATCACATGCCTGCAAAAATAAGTTAGACGTCTATAATTTATTTTTGCATATTTTACGTGGCTTGGGCTTACGAGGATAGAACCGTCCATACCTACGTACAAGAGCCACAATGTTGATAAAACATAGTTTTAACAACCTTTTGTTGATTAGATCTTAACTATAGTAGGAGAAACATGACACCCTCTTAGTCACAAGTAAGACAATTCTCGCGTACATAGTACACGTAAACTTAGTCTAGGGCAGCTTCATCCTACTATGCCACTAAGATCATAAAATACTCAAAGAGGCAAAAACATGATCATCAACACCCACATACACCTATGTGTTCTACCCATACATATCATCTGCGCATAGATCCGACTCTGATACCACTGAAGGGTACGTTGCATAGAAAACAAAAAAATTCCTACGCGCGATAAACCCGAATGGCCAAGATCTAATCTAGGAGATGAAAGGTAACAGGGAGAAAGAGAGTCTTGAGATAACATACCCTCGAAGACTCAAAGTGATATAAGATAAAATCTCGTTGTTGGCGTAGTCGTACTCACGCCGATCTCGAGCGAGAATAAGTGCACCGCAATCCGGTGGTGCCTCCGTAATCGGTCACACGTTTTGCTCGATGAAGACTTCCGTTCCCTTGATCCAGCAGGTAGCGGAAGTAGAGGATCCCCCGGAACTCCAGCAACATGACGGCGTGATGGTGGTGAAGAATCCCACGGTTAGGGCTTCGCCAAGCCGGAGACCATGGAATGGAGCAGCGGGTGGAGGGAAAAGGAAGTGGGCAAGTGTGTGGAGAAGAGGGAGATCTCACCCTCCTTTTATAGGGGAGGGGGAGGCAGCCCAAGGGGGGGTGGGGCCAGCCATGGGTGCCCCCACCTCTTCCTCTCTTCATGTGAGTGGAAGCCCCACATCCACTCATGCTCCCTTAAATTTCCACTTAGAAAATCCAAAGTTTTTTCTTTAATAAATAAATAAAACATTTTTATTTCTTTATTTATATTTGTTAATTCCATTAACAAAAAATTTCATGCATCACCTCGAATAATTTGTTAATTCTATTAACAACCATTCGACGAAGAACCCCTTGAACTATTTCAATTTTCCCCGAAACAAATTCGGAGCTGCCCAAAATATTCTTTGGTATTCCGTATCCTCTCTAACGCTTCATCGAACCTTAAATGTGTAACCCTACGGTTCGCAAATAATATAGACATGATCGAGACTCCTCTCCGATCAATAATCAACAGCAGGATCTGGAGATCCGTGATGACTCTTATATATTCAACGATGACTCTCGTGATCGTGTGAACCTTTCAACGTCGTAACGATTTCCCTTTGTCTCACGATATTTTACTTGTCTAACATATGATCATCGGTATCCACCATACCTTGTTCGATCTCGTTATCCGACAAATACTCTTTTCTCGTTCCCGTGATATAACATCCTTGTAATCATATCACGTGCTTGCAAGCGGTGTCGATGTGATATGACTGAGAGGGCCCTGAGTGTATCTATCCGTCATATTGGATGGACAAATCCCATTCTTTCTCCATGAGGTTCAACTAAAATTTTACGAATACCTAACGCCACCTTTATAGTCACCCTGTTACGGTGTGACGTTTGATGTCATCAAAGTATTCTTTCGGTATTAGTGATTAACATGATCTCATGGTCTAAGGAACAATGTTACTCCGAATGTAAGACATAACATCAAAACTAAATGACTTGATCGTATTGTTATACTTAGTTAGGGTCTAAGTTCATCACGTCATTCTCCTAACGACATGACCCCATTATTAACAACATCCAATGTCTATCATCAGGAAACCTTGATCATCAGTTAATCAACGAGCTAGTTAAATGAGAGGCTTCACTAGGAATGTTGGTTTGTTTATTAATCACACATGTATCAACGTTTCCGGTAACACAATTCTAGCATGAGAAATAAACATCTATCATAAAAAAGAATAACATAATAAACACTTTATTATTGCCTCTCGGGCATATTCCCTTCAACGTCTCCACTCTGCATAGACTCATAAGAACTGAACCAATCTCTACTAATGCAAATATGAAACGAGCATGCAGAATCAAGGATCCACTCATCACGTCCAACAACACAACCAGCAAACACAACAAGAGCATGACCGGAATCAGAATCAGCACCGGCTGCAACAGAGGTCTTACCATCACCATCAGAGTTGTTTTTCGGTTTATACGTACTAGCTCTTTTCTCCTTATTCTGCATCTTCCAACAGTCATCAATGACATGATTGTTTTTCTTACAATACCTGCCGAATTTATCATTGCCCCTAGACTTCGAACGGCCTCAACCGTTCTGGCTCTCTTCAAGGTTGTTGTTGTTGTATATTTTCTGCTCGGGCCTGCGACGAACCTACAAAGCTTCGCCCCTGGAGAACGATGCATCAGACTGAACCACACCTTTCATCTTCTCTCTCGTTTGGAGAGCCTCATATACTTCCAAAAGTGTTAGTTCATCACGAGCCGATAACAAAGTATCACGCAAATTTGTAAAAGAATTTGGCAGCGAGCATAACAGCAGAAGAGCTAGATCCTCATCGTCATATTTTACCTCCATGGACACTAGGTCCGCAAGGATCTCCTTAAAGATTGATATGTGGTTCATTATGGAACCACCCTCCTGCAGCTTGTGTGTGAAGAGCTTCATCTTCACGTGCATCTTGCTGGTTAGATCCTTAGACATGCAGATCTCTTCCAACCTTTCTCAAAGTCCTTTTGCGAATTCCTCCTTCAACACCTCTTGCAAAATTTCATTATTTAGACGGAGTTGAAGCATAGACAAAGCCTTACGTACTTTACGCTTGTTAGCATATGTCCACTTCTTCGGATCCGCTTCCTTGAATCCATCTAGCGCATCATCAAGATCTCCAGAATTGGAGATTATTGCCCTCATCTTTACTTTCCACAACGAGAATCTCGTCTTATAGTCCAGCAACGGTAGATCAAACTTCAACGCAACCATCGCAAAACCCTAATCTGCAAACCAGGGATCTGATACCACTTGTTACAAACGATAGCACAAATAAGAGAAGAATAAAGCGATCTAGCACGACAGGGGATACGCGATTTTTAATGTGGAAAACCCTTCTAACAAGGAAGAGAAAAAATCATGGGCGCCAGCCATCAGAACTTCACTATTTTCGGGTGTTACAAACGCCGGAGATTTACAAATAGAGACTTGTCCCAAACGGTGGCTTACATGAGGTATATAAAGGGGTAAACCCTAAACAAGGTAGAATCTGTATCCAACTCGTCAACAATTCGGCCCTAAGCCTCAGGCGCCGGGCCTCGCTCCGCTCCGTCCGAACTTTCCTTTATCTTTATATGAATTTGGATCACCACAAAATAACAAGGATGCCTGACTCAATCATATGGAAGTGGGCCGTGAATGGCCTCTACTCCTTTAGTTTGGCCTATAAGGCGAAATTCTTCGGTTTCATTGCAGAGAAACATTTTATTTTGGAGGATTGGGCCCCACAAAGTGCAAAATTTTCACCTGGCTCGCCTTCGAAATCACCTTTTTGACCACGGATCGCTTGGACACAACCGGCTAGCCCCATAATCCTTTGTGCCAACTTGGGAAGAATCAACCAAAATCAACGTATCACATGCTCTTTGGTCTTCGGTTCTCCAAATGACATATGATTTTCCCCCCTCTAGATTGGTTACACCCATATGATTTTTCTAGGACGACACACCATCTTTTTTTGACAAGAACATCAGGCGTTCTGCTTTTGCATTATAAGGGGAATAGAAAGAACATACAAGACCACAAATACGTGCATATGGGCACACACACTCGCACCGAAACTAATGCCAAAACAAACTCAGGAAATAAACTCAAACCCTACTTACATTCTTGGCAAGAAGTAACAGGTCCACACCCCCTTTGATTAGGGCCACACCGTGACCGCATTGGCCACCTGTCCCTAGAAAATGCGTCTGCGGCTCTTCTTCCACACGTGCCAGAAGATGTAGATAGCGATCACGGCATCTTCCCTACAATGGGAAACTTTTTTGGCCCCTCTAGCCAAATTCCACCATTCCAAAACCGTGGTGGCATTGTTAATAAACTGCACCATCTAAGGTCTCGAACCAGCGAAAACCTAAATAACGCGTTCACAAAAAGGCACTGCAGGGCTAGATGATCGGTAGTTTCCAACTGCAGCTGACACAAAAAATAGAGGTCGTCGTGGGAAAATAATTATATGAGACCCGGTCTACAATTTCAGCTTCGTGGACCAACTCCAGCAATTGACACGTAGGCAGGAGAGAGAGAAAACATGAAATTTAAATGTATGTTTTTAATCTAAACTGCCATGCATGCCACGTGTTAATTGCTGGAGTTGGTCCACGGTGCTAAAATTGTAGACCAGGTCTCATATAATTATTTTCCGTCGTCATGGGGCCAGCCTCTTGCCCTTAATCTGTCTGGATCCAGTTCTTGTTTTGCAAGAGGAGGCAAAAGAAAGAAATGCACTTTCCATTCAGCTAGGGAACCCCAAACCGCCACAAGGTCAGGCAAGGATGCACGCCCGCGAAACTGAGCCACGTAGGAAGAACTCGCGGAATAATGGCCTCTGAAATCGGTTAGCTGCACGTGCTCGAGTAAACTCCACAACTCCACAAACTGATCCATCTGCTGAGGTGTGAAAACTTCCAACATCCTGCTTGACGATAACTACATGGCTAAAGTGTCTTACTTTGGAGCCTCCGTACTAGCCCCATCTCGCAAAGAGCAGTTTGTCACAATGGTTTAAGGTACTTGTGGATACCTTGATCCTGAATACATGCAAACATGCCAGCTAACAGAAAAACGCGATGTGTATAGCTTTGGATTTATCCTCCTAGAGATCCTCAGCGACCAGCTTCCACCGAAGGTCGATGGATCTGGGAAGCAAAAGGGCGTATCATTAATGTTCCTATCTACAACGAAGGAGAACAATCTGGATGTTATTTTGGTGAGCCATGTGAAAGGCCAAGAGAGCATGGAGTTCCTGAAGGGGCCGGCAGATCTTGCTAAGAATTTCCTAGATATGTGGGGCAACAACGGGCCAACGATGTAAGAGGTCTCCAATGATCTCAATAGACTGACAAAGCTTTCGATGCATCCGTGGGTACAAATCTACGTGGCAATGGATGCAGTGAGTCTTCTAGGTGGAGAATCTGCAAGTAGTTATGAAATTGAATTAAGTGGTTATTGATGCACCTAAAATGCATCTACTTTTCCTATCACTTTGCTTCATAATTTTGCTCCAGAGTCTTCCCATATTTGAATAAAACTGTTGAATCTAACAATGTTTTTGGCAAAGTCTCGTTTCTGGTTGTTTTTGCAAGAAATTAATTCGGAGAAAAATACCACGTCAATTTTTATGGAAAAGATGGACATGAGGAAGTGTCCGAGGAGGAAAAGACGGGGCCGCACGCGTCCAGGGCCCACCTATATTGGGTCTCGGGCACCGCCTCTCCTTCAGCTTTCGCATACCCCCTCATATATACGAAAAAGTGGCTGACCTAGAAGGAGAGAGCTATTCACGAAACAGAGCGCCGCCACGACCACGATCTTTGTTTTCGGAGACAGAGTGATCCATGATTTCCCCCCCGGAAGAGGGAACCGGAGGCCGTCTTCGGTGCCATATTCACCACCTTCACCTCCATCGACATGAGCTCCCTCACCATCACCATGTGTGAGTAGTCCAATGTAGACATACGAGGTGGATGGAGATTGGATGGGATTGATCATGGAATCATACCCGTTGTGCGAGATTTTAGGGGGTTATCTTGAGGATACTTTTGAATTGTGCTGATGCACTTACGCTATGTTTAATGTTTGCTACTACGGCCCGAGTGGCATGATTTCAGTACTGAACTTACTTTGCCTCGTGATATAGTTGAGTTTGGTATTTATCTGCAAAGTGTGTTGCCTTCTATTATGTTGATCCTGCGAACCCTAAAAGTGACCTATAGGAAAAATAAGGGGCAGATGTCTTAGTTTGATGATTCTATGTGTTTATGGAGTGTTAATGCGTTGTTCCGAGATATTCGAAAGGGTAGACCTTAACACATGTAGTTCTAAGTTGGCCCCGGTGAAATGGGAATGTAGGACAGTAGATGGTGTGCAAATTCTCTTGGTTAGTACGCACAACTATTTTCGGAACACATACCTACATATATCGAAGTTAGAGAAAACCCACATTGCTATTTGTATCTTATTTTATGATCAATCTTATTCATGCAACACCGCGCTGTCACCTCATGCCTACGTTTTGAATCTCCGAGTTACACTTTCAATTTTCCGTTGAAAACTGGGAAACCCTTGTTACTACTGTTGTTTTATTTTGGTTACTTGAATCATATTACTACTATCACCATTGCTGCTGCGAGTTTATCGATATACATGTGTGATTGAGATTGACGTATTAATTTCCAAAGTCTTATCGGTATTCTTGTGTTCCCTTTGAGTCAAACTATAAATTTGGGTAATACTTCCCAACGAAGATTTCAGCGATCCCTATACTTGTGAGTATCAAGACATGATACGGCACCTCCCATGTGTGCTACGTATATTCATTTTCCTACTACTGATGTTACCAAGCGACGGTTATTGTTCCTTTTTTTACCGTGCAAGGAGAAGATCAAAGGAGACGTGACTATATTTGAAACAGTTTGGTGGAGCATGCTGTGTTTGAAGGAGTCTGGCTGGGGTCCACCTATAGGCGTGGCTATATGGCGCACCTACAAAAGAGTCATTTTAATTTTAGTGTGTCGTTTTATTTTCTGTTTAGGAAAAATGGGTCTATATAGAGTTATTTTATTTTTCTAGTTGGTTTTCTTGTAAGTCAAGTTGATTTGGCTAATATATAAAGCCAGGTGCGGCCATGTAATAGGGGGAGTTGAAATTATTTGAGATTGAGAATACAGAAAAGGTTCCATGTCGGGGGACACCCACATCATTTGTTTTGCTTGCTGATTCGTGAGGATCTGTTGTGCGTGTCGTGGAGTAGATCAAATCTGCTCACCGACCGAAGTTATCTTTTGTCGTTCTTTGATCGCCGTGAAAGATTGGGCCAAAACCCTCTCGGATCACGTTGATCCGTATCATTTTGGTATCAGATTCGTCGGGTTTCTCACGGCGTATCAGAATCATCAGCTGTTGGTTGTTTGCTGCCGGAGGCAATTTGTCGAGACACTGGTTTTGTTTTCATCTGCTGATTTGAGTCGGTGGAGTTTTGCTTACGGATCTGTTCGTGTGGTTTCCGCTGAGAACTTTTGCTGGAGAGACGATTTTTGCCTGGAGGTTTGAGGACTTTTCTATCTACTGCCGATCAGATCTGCTATATCGGTTCTACTACAGAAGGAACCCTACTGCTGCACATTAATTTGGGTCAGTTTCACTGACCGGGGAGACAGACTAGAATATTTCCATCGTGATTTTTCTTTTCCACGGCCTCGTTTCTATCCGGCGTGTAGTGTTGAGTCACTTCTTGCTTGAATAGTACGTAGTCACGTATTTGAAGCTAACTCAGTTTGGATCAAGTGGCCGTGTCTTCCACGTCTTGTAGTACTACTACTTGGACTCCTTTTGGCTGGAAGGATTTACTTGACATCGTTTGGCAACATATTGGAGCCATCTATACACAGGTGGTCATCACGAAGAAGTTCTGCTGCTCACGTCTGGAAAGTGTTGATTTGGTTGCTATTCACATGATAGGTTTTTTTGGCCTGCTCACGATACATATCCTGCTCCTTTTTATTCAGCTTGTACGTGACGTCTGCCGAGCACAGGTTGCGTCCAATTTTCTACCGGATGTCTTACTGCAGTTTGTGTTTCTCTTTACTGGGCATATTTTTTACCGCTTGCGGGCCCTATGGAGAAGAAAAACTTGCTATCATATGGTTACCAGCGAGAGGAAGATGGAATAGCTGCAAATTTGTTCCACTCTCGTGTGAAAGTACAAGATTTGGCAGGTGCATTGACAATTGATCATCGGAGCTTCACACTACGGGAATCAGGCGCTACGCCGACGGCCGGCGGCCCTCGGGGTAGGCCCTATCCCCCTCGGCGTAGGGGTACGCCGACGGCCCCCCTCGGCGTAGCCCCGTCGGCGTACACGTCCGTCGGCGTACGTGTCTTGCCCGTCGGCGTAGAGGATCCCGTCGGCGTATACGTGTCGTGGGACCCACCAGCTGTCAGAACGGAGTCCGTTCAACGGAGTACATACGCCGACGGCCAAACTAGACCCCCCTCGGCGTATTGGAGGCCACGTGGAGGTCCCTGCGGGCCTGGCCCAAGGGCTACGCCGACGGCATCCCCTCGGCGTAGGGGTGCATACGCCGACGGCCCCCCCTCGGCGTAGGTGTACAATATTTCAATTTTTTTATTTTTTTGTTTTGAATTTTTTTTTTTGGATTTTTTCTGAGTTTTTTTTATTTCACTTATTTAACCACTTAATCACACTATAGTCACATTTATATTTATCTTTAACTATTTTTATTTTTAATCTAAATACTCGTTTCTACTAACACTTCCCGATCGGTCACCCATCCTGAGATTGCTCCAGCCCCAGCACGCTTAACTTCGTAGTTCCTTCCTTGTGAGATACCTAGATAACAACGGATGTGTTGTTGTCAATATTATCCAATCTATCCTGTTAACCTTAACACTTGGACCATCAATGTCACACTATTTTATTTTGTGAATTCAAACAATTATTTAAGTAAAAAATAATAACTAATAATAAATTTGAATTCAAATAATCTTTAATTTAAATAATAATTAACATTTTTGTCTTTTCTATTTAATATTGAAAAATTCATATCTATAAATCCGTAAATCGAAATTTGACAAATAATATGTCTATATCGATTAGAAAAATGAGAGAAATTCAAATATGACGTCCATATAATATTTTCCATCATATATAATATTTTTTTTGACGTCATTATATAGGTACTAGTATACACCAAAAATAATAAACTTGGAATACGACAGTTGTGTTGAAAATGTGTTCACAAAAATTAGCTATCTCCTACGAACATTCCCGGGTTTCGGGCCAAATGACGAGTGTTATGGTCATATCCATGGCATAGTTTTTTCAAATGTTCCCATATTACACACAAACATGTATCTTGGAAGCACGAACAATATTGACGGAGGAAGTTTTCCTTTTCATCGAAGAAAAAAACTATTTTCCATGTCCGGAGTGTAAAAAATAGGTTTTTTTGTGAAGGACCTACCGCAAATATGTTGCAAAACTTGAGAGCTATAATTTTTGAAAATTCTAGACCATGTTATATGCACAAATAACAAATTTGTTTCATATGAAAAGGTTTCCATCCACCTCTTTTGAAGAACAGAAGTTTCTGCCGATTCCGCTGGAAACTGGTCAAATTTGAACTATAGGTACCTCATAGTTTGCTCATGATTTTTGGCAAAAATCATTTTTAGGTACACAAGTACCTATTTCAACATAGATATACCAAGAGTTTCTCAATATTCAACCCCTAGCTACGAACGGTCATGCCCGCCGCTTTGACTTTTTCCTCAAACGGGGTTAGAAAATTCCAAAAAATTCAAAAAAAATCAAAATGATGCGAGACCTTCGCGTGGTGTCATTATATAGGTACTAGTATACACCAAAAATAATAAACTTGGAATACGACAGTTGTGTTGAAAATGTGTTCACAAAAATTAGCTATCTCCTACGAACATTCCTGGGTTTCGGGCCAAATGACGAGTGTTATGGTCATATCCATGGCATAGTTTTTTCAAATGTTTCCATATTACACACAAACATGTATCTTGGAAGCACGAACAATGTTGACGGAGGAAGTTTTCCTTTTCATCGAAGAAAAAAACCATTTTCCATGTCCGGAGTGTAAAAAATGGGTTTTTTTGTGAAGGACCTACCGCAAATATGTTGCAAAACTTGAGAGCTATAATTTTTGAAAATTCTAGACCATGTTATATGCACAAATAACCAATTTGTTTCATATGAAAAGGTTTCCATCCACCTCTTTTGAAGAACAGAAGTTTCTGCCGATTCCGCTGGAAACTGGTCAAATTTGAACTATAGGTACCTCATAGTTTGCTCATGATTTTTGGCAAAAATCATTTTTAGGTACACAAGTACCTATTTCAACATAGATATACCAAGAGTTTCTCAATATTCAACCCCTAGCTACGAACGGTCATGCCCGCCGCTTTGACTTTTTCCTCAAACGGGGTTAGAAAATTCCAAAAAATTCAAAAAAAATCAAAATGATGCGAGACCTTCGCGTGGTGTCATTATATAGGTACTAGTATACACCAAAAATAATAAACTTGGAATACGACAGTTGTGTTGAAAATGTGTTCACAAAAATTAGCTATCTCCTACGAACATTCCTGGGTTTCGGGCCAAATGACGAGTGTTATGGTCATATCCATGGCATAGTTTTTTCAAATGTTTCCATATTACACACAAACATGTATCTTGGAAGCACGAACAATGTTGACGGAGGAAGTTTTCCTTTTCATCGAAGAAAAAAACCATTTTCCATGTCCGGAGTGTAAAAAATGGGTTTTTTTGTGAAGGACCTACCGCAAATATGTTGCAAAACTTGAGAGCTATAATTTTTGAAAATTCTAGACCATGTTATATGCACAAATAACCAATTTGTTTCATATGAAAAGGTTTCCATCCACCTCTTTTGAAGAACAGAAGTTTCTGCCGATTCCGCTGGAAACTGGTCAAATTTGAACTATAGGTACCTCATAGTTTGCTCATGATTTTTGGCAAAAATCATTTTTAGGTACACAAGTACCTATTTCAACATAGATATACCAAGAGTTTCTCAATATTCAACCCCTAGCTACGAACGGTCATGCCCGCCGCTTTGACTTTTTCCTCAAACGGGGTTAGAAAATTCCAAAAAATTCAAAAAAAATCAAAATGATGCGAGACCTTCGCGTGGTGTCATTATATAGGTACTAGTATACACCAAAAATAATAAACTTGGAATACGACAGTTGTGTTGAAAATGTGTTCACAAAAATTAGCTATCTCCTACGAACATTCCTGGGTTTCGGGCCAAATGACGAGTGTTATGGTCATATCCATGGCATAGTTTTTTCAAATGTTTCCATATTACACACAAACATGTATCTTGGAAGCACGAACAATGTTGACGGAGGAAGTTTTCCTTTTCATCGAAGAAAAAAACCATTTTCCATGTCCGGAGTGTAAAAAATGGGTTTTTTTGTGAAGGACCTACCGCAAATATGTTGCAAAACTTGAGAGCTATAATTTTTGAAAATTCTAGACCATGTTATATGCACAAATAACCAATTTGTTTCATATGAAAAGGTTTCCATCCACCTCTTTTGAAGAACAGAAGTTTCTGCCGATTCCGCTGGAAACTGGTCAAATTTGAACTATAGGTACCTCATAGTTTGCTCATGATTTTTGGCAAAAATCATTTTTAGGTACACAAGTACCTATTTCAACATAGATATACCAAGAGTTTCTCAATATTCAACCCCTAGGTACGAACGGTCATGCCCGCCGCTTTGACTTTTTCCTCAAACGGGGTTAGAAAATTCCAAAAAATTCAAAAAAAATCAAAATGATGCGAGACCTTCGCGTGGTTTCATTATATAGGTACTAGTATACACCAAAAATAATAAACTTGGAATACGACAGTTGTGTTGAAAATGTGTTCACAAAAATTAGCTATCTCCTACGAACATTCCTGGGTTTCGGGCCAAATGACGAGTGTTATGGTCATATCCATGGCATAGTTTTTTCAAATGTTTCCATATTACACACAAACATGTATCTTGGAAGCACGAACAATGTTGACGGAGGAAGTTTTCCTTTTCATCGAAGAAAAAAACCATTTTCCATGTCCGGAGTGTAAAAAATGGGTTTTTTTGTGAAGGACCTACCGCAAATATGTTGCAAAACTTGAGAGCTATAATTTTTGAAAATTCTAGACCATGTTATATGCACAAATAACCAATTTGTTTCATATGAAAAGGTTTCCATCCACCTCTTTTGAAGAACAGAAGTTTCTGCCGATTCCGCTGGAAACTGGTCAAATTTGAACTATAGGTACCTCATAGTTTGCTCATGATTTTTGGCAAAAATCATTTTTAGGTACACAAGTACCTATTTCAACATAGATATACCAAGAGTTTCTCAATATTCAACCCCTAGCTACGAACGGTCATGCCCGCCGCTTTGACTTTTTCCTCAAACGGGGTTAGAAAATTCCAAAAAATTCAAAAAAAATCAAAATGATGCGAGACCTTCGCGTGGCGTCATTATATAGGTACTAGTATACACCAAAAATAATAAACTTGGAATACGACAGTTGTGTTGAAAATGTGTTCACAAAAATTAGCTATCTCCTACGAACATTCCTGGGTTTCGGGCCAAATGACGAGTGTTATGGTCATATCCATGGCATAGTTTTTTCAAATGTTTCCATATTACACACAAACATGTATCTTGGAAGCACGAACAATGTTGACGGAGGAAGTTTTCCTTTTCATCGAAGAAAAAAACCATTTTCCATGTCCGGAGTGTAAAAAATGGGTTTTTTTGTGAAGGACCTACCGCAAATATGTTGAAAAACTTGAGAGCTATAATTTTTGAAAATTCTAGACCATGTTATATGCACAAATAACCAATTTGTTTCATATGAAAAGGTTTCCATCCACCTCTTTTGAAGAACAGAAGTTTCTGCCGATTCCGCTGGAAACTGGTCAAATTTGAACTATAGGTACCTCATAGTTTGCTCATGATTTTTGGCAAAAATCATTTTTAGGTACACAAGTACCTATTTCAACATAGATATACCAAGAGTTTGGCAAAATAAAGATTTTTCTTTAAACACACACGCAAACGGCCTGCGCATCGCGATCGAGCAAAGGAAAAAAAAAACAATACCTACGCCGACGGCACCCCCTCGGCGTAGGGTTCGTTACGATCGAACGGGAAGAAAAAAAATTTCCTCCACCTACGCCGACGGCACCCCCTCGGCGTAGGGTTAGTTTTTTTTTCTTTTAAACCTCACACGCGCTCACACGGTACGGTCTAACGCGGGAAAAAAAAATCATTTACCTACGCCGAGGGGGTGCCGTCGGCGTAGCCTATCACATAACGGCGCGTTCGAAGGGCGTAACGGGGCATCCCTACGCCGAGGGGGATAGATACGCCGACGGTGCCCCCTCGGGGTAGCCTCCAGACGCCGAGGGGGAGGAGACGCCGACGGGCAGGCGGAGGGCCGATCCTACCGGCCACCCTACGCCGAGGGGGCCGATAGTTGGCCGTCGGCGTATTGGCCTGCCGTCGGCGTCTATTGGCTCTCCCGTAGTGTCATCAACGTTGTAAGCCTCGAGATGGTTGAAAAGTTAGGGTTACCGAGGACACCACATCCGAAACCATATTTGTTGTATTTCGGTAACCACATGCTCGCCATCAAACACCAAGCATCGATACACTTTCAGTTGGGTCCGTTGTCTTATGCGGTGTGTTGTGACGTGATTCCACTTCACTTGGTTTCGTGCCGTCTACTTTTGGGAAAACCATGGACCGATGAGTACGGAGCAATATTACATCAGTGTATCCCGCCGGAGTATGCTGTGCCTTTTCGTACCAAAAAGTGTATTCTGAAACCTATGGATGCCCACATATACCTTGGAGAGATGAGAGATTGCTGACAAAGAAGGAGGCCGAGGAGAAGTGTCGAGAGCTTGAATAGGCAAAGAAAAGGGAAGACAAAACTGCTGCAATTCCTATGGTGGCCAACATTGCTGCACCTGTTTTGGAGCCTATTCAGCCAAGAGTTGTGGCCGATACTGCTGCAGTTGTTGCTGTTTCTGCACATCATCTGGTTGACGTCCATGTGGTCGATGTTCAGCCTGTTCATGACGATGTTGCTGCAGAAGATGACTCGAAACCGAGGACGGTTTCTCCTGAAGGAAGGGAGGATGATACGGCACCTCCCATGTGTTCTACGTATATTCATTTTCCTACTACTGATGTTACCAAGCGACGATTATTGTTCCTTTTCTTACCGTGCAAGGAGAAGATCAAAGGAGACGTGACTATATTTGAAACAGTTTGGTGGAGCATGCTGTGTTTGAAGGAGTCCGACTGGGGTCCACCTATAGGCGTGGCTATATGGCGCACCTATAAAAGAGTCATTTTAATTTTAGTGTGTCGTTTTATTTTCTGTTTAGGAAAAATGGGTCTATATAGAGTTATTTTATTTTTCTAGTTGGTTTTCTTGTAACTCAAGTTGAGTTGGCTAATATATAAAGCCAGGTGCGGCCATGTAATAGGGGGAGTTGAAATTATTTGAGATTGAGAATACAGAAAAGGTCCCATGTCGGGGGACACCCATATCGTTTGTTTTGCTTGCTGATTCGTGAGGATCTGTTGTGCGTGTCGTGGAGTAGATCAAATCTGCTCACCGACCGAAGTTATCTTTTGTCGTTCTTTGATCGCCGTGAAAGATTGGACTAAAACCCTCTCGGATCACGTTGATCCGTATCAAGACATTTTTTGGCGCCGTTGTCGGGGGAGCCTAGCTTTATTGGTAAGACCACTTGTTATCATTTATTTGCTGCACCATGGGAAAAGATCCTCCAAAGGACATGAGGCCTTCCACTACCCGAAGCAGTACGGACTTGCCAAGTAAACCAAACTTTTCACCTAATGTTACTTCTTCCATTGTTGCTAAAAAGAAAGGTAAAAATATATCAAGTTCACCATTGTCTAAGATGTCTACAAGTACTGAAAATAATAAGATATGTGGTAGCATGGACAAAGAAGTGACACCTGCAACACCTGAATTACCTGAAATACATGAATCTTCTATTATTACTAGTAGTGTTGAATCAGAATTAGAAGATAATGAATACTGTGATGATACTTCTTCCGAGGAATAAGATGCATATACTATGGCTTTTATGGATTCAAATTTTGATAAATTGGCTAGAGATCAATACAGTCTAACCAGATCAATACATAATGTGATATCCTCACAGACAAATGCTCCAATACCATGAATACAGACGGCGCCGTGTAGACAAAATAAGAAGAAAAAGAAAGAGGCATTCCTCCAGGCTTAAATACTACTACAACAATCCACAGCTAGCTCAAGTTTAGCACTGGTACACAGAATCCTACAGGCAGCATCACCGGTCATTACATACAGGCCCTCTAATAATATAGGTTTTACCACCACCAAAATACACAACTAATTGCACCCAACAAGTGTGTGCAAGTCCATGTCCTCCCATCCGCTTCCAAAATAGGTGTCCAGTACCATGAAAGCTTAGAGGCTACAAAATACTACATGCTTAGTTAGAGGGGACAAACAGTAGGGCATGCATCCATCATGCACAAGAGACCGCAAAGCAGCATCTGGTGTAGATGGGTCTGTCGTCATGTATGAAACACGGTCGATTCCCAATGGAATAATCTTGTCGCCAGCTGATCTTTTAGTCTTTACCATGACGCTGGTGATCTGCACATCATGCTTGGGCGGAGAATAACCACCTAGCATATATACACATTTAGTACAACAACATTAGAGGTGAGAACTGATCCACCCATGCATGCATAATCAAGAAGAGAGAGAGAGAGATTCACCTCGCACCACGTAAAACCAAATAGTACCAGATTCCTTGTCTTTGCCGGCGTAATCCAAGCACATGTCTTTACCCCCACAATCTGAGTGCCATGGGAATGGCAAAAAGATCCGATTGCTGATGCGAGAACCACCTTCACCGACTAGCTCAAACAAGGTCAAACAGAAAGCACGAGCATGTCACAACATCACAAATTATCAAGGAATCATCATTCACCACTACATATCCAGACAGCCAAACCTTCCTGCCTTCCGACCCCTTTGTCACGTAACGCAACCATGTTGTGCTGGATGGAAAATTGAACTGCTCCTGATGGTAAACTTGCAGAGTATGGGTAAGAGCAATGGTCATTTCACCGACTTTGACAACCAGGATGAATGGATCAGCAGCAGGCCGCCGTACAGTTAGTGTGAGAGTTGTCCGGTCCTTGTTCAGACTAAACTCAAGCATGCCGTCTTTTACGAGAAGAGACGGCATTTATTTTCGAGCCACTCTGAAAAAAATACCAATAACAATCACCATTATCTGCCACATAACACGGCTGGAGAGGCTTGCCACCGTCATCCATGGCACCGTCAGCTTGGCAAATGATCAACACATCTTTGTTGATCAACACATCTTTGTTGATAGCAGGGTCAACCGGCATGCTGCCACCCGGTCCAACACGAGGAATTATCGAGATGGTCTTCTTGAGCTTTTCAGTGCACTGGTGGGTAAGGTGACCCTCACCGCCGCATTTAAAGCACCAGGGTTGTAGTAAGTGCTGTATATCCAAGAAACTGCATGCAGAAGAGAAATTTACTTAGATGGAAGCCAGGTTAAAACATGAAGCTAGTAAACTGAGATCAAGCAAGACCTGCAACATGGAAGCTTCTTGGATGGTCGGTTGACGTCCCGGGAACTGTCATCTAGCTCTTCCTCGTGTGGCGGAGAGCTCTCGTCCTCAAACTCCCTAATCCATCGATTGATTAGTTCAGATGCTGTTAGCAATAATCTTGCCTTAATCTTGTGTGAGATCAATTAGGAAATATCAATAGTTTATTAGGCAAGGTTAATGTGAGTAGTCTGGTTAGTATACACGTGGGCGTACTAAGTACTAGCAGAAGTTTGAGTTCTGTTTGGTGTTGGTTACCCCACCGTACTAGTTTAGGCAAGAGTACTGTCCTATAGAGTTCTTATAGAGTCGGCTTGGAAGTTGCAGGCAAGGGTGCTTGCGTATATATATAAGCAGGGTAGAGCGTATGTTTACCACAAGAAGTTGTACCGAGATATTGAAAGAAATAAAGAGGAAAAACATGGGCGCGATACGTGCCCTTGGCAAAATATTTTCTTGCGCGTGTGTCCGTCTAGTTTGATGTGATCGATTCTGTGGGGAATCCCAACAATTGGTATCAGAGCGAGGTCGAAAATTTGAGGGCATGCTTGCCCCGGGGAGGCGACCCGTACTAGCGCCTCGGGGCGGGCAATCGTCGTTCGTTGGAGCGACAAGGAGGAAGACGGCGGGCGGTTGTCGCTCGACGAAGTGACAAGGAGGAGGAGGCAGGAGTTGTCGTCGGCAAGGCAGTGGAGTTGGATGATCGTTGATGAAGTGGTGGTGCCGAGGTGCGGTGCCGGGAGTCTCGTCAAGATTGTCAACCGGGGAGTTAGATGAGTCGAAGTGTGTGCACGTTTGCATGTGTGATCGGTGTCGTGTCAGTGGGTCATCGGTGTGTCCAAGTGCTCGTCTCTGTGAGAATCTGTTGCAGCTGAAGCGTCGCGGTTGAGGGACTGTCCGGTGTGATTTATCACCATGGACGAAGGCGCAAAAACAAGATGGTGTGTGGCTGTCAGCGCGCCTCAACCAAGTCTACATGTCTCGACGAGAGGATCAAGTTCAAGTGTGAGGGGGCGGTAAACCAGAGAAGGTGAGTCTCTTCAATGAGGCCATGACTCTACATGAGGCTGGAGTGGATGGTCTAGTCCACGAGGTGTCGGCATGTATCACAGCTAGGTGGATGGAGTGATCCACGGGTGGTGTTTTACCACAAGGTTTCTAGCGTGGCTGGGTAGTCCATATCATGTTTGACTTGATCCGTAAAATTCGCCAAGTCGAAATTGGGGAGAGCCAATTAGACTTGTCGTGGTGCGAGAAGTAGACAAGACGCAGATATGTAAGGGAATCAAGATCGGAGAAGCATGTAAGACGAAGTGTCAAGATTAGGGAGAGATTGTTAGCAATAATCTTGCCTTAATCTTGTGTGAGATCAATTAGGAAATATCAATAGTTTATTAGGCAAGGTTAATGTGAGTAGTCTGGTTAGTATACACGTGGGCGTACTAAGTACTAGCAGAAGTTTGAGTTCTGTTTGGTGTTGGTTACCCCACCGTACTAGTTTAGGCAAGAGTACTGTCCTATAGAGTTCTTATACGAGTCGGCTTGGAAGTTGCAGGCAAGGGTGCTTGCGTATATATATAAGCAGGGTAGAGCGTATGTTTACCACAAGAAGTTGTACCGAGATATTGAAAGAAATAAAGAGGAAAAACATGGGCGCGATACGTGCCCTTGGCAAAATATTTTCTTGCGCGTGTGTCCGTCTAGTTTGATGTGATCGATTCTGTGGGGAATCCCAACAGATGCAACTAAAAGAACAAAATCTGTGTAACTAGCAATCGTGGTGAGCACCAAAATGCATAATGAAATTCATAAAATCTAGATAGCTGGTATGCTTACTGTAGAAAGAAGAAGGCTTGGTTTGGTGGATTAGGCACAATGTCTACCCGGCGGTAAGTGGAGTGCAGCACGTCGATTCCTCCGAGAGCCAGGTCACGCAGGTGGAAGGTGGTGACGATGGCGTGCAGGTCGTCGCACGAGCATGGCCGGCGCATTGCCAGGCTGATCCAGACGGAGCACATGAGGCGGCCGGCGAGGCGGGTGAGGTAGCCGTACCCTTTGCTGGGCATGAAAGGGCAGACGGAGTGGATCTGGATGGGCGGGTCCAGGCTGAGCTCCAGCTTCCCCTGATCATCCTCTGGTAGTTGATCTTGTAGGCGTAGATGTTGTTGTCGCAGAGCAAGTAGACGGCATTGTGTTGCTCCATGTATATGCCACGGCCATGGATAGGGAGGTAGTCTTCCGACCTTTTCGGGTCGGTGCGCACCCGGGACCAGCAGCCGGAGTGAGGGGCGAAGGTCAGAAAGAGACCGTATTGTTGGAAGGAGACGAGGATCAGTTTGTGGCCGGGGAGCACGGCGCAACCCTGGAGGAACCCGCCGATCCACAACTGGGGGCAACCGAGCTGTACGAGTGGGCAGGTGAAGGGGTCGCCGACCTGCTCCCACCGCCTCCCGCCGCCAGGTTCGGGGAGGAGGCGTCGGGTGACCACGCTGAAGAAACCAAAGTAAGCTGGAGCAGCAATTTCTGGATTCCAATCAATGGCATCTGGGAAATCCATGGCATCTGAGCAATCAATAACTTTTGGGCAATCAATATCTTTTGGCCAACCAACGTCATCTAGAAGGGTGGCGGACAGAGCCCAGATGTGGCCGTCGTAGGAGATTGGCATGCAAGGACTAGTCCCTTCAATCTCCGGCAGGGGCAATTCCTCGGTGCCCGGTTGAAGGCTTAGCTGCAGGGCCTTGGGTTGCTCATCGGTGTCCCCGCTCAGGACACAGAGCGAGCGCCCGTCTGCAGCCAGGGCACTAGGTCTTCCTCCTGCGGCCGCAACAATCCCCAACACCACCATCTGAATCGCGCTGCCCACGAGCACAGCACACTTCGCCACCGTTCTGGTCCGCCTTCTCCGTCGCGTTTGGCCCTGACCGCCGGTCCGTCCGTGCACCTCCACGGCGCTTGGCACCGTCTGCACTACATCGGCATGTCTGCCCTGCACCGGCCCCGTCGTGCTCGTGCAACCGCGCCGTCGTGCTGTTCTCCCGCTGCGTGGTCTCTCCGGCGCCGTCGTCGCGTCGAGGCTCTGCCGTGGGACCTAGCTGGCAGTGACCACCGGCGTTTGGCTCGCGAGCCGGCTCGTTTTCGACCGAGCTTTCGCCTAGCTCGGGCCGAGCCTCCATGTGAGGCTCGCCGGAGGTGTCGAGCTGGCTCGGGGCTCGGCTACTCCGGCCCGAGCTTTTTGCAGGCTCGGCCCGAGCTGGACCGAGTTGGCTCGTGTCTAGCAAGACCCGCGACAATACCAGCTGCACACGCAATCGCGGAAAGTGCACCTCCGCTCCGACACCGCCCCCACCTCCGCGGCCATCTTCTACCTAGGTTATGGATTTGTTCTGTTCTTCTGCCGCCGGCGACGACAGTCTGAGCTGCGGTTATGGGATGAGTGAGCCGTTTTAGGGCCAACTTATGTAGTATTCCCCTTCAAACAAAAGCTACTCGTCCCTTCCAAACCCATCAGATCGGTCACACGTAATCCCAAACCATGTGAGGGGGTTTCTTCCTTCGACGTTGTAGTCGTGCGGGGATGTCGGTTCTAGAGTTCGATGGCGTGTCCGGGGACACGTTGCCCCGGTCTGATTCGTTCAACGACAATGGTTTTGCTTCTGGCAAACTATTTTGAAGGTCCGTAAAGATGTAGATCAACGATGGAGCCGCGTCGAGCTTGGATGAAGAGGTGATTTGTCTTCTCTCTCTTTGTGGTCACTTTGGTGGTGCCGAAGGAGATGGACAGGCGCTGCTCTTTTGCATAGGATTATACTATCCTTTCAGTACTGTAATGTCAGTGTTTACGTGTCTTGTAACCGGATATTTATCTTATGGATGAGAACGTATTACCGTGCAAAAAAAAAGTCAATTTTAAATAGTACATGCTCTAGCACAGGAGCCTGGAGATAATAGCACAAAACTACCAGGTTAGGCTTTGTTCGGTTGTATGTGAGTAGATGGCAAAATGGACAAAAATGACCACGTGGCGAAACAATAGCACAAAATAAACCCTGGACAAATTTATTTCACGAAATAACCATATCGAGTAGCGCCTCACGCCCGGGCGCTATACTCAACGGAGCAGCGCCTTCTCCTTAGGCGATATCTGCCCGCCAGCGTCGCAGGTGGGGCGCCGGGCCGGGGCCCACAAGCGGTCATGTAGCGCCCTAGCCCTAGACGCTACTCGCCTGAATAGGGTTACGCGGGCGCCACAACCACTCCTTTGTATCCCTACCCATTTCCCCCCAAACCGAGCATAGAAGAGAGATGAGTGACTTGTGGCGGCGGCTCCCTCACTCTCCTCTCAAATACTCTCTCTCCAAATCCCCTAAACTTAAGGTTTGTTCATCAAATCTTTGCCCCAAGAGGTATCTCTCTTCTTTCCCCATGTTTTGACCAATTGGAATCATCTATTTTGTTCCTTTTATGGTGAAATTTTGGAAACCCTAGAATTTCGAATTGACCCCAATGATTCATGGTTGATAATTGTTTAAAGTCCAAAAGGTGTCTATGAATCACCTTTCCTTGGTTGGTTGTGTTGGTTGTGTTGTAAATCTTTTAGGTTAATCTTTTGTTAAGTTAGTGTTAGGGTCTTTGTTATGTGAAGGGTTAGGTCTTATTGTGTTAGGCCTTTTGTTTTGTTTGTATGTTTTAGTTAGTTCCCTTTGTTATGTAGTCATGAGTAGTAATTGTTTGATACAAATTTCCAAATTATTGGTGTCATTATTTTAGGGATGGCAAGAATTGTTGATGTTCATTATGTGGACAAAGAAGCCTTTTTGGAAGGGAATTGGAACCGGACCCGGATGAGATGTCGTTGGTGTTCGAGCATAGTCCAACTTATGCGGAGGTTTTGGAACAAGTGAGAATTGATTTGAATTGGATGAATCGAAACGATGAAATAGAGTTGGAGGGAAGACATAATGCGGGTCATGGAGTGCACATCCGTTGGAAGTTTTTGCGTATCAACTCCGAACTACGTTGGGTTGAATACAAGGAGACCGTGGTGGAGTCACTAGACAAGTCTTTAGAGTTATTTGCCACTAAAAAGGTTGATGCTCTTATGAAGTTGGACTTGAACCGATGTGGCTCCACATTTGATGGTACGAGTCCACCACTCACGAACCAAGATGAAGTGCTTCAACCTCCTTCCACCCAACATCAAGTGAGGATAACTTTGAGCCCCATTAGAAATAACCAAGTTGGGTCATTGAGGACAAATAATGAGTATGAGGATTATGAGTACGAGGATAATGAGAATGGGGTTGAACTCCACGATAATAGTCTTGGAGATTTGGACGTATATTATGAGCAATAGACTATGGATCATGACATACCTTATTCTCGATGCTATGCACTGGACTCGGATGATGAGGGTCCGAAGAAGAAGTTGATGAGGAGGGATTCACGGTCAAGGAGGCGGAAGCTTACGAGAAGGTATTGGGACGGGATCATCAGATTCCGTTGTTTTGTGATCTTAGTCTTGCGGATGAAGCCACGGTCGATGGCGGGAAGGGTGTAGTGCTCGGAGCAAGACCAACTTCTTACCGGGATATGAATCATGTGGACAATGGGATATATCCCGGTTTGAAGTTTCCAAGCTTGTTGGAATCTAAAGTATGGATGAAGGAGTACTCGGTTAAGTACCATCGTCCGTTTAGAGTGGTTCGCTCCGACAAAAAGAAGCGTTACACGGTCGCATGCTTGGAGGATGGATGCCCATGGATTGTGCGTGCAACACCATTCAAAAAAGGCCCCGAATGGCACATATCAAGTTGTGAGGCAACGCACATGTGCCGAAGCAAGAAGCTTGATGGAAAGAATGTGAATAAAGACCACTGACAACTCACCTCCGAGTTCATATCTTATAGGCTTTCCAACTCTATCTCATCACTTCCAACGATGAGTATTAATTAAGAGTGTCATGGAACTTGTGGACAACATTTTTTACTACAAGGTCAAATATGGGAAAGCATGGAAGGCGAAGCAAGCCGCATTCAAGATGTTATACGGTGATTGGGAGGAAGCATACAACCGGATCCCTAGGTTGTTGGGAGCCATGGCCACCACTAACCAGGGGATGGTTCATGTGGTTGAGTCTTATGGGAAAAAACAAGGATTTTCAATGGAAAGTGTGTCCGAGTATTTGGCAGTGCATTTTGGGCATTTGAGCAATGTGTGAGTGCTTTTCAACATTGTAGACCGGTCATTGCCGTTGATGGCACCTTTTTGACCGGTCCATACATGGGCACTCTTTTGGTTGCAATTGGAAATGATGCCAATAACCGTTTGGTGCCATTGGTTTTCGCTTTGGTGGATGCGGAGAACAATGTTAACTGGGCATGGTTCTTTCATCTTTTGAGAACCAAGGTATTACCGCCTTGACGAAGGCATGGATCCTAGACCCTGCGGGTAAGGACACCCCATCTCAGGCCCAAGGTTAAGGCCCAAGAAGAGGAGCCCTTAGAGTGTTCCAGAAGGCCCATATGAAGCCCACCCGCATTGCCTTGCGGATTAAGTTAGGAAAATTGTAACCGACATAGGGTTAGAGTTCGAGTCCTCTCCGGGTAGGGTTTGAGACCTGGCCACCTATATAAGGTTAGGAGATCCACCGGAAGAGGACCAAGCAATACCGCACCACCAAAGCCTTGAGCTCGAGATAATACTCTCGACTTGAGCAACCACCATTGTAACCGATCTACTCGTTAATACAGATCGACAGAGGCAGGAGTAAGGGTTTTACCTCTACGAGGGCCCCGAACCTGGGTAAACCTTGCCCCCTGTTTAGCCGACGATCGTCACCAACGCTCATGGGTTCTCCTATTCGAAAACTTATGGGTTCACCCGAGGGATTTGTAGAGTCTCAGATTCGACAATTGGCGCCGTCTGTGGGAACGGCGGGCACTGGATCTCCGGCATCTTCGGCTTCATCGACAACCAACTCTCGTTGGAAACCCTCGACTACGGCTCCGAACAATCCTATACGGATCGGATCTGTCGTGGTCACCCCTCACTCGCCGGAATCACGCCTGGTATTCAGCGAGTTGGAAAGAAGCGTCACCCTGACGTTCGGAAGCTTAAAGTTCGCGACCAACAGGGACGAGATCCTCCACTTCCCTGAAGATTCAGGATCAGAGTCAGAAGCTGTCGACTCGCGACCCTACCTGGAGACAGGTAGCGAGTCCATCCGCTTCAACTTCGGCGACTTCCACACCCTCTCGACAGAGGAACCTTCTCGAGTCTGGAAAACTCTCCAAAATACGCTTAGGACTCACGGGCCACGACTGGCTCAAGTCTGCATGGCAGGATCGGATCAACTACCCCCAGAAACAGAACATAGCGCAGCAGAACGCGCCAAAATCGGCGTCACGCGGGAAGCTTGGGATCGAGCCAAAGAGGCTATGCGAACAAGCAAGCCACCCGCAGCTGAGGCGCCACACGAAGACATGGTCGCCTACAACTATCATCTAGCGAGAGCGGCCGCAACCATCAAAGAGGCTCGAATAGATCTGGCTCGCCGAAGAAATGCGGCACACGAATCAAGTCAGCGACGAGCTGAGCTATCCATCACACCTTCGGTCGGAACCCGACCCGCAAGGAGGGGATACGCATCAACGTCTAGGGACATCGAGTCCTTGGATGGAGCCAGCAGGTCAGTAGCACCTTGCCTATGAGGGTTGACGAAGACGGGAACGTCTACCCGCAAACTCCTGCGGCCGCAGTCCTGGCCGCAGCAACTTACATGCAGATGAACCAGCCGGCGGAAAGCGATCCTCGGGCCAAACAGTAAAAGCAAGTGCGCAAAGGACTAGGCATGGCCGGCGCAAGGCTCGCCTGCTACGACCGCAGGAAGGCCGCCAAACAGCTGGAGAAGGAGAAAGAAAAAGAAGCGTCCCGCAAGCGTTGAAGCACTTCGCCAAGAAGGGACAAGTCGTCACGCTGTGGTGGAGGAAAAGAAGCTCGACGCTGCAGCGACAGTCGAAGCAGCAGCGAAGGCAGCCCAAGAGACAAAAGCTCGCGACATCACAGCGGCCGCTCGCAAAAACGCAGCAAGGAGCCAAGGAAGGATACTGACCGCGACCAGCCAGGATACGATGCGCATCGGACATCGCACAAAATAGGGTGGACAGAGCAAGAGCAACGCGAAATCGCGAACGCTCCTCGTCCGGCTCTTCGGATGACGAAACCTGCGGTGCACTTTGCTTCGCCCGCAACATCCGCGAAGCACCCCTACCCAAAAGATTCAAGCTCAGCACAGAAGTAACAAAGTACGATGGCTCGCTCGAGCCCTCCTCGTGGCTAAACGACTACCTCACGGCAGTAAAATGCCAACGTGGGAACAAGAACACCGCTATGCAATACCTCAATCTACATCTCGTTGGCGCGGGCACGTAGCTGGCTGGAAGCAAGGCCAAGATCCTGTTACGCATCGTGGGACGACCTGCACCGCGACTTCTGTAAAAACTTCCAGTCAACCTACAAGAGGCCAGCCACCATTGAAGAACTGCGATCCTGCAAACAGAAAAGCGGCGAATCCACCCGCGAGTATATCCAGCGATGAACCACGCTCAGGAAACACCGCAGGAAACATCTCGGAAGAAGTAGCGGTTTGAAGACTTCGCAAAGGGCGCCCGACGAACTTCTTTCAGAGAAGAGCTGGGCTGAGCCGCACCCAAAACGATTGGGGAGCTGATGATCATAGCCGACAAATGGGCTAACGGAGAAGAGGCAGTGCGCAATGAGAGAGCATCATCGCCTGCACCCGAAGAAGATCGCCATGGTCGAAGGAAAAGAAGGAAATATTATGATCACGAGGATAGGGAGGAGATGGTAGCAGCAGAATTCACGCGAGGTCGCGATACTGGATGCCGAGGAAGCCGTGAGTGGAGGCCGAAAGCTGAGGAAAAAACTCCCGAGGAGGACCTCGATGCATACTGCTCGCTACATCTATTCACAGATAAGCGCACGGGCAAAACTAAGGCAACACACCTTCTTAAGGACTGCCGAAAGTTCATCGACATCACTGAGGCCTTCTCGAAGAAAAGCAGATCGGCAGCCAATCCAAATTACCCGCCGCTTCCAGGAGGAGGACACCAAGGATTCCAGCCGCCACAACCCCTAACTCCACCAGCAAAGCCAAACATGGCGCTAGCTGCAATACCTGCGCCACCCGCACAAAACGCCGGGGCCAACGCATACCCGAACCCGGCGGGAAAGTTAGGGATGATCCAGAAAGTCTGCCCATCCCGCAGAGCTCAGAAGACAAATACAAGGCAGCTGTGCATGGCTGTGCAAACCCCGCCAACAAGGCCCGAGTACCTGAAGATGGCGGACCAATCGATCACATTCTCAGTGGAGGATCATCCACCACGAGTCTATAGACCAGGACACGCCGCCCTCGTAATCCAAGCGCAGATTGGCAACTACGACTTGGCCCGCGTATTCATGGACGGTGGCAGTGGCATCAACATTATTTGCGCGGACACACTCCGCCGGATGAACAAGAACCTAGACGGCCTTGCGGAATCAGAATCATCCTTCCACGGGATAGTTCCAGGAAAGGCGATCCGTCCACTCGGAACAATTAACCTTGAGGTTGTGTTGGGCACTCGACGCAACTATAGACGAGAATTCCTTGACTTCGAAGTCGTCGACTGGCCCTCACAGTACCACACCATCCTTGGTCGAACAACGTTCGCCAGATTCATGGCAGTACCACATTACGCGTACCTGAAGCTCAAGCTACCCGGGGAATATGGTGTCATCACCATTGACGGAGATTTTTAGAAATCCAACAAGTGCGACACTGAGTTCAACGAGATCGCAAAATCTTTCGGGATGCAAGAAGAATTGCAAGAGCTGGCAAAAACCACGGATTACTCCATGATGTCCCTCACGAAGAAAAACGCGCCTGAATTGGAGTTCAGTGCCAACAGCGACACCCGAAAACACCAGGTGCACCCGACAGAATCCGCGAAGACAACGATGGTCTCAACAACCCTCTCGCAAGCATAGGAAAGCGCGCTCGTCGAACTCCTCCGTGAGTACTGGGAAATTTTCGCTCGGCAGCCCTCAGATATGCCAGGAATACCCAGGGAGTTCGCCGAGCACTCACTCGAAGTCTTCAAGGATGCAAAACCCATCAAGCAGACCACTCGACGGTTCTCAGAACCCAAGCAGAAAGCGGTTGGAGAAGAAGTAAATAGATTGCTGGCGGCAAAATTCATCAGGGGGATCAAGATATCCACTTGGTTAGCAAACCCGGTGCTGGTCCCCAAAAAGAACACAGACATCCTCCAGGACTCTACTGCAGGCTGTCAACGCCTTTCCTTCCTGGACGCCTATTCGGGATATAACCAGATCCGGATGAAACAGGAAGACGAAGAAAAGACAGCATTCATCACACCACACGGTGTATACTGCTACACGACAATGCCCTTCGGGCTCAAGAACGCAGGCGCAACATATCAGCGCTGGATGCAAAAATGCCTCGCCAAGCTCATTGGCAAGAACGTACAAGTGTATGTTGACGACATCGTCATCAAGACTCGAGTAGAGGACACACTCCTCGAGGACATTAGAGAAACAATCGACGCTCTCAACGCATACAGGATCAAGCTCAATCCGACAAAATGCGTCTTCAGCGTTCCAGCAGGAAAACTTCTCGGGTACCTGGTATCCGCCAGAGGCATCGAAGACAACCCAGAGAAAATACAAGCAATCTTGACAATGAAGGAGCCAACCAATCTACGCGGAGTCCAACAGCTCGCAGGGCGACTAGCCGCCTTGAGCAGGTTCATCGCACGATTGGGAGAGCAAGCATTACCCTTCTACAAGCTGTTGAAGAAGACGGACAAATTCGAGTGGACACCAGAGGCCAAACAAGCGTTCGCAGACCTGAAACAATCGTTGCAAAGCAGGCGCGTCCTTGCAACACCGCAAGAGAGGGAACCACTTTACCTATACCTAGCCGCAACAAACCAGGTCATCAGCACGGCAATCATAGTCGAACGACCTGAGGAGGGCAAGGCATATGGAGTCCAACGATTGATTTATTACATCAGTGAAGTGCTCTCGCCATGCAAGCAACGACATCCTCATTACCATAAGCTTGCATATGGAGTCGTTCTTACAGCTCGAAAACTCAAGCACTATTTCCAGGAGCACGCCATCACAGTGGTTAAAGATGCATCACTCGACACAATCATGAACAACCCTATGGCATCCGGAAGAATAGCAAAATGGAGCATCGAGCTGGGCGCTTGGGACATCACCTATGCAGGACGCAACGCAGTAAAATCCCAGGTACTCGTGGAATTCTTAAGTGAGTGGACAGAGCTACAAACGCCCGGACCGCCAGAATACACGAGCAACTGGATCATGTACTTCGACGGGTCCAAAAGAAATGAAGGAGCAGGAGCCGGAATCGTCCTAATATCACCTAGAGGAGATAAGCTGCAGTACGTCCTACGATTGGGATTTCCACCCGATGATCCAGCATCGAACAACGACGCGGAATATGAAGCCATGTTGCATGGGATGAAGATGGCAGTCGCGTGTGGAGCCACCCGATTGATGATATACGGCGACTCCAACCTCATCGTGCAGCAGACGATGAAGGAATTCGACGCAATCGCTGAAAACATGGTCGCCTATCGTGACGTGTACAACCTACTCGAGGGAAGTTTTAAGGGATGCGAGCTAAAGCATATCGCGAGATCCAGCAATGAAGAAGCAGACAGGCTGGCAAACATGGGTTCCACAAACACACCCGTACCGCCAGGAATATTATTTGACCGGATGACTAAGCGATTAGTTAAAGTCAAGAAAGCTGCAGGAGCACCCGCAGCACCGGAAACAGAGGTCAGCCCGCAAGTCGCCATCATCGAGCTTATTCATAATATTTTGCGACAAGTTTTTCTGGTCGAGCCAGTCTGGATGCAGAAATACCTCGACTACTTGTCCGCCAAACAACTGCCGACAGATCCTCGCGAGGCTCGACAGATAATCAGATGTAGTAAATATTTCCGGGTGGTTAACGGAGAGTTATACAAACAGAGCATCTCAGGTATACTCCAGCGCTGCATCGCACCCGAAGATGGCAATGAATTACTACAAGACATCCACCAAGGAGATTGCGGACATCACGCTAGCTGGAAAGCGATCATGGGAAAAGCCTTCCGAGCAGGATTCTACTGGCTTACAGCAGCCAGAGACGCAAGGGAACTGGCCGACAGGTGCAACGCTTGCCAACGATTCGCGCCAAAACCGCACGCATCCGCTACGGAATTGCATATGATACCCATCGCCTGGCCCTTTGCACAATGGGGGCTTGACATGGTAGGACCACTACGCAAGTCCACGCCAGGTGGATACACACACTTGCTGGTCGCACTCGACAAATTTACCAAGTGGATTGCGGCCATGCCAGTAACATCGGCTAGCGCCCAATGCGCCGTCAAATTCCTCGACTCCATCGTATGCAGATTTGGAGTACCACACGACATCATTACAGACAATGGTACAATTTTTACAGCAAAGGAAACACAGCAGTTCTGCGAGGAAAAGGGCATCAACTTCAAATTTGCTTCACTTGCCCATCCGCAAACGAACGGACAAGTTGAAAGATCCAACGGCTTAGTTTCAGCTGGCATCAAGAAACGTCTACTCGATCATCTGCACCCAGCAGCAGGACATTGGGCCGAAGAGCTACCCTCAGTGCTATGGAGCCTCCGCACAACTTCAAACCGATCCACAAACTACACACCATTTTTCATGGTATACGGGGCAGAAGCAGTCCTTCCCGAGGACGTCAGGTTCAGCGCCCCACGAGTTGTTGCCTACAGCGAAGAAACCTCCAACAAGGCACTCGCGGAAGATATGGACGCACTCGATGAGATGCGTGATATTGCACTCGCAAGATCCGCAGTTTATCAGCAGTCACTGCCAAACTATCACAGTCGCCGCATACGCCACAGAGCGTTCGCAGTAGGAGATCTGGTACTGCGGCTCAAGCAGAAGGAAGGACACAAGCTCGAGCCACCATGGGAAGTACCCTTCATAATACACAAAGTGATCCCAGGTGGAGCCTACAGACCGAAGAACCCGTCGACTGGAGGCATCTATTCCAATCCTTGGAATATCGCACACCTCCACAAATTTTATCCCTAGATTTATTTAACTAGCAAATAAGGCTATATTAGTCATTTTGTAACTCGACAGATAAACACATGAATTCTCAGTCATTGCAATATAATACATGGTTTCTCAACGATAGATACTCGAAGATTATTCATCCTTACATGCTAAAAGTTACAGGTATACACCCCACAAACACACGGGGGCTACGCCTAACTCAGCATCACAGGAAAATTTGTATATACAAGGTTACACGCCTCACAACAGTTTTTACAAACTATACAGCACGACAGGATATATACATCCTACAATCAAACATGGCGCTGAGCATTCTCGGCCGCAACCACCCGATCTACTTCGTCAGAGGTAAATCGAATGATTTCTTCCGCTGCAGGGCGAACTGCCTTATAATGCGGAGAAATATCGTTGATTGGACCATCAGGAAGTCTAGCTATGGAGTTATAGTTCACCTCAGGTTGCCATAACCGGACGAAGGAGAGAGCCACCACCGAGCCGCAAGTCATCTGATTGCGAACACACTCGCGAATCTCTCCCTCTTGCCCGAACACCCTGAGGACATGGCCCCAATCTTCAGGACCCCTTTGCAGCGGATAGAAAGCGGCGTTCATCGCAATCAAGACCTCGGGAAAGGAACTCACGAGTATCTTCGCCTGGATGACTCGGAACTTCAAGCTAGCCAGCACAAAGCCTCGACTACGATCAGCCCAAAAATTATTCGAATGAGGCTTTGAGCTGCCAGCTTCTTGAAGGATGTGGTTTTCTACCCAGTGTTTCTCATCCCTATCATCCGGCTTAGCAACTGAAGAGCAAAGATACGCGATCAAAAAAGGAAACAAGACAAAGAAGACTTGGGGGCTGTATTACTTACACAGCAAATCCCTAGCGATAGAAGCCAACTCATCCATCAAAAACTGTTCACGCCCAATCGCCAGTTTTTGCTTGGAGTTAGCAACATCGGCTACCCCGCGCAAAGCTTTCAGCTTACGCTCACCCTCCGAAACCCGATCACGGAGACCTGCAAAGGTCCCAACAGCGGCAACAAGAGGATTTGCTGGAGTAGCACGTCCACCTGAAGGCTCCGCGGCAACCCCAGCAACCTAGAAGAATACAAGGAAAGGAATAAGATGCCCTATTCGAGATATATCAAACCACCTATTCGACAGGTGCTCAGGAGCTACTCCCATCGGGAGGAAACACACAGTCGCAGAAAGCATTTCAGAAGAACATCTCGATCAAAACAATGAAAATACGGGAGCACATCCCAAGGTTCATTACAATCGACGCAACTAAATACAAGAAAAATATACTAAGGAGCTACAGTGGCGCTGCCACTCGTGGCGGTGGTCCCTCCCCTAAGACGAGCAAACAACTCGGACAACTTCCGAGCGAGGACTCCGGCTGGCTCGCCAAAACGACGAAGCCCTACCTTTTTGCCCGTGGAAGGGTCGACAGGAAGATCCGAGTAGGCCTCCTCCAAGCCGCTAACTCCATGCGCCAGCGCGAACTGGATGGCGGTCTTCGCCCCAGATTCTGACTGAGCAACCGCGTAGGTATCAGGGAGATTGCTCTCCGAGAAGATCTTCAGCGGATCGCCTAGCATGGGTGGAGACACAGAATTGACGAGGAGACGGCCATGCAGCTGCGTCAGTACTCGAGTGGCATCACCAACCAAAGTACAAACTCCTTCGGCATGGCTCCTGAGCTGAGCGAGGGAATCGGTAAGCGCATCCACCCGCTGGACTCCAGGAAGTTCCAGTGGAGCACCCAGAAGACCTACAAAGAAAAATGTCAAGACCCAACAAACTCACTAGAATAGAAGACAAATCATAAGGACAAAAGTAACTTACCCGCGAAACGCTCAGCGAGAGGACGAAGGAAGGCGACAAGGTCGGCATCCGCCTCAGTGCCAGCATCCTCCAAGCTCTTCAGAGCATCCTGGGCAGCCGCAAGCTTCCCTTCGAGATCAGCTGACTGCATGCGGGAAGTCTCGAGTTCCCGTCGAGTAGCCGCCAGCTCAGCCTCTTGAGCAGTAACCCGAGTAGAGGCACTCGCCTTCTCGGCCTTCACAAACTTAACTTGAGCTGTGCAGCAATAATCGTCAAAGAACAAAAATTGGCGGAAGCAAAAATAGAGACGAAAGAAGGAGAAGAACTTACTTCGAAGGAGCTCATTCTCTGAGGCGAGTCGATCGCGGTCTGATCGAAGGATCCCGCATTCCGCCTCAGCGAGAAGAACGCAGCGACCGACGGCCGCGAGGGAATCGATAAGCGACTGCGAGAAAAGTGAAGAGTCAGAAAAGAGAAATTTGAGCCTTTACTCAATTGTAAACATTCGAGTATAGCCTCGGGGGCTACTCCCATCAGGAGCACAGTCGTGCCCCCGATAGAATGAAGAAGAAGAAATCAGAGACTATCTTTGAGCCTGCAGCCGATCGCATGCGATCAACTGCAGCCTCGGGGGCTACTCCCATCGGGAGCACTGACGTGCACCCGATAACAAATTCGCAAGCTGTTAAAACATTGAAGAAAACAGGCAATACAATTTACCTGGCCTTGGGCGAAGGAGAGAGGATCCGCCGAGCTGCCCGACACTTACTTTGGAGTCGAAACCCCAGCAGCGAAACTAGGAATTCTATATTCCGTAGTCGTCGCGTTGGGGGCTACACTCGGTGAGTTCTGCATGGTATCGGCAGCTGGAGTTTCACCCGCAGTTCCCACTTTCTTCCTCTTTTCGAGAGGAAGGGAAGAGGAGAACTCGCGAGGACTGATAGCCTGTAGGCTGCAAGGAAGAAAATACATTAAAAAAGAGAAGCGAAAAGGAAACGTTCGAATAAGAGCAAGAAGAGAACTTACTCGTCTTCATCTTCTTCGTCCAACATATCCGCATTCCAAGCGGTTTGGATTATTGGAAACGAAGGAGAAGGGGCGCGAGTATGCAGTGGAGTGACGGTGATCGGCTCCCTCCCGGGCGATTCCTCCAAAGAATTATCTTTGCAGGTGGCCTCATCATCCCCCACACGACGACGTTTGCGATGAAGAAGCCCGCCATTCGAGTCCTCAGCGTCATCCGAAGAATCATGCTCAGAACTCGAAGAAGCCTTAGCAACACTGGTATCGGCCGGGCCGTCCAAGTTACTCGCCAATAAATCCGAGGCCTCCTCCCCAGACACTGGCGGGTAGCAGGTGGCCACGGATAGGCTCTAAGGAAGAAGATGGAAGAAAAACGAGAGAAAAACTCAGTCGACTAAATCTCAGAACGAGGAAATGAAATGAAGACAGAAAAAATTCAAGACTTACTTCAGCTGGTGGTGGCCTCGAAGCTTCGAAAGCGGCTACCGGGCAGTCGGGGAAGGTGTCGCCTTCCTTCAAATTGGTGATGGCCGCGATCTTCTTCTCGAATTCAGCATTCGAGAGTTCTTCGCGGCTCACGCGACTGGGATCCTCGGCGCCTTGGTACTCCCACATCGCGGATGGCCTATCTTGCAGGGGCTGAACCCTGCGCTTGAGGAAGACACTCGCCAAATACAGGCCGTTCAGCGCAGTTCCTGCGGCTTGATCATGAAGAGTAGCCACCCTGGCGAGTAGGGGAGCCACAACTCGGTTTTCTTCAGCCGAAAGTTTGTGCGCCCAAGACTTCCGCTTCTTCAAAACAGCGAACGGATGGAATTCGTTAACTCCATCCGAACTGTTGTCGGTTACATAAAACCATTTCTTCCTCCATCCTTGGGCGGAGTCGATGAAATGCATGGTGAAGTAGCCGCTCTCTGATCTCGCCTGGATCGCTAAGCCGCCGGTGCGCAACGGCTCCCCGAGCTCAGTCTCCACTCGCGATCTCTCGCGGAAGACGCGAACCTTGAAGAGGGCCTTCCAGATAGCCCAATGGGGGCGAATACCTAGAAAGCACTCGCAAAGAACAATGAAGCACGAGATGTGCTGCATTGCGTTTGGAGGCAAGTCATGGAGCTGTATGCCATAGACATACAGCAGAGCCATGAGGAAAGGATGGAGAGGGAGAGAAAGACCGCGCGACACGTGATCCGCGAAGATCACGCCTTCATCCGCGTGGGGATTGGGTACCTCCTCCTTGCCGAGACGCACCCGCTTCTCCGCTTCCGGAGGCAGCAACCCGTCCCGCTGCATCGCCTTGACGCTTTTGGCCGTGGTGTTCGGCGAGCGCCAATCACCCGAGCATGGCGCGGGTGGCGCGGGAGCATCTCCTGAGGCCCTCGACGACGAGACAGTAGCGCGCTTCTTGCCGCCCGCCATTGCTGCTGGCACGAGCTGGAAGGGAGAAAGAAGATGGAGCGCGAGGAAGAAGACGAAGGAGAAGGTGAAGGCTAGGAAAGTTTCACCGCTTCGCCAAGGCCTGTATTTATACACCGGGCCACTCAATCCTGGCCACTCGATGCGCCACGTGGCGTCCATCGCAGCCACCACGTGCGAAGGCGAAACGAGAGGGGCGGTGGATGCTGTTTCGTGCCACGATCTTAACAGTGGATCGTGCGCATTTACTGCGCGGTTCGCGTAAAAACCGGGAACGACGTCTCGTTTCCGGTCAAAAAGCTTAGGTGGGCCAACCCTTCTGCTCTCACTCCGTCACGTCCCATCGGGAGGATAAAGTGCGACATGACGTCATAGCGTGCATCATCAAAAATGAAGAATCTTTCGAATGGAAAGTTCAAAACACGAAAATAACTTCGTATGAACAAACTCCTTCGAGCAAGAACATCCAAACACAGAAGAAACTTTTTCATGGACAAATCATGAAGAGAGATCTCTTTAACAGGGAAAAATACCCTACACACGAAAAACTTGTTCGTATGGGCACAACATCCCAAACATGAAAACTCTTTCATATGGGCATAAAACTCCTAACACGAAACCTCTTTCGTATGGATAAGGAACTACAAACTCAAAAACTACGCGAGTAGGCAGAGCCTGCCACTCATTCACATGATATTTGCACATCATAAACCTGGATTGTTCAGCCGACTAGGCACATCCGGACGCCATATTCTTTCGAATATGAAGGTAAGACCCGAAAGATCTCTCTTGAGGGCCTGGAATCGCACTCAAGCTGCATCCTCCGGTATGATTTCGTGTCAACAACACGAAGAAAAATCCCAGCGGACGCGCCGGGTACCCCCATATGTTAAGTTCGACTCGGTAAGACCACAACGGCTCAGTCACAACGATCACCTCATTGGATTCGAGTCGGAGGTCTCGAATCTGTGTAGGCCAGAAATGTTTTCGCCCTAGTTGCAATTAATTGGCCCTGATCTTTCGGGAGAGCCAAGCTACTGCGCCATATCCTTCTGCGATAAACAGCCATAAAAACAGGCACTTGCATTACTCGATACTCGGGTATAAAAACTCATTACACAGGGTACGCACCCTTCAAATAGGAAACAACCATACTGGAAAGAAAGACAAAAAAGTTAGACCGTCTACTCGACTGGAAAAATCCAAATCGAGCAAACGCTCGGGGGGCTACTGACGAAGGCATGGATCCTAGACCCTGCGGGTAAGGACACCCCATCTCAGGCCCAAGGTTAAGGCCCAAGAAGCCCTTGGAGTGTTCCAGAAGGCCCATATGAAGCCCACCCGCATTGCCTTGTGGGTTAAGTTAGGAAAAATTGTAACCGCCATAGGGTTAGAGTTCGAGTCCTCTCCGGGTAGGGTTTGAGACCTGGCCACCTATATAAGGCCAGGAGAGCCACCGGAAGAGGACCCAGCAATACCGCACCACCAATGCCTTGAGCTCGAGATCATACTCTCGACTTGAGCAACCACCATTGTAACCGATCTACTCGTTAATAGAGATCGACAGAGGCAGGAGTAAGGGTTTTACCTCTACGAGGGCCCCGACTGGGTAAATCTTGCCCCTGTTTAGCCGACGATCGTCACCAGCGCTCATGGGTTCTCCTATTCGAAACCCTATGGGTTCACCCGAGGGATTTGTAGAGTCTCAGATTCGACACGCCTCAAAGAGAAATTTGTGTCATCTCAGATCGTCATCAAGGAATTCTCAACGCGGTGGAAATTGACATTCCTGGGCATGCTACTTTGCACCATAGATGGTGCATGAGACATTTTTGTTCAAACTTCTATAGGGCATGTGGGAATAAGTACTTGACCGATGATCTTCAAGATTGTTGTCTCGCTTTCACCGAAAGGCGTTTTGCAAACTTGTACAATAGATTGCTCGCGGACAGATCGCTAAATGCCGGAGGACATGATTTTCTGAATAGGCACATTCAACTTACGAAAAAGTGGGCAAGAGCTTTTGATGAAGATGGCCGGAGGTATGGTCAAATGACAAGAAACATGGTAGAATGCTTCAATACGGTCCTTAAGGGTGTGCGTGCATTGCCCGTGACCGCAATCGTTCAATACACATTCACCAAGTTGAATGAGTATTTTCTGAAGTACTGAGTTGAAACGGATAAGCAGATTGCGGGAGATACAAACAGAAATACAAGTTCGAGTACCCACCAAAGATTGATAATTTTCTGGAATTTGAATCAAGGAAGGCGGACTCCCAAGTAGCCACATTTTTTGATAACGAGGAGTTGATTTACCAAGTTACCGAGCCAGGAGGGACCACCGCCGATGGTGTTCAACACGGCGGCCGGGCGTTCAAGGTCTCCTCAAGAATTTTGATTGCACATGCGGAAGACCACGATTGCTTCATCTTCCGTGTTCACACTTGCTAACGGCGGCTCGTATTCGACATGTGGATATTAATCACCCACAACGACCAAGAAGACATGGGCTCCTAGATTTCATCCATACCTTGACCAATCACAATGGCCGGAGTATCATGGAATGCAACTATGGCCCGGTCCGAAATGGAAGGTGATCAAACATGGAAGACGCAAGACAAAGCGTTTTAGGGGCGACATGGATGGTTGGGGCCGTGGTGGGCAAGAATGTCGCAATGACCAATTTCAAGAGCCTCGGGAGAGAGCCCATTGTGGCAAGTGCAATCTTGCGGGGCACAACTCAAGGAAATGCATCCAAGGAAAGAGAGCAAAGGGAAATGAAGCGAGCACAAGGCCAACAAGTTGGTAGCCAAGCTAGAAATAGCCAAAAAGAAAATCCGAGTCAACATGGTGGTCCTAGCCAACAAGCTTATAGTAGCCAACAAGAAACTTTGAGTTAACATGGTGGTCCTAGCTAACAAGCTTATGGTGGTCCTAGCCAATATGCTCCAACACAACAAAGAGTTAGGCAACATGCTCCAACACAACAAAGAGGGAGGCAACTTGGGCTTCCGAGAGGCATGGTGCTTTTAGAGGTCATGGGTGGCTATAGAGGCCATGGCGTGGTAGACGCGAGAGTATGATAGGATACCTACGTGGACCGTTTCCGTATGTTACTTATTTGCTTACTTTTGCATTACTTTTTTCAGTAATTTTGTTTGTATTATTCTCGTGCTTACTAACTTGTAATTTATTTTTGTAGGTATGGCGGCATCTCAAATCAACAAGGCACCAATGAAATGGGTGGATGACTCGGACGATGAAGGTGAGAAGCCTAACTTTTTGGAGGTGGGATTGAGGAGGATGAAAGAGCAAGGTGCCTAAGGAACTTGCGAGGAAGAAGAAAGAAGATTTTGAAGAGAGGATGGAGAGCCGGTTTCCAAATGAGATTGTATTGGGATCGCGAGAAGAAAAAGAGTCAACAAGCGGATGAGCAACGTCAAAAGGATGCCGAAGAGAGGTGGAATAAAGAGTTGGCTAAGGGAGGCCACAAAGAGAGAGAGGGAGAGCAAGATATTTAGGGAGAGGGTGCTTCGTGAGGCTCGTCTTGCAAGGGAAGAGGAGGAGGAAAAGGAGTCCACTTCTAAGAGGAAGGGCAAAAGGATCTTCCTCGAGCAGCAGTAGTTCTCATTGATGTAGTTGTGGACTAAGCCTCCTTTACTTTGAACTTTGTCGCATAGTGGACTATGCTTCTTTACTTTGAACTTTGTCGCAATAGTGGACTATTATCGTGAGCTTAGTGAACTATGTTGTAACTTTGTGTTTTGTAATGAACTGCGTGAACTATGCTACTACTATTATTGTGTGTCATCTCGGATGGAGTTTAGTTATACCGCAAATTCAATTCTTTGCTGCTATTTTCACTTTCTGCCAATGTTAGCTGCCAGAATTGTGAGACGCACATAGCGCCTAAGGACTGGGCGCTATGGTCGTGTAGCGCCTGCGCACAGGGTGCTACCTGTGTTAAAAATTTGTACTACCCGACCTGCAACCAAGAGCGTGCGAGCGGGCTGGGCGCGAAAATTGCTAGAGACTAAGGGTAGCGCCTAAACCTGGGCGCTACCTGTGTTAAAAATTGACACAGCGGCAGACTAACAGAGAGCAAACAAGAGCGTGCGCGCGGGCTGAGCGCGGAAATTGCTAAGACTAAGGGTAGCGCCTAAACCCTGGGCGCTACCTGTGTTAAAATTGACACAGCGGCAGACTAACAGAGAGCAACCGAGAGCATGCGAGCGGGCTGGGCGCGAAAATTTCTAAGTGTACGAGTAGCGCCTAAGACTTGGGCGCTATGGGGGTGTAGCGCCTAAAACCTGGGCGCTACCTGTGTTAAATTGACACATCGGCAGACTAACCGAGAGCGTGCGAGTGGAATGGATACGAAAATTGCTAAGTCAATGTGTAGCGCGCTGGGCGCTACCTGCGTTAATTTTTTTTCTGTGGCGCATCCTGGCCGTGCGCCATAGAAATGTCAATTATGTGGCGCACCTCAGCCGTGCGCCGCAGAAATTTGCAATTCTGTGGCGCACCAAGTAGGGGTGCACCACAGATTTTTTTTTGAATATAAAAAAAAGGCGGCCAGATCTGGCCGCGGGAATTTTTCGAAATTTCGAATTTTCGCCGAATCTCATCGGATGCTCGCCGGAGTTGGTGTGTGGAGGATGGGGGTCACCGGAGTTGGTGGGGGAGGAGAAGGAGGAGCTCGCCGGAGGTGGTGGTGGTGGTGGTGGAGGAGGAGGGGTGGTGGTACGGAGGAGGAGGAGGAGAGGTGGTGGTGGTGGTGGAGGAGGAGGAGGAGGAGAGGTGGTGATGGAGGAGGAGGATCTCGCCGGAGGTGGTGGTGGTGGTAGTGGTGGTGGTGGAGGTGGAGGAGGAGAGGTGGAGTAGTAGGTGGAGGAGAGGAGAGAAGTGGAGAGGTAGAAGAGAGAAGGGAAGATGAGAAGTGGAGGAGAAGTGGAGGGGAGAAGGGAAGAAGAGGAGGGGAGGAGGGTAGAAGAGGAGAAGGGAAAGAAGAGGAAGAAGAGGAGGGGAGGAGGCAGGATTCGAAATCCTGCCTCAACAATTCTGTGGCGCACCAAATGAAGGGGTGCGACACGGAATTTTTTTTCTTTTTCATTTATTTTCTAGTAAAAAATCTTCAAACGGCCATAACTTTTGTTCCTTTTGGAATTTGGCGATTCTAAAAAAAGCTCACAGGCCGAAGGCGAGTGAGGTTGGGTTCCTATTTCTCTCTAGTTTTTTTTTGATATCTTGATCATTTTTTTTCGACATCGTATGCAAAAGTTATGCCCATTTTACTTTTTTTAACAAACTTTTGCTCAGAAAGTCGAAATTCATATTTCAAAATTTGATAAAAAAAAGTAGACCTTAAACTCTCCGTGCATCTATAAGGGATTTATTTTTTGATGCCTTTTAGACCGCCAACTCTTCCGTCAAAAACTAGAAAAGCCGTTCCCGGGGGGGGGGGGGGGGTGGTGTTCGTGCGCGTGGACAGAAATTTTGGGGATGAGAATTCTGTGGCGCATAGGACAGTGGTGTGCCACGGAAATGTCATATTTCTGTGGCGCACTAACCACCATGCGCCACAGAATATGAGTGGGGCAATGATTGGGTTGGGCCCCAGCATATTTCTGTGGCGCACCCCTATCCCGTGCGCCACAGAATTCCTCTTTTCTGTGGCGCACTCCTGTACCGTGCGCCATATAATGCCTATTTTCTGTGGCGCATACCCACCCGTGCGCCAAAAATATATATTTCTGTGACGCATGGCTTCTTGGTGCGCCACAGAATCTGTTCCATAGAAAGACACTTCTCTACTAGTGATGTCATCTCATCCGGTACAACATGAATGTATAGTTAGTCTCTTTCAAGATCATGATTATCCACGTGCAAGAAGTTATGGTACTCTCTTACATTATCAGTCTCCAGCTGGGACACCGAGTTAGTCTCACTCTGAAGATCATCGTCCAGATCAAGTGTGGGGTCAGAAAGAGAATTGGACCTAGATTGCGACGGCGTTGTGTAGTCGGGGTCACGGCAACATAATAGGTTCGCCAAACGGCGTAGACGTTGAGCCGAGCTCTGTAGGCCAATTGCCAAGATGTGAAATTTAGCATAACAAAAATACCATCTAGAAGTGTTTGCTGTGCACACCTTAAGAAAATCTCGAAGTGTACTTTCGGCTTTTTACCCTCCTGGGGTGGTTGTCAACATCATCTCACTTTCACCCGCTTGTTTCTTTATCTCCTTGCGCTACAGTTCAAACCAAATAGACAAGTCAACCAAGAGGAAGATGGTAAGGCAAGAATGGAAATGAATACAGATAAGACTTTACCACAAAGTTGAGCACGTTAGAAAATGGGATTTTGTTCCCCTCCCTCACAAATTTGTTGTATTGGCTCTGGGATACTTCGTCAAATATGGTAGGCTCTTCCAATATCTCCTCCTCGAAAGCCGACATACATAACTCCACACGAGTATTATGAAGGAACCAACGAATATAGTTGTTGAATGCAATTGGGCAATGCGGCCTCTGCGTGCCCCATCCACTAGCCTTAGTTTTCTCTACACAAAGCTCTAACTCCATGACATACTTCTTATGGAATTTGTCCCACTCAGTCACCTTCTTCTGTTTTTTCCTATCCAACCTGCAGGTTAAGAAAACAACACATTATTAATACCAGCACATAAACACAAGAAATCAGTATTATTGCATACAATTCATAACCTATGAAGTTGTTTGTCCGTGTCCTTCCACTCAGGCGGGTGAGGCTGAAATAACCCAAATTGTCTCATCACGCGGTGCGGCAAGTGATGCTCAACTGCCCACAGGCATATCAACGGGCAACACATTAACCACAAACGTCTTTCTTCCAAGCACTTGAGGTTCAACTTAAAATCATTGATATTAACCAAACTGGTCTCCGCTACCATAAGGCTCCCAATCCACCTGCAACACAAAACAACACAACGACATCAATTTGGAGAAGATCGAAAAATGCAGCGGTTAATGTATAGATAATTACTTACTTGCTCCGGGGTAAGCGCATCGAACTCGTTGGTGTACTGGATGTACATGTTTTGGGTGTCGTTGTGTGCCTCCGATACAACATCATACTTGTAAGCCCAATTGGCATATCGTAGAGGGTTGTCCATAGTGTCGGCCCAAGGACGAAATGAAACTTTTTTCGGGCGTCCAACTGGTAAGCGGTCCCAGCTCCATACCGAGAGTAGAAGCATAGGACCACCGATTCCGGGATTTTTCCCGGACCTACGACAAGCATCGTACAACTGCAGTATCATTCAAACAAAGTTTAGACATAATTGAAATGAAAGTGTACAAACAAAATATAAGTGGCCAATTCAGTACCTGCCGGTACAAGTAGGCAAGTGCAGCAGAACCCCAACTCCACTTGTAGTCAAATATGGTTAGCGCCTTTAACCACATCCATTGAGCGATCCTGCCACCGCTGTCGGCAAACAACGTCCTCGTAATAACATACCACACATATATGCGAGCGTATTTCTGGATCAAATCATCATTGGCATCCACAGGACAATGTGCATAGTTGGCAACTATCCACTTAAAAGTAGCGCCAGTTGGGACTCTCTCTGTGCCCTCTTCCTCTTCCGGGGGTGCCATACCAATAAGAGACACCATTTGCTCGCGCCAACCGTCAGAATTTGTGCTCATACACAAAGGCTTACCCTCGATAGGGAGTCCAAGGATCATTGAAACATCCATAAGAGTGGGGGTCATCTCCCCGGTCCGGAGGTGGAAAGTATGTGTCTCCGGCATCCACCGGTCTACAAGGGCGGTGATTGCAGCCGCGTTCAGATTAGGGGTTGACCGGCTCACCAGTTGGATGAAAGGAAGAAGGCCTAGTCTCTCGATGTATGGTGTGTAACGCTCATCATACGGCATATCACTCGAGGACGCCCCATGAGAACGAATCTTCGATGGTGCAAGCTCCTGCAAACATACAACTTATGTATTATTACAACTTATCGTACACATCTCCAACAAAATAAAGCATTTTGAAACATAAAAGTCTATAGATAATATTATTACCTCCTTCTTCTCCGCCATCAAATAGCCCCGGTGTTCAACATCATAATAGTCATCGAGTAGCCACACCATCCTAAATATCCAAAGCAAATGTATATGAGAAAGATAAATTGCTCCATTACTTCTTTTCACCACATTTATGATAAACCTTACATGCTCAAATTTAAACAAAGCCAAATGGCTGCAATTTGTTGTGCCATTCTTTTCGTTGTGCAAGCCAGTAAGCTTATATACCAGAAGCTAAGGAAAAATTATTGATGCAACATACATCAAGCTAAGTAAAACTATCAGCTACACCATATGCTATTGATCTTGGTTTTGCAACACACCGTCTAGAATAGCAGTAGAAGGTATGCACACCGAGCTAATGTATCCGATTTTGTAACAGATGGTATTGTTACATCTCTAGATGATTCTTCAGATCCACTACCATTAGCTAAAAACGCATACACATTGAACTGATGCCTACACGTGTAACAATTAACAATTCATCAGTTTTGCCTATAGGGATCCGAAAATAAAGATCCAAAATAAGATACATGAGCAAAATAAAGATCCAAACTAATAATCTACCATTGGTCCATTACTCTAGGGATTTCAAAATAAGCACCTCCCATGACTTATCTAGTGCTATACATCATAAAGTTTGTCTAAAGTTTTCCATTAAACTGGGGATCCGAATCTTCCTCATCTATGCCAAAAAAGAAGAAATTTTCGGATGAAAATCGAGGGATTAGAGAAGCATACCTGCGGGAACTTGTGGGGGACGAACTTCCGTCGATCTACACTTCACCACGGAGGGATTAGAGAGGAAGAGGGCCTGCCGCCGCTGTCGCCGCCGCCCCAGCCGCCATTGACATGCTCGGATTGGGGAAAATGGGAATGGATACAGAGGAGGGGCGCCGCCGCACGCGTAACCCTATTCAGGCGAGTAGCGCCTAAGGCTCGGGCGCTACTTGACCGCGGGTGGGCCCTGGCCTGGCCCCTCACCTGCCACGCTGGCGGGCACATAGCGTCTATGATCAAGGCGCTACTCCGTTTAGTATAGCGCCCAGGTGTGAGGCGCTACTCGATATGGTTATTTCGTGAAATAGATTTCGCCAGGGTTTATTTTGTGCTATTGTTTCGCCACGTGGTCATTTCCGTTCATTTTACCGTGAGTAGATCCCCTAGTGGATGTAATCCATGCAGGGATTGGGTGAACCTCGGTTGTTACCCCGATCCCACAAATACCTGTCCCGGTTCCGTGCGTAACCCCTGCTCCTTATTCTGGTTGGGTTAATCCCTGTGTACAAGCAACCTACGAACACCACCCGATCTGCTCAACAGCACGCAACAGTACAAACTTCAGCCAGCTCGCTGCAGTAGAAGCAATAATACGAACTGATCTGCTCAACAGCACGCAACAGTACAAATTTCAACTTCCTCGCAGCAGTAGAACCAATAATACAAACTTCCTCGCAGCGGCCATACAAACAGTACAAACAACAGAAAAATAGCAAATTTGAATGCAAATGTTAATCAGGCAGCTTCCAAAACCTGTGTAGCATTACAAACTGATCCACTATAATCATTCGTTTTAGAATTTGAAGTCAAGAAGCTAGAGAAATTTAAATGCAACCGTTATTCTGAATAGATAGCACCATTCACGAGATAACTGAGATGCGAAAACAAAATAGAGTGAAACAAAGTTGGACGATTTTCCTTGCGAAGGCTTGCGATATAGGACGATACATACACTCCTCGACAAGTCCAGTGGCGGGAAAGCTTGCAAAATATACGCAATACAAGAAAATTAATAGCAGTAATAGACTTTAAATTTTACATGCTATAGAAGAAAGAAAAGGAGGTTTAGAAGTAGTACACCAAATCTCTAGATCAAAATCATTCTAGTTTGATCTGAGTTAAAAAACATTCTAGTTTGATCTGACTTGTTCTTCCCGACAGGGGTGGTATTTTCAGGCTGGGCGTGCTCTCAAACTAGGCACAACCAAACATGTGTTCTTCCGCACGTACGAGCCATCTCATTGGAGGTGTGTCTTATAACATACAGTAGAGAACTCTTCTCTTGTATACAGCCTACTTCAGTTCATGCTTTATCGGTTTAATTTGCTTTGTTAGTATAATTTGAAGTGATATATAGCTATAGTGTACTATGCATGCAGTTTAATCATAAACAGATGTGTGAAAAATGTTCTGTAAAACACTTTGTACTAAATAGAAAGTAAGGATACAGATCATTCATGATTGCCTGATATATGGTAGCAAACAAAATATATTTACATGCCATACTATAAAATTTAGATATTAACAATGTGTATCTGCGTCCGAGCAGCACTAGGTCCACATCATCCAAATTCATGGAAATTAATCCTGTAAGTTGCTATGCCTATAATAGTTGGGAGATAGGTAATCATTATGCTTGCCTGGCAAGTAGATATCAGTGAACATCTTAATAATAGTTGAGCAACTAACTGCCTATCCTACCATGCAAATATTTTGTAAGACAAAAGTTTCTATGAAAGTGGCAACTCTCGAAACTTGAGCTGAGACAGCAATAGACACGTTTCTATGGCCAGGTCACTTGTGGTCCTAAGAGCTACTAGTTTGGAGGTATTAATCTTCAGCCTCCTTTCAGTAATATCAAGACACTGCAGCCAAAAGTACTGACAGACACAACCACACAAGGAATATGAGAAAAATTTACGTTTGCTACTCCATTTCCATGCGCAGCCACATCAAAGCGGTCTCCATGTCAGAGCAGATGAAGAGCTCACGATTCTTTGGAATTTTAAATACCCCCCAGGGCTTTCGCCTTATCCACTTGTGAGACCTCCATTGTGTTCAGCCGAGCAATGCAGTTCTTGATTGAGCATTCATCCACATTCCCCGAATCAGGTTTCGCATCCTCAATCTGCTTGGTCTTCATTCCAATGTACTTTTCCATCATTGCAGCTTCATCTCCATTTGTGCGGCGTTTCCTGGGTTCTTTATCGGTGCTTGTTGGTAGTGCCACAGCCATCGTTTGGCGAGTCTCGTCATGCCCAACATTGTTTGGTTGCAGATTTTGCCTCTTGCATCCCCCATGTGTATCATCCTGAGCACCCACCAAGGTCTCTCCAACATGTGAATGAGGATGTATGACCTCTACGGACATGATCTCGGGATCAATCTCCACTTGTGGACCTACTGGTTGCTCGGACCGCTGTGTGGAAGTGAAGTTATAGGTCCCCTCAGCCAGTTGTCCATCATATAACTCTCCCAAGGCCTCGAAATGCGGAAAACCCTTTGTACGGAACTTCCCTATCTTAGGAAATGACTGCAGGACCAAACAAAAAACAGAGGCATATGAGTGATGCATACGATAACAAGGACATGACAAAAAGTGTGTAAGGAGCAATGGAACTATCTTACAATGATAAGGTTGTCCCATAGCGCTTCTTCGGCTTCAATCCTCCATCGCTTCTCATTCCAAGATACTCCACTTTGTTACCTCGCCTCCTTTAGCATCTTGTACTCTCTTTTTAGTTCTTTCTCCTTCTCTTGGATTTGCAACTTAGTGTACGACAGATACAGATGGTTTTCATGGAATTTCTTGACGATTTTGTTCCAAGTGTCGGAGGACCATCCATTTTAACCCCTAAATTCATTAGTATTGTGATCAATGAGCAACTCAACAAGAGTCTTTTCAAGCTCAGCACTCCAAGAGGCTCTACCACCTATTTGAGAAGATTTTTCAAGTTAGCTAAAACAATCATGTACAAGGAAACATGTATAATAATCTGTTTGTGTTTGACAAATGAAGGCAATAACCTTTAGACGAAGCTCCACGTTTTTTCGTTAACATGCCTTCTGGTGAAAGCTTCTTCTGGGAAACTTTCGATTGCATAGGATTAATCCTTGGAGATCGCCTTGCAGTCATCGCCGTGGCCCTTAAAGATTGATCATGAGATTGCCAAAAATTCACACTGGAAACAAAATAAGTTAATGTGTACTACTTTATTACATCACATAAGAAGCAACAGATGTTCACATGTTACTACTTTATTACATCACATAAGAAGAAAGAGGTGTTCACATGTTACTTCTTAATTACATCACATTTGACTTGCATTTTCACTAACCAATGACGGTAATCTGCCCACATTTGTTGCCTTCATTGTTGACTTGATGATTTTGTGGAAGATCACCATCACGAAGGTCCATATAGTTTTCTGGAGGTATGTTGTGTGTTTGGTTATCTAACCAACCCTCATCTCCTTTATGCAAACGAATTATGTTATGCAATATTGTTTTAAAGATTGAGATATGACCTCCTGAACTGTGATAACTTTCGAAGGAAAACTCAGATTGAGATGAAACCAATTTTGTTTTAAAGATCACTCTAAGAGCTACCCAACCTCGAATAGATATCATGGAATGAGAAATATAGAAAATACCATGCATGGAGAGGTGTGGAACCTTTCTCAAATATGAACCGGTATCATTTTCCATATCACATCCATATCACAACCATATCACAGCGCGTCATGTTGTAATAACTGTTAGACATACAATGTTTACTCTAGGGCGTGCATTATTTCTAAGATACAAGAAAGAATTATGTTCTTTTAGATTGTAGGAAAGAGTTTGATAACAAGACCATTGTACATGACATGCACGTTCGCTGAGATATGACCTCCTGAACTGTGATAAATTTTGAAGGAAAACTGCGATTGAGATGAAAGCAATTTCGTTTTTTAGATTACTCTGAGAGCTACCCAACCTCGACTGGATATCTTCAAATGAGGAATATAGAAATCACCATGAATGGAGAGGTGTGGAACCTTTTTCAAACATGAACCGGTATCATTGTCTATATCATATCCATATCACAAACATATCACAACCATATCACAGCCATATCACAGTGCGACATGTTGTAATAACTGTTAGACATACAATGTTTACTCTAGGACGAGCATTATTTCTAAGACAAAAAGAAAGAATTGTGTTCTTTGAAATTGTAGGAATGATTTTTCTAACAAGACCATTGTATATGACATGCACGTTCGCCGATATATGACCTCCTGAACTGTGATAACTTTCGAAGGAAAACTCCGATTGATATAAAACCAATTTTGTTTTAAAAATCACTCCGAGAGCTACCCAACCTAGACTGGATATCTTGGAATAAGGAATATAGAAAATACCATGCATGGAGAGGTGTGGAACCTTTATCAAACATGAACCGGTATTATTTTCCATATCACATCCATATCACAACCATATCACAGCGCGTCATGTTGTAATAATTGTTAGACATACAATGTTTACTCTAGGACATGCATTATTTATAAGAAACAAGAAAGAATTGTGTTCCTTGAGATTGTAGGAAAGAGTTTTCTAGCAAGACCATTGTACATGACTTGCACGTTCACCGAGATATGACCTCCTGAACTGTGATAACTCTCGAAGGAAAACTCCGATTGAGATAAAACCAATTTTGTTTTAAAGATCACTCTGAGAGCTACCCAACCTCGACTTGATATCTTGGAATGAGGAATATAGAAAATACCATGCATGGAGAGCCGTGGAACCTTTCTTAAACATGAACCGATATCATTTTTCCATATCACATCCATATCACGACCATATCACGGCGCGTCATGTTGTAATAATTGTTAGACATACAATGTTTACTCTAGGACGGACATTATTTCTAAGACACAAGAAAGAATTGTGTTCTTTGAGATTGTAGGAAAGAGTTTTCTAACAAGACCATGACTTGCACGTTCGCCGAGATATGACCTCCTGAACTGTGATAACTTTCGAAGGAAAACTCATATTGAGATGAAACCAATTTTGTTTTAAAGATCACTCTGAGAGCTACCTAACCTTGACTGGATATATTGTAATGAGGAATATAGAAAATACCATGCATGGACAGGTGTGGAACCTTTCTAAACCATGAACCGGTATCATTTTCCATATCACATCAATATCACAACCATATCACAACCATAGCCCCGCTGGAGAAAAATACGGAACTGCCGTTCTGGCTCCTCTACGCGAGCTGGAGTGGGATAGAAAAGTGGAACCATTTGATTGGTTGGGTTCTTTTAGGCCCAAGGAACACCCAAGACAGTGGTAGAGCCAACCTCTTGTCAAAATTTCCCCCGTTCCGCCAGATCCGGGAGTTTCGGGCTCTAAAAAGTTCTGGAACCCGCTAGAGAGAATCCGACACCGATGAAACCCTAACACATAGAGTGAGGGAATATTGGGCAAAAAAGAGCCATCCCACACTATAAAATATATGGTATGGAATTCCATGGGGCTTTGTTGCATTCAGACGCTCCGGAGGCCCTCTCCGAAGAAACCCTAGCTCCGCTGGGGAAAAATACGGAACTGCCATTCTGGCCCCTCTACGTGAGTCGTAAGGGGGTAGCAAAGTGAAACTAATTACTTGGTTGTATTAGCTTAGGCCCAAGGAACACCCAAGACAGTGGTAGTCTCACCTCTTGCTATGATCCCCCCCCTTCCGCCAGATTCATGAGTTTCGGACTTTAAGTAATCCTGAAACCCGCCAGAGAGAATCCGACGTCGGTGAAGTCCTAACAGAAAGAGTGAGAGAATCTTGGGCATACAAGAACTATACCACAATTGGGCACATGTGATATGGAACCAACTATCATTTGGTGACATTTCAACGCTCCGGAGACTCTCTACGGAGAAACCCTAAACGAGAGGGAGAAAAGTTCGACGCACAAAAAGCGGGTAGCAAAGTCCAACTAATTGCATGCTTGTGTTAGGATAAACAAGGGGATATATTATAAATTGATAAATAAAAATATATTTTCTAATTATAAATTCAACAAGCAATTTTGGCAAGAAAATAAAAAAGTTATTTGCCGTGTGCATGCAGATGGAAAAGTAATGACAGTGGGCCGGGCAGGGAAGATATCTTTGCCGCATGCACACGGCAAAGAGCTGATGTGACATCTCCGTTGTGCCGCAGGATGGAACGGACACATGGTAGTAATCTTTGCCATGTGTACTGGTTACCGTGTGTTTTCTTTGTTCTCTGCCATGTGTTTGGCTTTACTATATGTAGTATTGTGTACTAAACCGTGTTTTGCCCGTAAAAATTGTGTTTGCCGTGTGCCCGATATAGAGCACGCGGCAAAGAGCCGAGCACACGGGAACGAGCTCTTCTCGTGTAGTGACCACTACATATCGAGACATCAAAACATTCCTGCAGACAACATGCGACTCCTTTGTCTTGTAATGCAACCATGTGCTGTATACAAAATTGAACTTGTCATGATAAAAAAACTTGCACTGTCGGTAAGAGCAATGGTCTGGCCACCAACTTTGGTAACCTTAATAAACGCTTCAACAGTAGGCCGCCCTACAGTTCGCTTGATAGTAGTCCAGCCCTTGTTTGGACTAAACTCAAGCATGTTGTCGTCTCTTATGCCCGGGACGGCATGTATTTTTGTGCCGCTCTGAAAAAAGTGCAGATCCCCACTATCTGCCACATAACACGATTAGAGAGGCTTGTCATGGTCATCCATGGCGCCCGTCTGGAAGACGACTGATTGTGAGCCAGCTTGGCAAATGAAAAAGAGATCTTTCTTGATAGTTGTAGCATGACTTAAACAAGGAACTGCGTGCTGCCTTCAAGACCGGTCAATCGGATGGCTGCAAGTTAGTTGTAGCATGTCTTAAAGAAGGAGTTGTAATAGTAACGTAATCTTTAGTGCACTGCCAGGCCACATGACCGTCGCCGCCGCATACATAGCACCTGATTGGTAATAACAGCATTTCCATCCGGGACCTGCGTGCACAAAGAGAAACTTACTTAGATGTGAGATAGGTTAAACAATAAGCTAGTAAATTCAGATCAAGCAAGACCTGCAACAAACAAGCATCTTGGATGGTTCATTGACATGATGGGAGCTGTCCTCTTGTTCTTCTTCATGTTGCAGAAGCGCCTCAGAGCCCTCGTCCTCATACTTCCTAATTTATATTGATTGATTAGTTGAGAGAGGATAAAAAAAACTGCAGCTAGCAAATCGAAGTGACGGCGAAATCATGCATGATAAAAACTAGCTAGAAATTACTTATGCTGTGTTTGGATGTCGGAAAAACTGTTTGGAATTGAATCGGTCTGGGAATTCCAAATCCAAGATGAAAATGAAATGAGCTTGAATTCCAATTCTGTTGTTTGGTTATGCATGGTATTTAAGGTTGGAATCAGAGAGTAGCACCCAATTCCAATTCCTGTTTGGCTGTGCAAACCACGGAATTCGATACTTTTTTTTAGTTTGGACAATATACTCCATTTTTTTTATAAAGAATCCAATCCGCAAGTGTAAACCATCCTAAGTAGGGGACCTGTAAAGTTAGGATCTTACGAGAACCAGAACAACCCAAGGAGGCACTAAAATAATAACGTGTTCGCAAGCTCTGAAGCTCCAGTACTAAAAACATGAACTGCGCTTCGATCTCCGACGTAGCCGAAGGACGACCACCCTTTTTCCGCTGCCCCGCCGGCGGAATGGATTGGAAGTGGCATACATACGCTGGCCCAAGCCATAACCTCTGCGGAAGCTAAGCACGCTGCTGATTCAGCCGAGGGAAGAGGACTTTTTTGGACTGCATCTGAGAAGATACATGAACGGCAGAGTAGGGAGTGCCTGGTTCCCATACCAAAATCGAGGGAACGGAAGAGCTAAGAACAACACAGAATCGAGCTCCACGCGGGAGGGCATTGTGCCACTCTCGTTGTCGTTCCTTGCCACCATCGTTCCCACCGCATCTAGCATCTACGGTTTGAGTTCCACATGAGAGCGGGTGACCCCATGGCGGCGAATCAGAGAGAGAAGAGGCAGGGGACAGACAGGAAGAAGAGGAGTGAGGGCCAGATGGGAGAGGGAGCAGAGGGAGGGCGACTCACCGATGGCGCCGGCGACGCTTCGTGAGAGGCGACTCGCCCTTGCTGCCGAGGAACCTTTCCTCTGTCGCGGTCACGAATAGGTACGCGGGGCGGGGGATCGATTTTTCTGAGCGATTCCTAGCTCTTTCGCTCGGAAAAGTTTCGTGAGGGGAAGAGGCACGCGGGTGGCTTTTGTGGAATTGGACCAAATTTTCCAAGCCCAATTCGTGTACCACCCCAAACAGCAGAATTGGCCCAGGCAATTCCAAATTTCCAATTCCAAGCTATTTTTCCTACGTCCAAACGGGGGGTTACTGTAGATTGATGATTTTTTTCTTGACATGGTAAATTGCTTAGTTGAGAGACAATAGAAACTCTGTAACTAGCAATGGAGGTGACCACCAAAACCCATGCATGGTGAAAAAAGAACTTAACAAAAGCTAGCTAGTATGCTTACTGCAGATTGATTGGTTTAGAGACAATAAAAAATCTGTAGCTAGCAAACAAGGTAGCCAACAAAACAAAGCTAGTATGCTTACTGTAGATTGATTAGTTGAGAGATAATAAAAATATATGGAACTACCAATTGTGGTGACCAACATGAAATGCACCTATGATAAAAAAAAACAAAAAAAAAACCAGCTAGTATGCTTATTGTTGATAGCATAAAATAAGCCTGCAACTAACAATTACAAATCGAGGTTGTCACCGTAGATGCAGGATCAAATTAATTCATCAAAATATGTAGCCAGTATGCTTACTGTAGAAAGCAGAACTCCTGGTGTTGTCTAGAGGGCGCGATGAGTACCCGGCGGTAAGTGGAGTGCAGCACGTCGATTCCTCCCTGAGCCAGGTCACGGAGGTGGAAGGTGGTGACAATGGCGTGCAGGTGGTCGCACGGGCATCGCTCACGGACCGCCAGACTGATCCAGACAGAGCACAGGAGGGTGTTGGTGAGGCGGGTGAGAAAGCCGTAGCCTTTGTCATAGGTGAAAGGGCAGAGCAATTCGACCTCGGTGGGCGGGTCCAGCCTGAGCAGCTTCGACCCCTGAGCATCCTTGTAGTGGATGAGCTTGTAGGCGTAGATGCTGTTTTCCCAGAGCATGAAGACGGCATTGTGTTGCTCCATGTATACGGCATGCCCTTTGATAGGGAGGTACGCTTCCGACCTTTTTGGGTCGGTTTGCACCGAGGTCCAGCAGCCGGAGTCGGGGGCGAAGGTGAGGAAGAGGCCATATTGTTGGAAGGAGACGAGGATGAGCTTGTCGGCGGGGAGCACGGCGTAACCCTGGAGGAACCAACCGCCCCAGTTGGGGAACCTGTGGTGTATGTATGGGCTGGTGAAGGGGTCGCCGACCTGCTCCCACCGCTTCCTGCCGTTGGGCTCGGGGACCAGGCGTCGTGTGTCGACCCTGAAGGTCTGGGTGTGCTCGGTGGCGGACAGAGCCCAGATGTGGCCGTCGGCAGAGATGGGTATGTAAGGTGTGGTCCTGGTCCCGTCGATCTCCGGCAGGGGCGATTCCTCCGTGTCCAGTTGAAGGCTTAGCTGCAGGGCCTGCTGTGGCTTGCGGGCGTGCTTGTGCAGGATGCAGAGAGAGTGGCCGTCGGGAGCCAGGGCGGCGCCGGAATGGAAACTGTAGGTCGGCTGCTCGGCGAGGACCATGTCGTGGAAGACCTCGAGCTTGTCGTCGCTCCTGCCTAGGATACGCCCGGATCGCGTCACGCGGAGGCGGCTCACCCGTATGGAGGAGGAGGCGCCGTCGGTGACACCGACGAGCAGCGACCAGGCGGGGCGGTCGTCGGCGAGGGCGGGGATGCGGAAGTAGTCACTCCATGGGGCGATGCGCGGGATCTGGGGTAAATAAAGCCAGCAGCACTCGCAATCCCGGATAGTGCACCTCCGCTCCCTTGCCGCCAACATCGACTCCTCCTCCGCCACCAACAGCGACTCCTCCTCCGCCGCCAACATCGACTCCTCCTCCGCCACCGCCATCGACCTAGGGTTTCACTGGGATTCAACTGGGATCGGGGACGACAAGTTTGTTTTTTTGTTTTTCACGGAAGGACCACGAGTAAATACAAACGCCTTATGTTTTTTTTTTTTTTTGAGAATACAAACGCCTTATGTGGTTGGGTCAAACTCGACGATGGGCTATTTCGGGGCCCAACTTTTGTTACAACTATAGCATCCGACCGGCCCGCTCGAATTCTCAACTTCAGATTAGCACATTTTTCCTCACTTACTACTCCCTCCCGTCCATAATTATCGTTGTGAGTTTTTTCTTTCAGAAAAGAGGGTGCGGATTCCTGGCCTCTGTATCGAGTGATGCACACAACCATACACAATTATTCAACAAAAACTTACAAGAGGAATAGATCAACTCGAACTAAACCATCAAACTAGCGACAACTCTTCACACCTACAACACGGATGAAGGGGGTGGCCAAAAACATGGCCAAATACAGAAAACACACCAACGCACACCATCAAAAAAACAAAGGCCACACCAAGTCGCCCGGTAGTGAACAAGGGGCACAACCAGTCCAACGGACCCTCTGCGGCACCGATGCACCAGCTACAGAAGTCGCCGCCACTGTCTTCCTCAAACCCATTCACCTCTAGGACGGGGACCAAAGTATAATCTTGTCAGGCATGTCGTCAATGAGGGATAGCGAACCTGAAAGAGTCGTAATCGTTCGATCCGTGAGACCCAGATCTAGGGTTTCCCCTGGAACATCTCGATCTTGGTGACATGATCTGCACTGATCATGCCTCAAGAAGGGTGGTGTGGGCCCCTTGGGCGTCAACCGGCATCGCCCTTTCGCCTATTTATTCCCCCCGATACGTGAACCCTAAAAATATTCCACTTTTCCACGAGATCGGGAGAGTTCTGGAGTTCTCCCCAGCACCCTGTTGGGAGGGAAAATCATCACCGGAGGGCTCTACACACTAGTAGAGAAGTGCCTTTCTATGGAACAGATTCTGTGGAGCACCAAGAAGCCATGCGCCACAGAAATATATTTTTGTGGCGCACGGGTGGGCATGCGCCACAGAAAAGACGCATTCGGTGGCGCACGGGACCGGGGTGCGCCACAGAAAAGAGGAATTCTTTGGCGCACGGGATAGGGTTGCGCCACAGAAATATGCTGGTGTAACATCCAAGTATGAAAACACCCTAGTTGTTTTACTTCTTTGTTTAATTTATGCAATGCATCATGGCATCATCCCCATATTTATTTCTGTTTGCATTGTTTTCATAATGAAATTCAAACTTATTTCAACTCTTGTTTTCACACTTGTCTGTTACAATCTTTCAAATAAAGATTTGCAAATCAAAAACATCAAATGCTTCCAAATTATTTTCTTATTGGATCAACTCTTAAATTGTTGCTTAATTCAATTAACCAAATTAATCCATTATTTTCCAAATCATTTCCAAACTCAAACCATTTCTCAAATCATTAATCTTTTGAATCCATAAAGTTCATCACTATTTGGAATTCTTTAAATCACTTTTAAAACTCTAAATAAAACCCTATTGAAAAATACCTTGTTCTTCTAATATTATCTAATATTGGAAATATCAATTAAATTGGTTTAATTTGTAAACAGCAAGCAAACAAATCAGTTTTTGAAAACAAAAACTACCAATTGGTTGCTTTCCAACTAAGGGATTTATCCTAATTTTATTCCAAAATTTTCTATAAACAAAACCTTTGTTTTGCTTCCATTTGCATGCTACCAAAAAAAAAAACAGTACAAAAAAAAATATAGCAAAGGAGAAAAGGCAGCAGCAGCAGCAACTAAACCCCCCAGCCCAGCCCGTTACCACTTTGGCCCGATAACCCCCCTCTCCTGTCGCTGTCGTCCTCCTCCCGTCTGACGTCATGGCGTACGATCTCCCCTCCTCCGTCGATCGCTCCATGCCCCTCCCGATGCCATGCCGTACAGGAGCATCTCCCTCCATATAGCTCACCACGGCACCCTCCTCCTGCCCCTCAACCCTAGAGCTCCTCTCCCTGCGCCGCCAACTTCTCTTCCTCTTCCCCAAGCCTTCTGCTTTCCTTCTGAAACTCCACACGGCGATCTCTGAACCCTTGCACGTCGACGACGCCATGGCTCTCCTCCACCACCCCTAGCCACCGAAACGAGACCGCCACCCTCCCTTCTACCTTTTCAACACCGGAACCACGCCCGAGGATCGCTGCAACCGCGCCGTCAACCTCTTCCCCGCCGCCGTCGCCCCCGACAGCTCGCGCCACCGGGCCTCTGCCACATCTACAGAACGGTGGTGAGCCACCGTCCACCTCCTCCCTCTCCCTCATGCTTGCGCATGTTCTGCACATCCATGCACCCAAGTCCGAGCACCACCGTGCAGATCCCCGCCGGCGTCATGCTCTGTCAATCCGTGGAAGGTTTTGGTCTTCAGTTAGTTCAGTTAACGCCAACTCTGAAGATCACCTTGCACTCGCCCTTGTTACTGTCAGATAAGCGAGCACACCGTAGTGGTTCAGGCACAGCGCGGTCAGGGCCAGGTCGGGGGTTCGAGCCCCCGCTGCGCCAATTTTATTTTGGGGATTTCTCCCCGCACCCAGGCCCACGGGTCAGCCCCCCTGGTGGCCACGCGTGCGCGCACTTGCCACGCTGGCCACGGGCCCCTCTGGCAGCATGTGTGTAGGTTTCCTGCACGGTAACAAAGGATTAAAATCAAATCTGTTTTTATTTCTAATATCTTTAATTGGCAGAATAACACACTAATTTCAAAAATCCATAGCTTTTAAACTATACACCCAATGAAGAAAAGTTATATATGTTTTTTTGCTCCAAATTTTATAATCTTTCCAAATAACCAAGTTGTGTTCTGTTTTGAGTTTTCAAAATACTTTTAAATTTCAAATTTGAATAATTCAAATGCAAATTGAAATAATTCATAACTAATTCATACTGTTTTCAAATAATTCAAATAAAATATGTTTTTCACACCTTTTTGAATGTTCTATTCAAATATAAAATTAGTTTTCTGGTTTGAACAATTTAAATTGCTAAAACATTTTAAATCTTGTTTAATTCAATTAAAAATTGGTTAATGTTGTTTAATTCATAATTAAATAATCCTAAGTCCAATTTCAAAATGTGAAACATGTAATTCAACAAAAATTTGATGTTCTTTTCAAATATAAAATTTGTAAATTGTTTTGCACACTCTAACTTGTTGAAAACAATAATTGTTGTGTGACATGTCTAAGTAACCAAAACTTTCCAAAATTAACAAATAATTTCCAAACTTGTTTTATTCTTTTTCCTTTGCATCTATCCTTGTTATTTTGTTGTTATCTTGTCATCATCATGCATGCATCATGATAACAACTAACACCTAATAAATAGTTGTAAGCCATTTGTTCCACTTATTTTCAATGGATCTTTCCATATGCAACCCTTGCATATGGGTCCATTTAACTTGTGCTATCATGTTAGTTAGTTTATTTTGATGCAACTATTAACTTGTCATGCATCATCTTGATTGTGCACAATGCCATGGCAATGATTGTTTACAATTCCTGTTTTGTTTGTTTGCTTCTTCTCGAATAGACGACGACGTTGAGGCAGACGACCTTTACAGCACCCCTTCTGAGGATCTAGCTCAGTACCCGGCTGATCAGTTTGCAGGCAAGTTATCACTCACACGAACCATCGTGTTCCTTTCAACCCTGGTTACCGATACTTTCCGTTGTCTATACTTGCTAGCCTTAGTGGTAGATGTTTCTGGTACGAACCTATCACATGAATCCTGTAACCCATGATATTGCCTCATCACCCCTCCTACAACCCATTGATTGAGCCAGTGTCTTACTAGCATGCTTAGGTTGTTTTGCTCGAGTCTGTTACCCTTTACTTTCAGTTATTATATCTTTATTATGTTCTGGGGGATCGATGTTTAATCAATCAATCAATCATGCTAATGTTATTACTGTTAATAATAATTTGATGATAAGGCACCGGCAGGAGGCCCTGTGTGGTTTTGAGGCCTGCTAGTGTCGACCCTAATAGGAAAAGGGTCTTGTCTACTGATCCATGATGAGCGCACTACCCGCATGTTGGAAGCGAGTATGGGCGCCCCCCTCAATTTGATTCGATTCGCATCTCGTCCAAATCATCTCATTTAGTTCGTGCTTTCTATTTGCCGCATGCATGTTTTTGCGAGCCCAGCGCAGGGTGGAACTTTTGTAGTCGGCATATAGGGGGACACGGTCTTAGAGTGCTATGAGGGTCCCTTTTCTTCGGGGCTTGATTAGCCGTGCGCCCAAGGTGCTTTGGGCTTGATGCGGAGAAGAGTTGAGTTGTGTTGAGTGCCCCGCTTGGTGGGAGGCATCCCATCTGGCGGGTTATTCATACGTGTACGGCCAAATTGGTGCAACCCTGCAGGGATAATCTTCTCGAGAAGCCGTGTTTTCCGCGGTTATGGATTACTTGGTGAAAGTACTGGCTAACAAGTACTCAGGACAACTTAAACCTAATGATTCACTATCTCACGCCCCATGATTATCAATTTGACTAGTAATAGGATTATTGTCACAATAACTTGATTCATCTTAATCCAATTGTGTGAGTTATCCCCGGATTGATTCTTTGGATAAGGGGCGAGATCCAGGATGGGTTTGTTTGATGTTATCTTTCAGTTGGTTACAACACTCGATCTTATCCCCTTTCTGATAGTTGGATATGATAGAATCTCTGTAATTGGTTAGCGCAGCCAGTTGCAGCATCTTATATTTATCCCTTCTTTCCGTTGAACCAAGTCATCTGTGCTTGTGTTGACGGGCTATACTTTGGTGAACTGTGAGTCTTGCTTGCCAGTACTTGGATGTACTGACCCCGTTGGGGCTGTGGTTTACGCAGACTACGACTACGGCTACGATGACCACCAGGATGGCTACTTCGTGGAGTTTGACGAGACTGCAGACGAGTAGTTAGCTGGACCAGGGCAGGATCCAGAACCTACGTGGATGGGCTTCGTTTTCTTTATTTTCTCTGGCTTCTTAAGCCTGTTGGATTTGTCTGTACCCAGACCACCTTTGATTGCTTCCGCTGATGTAATGAATGCTATGTTGGGACATGTGTCCTCTGGATGATTGTATTTGCTATCTCTGCCTTAGTGAAGGCCATTTGCAACCTTATTTCAATCTTTTGTGTCTTAGAGATATGTTGTGATCATCATTCGTTCAAAGCTGTTGACGTACAGTGCGTGATTGATATGAAGTACGTCGACAGTAGTGCCTATGACTTCTAGTGGATAGTTTACATCGACGGTGGAATAGCAGGGCTTGTGTTGTCGCGCATAAGCGCAGGCCTACCAGGAAGCTGGGACGTGGGAGCAGTTATGCCCCATAATCCAAGCACCTGCTATCCAGTTCGTACGATGAGTATCCCTTAGAAGCCAGGGTACGACAGTGCCAGAACGGAGTTTCTGAACCCCGAAAAAGGATTCACGATGGCTGTGGAGCTACATACTTCTTTCAGTTATTATATCTTTATTATGTTCTGGGGGCTCGATGTTTAATCAATCAATCAATCATGCTAATGTTATTACTGTTAATAATAATTTGATGATAAGGCACCGGCAGGAGGCCCTGTGTGGTTTTGAGGCCTGCTAGTGTCGACCCTAATAGGAAAAGGGTCTTGTCTACTGATCCATGATGAGCGCACTACCCGCATGTGGGAAGCGAGTATGGGCGCCCCCCTCAATTTGATTCGATTCGCATCTCGTCCAAATCATCTCATTTAGTTCGTGCTTTCTATTTGCCGCATGCATGTTTTTGCGAGCCCAGCGCAGGGTGGAACTTTTGTAGTCGGCATATAGGGGGACACGGTCTTAGAGTGCTATGAGGGTCCCTTTTCTTCGGGGCTTGATTAGCCGTGCGCCCAAGGTGCTTTGGGCTTGATGCGGAGAAGAGTTGAGTTGTGTTGAGTGCCCCGCTTGGTGGGAGGCATCCCATCTGGCGGGATATTCATACGTGTACGGCCAAATTGGTGCAACCCTGCAGGGATAATCTTCTCGAGAAGCCGTGTTTTCCGCGGTTATGGATTACTTGGTGAAAGTACTGGCTAACAAGTACTCAGGACAACTTAACCATAATGATCAAACATGTTTCACCCAATGATTAATAACTTGACTAGTAATAGGTTATTCACACAATAACTTGATTTCACCTTATCTCAACTGTGTGAGTTATCCTCGGATTGCTTCTTTGGATAAGGGGCGAGATCCAGGATGGGTTTGTTTGACGTTACCTTTCAGTTGGTTACAACACTCGATCTTATCCCCTTTCTGATAGTTGGTTATGATAGAATCTCTGTAGTTGGTTAGCGCAGCCAGTTGCAGCATCTTATATAACCCCTTCTTTCCGTTGAACCCAAGTCATCTGTGCTTGTGTTGACGGGCTACACGTTGGTGAATTGTGAGTCTTTCTTGACAGTACTTGGATGTACTGACCCCGTTGGGGCTGTGGTTTACGCAGACTACGACTACGGCTACGATGACCACCAGGATGGCTACTTCGTGGAGTTTGACGAGACTGCAGACGAGTAGTTAGCTGGACCAGGGCAGGATCCAGAACCTACGTGGATGGGCTTCGTCTTCTTTATTTTCTCCGGCTTCTTAAGCCTGTTGGATTTGTCTGTACCCAGACACCTTTGATTGCTTCCGCTGATGTAATGAATGCTATGTTGGGACATGTGTCCTCTGGATGATTGTATTTGCTATCTCTGCCTTAGTGAAGGCCATTTGCAACCTTATTCCATTCTTTTGTGTCATAGAGATATGTTGTGATCATCATTCGTTCAAAGCTGTTGACGTACAGTGCGTGATTGATATGAAGTACGTCAGCAGTAGTGCCTATGACTTCTAGTGGATAGTTTACATCGACGGTGGAATAGCAGGGCTTGTGTTGTCGCGCATAAGCGCAGGCCTACCAGGAAGCTGGGACGTGGGAGCAGTTACGCCCCATAATCCAAGCACCTGCTATCCAGTTCGTACGATGAGTATCCCTTAGAAGCCAGGGTGCGACAAATGGTATCAGAGCCTGTCTGCCTGTAGGATCCCTTTTTACTGGTCGCAGTTGAGTCTAGAAACTATTTTGTAGCTATATAGGAAAAATGAACGTGAGAGTAGGAATTCTGCCATTTTTCTTCTTTCCCCACCCACCCACCCTTTTTCTGGTAAGGAAGTGCAACGTTGTTTTCTGTTCTCACCTAAACTTTCAAGTTAGGATTTCACGTGTTTTGGGTTCTCCATAGTACCTCAGGACTTTTGGTCTCGTTTTCCCGATGTTGCTTCGATATCATGTTCTTTTCAACACCCTTATCGTCCGTTGAACCTTGTTGTTGTTTTCCACATCCTTGTTCTTCTACCGGAGTCTAATCAAAACATTCCAAATCATCTGCAGATGGGTCTCAGCTACTACCCGCAGGTGGTTCGCATGACTCGCTGTGAGAGCACCGCCGGTTATCCGGAGATGCTGAGAGACATGGTTACCTATCTGGGGTTCCGTTGGGCACCAGAGTACCAGGTCTACGAGCACCAGCGCGAGTTCGACCAGACTTTCTACCGGGCTATCGTCTACATTTTGTCGGATGATGGCAGGAGCATTGCCCACCGCTACGAGGCAGTAGGTACCACAGTGGATATGGCCGTGCAGCAGGCAGCGTACGTGAGTCTCACCGTTCTCCGTGCTGACTACTGGGGGTTTGATGATTCCATCTATCGTCACATCCCCCGTGGTTACATCACGGCAGCGGGAGTTCACTTCACTCTCCACCGCAACCTGGATACCTACGAGGATGATAGCTCCAGGCTGCACACCACTGCCCAGTTCGTGAGGCACAGTGACGCAGTTGCTTCCGCACTCTCTCAGGAGTTAGCCTCAGTCAGGGAGCAGCTCTATCTGGCTTTGACTCGTCTGGCGACGTACACCACAGACTTCGTTGGAGACGAGCGCTTTGCACGTTTCCAGCAGACACTGGGTTTTCCTCTGCCAGATGCTGGAGGTTACGAGCCGATCAGAGGCCCACTTCTCGACCTCGGAGCTGGTTACACAGGGATTCCCCGCTATGGAGCACAGGGACACGACGCTTTCTACTTCGCCACACCGAGAGTTGCTCTCAAAGCAGTTCCTATCTACAGGGATCGTTGTGATACCTACTTCCGTGGGATTCCTCCGCACCGTATCTCTCGTCGTACTACTCACCGCCGTCCTGCGTGATGAGCATGGGAGTACCGTTGTATCCATTCCTAGCTATGTTTAGTTATCCTTCGGCATTCGAACCATGTATTGGTCTGTTGGATATTCTGATGTATTTGAACATGTGATGATGTACCTGTTGGTTATCTATTCATGCGTCGGAATAATCTATCTTTCGGTTACCAAGTCTATCCTTTTCTGTTGTTGTGCTAAAATGAATTTCTGTTCAGGATGCCTCCAACCAGGAACAACCCGCCTCCGCCACCACCAATGGGGGAACTGTTAGCTCAGATGACCCAAGTGGTGACACAGATGGCCCAGATCCAGGCTAACCAGCACCACAACCAGAATGCTCCAAGGGTCACCATCAAGGACTTCCTCAGCTTGGGCCCAAAAGCTTTCGTGGCAACACGTGAGCCCCTGGATGCTGATGACTGGATCCGTGACGTAGCAAGAGCTCTGGAGATTGCTCATGTTGCGGAAGAGGATAAGGTCAAGTATGCCACCTACCTACTGAAGGGTCAGGCAGCTACTTGGTGGGAGAACTACCAGACCATGAGAGCTGGCTTTCCTATCACCTGGGGATGTTTCAAGGATGCCTTCCTGAAGCACCACATCCCGGATGGTCTCATGGAAAGGATGCGTGAGGAATTCTGCTCTCTCAGACAGGGCAAGCTGGACGTCCTCGGATACCAGAACGAGTTCAATCGTCTCGCTCGGTACGCTGGTGACGAAGTGTCCACTGAAGCCAAAAAGATGGCAAGGTTCCGCCGAGGTTTTAACCCGGAACTGAAGTACGCTCTCACCAACATAAAGTGCAAGGACTTCGTGGAGCTCGTGAACACCGCGCTCAATGAGGAGAATGGGCGCAAGGCGTTCGAAGAGTCGCGCAAGCACTCGTGTGAGGGTGGTTCCTCCTCCAACATGACCACCCCTCCGCAGAAGCGCCGCATCTGGGTGCCAAATGGTGCTGTCACTCGGGCTCCAAATGCCCAAGCTTCTCCAGGCTTTGGTCCCCGCCCACCCAACCCATCTCAGATGCAGGGTCAGAGGTTCCCGATGGGGCAGCCAAGGCCAGGTCCTTCTCGTGTCGTCACTTGCTACAAGTGCAAGGATACTGGACACTATGCTGATAAGTGCACTCAGAAGCAGCTACCCCTACCTCCTCGCCCCAACACCAACCAGGCTATGGTTCGTGCTCCCCCGGCTAAAGCCTTCAACTCCAACAACAGGCCTGTCGGGAGGAACGCGAGGGTGAACCATATCAAGGCCGACAAAGCTGAGGAAGCTGCTGACGTCGTTCTCGGTATATTACCCGTAAACTATATTCCAGCTAAAGTGTTGTTTGATACTGGAGCATCGCATTCGTTTGTGTCAAAGATCTTTGCTACAACGTACAATTTAGCTCTGGTTCCGCTAAGCAATCAAATCTATGTGCACTCTCCGGGAACTAAAATGATTACTTCCAAGATAAGCATGGACAATCAGATCCTAATTGGAGGTCGCATATTCCTTGCTTCACTCATGTTGCTGGGAAACTCTGACATTGATGTCATTCTGGGTATGGATTGGTTGAAGACCCACAAAGCTAAAATTGACTGTGCTCAAAAGTCAATAACTCTCTCCCACACTTCAGGCCAGATAGTCTATTCTCCATATGGATCAAGTTCTGTTCAGCTGTTCAACCTCGATGCCAAACCCCTTCCTGCAATTGAAAATGTTCCGGTGGTTTGTGAATTCCCTGACGTCTTTCCAGAAGAGTTGCCAGGGATGCCCCCGGACAGAGCAGTTGAGTTCGTGATCGAGCTTGAGCCAGGTACTGCTCCAATCTCTAAGCATCCATACAAGATAGCTCCTCCTGAACTGAAATTGTTGAAGGAGCAAATCGATATGTACATGGACAAAGGTTACATTCAGCCTAGCTCCTCCGCTTGGGGTTGCCCAACTCTGTTTGTTGCCAAGAAGGATCAAACAAAAAGACTCGTGGTTGACTATCGTCCTCTCAACAAGAAAACTATCAAGAACAAGTATCCACTTCCTCGTATCGATGATCTTTTTGATCAACTTGCTGGAGCCTCAATATTCTCAAAGTTGGACTTGAGGATGGGGTACCATCAGATAAAGATCAGAAAGGAAGATATTCCTAAGACAGCTTTCACCACTCGTTACGGTCTATATGAATACACCGTCATGTCTTTTGGTCTCACCAATGCACCGGCAACGTTCTCAAGACTCATGAATTCTGTCTTCCATGAATACCTCGACAAGTTCGTTGTGGTATATCTCGATGACATTCTAGTCTATTCAAAATCCAAGGAAGAGCATGGAGAACACCTTCGTCTCACTCTCATGAAACTTCGCGAGCATCGTCTGTATGCCAAGTTTTCCAAATGTGAGTTCTGGATTCCAGAAGTTGCATATCTTGGTCATATCATCTCTGCCAAAGGCATTGCCATTGATCCTGAAAAGGTTAAGGCAATTGTTGATTGGAAACCCCCTAAGACGGTGAAGCAAGTCAGAAGTTTTCTTGGCTTGGCTAGCTATTGCCGTCGTTTCGTCCAAAACTTTTCCAAGATTGCCAAACCTCTCACTGATCTCACAAAGAAGGACAAAAAGTTCGTTTGGACTCCACAATGTGATGAGAGTTTCAACCTCCTGAAGACTAAACTCACTTCCACCCCAGTTCTGGTTGGCCCAGATACTACCAAACCTTTCCAGATATTCTGTGATGCATCTCTCCAAGGCCTAGGAGCAGTTCTTATGCAAGAACGTCAAGTTGTGGCTTATGCTTCACGTCAGTTGAACCCACATGAGCAAAACTATCCCACTCATGATCTTGAACTTGCAGCAGTTGTGTTTGCCCTCAAGAAATGGAGACAATACTTGTTGGGTAACAAAACTGAAATCTTTTCCGATCACAAGAGTCTGAAATACATCTTCACTCAGCCAGATCTGAACCTCAGGCAAAGGAGATGGATTGAGAAGATTAAGGACTTTGATCTCACCATTTCTTACACTCCAGGCAAGGCTAATGTTATGGCCGATGCTCTCAGCCGCAAATCCTATTGCAATAATCTCATGATCATGGAAAGCCAACCTCCACTTCATGAAGAATTCCAGAAGCTGAACCTTGGTCTTGTCCCACAAGGTTATCTTGCTAGCTTGACAGCCAGTCCAACTCTCGAGGACAAGATTTGTTCTGAACAACTTCGTGATAATGAAATCAAGAAGATGGTAGAGCAAATCAAGGAGGGCAGTGATAAGTTCAAGTCCTTCTCAATTGATGACAAAGGAACTGTGTTCTTCGAAGGACGCATTGCAGTTCCTCAGATTCAAAGTCTCAAGGATATCATTCTCAAGGAGGCTCATGAAACTCCTCTATCCATTCACCCTGGAAGTACAAAGATGTACCAGGATCTCAAGACTCTGTATTGGTGGCCTGGCATGAAACGTGAAATTGCTCAATACGTTTCTGAATGCGACGTTTGTCAACGTGTTAAAGCAGTCCATCAAAAAACAGCCGGTCTTCTACAACCTCTGAAAATTCCTGAGTGGAAGTGGGACATGATTGAAATGGACTTCGTTACTGGGTTTCCAAAGTCCAGGAAGGGCAACGATGCAATCTTCGTTGTTATTGATCGTCTCACTAAGGTTGCTCACTTCTATGCTGTAAAGGAAACTATCTCAGCTAGCCAGTTAGCAGAGCTCTACACAGCAAAGGTTGTTCCTCTTCATGGTGTTCCATTGGAAATAAGCTCAGACCGTGGAAGTATCTTCACTTCTCATTTATGGAAAAGCTTTCAAGAAGCACTGGGCACCAAACTTCTGTTCAGCACAGCTTACCACCCTAAGTCTCAGGGGCAAGTCGAAAGAGTCAATCAGATTCTCGAGGATATGCTCAGAGCATGTGGTCTCTCCTTTGGCATGAAATGGGAGGATTGCCTTCCATATGCTGAATTCTCCTACAACAACAGCTACCAGGCAAGCCTAGGCATGGCACCATTTGAGGCACTGTATGGTCGCAGATGCAGGAGTCCAATCAATTGGTCTGGAGCTGGTGAACGTTCACTTTTAGGCCCTGACATTGTTAAGGAAGCCGAGGAGAAAGTTCGTATCATTCGTGACAATCTCAGGTTTGCTCAGTCTCGTCAGAAGAGCTATTATGATAGCAAGCATAGGGATATGATCTATGCACCTGGTGATAAGGCATATCTCCGTGTAACTCCCCTCAGAGGCACTCATCGTTTTGGTGTGAAAGGAAAGCTGGCACCAAGATACATTGGCCCTTTCAACATTCTCTCAAGGCGGGCATAGAATGCTTATCGTCTTGAACTTCCAGAAAAACTATCCAAAGTGCACGATGTGTTCCACGTGTCACAACTCAAGAAGTGTTTCAAAGATCCAGATCGTGCAGTTGATCATGATTCCATTGAACTGCAAGATGATCTATCTTATGAGGAGCACCCTATTCGTATTCTCGATGAGACCGAGCGTAAGACTCGCAACAAGAGCACCAAGTTCTTGAAAGTCCAGTGGTCGCATCATTCCGATAAAGAGGCAACATGGGAGACCGAAGAGGATCTTCGCAAGAAGTATCCGGACCTGTTCATTTCTCAGTAGGGAATCTCGGGGCGCGATTCCTTCAAGGGGGGGCGTTTTGTAACATCCAAGTATGAAAACACCCTAGTTGTTTTACTTCTTTGTTTAATTTATGCAATGCATCATGGCATCATCCCCATATTTATTTCTGTTTGCATTGTTTTCATAATGAAATTCAAACTTATTTCAACTCTTGTTTTCACACTTGTCTGTTACAATCTTTCAAATAAAGATTTGCAAATCAAAAACATCAAATGCTTCCAAATTATTTTCTTATTGGATCAACTCTTAAATTGTTGCTTAATTCAATTAACCAAATTAATCCATTATTTTCCAAATCATTTCCAAACTCAAACCATTTCTCAAATCATTAATCTTTTGAATCCATAAAGTTCATCACTATTTGGAATTCTTTAAATCACTTTTAAAACTCTAAATAAAACCCTATTGAAAAATACCTTGTTTTTCTAATATTATCTAATATTGGAAATATCAATTAAATTGGTTTAATTTGTAAACAGCAAGCAAACAAATCAGTTTTTGAAAACAAAAACTACCAATTGGTTGCTTTCCAACTAAGGGATTTATCCTAATTTTATTCCAAAATTTTCTATAAACAAATCCTTTGTTTTGCTTCCATTTGCATGCTACAAAAAAAAACAGTACAAAAAAAAATATAGCAAAGGAGAAAAGGCAGCAGCAGCAGCAACTAAACCCCCCAGCCCAGCCCGTTACCACTTTGGCCCGATAACCCCCCTCTCCTGTCGCTGTCGTCCTCCTCCCGTCTGACGTCATGGCGTACGATCTCCCCTCCTCCGTCGATCGCTCCATGCCCCTCCCGATGCCATGCCGTACAGGAGCATCTCCCTCCATATAGCTCACCACGGCACCCTCCTCCTGCCCCTCAACCCTAGAGCTCCTCTCCCTGCGCCGCCAACTTCTCTTCCTCTTCCCCAAGCCTTCTGCTTTCCTTCTGAAACTCCACACGGCGATCTCTGAACCCTTGCACGTCGACGACGCCATGGCTCTCCTCCACCACCCCTAGCCACCGAAACGAGACCGCCACCCTCCCTTCTACCTTTTCAACACCGGAACCACGCCCGAGGATCGCTGCAACCGCGCCGTCAACCTCTTCCCCGCCGCCGTCGCCCCCGACAACTCGCGCCACCGGGCCTCTGCCACATCTACAGAACGGTGGTGAGCCACCGTCCACCTCCTCCCTCTCCCTCATGCTTGCGCATGTTCTGCACATCCATGCACCCAAGTCCGAGCACCACCGTGCAGATCCCCGCCGGCGTCGTGCTCTGTCAATCCGTGGAAGGTTTTGGTCTTCAGTTAGTTCAGTTAACGCCAACTCTGAAGATCACCTTGCACTCGCCCTTGTTACTGTCAGATAAGCGAGCACACCGTAGTGGTTCAGGCACAGCGCGGTCAGGGCCAGGTCGGGGGTTCGAGCCCCCGCTGCGCCAATTTTATTTTGGGGATTTCTCCCCGCACCCAGGCCCACGGGTCAGCCCCCCTGGTGGCCACGCGTGCGCGCACTTGCCACGCTGGCCACGGGCCCCTCTGGCAGCGTGTGTGTAGGTTTCCTGCACGGTAACAAAGGATTAAAATCAAATCTGTTTTTATTTCTAATATCTTTAATTGGCAGAATAACACACTAATTTCAAAAATCCATAGCTTTTAAACTATACACCCAATGAAGAAAAGGTATATATGTTTTTTGCTCCAAATTTTATAATCTTTCCAAATAACCAAGTTGTGTTCTGTTTTGAGTTTTCAAAATACTTTTAAATTTCAAATTTGAATAATTCAAATGCAAATTGAAATAATTCATAACTAATTCGTACTGTTTTCAAATAATTCAAATAAAATATGTTTTTCACACCTTTTTGAATGTTCTATTCAAATATAAAATTAGTTTTCTGGTTTGAACAATTTAAATTGCTAAAACATTTTAAATCTTGTTTAATTCAATTAAAAATTGGTTAATGTTGTTTAATTCATAATTAAATAATCCTAAGTCCAATTTCAAAATGTAAAACATGTAATTCAACAAAAATTTGATGTTCTTTTCAAATATAAAATTTGTAAATTGTTTTGCACACTCTAACTTGTTGAAAACAATAATTGTTGTGTGACATGTCTAAGTAACCAAAACTTTCCAAAATTAACAAATAATTTCCAAACTTGTTTTATTCTTTTTCCTTTGCATCTATCCTTGTTATTTTGTTGTTATCTGGTCATCATCATGCATGCATCATGATAACAACTAACACCTAATAAATAGTTGTAAGCCATTTGTTCCACTTATTTTCAATGGATCTTTCCATATGCAACCCTTGCATATGGGTCCATTTAACTTGTGCTATCATGTTAGTTAGTTTATTTTGATGCAACTATTAACTTTTCATGCATCATCCTGATTGTGCACAATGCCATGGCAATGATTGTTTACAATTCCTGTTTTGTTTGTTTGCTTCTTCTCGAATAGACGACGACGTTGAGGCAGACGACCTTTACAGCACCCCTTCTGAGGATCTAGCTCAGTACCCGGCTGATCAGTTTGCAGGCAAGTTATCACTCACACGAACCATCGTGTTCCTTTCAACCCTGGTTACCGATACTTTCCGTTGTCTATACTTGCTAGCCTTAGTGGTAGATGTTTCTGTTACGAACCTATCACATGAATCCTGTAACCCATGATATTGCCTCATCACCCCTCCTACAACCCATTGATTGAGCCAGTGTCTTACTAGCATGCTTAGGTTGTTTTGCTCGAGTCTGTTACCCGTTACTTTCAGTTATTATATCTTTATTATGTTCTGGGGGCTCGATGTTTAATCAATCAATCAATCATGCTAATGTTATTACTGTTAATAATAATTTGATGATAAGGCACCGGCAGGAGGCCCTGTGTGGTTTTGAGGCCTGCTAGTGTCGACCCTAATAGGAAAAGGGTCTTGTCTACTGATCCATGATGAGCGCACTACCCGCATGTGGGAAGCGAGTATGGGCGCCCCCCTCAATTTGATTCGATTCGCATCTCGTCCAAATCATCTCATTTAGTTCGTGCTTTCTATTTGCCGCATGCATGTTTTTGCGAGCCCAGCGCAGGGTGGAACTTTTGTAGTCGGCATATAGGAGGACACGGTCTTAGAGTGCTATGAGGGTCCCTTTTCTTCGGGGCTTGATTAGCCGTGCGCCCAAGGTGCTTTGGGCTTGATGCGGAGAAGAGTTGAATTGTGTTGAGTGCCCCGCTTGGTGGGGGGCATCCCATCTGGCGGGATATTCATACGTGTACGGCCAAATTGGTGCAACCCTGCAGGGATAATCTTCTCGAGAAGCCGTGTTTTCCGCGGTTATGGATTACTTGGTGAAAGTACTGGCTAACAAGTACTCAGGACAACTTAACCATAATGATCAAACATGTTTCACCCAATGATTAATAACTTGACTAGTAATAGGTTATTCACACAATAACTTGATTTCACCTTATCTCAACTGTGTGAGTTATCCTCGGATTGCTTCTTTGGATAAGGGGCGAGATCCAGGATGGGTTTGTTTGACGTTACCTTTCAGTTGGTTACAACACTCGATCTTATCCCCTTTCTGATAGTTGGTTATGATAGAATCTCTGTAGTTGGTTAGCGCAGCCAGTTGCAGCATCTTATATAACCCCTTCTTTCCGTTGAACCCAAGTCATCTGTGCTTGTGTTGACGGGCTACACGTTGGTGAATTGTGAGTCTTGCTTGCCAGTACTTGGATGTACTGACCCCGTTGGGGCTGTGGTTTACGCAGACTACGACTACGGCTACGATGACCACCAGGATGGCTACTTCGTGGAGTTTGACGAGACTGCAGACGAGTAGTTAGCTGGACCAGGGCAGGATCCAGAACCTACGTGGATGGGCTTCGTCTTCTTTATTTTCTCCGGCTTATTAAGCCTGTTGGATTTGTCTGTACCCAGACACCTTTGATTGCTTCCGCTGATGTAATGAATTCTATGTTGGGACATGTGTCCTCTGGATGATTGTATTTGCTATCTCTGCCTTAGTGAAGGCCATTTGCAACCTTGTTCCATTCTTTTGTGTCATAGAGATATGTTGTGATCATCATTCGTTCAAAGCTGTTGACGTACAGTGCGTGATTGATATGAAGTACGTCAGCAGTAGTGCCTATGACTTCTAGTGGATAGTTTACATCGACGGTGGAATAGCAGGGCTTGTGTTGTCACGCATAAGCGCAGGCCTACCAGGAAGCTGGGACGTGGGAGCAGTTACGCCCCATAATCCAAGCACCTGCTATCCAGTTCGTACGATGAGTATCCCTTAGAAGCCAGGGTGCGACAGCTGGGGCCCAACCCAATCATTGCCCCACTCATATTCTGTGGCGCATGGTGGTTAGTGCGCCACAGAAATATGACATTTCTGTGGCGCACCACTGTCCTGTGCGCCACAGAATTCTCATCTCCAAAATTTCTGTCCACACGCAAGAACTCCCCCCCCCGAACGCCTTTTCTAGTTTTTGACGGAAGAGTTGGCGGTCTAAAAGCATCAAAAAATAAATCCCTTATAGATGCACGGAGAGTTTAAGGTCTACTTTTTTATCAAATTTTGAAATATGAATTTCGACTTTCTGAGCAAAAGTTCGTTAAAAAAAGTAAAATAGGCATAACTTTTGCATACGATGTCGAAAAAAATGATCAAGATATCAAAAAAAAAACTAGAGAGAAAAAGGAACCCAACCTCACTCGCCTTCGGCCTCTGAGATTTTTTTAGAATCGCCAAATTCCAAAAGGAACAAAAGTTATGGCCATTTGAAGATTTTGACTAGAAAATAAAAAAAAAGAAAAAATAATCTGTGGCGCACCCCTTCATTTGGTCCGCCACAGAATTGTTGAGGCAGGATTCGTCTCCTCTTCTTCCTCTTCTTTCCGTTCTCCTTTTCTACCCTCCTCCCCTCCTCTTCTTCCCTTCTCCCCTCCACTTCTCCTCCACTTCTCATCTTCCCTTCTCTCTTCTACCTCTCCACTTCTCTCCTCTCCTCCACCTACTACTCCACCTCTCCTCCTCCACCACCACCACCACCACCTCCGGCGAGCTCCTCCTCCTCCTCCTCCACCACCACCTCTCCTCCTCCTCCACCACCACCTCTCCTCCTCCACCACCACCCCTCCTCCTCCTCCTCCTCCACCACCACCACCACGACCACCTCCGGCGAGCTCCTCCTTCTCCTCCCCACCAACTTCGGTGACCCCCATCCTCCACCCACCAGATCTGGCCGCCTTTTTTTTTGAAATTCAAAAAAAAAAATCTGTGGCGCACCCCTACTTGGTGCGCCACAGAATTGCAAATTTCTGTGGCGCACGGCTGAGGTGCGCCACAGAATTGCAAATTTCTATTGCGCACGGCCAGGATGCGCCACAGAAAAAATTTATATGGCGTGAATTCTGTGGCGCACCCCTCTGGCCCCTAGGTGCGCCACAGAAGTCCAATTTGGTGCGCCACAGAAGACCCTTTTTGTACTAGTGACACCACCATGCCCACCTCCGGAATGATGCGTGAGTAGTTCATCTCTGTACTACGAGTCCATACCAGTAGCTAGATGGTTGTCCTCTCCTCTTTATGCCTCGTGTTTAGATCTTGTGAGCTGCCTCTCATGATCGAGATAATCTTATTGTAATGCTACATGTTCTGTTTGCTGGGATCCGATGATTCTTGAATGCTATGTCTCTTGATTATCAATCTATCATCTTGTCTTCATGTGTATATTATTTATGATCCTGCATGCTCTCCGTTGTTAGTAGATGCTCTGGCCAAGTAGATGCTAGTGACTCCAAGAGGGGTATTTATGCTCGATAGTGGGTTCATGCCTACTTTGCATCTGTGCTCGAGTGACAGAAGCGTGACCGATGGAGGATGTGATGTTGGCATGAGGGAGAAAACAACGATGTTTAATTTGTTTACATTACACACTTTGCTTACTACGAGTATCCGTTGCTTGCAACTTAATACCCAACATTTGTTCGGATGATATTCAGAGTTTGGATTATTAGAAATAGACGCAGTTCGATGAAGGTCTATGTATTTTGTTGTAATGCCTACATGAATCTCATAGTAATCATCATGTCATGCATGTTTCATTATCTATAAATTGCCTAGCTGTAATTTGTTCACCACGCATGTTAGCTATCTTTTATGGAGAGACGCCTCTGGTGAACTGTGGACCCCGGTCCATTTTCTCATACTGATAATACACACACTGCTTCCACTGCTTTCACACTGCTACTACTATTTTCATATTGTTCTCATACTATTTTCCACACCATATGTTTAACCTCTTTGTGTTCAGCAAAACCGGTGAGATTGACGACCTCACTGCTTAGTTGGGGCAAAGTTAATTGATTGTGTTGTGTAGGTTCCACGTTGCTGCTGAACCGGTAGTGCGCCCTACCACCTCAGCTGCATCAACCTTCTGAAGTTTCTCCTTCCTCCTACTGGTCAATTCAACATTGGTTTATTTTCGAAGGGATACTTGCTGATGTGCTCATCATACCTTCCTCTTGGGGTCTCCCAATGAGTGCAAGACCTGCACCATGAAGTAACACTCCACATTGCAAACCATCTCATAGGATAACTTCTCTACTCATGATACTACGCAAAATTCTAAAGATAAAAGATAATGGTGATGATACTGAAAACGCTCCCCCCGAGCTTGGAACAAGCTGAGGGTGTGTCGTTACCCATGGCGAATCACTCCTTAGGTGTAGATTGTGATGAAGACTCTCCACCATTACGCTTCCAAGATAAAGGTTCCCCATCAAAAATAGACGACTTGGTTTCAAAGGTCCTGTAACTGGCTGCAAAACTAATATGATTAAACCTAGTCTCATACTCATAGTTTTGGTTCTGCAAGTCATAAATCTGGACTTGCAACTTCGTGATGGATTCATTGAGTAAAAAGATATCCTTCCAGAGCGCATTAGTCTCCTTCTGGTGCTTGTCAATAAGTCCAGCGATGATCTTGTGGTCGACCCCCACTTCACGCTCTATTATCCTCCGGTACCTGAAAACTTCATGTTCTACTTCATTAAGCATGGCCTTCATGTTTCCCTCCTTCTTGGGTCCTCAGACATCTTCATGGACAAGAACGCCATCAACACATCGTATATCATGTAACATCCCAGTGTTTCGGAGATTATAAGGATCTAAATATAATATGTGCATTTGCAAAGCATGCACCTAAAAATACGGGAAATTTTGGCGCGAAAGATTAAACGAAGCGAAGTGACCAATGTTTCACTTGACAGAATGAAATAGGTGTAGATCATATAATCAAGAGTACATTTGGAGTGATCTTTATAAGATGTATCCTGTAAACCAAATCATTTTATTATACAAATCATAGTTGTTTATGACCAACACTAACTCTCAACAAGCTTAACCACAAGTCTGTAAATGACTTGGGATAATTCACTAGGTATCTAGCACTCAAAGAGGGGTGAGTATCCAAATCACATAACTTATGATCGTACTTTCATAAATAAGTAATGCACAATTGAACCATCTCATCAACAGAGATGATATGTAGTTCAAAACATGAACCCTTTAGAGATATCAATTCATTTCCACAACATCTTTATAAATCATCTCATAACTATCAGGTGAACCATCACAAGTAAATAACAAAGGTTCAATAGAACACAAATGATACAAACAAGTGTTAACTCAAACCCACAAGTGGGAAATGACTTAATTATCATTAATAACATATTTATGGAATATGTACATATCTCATCAACAAGAAGGGAAGCATTTAAAAGAAGAAATCAATATTTTTAAACTACTTTTAAACCTTCATCATTACCTATGATCTTTCCAAACCTCTATGTCCGCATCACGTTTACAAATGAAGGATATAAAGTAGAAACATGACACCCTGAGAATTCAACTAACAACTTTGACTTAAATCATTAAACCCCAATATAATCATATGTTCATTGTCTCATTCATCTCATACAAGTGAGCATATGAAATCTCAACACATCAATGAACCATTTGATCAACTTATTATGTTAAGTCATCATTCCATAAGCATTCGACACATCTAAATAAATCAACATTCAGCAACTAAAGTATCTCTGGATACAACTAATGAATAACAACCAGTTATAACCTCTATTAGAGGAGTTGAATTGACAACTAAGTAAAACCAATCATAGATGAAACAATTACATATATTTTGGGAAACAAAATAAGAAGTATATGGGAAGGATAATAAAAGCATGAACTAACTCTTATATCCTGATTTGATCTTATTAGTTCGACAAGAAGTAGTGTGATATTCCTATGTTAGTGTTATATAGAAGTATTTTGGTAGTTTCTAGACCTTGTTAACATATCGCTTTTGTATACTCAAACAATTGAGTGTCATACACAAACAAACAGAAGGTTGAATAACCTAGTACATCTCAGCCAATTGTATATGATTTGTAATTTGGAGGCAAGTTTGGCCCACTTGTTAAAAGATTCTTCTTATATGCATATGGTCACTTGATGTCATAAAATAAAATTATATACTTTTATAATCATCTAAGTAAAATCTTTGCTTGGAGAAAATGGTTGTGTTCACCACAAGGTTGAGACAATTGAAGTTGGAATCCAAGATCTGATACTACTTGCAAGTGATCAAAGGAGTATCTGAAGACAAGTGGCAACTAGAGAGAAGAACATCAAGCAACAAAAGTCAACAAGGAGCAACACAGTCTCACTAAGAAATTATTCAGTGAAGCATTAGTTAATGTTAGACAATCTTTAACCTCTATGCCTTGTCAAGCTCATCAAAGATGAGGAACATAGAATAAATCTCTTAAATGGAAACAAGTATCCAGTAAGAAATAATAACAAGACAATGCTCCAAATGTCTTGTGATATGTTGAGGTAGGTAGAAACAAGCTAACTACCTTGTTTCCAGATCCCTTTCATACATAAGACTAACAGATAACAACACAAATACATCTATACACAACCATGTAAATGATTACATATTACTCCAACATTTGATGGTAGCCATACTTGAAACCTGGTGCAAAACAAACAAATAGATTTCATAGGATACTCATATTTTCCACTTGAGCAGGAACTTATAATAGCAAACATGGCTTACACACACCCAAGTAAAATGTCAACCAAAATTATTAATAATTTCAATTATGAAAATAATAAAGTCACACTAAAGAAATAAAGTCCCTTCACCCATTAAAATCATTTGGTTTGAAATGGATAAAATTCCCCATTGGGTGATTTTCATGAAAGTGCATAGAATCATTATTAAGTAGTTCCACCAAATGATTTTCTAAAACACTAGTATCTAAATTTTTTCACCATTATTGCAATAACATGATTGTTGTGTCATATTCATATGGTAGCATGTATGAAAGAAGACTAAAATACATTTGAAGTTGAAATAGAGTGAAAATAACAAAAAAAAACCTCAATGGAGCACCCTACGTATAAAATTTAAATCTTGCTCAAAATTAAAAAAGGAAAACATGGTGAGCTTGGATATTTGATAAGGAATTCAAAAATGATTTTAATAAAAAAAATCTTCAGAAATAGGCCCTGAAAACAAAGGTTTTCTTCACATTTTAAGCCCAGAAGGACCTTTCGTTGAATTCCAAAAACTTTTAGGGGGTTATGTGAAAATGTTTCATCTTCAACCTTTTGATAGAAGGACCAGTGTGTGTCCTCGCCGAATTTGTCGCCTTGAAACCTCCTGCTTGCCGCTCGAGGAGGAGAAGTACACCACGATGACTCCCTTCCTCTCCTCTACCCCTTGGACCACTTTCCCCTCTCTCTCCACTCCTCTGTATGCGAAAATCTCGAACCCTAGTTCATCGGTTCACTGTCGATTACCAGAGTTAGGAGCCACGGGAAGCAGCGTGGAGCATCTCAGGAGCTTCCTCGTCGTCGTAGCATCATCCTCAACCAACCTCGCTTGCAGGGGCGCGCTGGAATGATCGAATCGCTCGATCTTCCCTCAGTCCGGCCGCCACGGGAAAGACCACGCCGCCGCCGATTTACACCTCCACTTGACTCGACATCAAGCCCTACAATCTCCTGGTGACCTTGCGCACCTCACGGTGCCATCCGTTTTCTTAATTATCCTCGGAATCCTTCTGTCGCCGGAGCCCGTGTTGCGCCGCCACACCGTTGCTCGCCGTGGTCACTCCGGTGACCACCAAACAGCGGCGCCGCTACCGTATGGTTCCTCGTGAATCCCTCTACCTAGTGGATGGAGTGAATTGAACCAATTCGGGACAAATCAAGCAATTGGGTTTCAACAGAGACTATCCCCTCTATGATGATGCGATCGTGACGTCAGCATGACGTCATGGACGTATTTCTTTTTCTTTGTCCCACATCATGTCAATTAAAAAATGGCAGAAAATGAATTAAAATTAATAAATCAATAAATATTTAAATAATTAGCAAAAAATATGAAAACAATATATGGAAAATTTTAGAAAAATATAATATTAATGTTTAGCAACTTTTCAAAAAAAGTTTGATAAAGGTTAAAATTAAATAAAATCATTTAAAATTGAGAAAAATAATAAATAATTCATAAAATCAGAAAAATACAAGTTATATACAAAAATGCTCTACATGACAAATGCAACTCATCTATGATGTTTTCAAAGTCATTTGACTAAGTTACCATGTGTCCATTATTTTGCATGGTCATTTAATTCATTTAAAATTAATAAATTAATAACTTATTCAAATCTTTTCAGAAAACCTCCAATGATATATCAACTTAAAGAGAACAACATTTCCAACATAATTATGCCAAAAATACGTTTTCTTTAGTTTGTAAACTTGTTTCTAAAGGTATAATGAAATTTTGTAATGTTCCATTATAACCACAAACATTATTTTCCGTACTAAGAAAACCCTCATGTTTTCACATCTACTAAACCTATCATCATAAGTCATTATCAAGTATTGTGATGATAGAGTTAGTTGTATTAGTTCCTCATTTTCAATTAAAATCTTTGTCATAAGCTCTACACTTTTTGAATTTAAAATAAAATGTGTGGGCTATCTTTTCAATAGTTGTTTTCCATGTACTATTGTCTTGTTACCTAACGAAGTAATCAACACATCTACCTAAACATGATAACAAGTGTTTGTTAAGTAAAAGTGAAACACATGTAAGTATAAAAGAAATAATAACTACATGACCACAAGTAATGAAAAAATATCACCTAAAACCTGTGTGATTAGGTTATCGTATCGATCGCAGCTTACAGTTGTAAGCTGGGTTATTTTTCTAGGGTATTTTTTGATGCATCTCATTACTATGGAGGTATCATCTTGCCAGTGTTTTCAGTAGTCCTTACCAGGACTAATTTGCTATCTTTCAGATCTCGGGATTTCTCTACGCGACCCTCAAACCCGAAGACATTGATTATTATGGTTATTTCAATCTCAGGCAAGTTCATCACTTGCTCATATCCTTTGCAGTATTTCATAATGAACTATTTGCAAAAACCCTATCGTATTATCACCTACTCTCAAAAGAATGCATGATCCTATTTTTATAATAATATGACTACTTCAATGACTACCCAATTGATAGTGTTCTGTTTGGTGGGCGGATGGAACCATGGTAAGATGAACAAGTCAAAGGAAGGTTCCATCTGCATGGGAACGTATTACCTAGGAATTAACAACAAATTCCGTCAGGATTCTTGCACCGTAAATATCGCGTTAACCATGGGTCTTGTATGGGGAGAGTAAGTGAGTTGTGATCTTCTCTCGTTCGCATGTCAACGGACTGCCAGAGACGTACGCTGTAGGTCTTGCGAGACTACATGCACATCGGTGGGAGTCCTGATGACTTACAATTATAGGGGATCGCAACAGTCTTCGAGGGAAGTAAAACCCAAATTTATTGATTCGACACAAGGGGAGCCAAAGAATATTTTATAGTTATAAATTCACCTGCACATGAAAGTGGACTTGTTCGCAGTGGTTTATCAGTAGTAACAGTTTTATAGTAGCAGCAGTAGTGAAATAACAACAACAGTACTATGAAAACAGCAGTGGTGATTGAAGTAAACAGCGGGATTAAATACTGTAGGCATAGGTATGGATGAAGGGGCATTGCATGGATAATATAGTTCATATAATGATCAAGTTAGGGGCATTGCAGATAAATAAGATAATACATCCAATTACTAAGTAACCATAGGCATGTGTTCCGTAAATAGTCGTATGTGCTCACAATGAGAACTTGCACAACATCTTTTGTCCTACCAGCCCGTTTCAGCGGGGCCTCAAGGGAACTACTTGTAATTAAGGTGCTCCTTTTAATAGAACACCGGAGCAAAGCATTAACACTCCGTGAACACATGTTATCCTCACATCACAGCCATCCCCTCCGGTTGTCCCAATTTCTGTCACTTTGGGGCCTCGGGTTCCGGATGACGAAGACATAGATCTTGGACCCTGCGGGTAAGGACACCCCCTCTCAGGCCCAATGTCAAGGCCCAAGAAGAGGCGCCCTTGGAAGACTCCAGAAGGCCTACCAGAAGCCCACCCGCACTGAACTTGCGGGTTAAGTTAGGTAGTTTTGTAACCGACCTAGCTAGGGTTTGAACCCTCTCCGGGTAGGACTCGAGACCTGGCCATCTATATAAGGCCAGGAGAGCCCTCAAGGAGGGAAAAAAGCAATACCGCACGACCAAAAAGCCTCGGAACTCGAGATCTACTCTCGATTCGAGCAACCTGTAACCGATCTAATCATCCAATACAGATCGACAAGAGGCAGGAGTAAGGGTTTTACCTCTACGAGGGCCCCGAACCTGGGTAAATCTCGCCCCTGTCTAGCCGACGATCTCACCAGCGCCCATGAGTTCTCCTAATCGAAACCCGATAGGGTCACCTAAGGGACTTGTCGAGTCAGGGATTCGACAATTGGCGCCGTCTGTGGGAATCGCGGGCGCTGGATCACCGGCATCTTCGGCTTCATCGACATCCAACTCCCGTTGGAAACCAACGACTACGGCTCCGAACAATCCTATACGGATCGGATCTGTCGTGGTCACGCCTCACTCGCCGGAATCTCGCCCGGCGTTCGAGGAACTGGAGAAGAGCGTCACCCTGACGTTCGGAAGCTTCAATTTCATGGCGAACAGAGACGGGATCCTCCACTTCTCAGATGAATCTGAAACCGAATCTGGAACCGCCAACTCACGCTTTCCTACAGGGAAAAGCGGCGAGTCCATTCGCTACAACGCAGTCGACTACCACACCCTCTCGACAGAGGAACCCTCTCGGGTGCGGAGAGCTTTCCGATCTACGCCTAGGACACACGGACCACAACTGGCCCAAGTCTGCATGGCAGGGTCAGAACAGCCCTCGAAAACTGAATATAGCGCGACCGAGCACGATATAATCGGCGTTTCGCGGGAAGCCTGGAAAAGAGCCAAGGAATCCATGCGAAAGAGCCAGCCGCCTGCGGCGGGAGCCACACAGGAAGACCTAACCGCCTACCACTATCACCTAGTGAGGGCGGCCTCAAACATCAAGGATGCCCGAGCAGATCTAGCCCGTCGCAGGAGAGCGGCGGATGAATCAAGCCAACATCGAGCCGAGCTATCCCACGCACCTTCAGTCGGTACCCGACCTAGGGGGAAGGGACCCGCAGCGTCGACGAGGGACCACGAATCTATGGCTGGAACCAACAGGTCTACCACGTCTTCTTTCATGAGGGTCGACGACGATGGCAACGTCTACCCGCAAACCCCAGCCGCCGCGATCCTAGCCGCAGCAACCTACATGCAGATGAATCAGCCGACGGATAGCGATCCCCGGGTAGAACAATACAAGCATATTCGCAAAGGTCTAGGGTTGGCGGCCGCGAGGCTCGCCTCTCACGATCGCAAAGAACAATTGGAGAAGGAGCGACTAGAGAAGGATAAGGACAAGGAAATGCCCCGCAGGCACAGAAGCTCTTCCCCGAGAAAAGACAAGTCGCCACGTCGTGGCCGAGGGAAAGAAGCCCGCCGCCGTGATGACAGTCGAAGCAGCGGCGACGACAGCCCGAGAGAAAAAAGCCCGCGACACCGCGGCAGCCGTTCACGCAAACGAAGCAAGGAACCACGGAAGAACGCCGATCGCGATCAACCCGGACGGGACGCACGATCAGACATCGCGCAAAACAAAGTGGATAGAGCAAGGGCGTCAAGATATCGCGATCGATCATCATCCGGCTCTTCAGACGACGAAACCTGCGGCCGTTATGTTTCGCCCGTAGTATCCGCGAGGCGCCCCTACCCAAGCGATTCAAGCTCAGCACGGAAGTGACGAAGTACGACGGCTCACTCGAGCCCTCTCAATGGTTGAGCGACTACCTCACGGCAGTGAAATGCCAACGTGGTAACAAGAACACGACTATGCAATACCTCAATTTGCACCTAGCCGGAGCAGCCCGCAGCTGGCTGGAAAGGAGACCACGATCTTGCTACGCATCATGGGATGACTTACACCGTGATTTCTGCAAGAACTTCCAGTCGACCTACAAGAGGCCGGCTACAATCGAAGAATTACGAGCCTGCAAACAGAAAAGCGGTGAATCCACCCGAGAATACATCCAGTGGTGGAACACGCTCAGGAACACCGCAGGTACAATCTCTGAAGAAGTGGCGATTGAGGCCTTCGCCAAAGGAGCAAGAAGAACTGCGTTTCGAGAAGAGCTCGGCAGAGCCGCGCCCAAAACCATCGGGGAGCTCATGGTCATAGCCGAAAAATGGGCCAATGGAGAAGACGCAGTACGCAACGAAAGAGGATCATCACCTGCACACGAGGACGACCGCCACGGGCGAAGGAAGAGAAGAAAGTATTACGACCACGATGATAGAGAAGAACTAGTGGCAGCAGAATTCACGCGAAGTCGCGACTCCGGTCGTCGCTGAAGTCGCGAGTGGAAACCAAAGGCAGAAGAAAAATCACCCGAGGAAGACCTCGATGCGTACTGCTCGCTACATCTGTTCACAGACAAGCGCACGGGCAAGACTAAGGCAACGCACCTTCTCAAGGATTGCCGAAAGTTTATCGAAATCTCGGACGCGCTCGCCAAGAAAAGATTTGCTTCCACCCAAAACTATCCACCACTGCCAGGAGGGGGACAACAATTCCAGCTACCACCGCCTCCGCCTCCACCGACCAACCCAAACATGGCGCTCGCCGCTTTGCCAGCGCCACCACAACAAAACGCGGGAGCAAATACATACCCGACTCCGCATGGACAACTCCTCGGGATGATACAGAAGGTATGCCCCTCTCGCAGAGCTCAAAAGACTAACTCGCGACAAATATGCATGGCAGTGCAGACACCACCAACAAAGCCCGAGTACCTGAAGATGGCCGACCAGCCAATCACGTTCTCGAAAGAAGACCACCCGCCACGAGTCTATCGACCGGGACATGCCGCCCTCGTCATTCAAGCTCAAATTGGCAATTATGACCTGGCCCGCGTATTCATGGACGGTGGCAGTGGCATCAACATCATCTACGCGGATACACTCCGTCGAATGAACAAAAATCTGGACGGCTTAACGGAATCAGAAACATCCTTCCACAGGATAGTTCCAGGCAAGGCAATCCGTCCACTCGGAACAATCAACCTAGAAGTTGTACTGGGCTCCCCACGCAACTACAGAAGAGAATTCCTGGATTTCGAAGTCGTCGACTGGCCCTCACAGTACCACGCCATTCTTGGTCGAACAGCGTTCGCCAGATTCATGGCCGTGCCACATTACGCATACTTGAAGCTCAAGCTACTTGGCGAATACGGTGTGATCACCATCGACGGAGACTTCCAGAAATCGGACAAGTGCGACATAGAATTTAATGAGATCGCAAAATCTTTCGGGATGCAAGAAGAACTTCAAGAGCTAGCAAAAACAACGGACCACTCCGTTATGCCCCTCACGAAGAAAAACGCACCCGAACTGGAATTCAGCGCCAACAGCGACACTCGCAAGCACCAAGTGCACCCGACAGACTCCGCGAAGACGGCGATGGTTTCCACAACCCTCTTGCCAGCATAGGAAGGCGCGCTCGTCAAACTCCTCCGTGAGTACTGGGAGATTTTCGCCTGGCAGCCCTCAGATATGCCAGGAATACCCAGGGAGTTTGCCGAGCACTCACTCGAAGTCTTTCCTGACGCCAAACCCATCAAACAGACGACTCGACGATTTTCAGAACCTAAGCAGAAAGCGCTTGGAGAAGAAGTAAACAGATTGCTAGCCGCAAACTTCATCAGGGAGATCAAAATATCCACCTGGTTAGCAAACCCGGTGTTGGTCCCCAAGAAAAACACGGATATCCTTCGGGTGTGCATCGACTACACGTCGCTAAATAAACACTGCCCCAAGGACAACTTTCCTCTACCACGAATCGACCAGATCGTGGACTCTACGGCAGGTTGCCAGCGTCTCTCCTTTCTAGACGCCTATTCAGGATATAATCAAATCCGAATGAAAAAGGAAGACGAGGAGAAGACGGCTTTCATCACACCACACGGTGTATACTGCTACACGACAATGCCCTTCGGGCTGAAGAACGCAGGCGCAACATATCAGCGCTGCATGCAAAGATGCCTCGCCAATCTCATTGGCAAAAACGTACAAGTGTACGTCGACGACATCGTCATCAAAACTCGAGTGGAGGACACACTCCTCGAGGACATCAAAGAAACATTCGACGCCCTTAACGCATATCGGATCAAGCTCAATCCGACCAAATGCGTTTTCGGTGTCCCCGCAGGCAAACTTCTCGGGTACCTGGTATCCGCCAGAGGCATTGAAGCCAACCCGGAGAAAATACAAGCCATATTGACTATGAAGGAGCCAACCAATCTACGCGGAGTACAGCAGCTCGCAGGACGACTAGCAGCCCTGAGCAGATTCATCGCACGATTGGGAGAGCAGGCATTACCCTTCTATAAATTACTGAAGAAGACGGACAAATTCGAATGGACACCCGAAGCTAAAAAAGCGTTCGCAGATCTGAAGCGGTCCTTGCAAAGCAGGCGCATCCTTGCGACACCGCAAGAAAGGGAGCCACTTTTCCTATACTTAGCCGCTACAAACCAGGTCATCAGCACAGCGATCGTAGTCGAAAGACCTGAAGACGGCAAAGCATACGGAGTTCAAAGACCAATATATTACATCAGCGAAGTACTTTCGCCATGCAAACAACGCTACCCTCACTATCAGAAGCTCGCATACGGGGTTGTTCTCACAGCTCGAAAGCTCAAACATTATTTCCAGGAACACGCCATCACAGTGGTTAATGATGCGTCACTCGGGACAATCATGAACAACCCTATGGCATCCGGAAGAATAGCAAAGTGGAGCATCGAGCTGGGCGCCTGGGACATCACCTATGCTGGACGCAACACAGTCAAATCCCAAGTTATCGTGGAATTCATCAGCGAATGGACAGAGCTGCAAACACCCGGGCCACCCGAGTATACGAGCAATTGGATAATGTACTTCGATGGATCCAAGAGAAACGAAGGAGCAGGAGCAGGAATCGTCCTCATCTCACCTAGCGGAGACAAACTGCAGTACATCTTGCGACTGGATTTTCCACCCGATGACCCAGCATCGAACAATGACGCAGAATATGAAGCACTATTGCACGGGATGAAGATGGCAATCGCCTGTGGAGCTACCCGATTAATGATCTACGGCGATTCCAACCTCATAGTGCAGCAAACGATGAAAGAATGTGACGCCATTGCTGAAAACATGGTTGCATATCGCGACATGTATAAACTACTCGAAGGAAGCTTTAAAGGGTGCGAGCTAAAACACATTGCAAGATCTAGCAACGAAGAAGCAGACAGACTGGCCAACATGGGTTCCACAAACACACCCATACCGCCAGGGATATATTTCGAGCGGATGATTAAGAGATCGATCAAACTGAAGAAACCCGCAGAAACACCCGCAGCAATGGAAACAGAGGTCAGCCCACAAATCGCGCTTCTCGAGCTTACTCATAACATATCACGGCAGGTTTTCCTGGTCGAACCAGTCTGGACGCAGAAATATCTCGACTACCTGCTAAACAAACAGCTCCCGGCCGATCCACGTGAGGCTCGACAGCTAATCAGGCGTAGCAAATCCTTTCGGGTGGTTAACGGAGAATTATACAAACAAAGCATCTCGGGAATACTTCAGCGTTGCATCGCACCCGAAGACGGCAAGGAATTACTCCGGGACATACATCAGGGTGATTGCGGACATCATGCTAGCTGGAAAGCGATATTGGGAAAAGCCTTTCGAGCAGGATTCTACTGGCTAACAGCAGCCACCGATGCAAAAAACCTGGTCGATAGATGCGACGCCAGCCAGCGGTTCGCACCAAAGCCGCACGCACCCGCCACGGAGTTGCACATGATACCCATCGCCTGGCCCTTTGCACAGTGGGGGCTAGACATGGTTGGACCATTACGCAGATCCACACCCGGTGGATATACACACCTGCTGGTCGCAGTCGACAAATTCACAAAATGGATAGAGGCAAGACCAGTAACTTCGGCTAGCGCCCAATGCGCCGTGGAGTTCCTCGATTCCATCATATGCAGATTTGGTGTGCCACACGACATCATTACAGATAACGGCACAAACTTTACGGCAAAGGAAACACAGCAGTTCTGCGAAGAGAAAGGCATCAATTTCAAGTTTGCTTCGGTCGCCCACCCGCAAACGAACGGACAAGTCGAAAGATCCAACGGCTTAGTCTCGGCTGGGATCAAGAAACGACTACTCGACCGTCTGCACCCTGCAGCAGGGCATTGGGCAGAGGAGCTACCCTCCGTACTCTGGAGCCTCCGGACAACCCCAAACAGGTCTACAAAATACACACCATTTTTTATGGTATACGGGGCGGAAGCAGTCCTTCCCGAGGAAGTTCGATTCAGCGCCCCACGGGTTGTGGCCTACAGCGAAGAAACCTCCAACAAAGCACTTGGAGAAGATATGGATGCACTCGACGAAATGCGGGACATCGCACTCGCAAGATCCGCAGTTTACCAACAAACGCTACGCAACTATCACAGTCGCCGAATACGCCACAAGTCATTCGTGGTAGGTGACTTAGTGTTGCGGCTCAAGCAGAAGGAAGGACACAAACTCGAACCGCCTTGGGAAGGACCCTTCATCGTACACGAAGTTATCCCAGGAGGAGCCTACAGGCTCAAGAATCCAGAGACCGGAGGAATCTATTCCAATCCATGGAATATTGCACAACTCCGCAAATTCTACCCCTAGGATTACTTGTTTCTACAACAATAAGGCTATACTAGCCAATTTTGTAGCTCGAATACATGACTTCTCAGTCATTGCAATAAAAATACATGATTTCCTCATCATATTTACCCAAAGCTTCTTGTTTACTGCATGCTAAAAGTCACAAGTACACACCCCATCGCACACACGGGGGCTACACCTAAAAACTTAGCATCTCAAAGAAATATCATCAAATACAAGGTTACACACTTTAGAACAATTTTTACAAACTATAAACAGTTTTCAGGATATTCACATCCGACAAATCAGTCAAAACGATGAGCATTCTCAGTCGCTAAGACCCTATCTACCTCTTCAGACGTCATTCGGATAATCTTCTCGGCTGCAGGGCGTACAGCATCATAAAACGGTGTGATGTCTTCGATTGCATAATCTGGGAGCCGAGCTGCGGAGTTCAAATCTATCTCAGGATGCCATATTCGGACAAAAGAGAGAGCCACAACCGCGCCGCACATCATCTGTTTGCGTACGCACGTGCGAATCTCCGCTTCCCGACTAAACAGCCTGAGTAGATAGCTCCAGTCTTCGGGACCCCTTTCGAGTGGATAAAACGCTGCATTCATCGCGATCAAGACCTCGTGAAAAGAACCCACGAGAATTCTCTCCTGCAGAACTCGGAATTTTAAGGTGGCCATCACAAACCCTCGACTGCGATCAGACCAGAAGTTATTCGCATGAGGTTTTGGGCTGTTAGCCTCTTGGTGAATGTGGTTTTCCACCCACTGCTTTTCCTCCCTGTCATCCGGTCTAACAACTGAAGGGCAGACGCACTTAGTCAGCTGAAGAATACAAAAGGAGGAAAAATGCACGGGGGCTGCACCACGTACATAGCAACTCCCTCGCAACTGAAGATAGTTCGTCCATCAGAAATTGTTCGCGCTCAGCCGCCAATTTCTGTTTGGATATCGCCACATCAGCAACCCCGCGCAGAGCTTTCAGCCTACGCTCACCCTCATGAACCTTATCACGGAGACCAGCAAAAGTGCCCACGGCGGCCACAAGTGGATTTACTGGATTACCACGTCCACCAGAAGTTTCCGCGGCAAACACAGTAGCCTGGAAGAAGCACAAGGAAAGAAGTGAGATGCCCTACTCGAGTTGTTTCTAGTCGCACATCTGACTAAACACGCTTGGGGGCTACTCCCATCGGGAGACAAGGTACAAACAAAAAGAATAAAAACTCCAAAGGATAAATGCTTCGATCAAGGACAACAAAAGTACGGGAATACATCCCAAGGTTCATTACATTCAAAGAAGGAAATAAAAAAACTACGAGTCTACATTGGTGCTCCCACTAGCGCCAGTCGACCCTCCCTTCTTCCGAGCAAAAATCTCAGAAAGCTTCCGAGCAAGAATGGCAGCTTGCTCGCCAAAACGGGAGAGTCGTACCTTTTTGCCCGTGGAAGGATCGACTGGAATGGACAAGTAAGCCTCCTCCAACCCTTCGACTCCGTGCGCCAGAGCAAATTGGATCGCAGTCTTCGCGCCAGCCTCTAATTGAGCGACTGCGAAGGCATCCAGAAGACCGCCTTCCGAAAAAGCCTTCAGCAGATCATCTAGCGCAGGCGTAGGAGTACCGCCGGCAACGATGCGACCATGCACTTGCACCAATGCCTGGGAGGCATCGTTAATCAGAGAGAGAATTCCATCGGAATGTCTCTTGAGTTGTGCAAGTGTGTCGGTTAGCACGTCCACTCGTTGAAGCCCAGGGATCTCTAGAGGGACGTCCAAAAGACCTGTGAACAAAGAAGACCGAACTTAGCAAAGTTCAGTGGAATAAAATATCAGAAGTCGCAAAATGCACTTACCCGCAAAACGTTCCGCGAGGGGACGAAGGAACTCGACAATATTATTGTCGGCTTTACTGCCAGCTTCAACTTGCTCCTTCAGGGCCTTCCGCGCATCCGCAAGCTGCCGATTAAAATCTTCTGATTGCATGCGGGAAGCCTCCAGCTCTTGTCGAACGGCCGTCAGGTCAGCCTCCAGAGCTGTTAGCTGCTCAGAAAGTTTGACCCTTCCGGACTCCGAAAATTCAAGTTGAGCTGCAAAAAGATGCTTGTCAGAAATCAAGAATTCACAGGACAGTGAAGACAAAGAAATAATAGAACTTACCCTTGAGGAGGTCGTTTTCAGTTTGAAGTCGGCTACGGTCCGTTCGAAGGGACTCGCAATCCGATTCAGCGAGAACGACGCGGCGACCAATCGCCGCAAGAGAATCAACGAGCGACTGCAAAGCACGAAGACGGAAGAGTTAAATGGATTAAATTTGAGTCTGTACCCGGTTATCTACAATCGACTACAGCCGCGGGGGCTACTCCCATCGGGAGTTCTGCCGTGCACCCGATAAAAAATGGAATCGTGAAGAAGAAGTAAAACAGACTTTGAGCCTGTAGCCGACCGCATGCGGTCGACTACAGCCTCGGGGGCTACTCCCATCGGGAGCACTGTCGTGCACCCGATAAAAATTTGAAGACAGAAGACGAAGTTTTACCTGGCCGGTGGCGCGAAAGAGTGGATCCGCGGAGCTGTCCGTCACTTCCTTAGAAGCTGAAGTCCTGACAGCAAAGCTGGGGGCTCCACGCTCCACAGTCGCAGCTTCAGGAGCCGCTCTGGGAGAGTTTTGGACGGTGCCCGCGGTGGGAGTTTCACCCGCATCCTTGGCCTTATTTCTCTTCTCGGGAGGAACGGCCGCGGCGTACCTACGAGGACTGATCATCTGTAGACTGCACCGAAAGATAGAAACAATCGATATTGAAGCACAGAAAATGTTCGACCAAGATTAAGGAAAAAACACTTACTCGTCATCCTCGTCGTCATCCAGCAAGTCCGCGTTCCAAGCGGGCGTCATCACTGGGAACGAAGGCGAAGGAGCAAGGGAGCGAAGTGGAGTCGCACGGATAGGAGCTTGACTGGGCGATGCTTCCAAGGATTTGTCCTTGGAAGTAGCTTTGTCCTCATCTACTCGACGACGTTTCGTCGGAGCGCCATTCGAGTCCGCAACGTCATCCGAAGAATCGTGCTCTGAACTCGAAGAGGCATTGGCGACGCTGGTGTCAATCGCGCCGTCTTGATGGCTCGACACTTGCTCTGAGGCGGCTTCCCCCGTGGTTGGCGGGTAGCAGTCCGCCATGGCTAGGCTCTGCAAATGCAAGAAGAAGACAAGAAAAATCTTATCGACTTGGACTCTGAACGGAGAAAAAAGGAACAACACAAAGACGAAAGAAGAGAAAGAAACTAACCTCGGCTGGGGGAGGATTTGAGGCGGCGAAGGCTTGAACAGAGCAATCGGGGAATTTCTCTCCCACCTTCAGTCGGGTGATACCCGCGATTTTCTTCTCGAATTCTACATTCAAAAGTTCCTCGCGGCTTACTCGACTGGGATCTTCTGAGCCCTGATACTCCCACATGGCAGAGGGCCTCTGTTGGAGCGGCTGGATCCTGCGCTTCAAGAAGATGCTCGCCAGATGCATCCCGTTGAGCACAACTCCCGCGGTCTGGTCCCGAAGAGCGGCTACTCTCGCGAGTAAAGGCGCAACAGTCTGGTCTCTTCGGTTGACATCTTGTGCCCCCAAGACTTTCGCCTGGTCAGAACAGCGAACGGGTGGAACTCTACAATCCCACCCGAGCTGTTGTCGACGACGTAGAACCACCTTTTCCGCCAGCTTTGGGCGGAGTCGACGAAGTGCATGTTGAAGTAGCTGCTTTCTTGTCGAGCTTGGATCCCGAAGCCGCCGGTGCGAAGCGGTTCGCCTAGCTCGGACTCCACCCGCGACTTCTCGCGGAAGATCCGGACCTTGAAGAGCGCCTTCCACAGCGCCCAGTGTGGGCGAATGCCGAGATAGCATTCGCAGAACACGATGAAGCACGTAATGTGCTGCACCGCGTTCGGAGGGAGATCGTGAAGCTGTATGCCATAGACACACAGCAACCCGAGGAAGAAGGGATGAAGGGGAAAGGAAAGGCCCCGAGTCACGTGGTCCACAAAGACCACGCGCTCGTTCGACTGAGGATTGGGTACCTCTTCTTTTTTCCCGAGGCGGACTCGCTTCTCCGTCTCCGCCGGCAGCAACCCCTCCCGCTGCATCTCCTTGATGCATTTTGCGGTGGTGTTGGGAGAACGCCAGTCGCCGGCGCGGGGCGCGGGTTGCGCGGAAGGTTCACCGGATGCGGATCCAGCAGCACCACGCTTCTTTCCGCCAGCCATTGTTTGCAGCGAGAGCTCGAGCGCGGGGAAGACGAAGATGGGCGCGGGGAAGACGAAGATGGGCGCGAGGAAGAAGATGAAGACAGAGAGCTGGGAAAATTTTACCGCAGCGCTAACACCCATATTTATACACGGGGCAAGGCAATCTCAGCCGTACGATGCGCTACGTGGCACCTATCACGGCCGCCACGCGTAAGGATGAAACGAAGCGGCGGCCTGCGCTGTTTCGTGCCACGATCTTAACAGAAGATCGTGCGCATTTACTGCGCGTTTTGCGTAAAAAACGGGAACGACGTCTCGTTTCCCGGTCAAAAAGCTGACAAGGTGGGCCATTTTCTGCTGCCACTCCGTCACGTCCCATCGGGAGAAGAGGAGTGCGCCATGACGTCATGGCATTCGTCATTCGAAACCAGATTCTTTTCGATTGGAAGTTCAAACGCGAAATTATCTTCGCAATTCCTTCAGATAAAAGCAACTCTTCCATGAACAGTTCATAAAGCAAGACCTCTTCGAACAAGAGAAAAATACCCTATGCACGAAAACTCTTTCGTATGGGCATAGCATCCCGAGCATGAAAACTCTTTCATACGGGCTCAACTTCTTTTCCAACGCGAAATTTCTTTCGTATGGAGCTTAAATAACTCAAATCGGGTAGGAAAAACCTGCTTCTCCTATACATGATAATTCTACTTCACAAGAACCTGGATTGTTCAGCCGACTAGGCACATCTGGATGCCGTATTCTTCGAATACGAAGGTAAGACCCAGAAAGATCTCTCTTTTGGGCCTGGAATCGCACTCGAAAGCTGCGTCCTCCGGCATAGTTCCGTGTCAACAACACGAAGAAAAATCCTAGCGGACGCGCCGGGTACCCTCATAGGTTAAGTTCGACTCGATAAGTCCACAACGGCCCAGTCTCAACGATCACCTCATCGGGTTCGAGTCGGAGGTCTCGAATCTGTGTAGGCCAGGAATGTTTTTGCCCTAGTCGCAATTAATTGGCCCTGATCTCTCGGGAGAGCCAAGCTACTGTGCCACATCCTTCTGCAAATAAAGCCGCAAAAACAGGCACCTATGATGCTCGATACTCGAGCGTTATAACTCACAAAACAGGGGACACACCCTTCGAAGACAACAACTGTCGAGCTGAACTTCCAAGAGGAGATCAAAAAAGGTCTGACCGTCTACCCGACTGGAAATAAATCCCAATCGAGCACACGCTCGGGGGCTACTGACGAAGACATAGATCTTGGACCCTGCGGGTAAGGACACCCCCTCTCAGGCCCAATGTCAAGGCCCAAGAAGAGGCGCCCTTGGAAGACTCCAGAAGGCCTACCAGAAGCCCACCCGCACTGAACTTGCGGGTTAAGTTAGGTAGTTTTGTAACCGACCTAGCTAGGGTTTGAACCCTCTCCGGGTAGGACTCGAGACCTGGCCATCTATATAAGGCCAGGAGAGCCCTCAAGGAGGGAAAAAAGCAATACCGCATGACCAAAAAGCCTCGGAACTCGAGATCTACTCTCGATTCGAGCAACCTGTAACCGATCTAATCATCCAATACAGATCGACAAGAGGCAGGAGTAAGGGTTTTACCTCTACGAGGGCCCCGAACCTGGGTAAATCTCGCCCCTGTCTAGCCGACGATCTCACCAGCGCCCATGAGTTCTCCTAATCGAAACCCGATAGGGTCACCTAAGGGACTTGTCGAGTCAGGGATTCGACACCGGACAACGATATGTGTAAACAACTTGTAGGTAAGATCAAGAAACAATAATCATCATCATGATTCAATAACATGTTCAGATCTGAGATCATGGCACTCGGGCCCAAAGTGGCACGCGTTAAGCATAACAAGTTGCAACAATGTCAATAGCACTAATAGAGGATACTAGGCACTATGCCCTAATAATCACGGCATTATTACATGAACGAACTCATCCAATCGCTATCATCCCCTTCAGCCTACAACGGGGGAATTACTCACACATCGATGGGGGAAACATGGATGGTTGATGGAGAGGCATTGGTGATTACGGTGGCGATCATCTCCTCCAATTCCCCGTCCCGGCAGGGTGCCTGTAACATCCAAGTATGAAAACTACCTAGTGTTTCTGTTCCTTGTTTAATTTATGCAATGCATCATGGCATCATCCTCATTTTATTTTCTGTTGCATTGTTTTCTTAATGAAATTCAATCTTTAATCAATAGTTGTTTTCATACTTGTCTATTACAACCTTTTCAAATAAGGAATTGCAAAACAAACCTCCCTTGTTTTCCAAATAATTCATTAATGATCACTTCTCAAATTGTTGCTTTAAACCAAACAAATATTTCAATCAATTAATTCTAATTCACTTCAATTTCAAATCAAATGTATTTCAAATCAGTACCTATTTGAAAACATGAAATTCACTCAACAATTGTAATCTTTAAACACATAATTTCTTAGGGGGAACCCTATTAAAATTGTTGTTCAATATTGTGTTTAATATTAAAAATTCATTCAATTTGATTTCAAATACAAACATTATTTTAAAATGTCAATTTTTGAAAGCCAATCTTGTAATATGGTTTCTAATTACCTAACCAACCTAACCTAATTTTTCCAGAATTTTTACTGATTTAAAAACCCTCTTTTTCTTCCAAAAGCAAAGCTACAAAAAAAAACAGAAAAAGGAAAATAACAAAAAGAGAAAAAGGAGGCAGCAGCACCTACCCCCCAGCCCAGCCCGCTATCACTTGGCCCAGTACCCTCCAGAGATGTCGCTGTCTTCCTCCTCTGGATGACGTCACCTGCGTACGAACGCACCCCCTCCGTTGATCGTCCTCTCACCCTCCCGATGGCTCGCCGTACGCTTCCATCGCTCCATAAAAACCACGGCACCCCTCCTCCTGCCGCAAACCCTAGGCTCTAACCACCCCCCTCGAGCTCCGCCGCCGTCTGCCCTCGTTTCCACCTCTCCTCCACCGATCCGCCCTCTGCACTGAACTTCGTCGCCGCCTCTCTGAACTCCGACGACGATCGCCGTCTCCGATGGCTAGCATCGTGCGCTAGCCACGGGAATGGGTAGGCCCCGGTACCATCTTCGTCATCAACACCACCGTGGAGTCTGAGGAGGGCCAGAGCCACGCCGCCGTCCGTGACTTCTCCGGCGAGCCCCTGCATCGACACTGCTACACCTGCAGCGCAGGTGAGCGTCACCGTCGTTCCCCCTCGCCCCTACTTCTCTGCACGATCACTCACGCCCTAGGCCACACCCCAGCAGCACAACGCACCACTGTACCGCCCCGAGCAGCAGCCGCTGCGACGCAGCGCCACTCCGGCGAACTGGCCGCGGCAACCTGCCCCTGTTAACTGAAACTGCAATTTCAGTTTCAGTTGCGAGTGCAAAACCTGAACCTAAAAACCCCACGCACCCCCTCATCTGTCACAAGTGCAGCAACAGCGCAGCTGGCCTGTTCCTTGCGCGCGCGAGCCAATCGATCCCGGGTTCGAGTCCCGCGGAGGGGAATAAACCCCAACCTTTTTGCAAACCAGCGCAGGGTGCAGTGGCCCACCCGTCAGCCGCGTTGGCTGCCACGCGTGCGCGCTTCCGCCACGCTGGCCACGGCCCCACGGGTCAGTGGCTGGGGTTAGACCCCGTGGCTGTAACAAAAGAAATAAAACTTTTCTGTTTAATTTCTATTTTCTTTAATTGGCAGAATAAACACCAAACTTTAAAAATCAACAACTTTTAATCTATAATTCTGATAAATAAAACTTGTATATGTTTTCTGTTCAAAATGTCATAATCTTTCCAACTAACCTATTTGTGTTCTGTTTTGAGTTTTCAAAATACATTTAAAATTCAAATTTGGAAAATTCAAATGTAATTTGCAATAATTCATAAGTAATTCATACTATTTCCAAATAAGCCAAATAAAATATGTTTTTCACACCTTTTTGAATATTCTATTCAAATATAAAATTTGTTTCATTGTTTGAATAATTTAAATTGCCTAAATAATTTAATACTTGTTTAATTCAATTAAAATTTGATAAAATCATAACTTGCTTAATATAAAATATTTTTGGACATGCAAAATATGTTTTCAAACCATCAAAGTGTGAACTTTTCAAATGTGAATTTGAATTTATGTTTTGAACAAATAAAATTCAAATAATATTGAAACTTGTTTTAAATTCAATTAAAACTTGTTTAATATTGTTTAATTCATAATAAATTCATTCTAATTCAAATTTCAAAATGTGAAACATGTAATCCAACTAAAATTTGATGTTCTTTTCAAATATAAATTTTGTTAATTGTTTTGCACAATTTAAATTGGTGAAAACAATAATTGCATGTGTGGCATGTTTAAGTAACCAAAATTTTCCAAACTTAATAAATAAGTTCTAAACTTGTTTTATTTCCTTTTTCCTTTGCATCTACCATTGTTATTTATTATTATCTGTTGATATCTTGTCATCATCATCATGCATGCATCATGATAACAACTATCACATAATAAATAATTGTAAATCATCTGTTCCACTTATTTCAATGGATCCTTTTCCATATGCAACCCTTGCATATGGGCCCATTTAATTTGTGCTATCATGTTAGTCAGTTTATTTTTGCTGCCCTATTAATTTGTCATGCATCATATTGATTGTGCACAATGCCATGGCAATGATTGTTTACATTCCTGTTGTGTTTGTTTGCTTCTTCTCGAATAGACGACGACGTTGAGGCAGACGACCTTTACAGCACCCCTTCTGAGGATCTAGCTCAGTACCCAGCTGTTGAGTTTGCAGGCAAGTTATCACTCACATGAACCATTGTGTTCCTTTCAACCCTGGTTACCGATACTTTCCGTTGTCTATATCATGCTAGCCTTAGTGGTAGATGTTTCTGTTACGAACCTATCACATGAATCCCTTAACCCTGATATTGCCTCATCACCCCTCCTACAACCCTGTTGATTGAGCCAGTGTCTTACTAGCATGCTTAGGTTGTTTTGCTCGAGTCTGTTACCCGTTACTTTCAGTTACTATATTTCATTATGTTCTGGGGGCTCGATGTTTAATCAATCAATCAATCATGCTAATGTTATTACTGTTAATAATAATTTGATGATAAGGCACCGGCAGGAGGCCCTGTGTGGTTTTGAGGCCTGCTAGTGTCGACCCTAATAGGAAAAGGGTCTTGTCTACTGATCCATGATGAGCGCACTACCCGCATGTTGGAAGCGAGTATGGGCGCCCCCCTCAATTTGATTCGATTCGCATCTCGTCCAAATCATCTCATTTAGTTCGTGCTTTCTATTTGCCGCATGCATGTTTTTGCGAGCCCAACGCAGGGTGGAACTTTTGTAGTCGGCATATAGGGGGACACGGTCTTAGAGTGCTATGAGGGTCCCTTTTCTTCGGGGCTTGATTAGCCGTGCGCCCAAGGTGCTTTGGGCTTGATGCGGAGAAGAGTTGAGTTGTGTTGAGTGCCCCGCTTGGTGGGAGGCATCCCATCTGGCGGGTTATTCATACGTGTACGGCCAAATTGGTGCAACCCTGCAGGGATAATCTTCTCGAGAAGCCGTGTTTTCCGCGGTTATGGATTACTTGGTGAAAGTACTGGCTAACAAGTACTCAGGACAACTTAAACCTAATGATTCACTATCTCACGCCCCATGATTATCAATTTGACTAGTAATAGGATTATTGTCACAATAACTTGATTCATCTTAATCCAATTGTGTGAGTTATCCCCGGATTGCTTCTTTGGATAAGGGGCGAGATCCAGGATGGGTTTGTTTGATGTTATCTTTCAGTTGGTTACAACACTCGATCTTATCCCCTTTCTGATAGTTGGATATGATAGAATCTCTGTAGTTGGTTAGCGCAGCCAGTTGCAGCATCTTATATTTATCCCTTCTTTCCGTTGAACCAAGTCATCTGTGCTTGTGTTGACGGGCTATACTTTGGTGAACTGTGAGTCTTGCTTGCCAGTACTTGGATGTACTGACCCCGTTGGGGCTGTGGTTTACGCAGACTACGACTACGGCTACGATGACCACCAGGATGGCTACTTCGTGGAGTTTGACGAGACTGCAGACGAGTAGTTAGCTGGACCAGGGCAGGATCCAGAACCTACGTGGATGGGCTTCGTTTTCTTTATTTTCTCTGGCTTCTTAAGCCTGTTGGATTTGTCTGTACCCAGACCAGCTTTGATTGCTTCCGCTGATGTAATGAATGCTATGTTGGGACATGTGTCCTCTGGATGATTGTATTTGCTATCTCTGCCTTAGTGAAGGCCATTTGCAACCTTATTTCAATCTTTTGTGTCTTAGAGATATGTTGTGATCATCATTCGTTCAAAGCTGTTGACGTACAGTGCGTGATTGATATGAAGTACGTCGACAGTAGTGCCTATGACTTCTAGTGGATAGTTTACATCGACGGTGGAATAGCAGGGCTTGTGTTGTCGCGCATAAGCGCAGGCCTACCAGGAAGCTGGGACGTGGGAGCAGTTATGCCCCATAATCCAAGCACCTGCTATCCAGTTCGTACGATGAGTATCCCTTAGAAGCCAGGGTGCGACAGTGCCAGAACGGAGTTTCTGAACCCCGAAAAAGGATTCACGATGGCTGTGGAGCTACATACTTCTTTCTGGAAAACTATTGAACCCCCTCGTGTTTTAGGGTTGAAGACTATTTGTAGTCGAAAGGGGGGTTCGAGGGGGGTTGTGGGTGGCCCACACCATAAGATGGCGCGGCCAAGGGGGGGGGGGCAGGGGGTCGTCTAGCCATCCTGTGGCTCTTCTCCTGGCCCCCTTCTGGCTCCCGGGGTGAAAATATCAATGGGGCCTTTTCTAGGCAATTCCCCGAAAGTTGATTTTTTTTGCACAAAAACAAGACACCAAGGTAATTCTGCTGAAAACAGCGTTAGTCCATGTTAGTTGTATCCAAAACACACAAGTTTAGAGGAAAATAATAAGAAAAGTGTTCAAAAAAGGATATACGTTTTCGATGTATCAAGCCCTTACGTCCCACGGGGTCTAGGGTCTATGAGTGTTATCCAGGGCGCCTAGATCTCCATCGTGAGGGGTGGAGTTAGGGGTTCAACCTGCTGGCGGAAATGGGTGGGCATGCGTTGTGCGGATAAGAATGGTTTGGCTTGGATCAACAACCGAGCCCCACAAGTAAGTGGGTGTGCACAGGAACGATCGTCTAGTTGTGCAACATGGTCTTGATCCCCTATGGGTAAAGTAACGCACCTCTGTAGAGTGTAAAAGGATGTGGCATGTTACCCCCTGTTCCGGGAAGGAGCTGCAAACGCCGAAGAAAAGGCAGCAACATGAAGTTATAATCATGTGAAGATCTGTCGGGCATAGTCTTCCAAATTAAAAGCAACCTCTTGAAGAAAGATTTTCAAAAACCTTGCATTAACTTATAACTCTTTTGAGTCTAAAGGTGTAGTTAGTGCATCAAACTACCCACTGTATATCATGAACTTGTTGAGTAACGCTCGTTACTCATTTGTTCTCCTTTGACCCCTTGCTTAGAGTTGAAGCCTTATGGAATTCGTCATCGTGAAGCCATCGCTACCTCATGAAGCTAGGTGGAGTGATATATTACTTAGTCGGTAAAGCATCTTCGTGAACAACGCTGGTGGAGGAGAAGAAATAAAGGTGTAGGTGGAGACAATTCTTGGACTTAGCTGTTACAAGCCATAGATTAGGGCTGGCATCGGCCGTAGTGGATTGAGTTTTGGGCTAGAGTTCTTCTCCAGATTGGATCTTTGAATTGCTTCTTCTGATGTTTCTTTTGCATGAGATCTTCTTTGATTCTTCAAGGAGATTCTCAAGATTTTTTCATGAAGTTTGTATCCTATAGCTTTGCTTGGACCTTCTATGTTTCTGTTGTACCACTCTGAGGGATGTAATATTCACGGATAAATCCTTTTGTGAGTATTATGTCAACGACTTATGCACTACACATGCAGTGGTTTGCTGGGTCACCACATATCCTACGGGTGCATCTTCACTTCATTGATGTACATGTTGACGACGTTCTTGAAAAAGTCATCCTTGCCCACTTTTGACGAAGACATCTTGACATAGGGGTTGAAAAGATTCCTGACAGAAACAACTCAAAACAAAACGGGTTGAAAACACGAGACACATACCTCGGGGGATCCGGGAAAATATATAGCGAATAATTGTATGTCAAAAGGAAAGTGCAAGTTGAAACGGGGATGGAGAGGGGCTCTGAGGCACCCACGCCATACCCCAGCGCAGCCTGGGTGGTGCCTGCGCCCTAGGGTGGCGGGGTGCCCTCGGGCACCGCGTCCGTCCCATTCGTCTTATAATTTCAAAATTAAATAGAAATAACTAAAACAAACTTTTATATTTAAACACATACTTTTTCTTAGTAAAACTTATACCTCTTCAAAAACAGCTTCTGCATTTGAGTTCTAGTGAATTCTTCTGGAGTTATTGCTCGAATAGTGTCAACACTTTCATTGTAAGAATCTCCAGAAATATAATGCTTGAGTCTTTGCCTATTAACTAATTGTGGTTTGTCACCATCAAGTCAATTAATATTTATTGCACCTGAGCGGTCAACTTCTTCGATAATATGGGGCCCTTCCCATTTCGAGAGAAATTTTCCTGCAAAACATCTTATTGTAGAACCTTTTGCGCAGTTCTATCTACGGCATTGTCGAATCCCTGACTCAACAAATCCCTTCGATGAACCTATCGGGTTTCGATTAGGAGAACCCATGAGCGCTGGTGGAATCGTCGGCTAGACAGGGGGCGAGATTTACCCAGGTTCGGGGCCCTCGTAGAGGTAAAACCCTTACTCCTGCCTCTTGTCGATCTGTATTGAAGATTAGATCGGTTACAAAGATTGTGCTCGAATCGAGAGTAGGTCTCGAGTTCAAGGCTTTTGGTCGTGCGGTCTTGCTTGGCCCTCTCTCGGGGGCTCTCCTGGCCTTATATAGGCGGCCAGGTCTCGAGTTCTACCCGGAGAGGACTCCAACCCTAGCTAGGTTACATGTTTTCTAACTTAACCCGCAAGTTTAGTGCGGGTGGACTTCACGTGGGCCTTCTGGAGTACTCCAAGGGCTCCTCTTCTTGGGCCTTCACCTTGGGCCTGAGAGGGGGTGTCCTTATCCGCAGGATCCAGAATCCATATCTTCGTCAGGCATGATGTCCACCAAAAGCACTTCCATGGCATTTATCCAATATTTCTATTTTCTCATGTTCAGTGACACACTTTTGCAGAATACCGTCTACTCCTTCTTTATACAAGTTTGGGTCGACCAAAAATAATGCCTTCGTTCACAATTTTTTTCTTCCTTATTTGCTGATAATTAAAAGTTCGAGGCAAATATTTGACAACAATAAAGTTAACATAATCATCAAAGCAAGGACATCCATGTGAACTTACCTTTATAGAAGCCAAATTTTCATTTGGAAAACTATCATTAACAGGAATAGGATCATGCATTATATTTTCCAATCTGGATAAATTATCACCAACATGATTTTCAGCACCTTTCCTATCTACAATATCCAAACAAAACTCTTGCATCAAAAGAATCCATCTAATAAGTCTAGGCTTAGAATCCTTCTTATCCATAAGGTATTTCATAGCATCATGGTCAGTATGAAGTGTCACCTTAGAATCAACGATATAAGGTCTAAACTTATCACAAGCAAATACTACCACTAAGAATTCCTTTTCAGTAGTAGCATAATTATTTTGAGAAGCATCAAGAGTTTACTAGCATAATCAATACAATTTAACTTATACTCGCTATCCTAAAAAGGCACCTATAGCAAAATCACTAGCATCACACATAATTTCAACGGGTAAATTCCAATCAGGTGGTTGCACAACAGGAGCAGTTATTAAAGACTTTTAGAGAATTTTGAAAGCTTATTTCCAATCATCACAAAAAACAAAGGGTACATATTTTTTGAAAAGGATTAGTAAGAAGTTCTGAAATTTTAGAAAAATCTTTAATAAACCTCCTATAGAAACCAGCATGACCAAAAATACTACGAATAGCTTTTACATTCCCTTGGCAGGAAATTTTCTCAACCGCTTGAACTTTTGCTCTGTCTACTTCAATACATCTTTTTCAGAAATTTTATGCCCAAGAGCCATTTCTTCATTACCCATAAAATGGCATTTCTCCCAATTTAGGGCAAAATTAGTCTCTTCACACCTTGATACCTCCAAAACGTACCGCCTTTTCCGAACACTTTTCTTATGGTTTGCCTCTAAAGTTATGAGTTTTGGATACCACTAACAGGGACTAACGATGTTGTCAGCGGAATTACTTCGGTGTCTCGTTTTTATGCAGAAAATGAACTTTCCGGAAAATGCCCAGAAAAGGCCCTATTGGATTTAAATCACTAGAAGACCCTTGGAGCCAGAAGGAGACTCGGAGAGGGGCTAAGAGGGGGCCAAACCACCCCTAGGCGCCCTTTGGCCGGGCCTCCTGGTGGTGTGGGACCCCCAGGCACCCCCTCGGGCTCCCCTTTTGACTACTTATGCCCCTTTACCCTAAAATGAGAGGGGGGTTGTCATATTACATAGAAGCATAACAGAGCGCCGCCGCCACCGCAAACTCAATTTGGGGATCAGAAGTTCCTGTTCTGGGACTCTGCCGGGACGGAGATTTGAAGGAGATCATCGCCATCGACAGCGCAACTCCTTCTACATCAACCATCTATGATCCCCATGTCCATGTTTGAGTAAACTCCACTATAGGCTGAGAAGGATGGGAGGGATTGGATGAGATTGATCATGTAATAATGCTAGATTGTTAGGGCATATTGCCTAGTATCATTTGTTAGTGTTTTCTACCGTTGATGCAACTTGTTATGCTTAATGCTTGTCACTAGGGCCCGAGTGCCATGATTTCATATCTAAACATGTTGTTGTTTCATGAGTATAATTATGTTTCTTGGTCATTGTACGTCGAAAACGTATCTTCTTTTCCGAACACTTTTCATTTTTTTTCCTCTAAACTTGTGAGTTTTGGATACCACTAACACAAACTAATATTTTTTTTAGCAGAATTACCTTGGTGTCTTGTTTTTGTGCACAAAAATCAACTTTTGGGAAATTGCCCAGAAAAGACCCCATTGGTCCTAAAACACCAGAAGACCCCGGAAGCTAGAAGGAGGCCAGGAGAGGGGCCAGGTATCAGGACCCGATGGTCACTGAACACCTAGATTCGATAAGAGAGGATGGAAGGGGAGCACTCGGGGCTCAGTTCATCGCAACAGGAAAGGTAATGGGGAAGCAAGGAAAACAAGAGGGTAAAATTAGGGTTTTTGGTTGCTTGATCCTCCCAACCTTCCCACCTACCTTTTATATCCAAAGGTAGGCTCAAGCATAGTTTTACAATTAAGCCCAATTGAGCAACCAGATGATAACTTAGTTCAACTAGAAGGGAACTGTCTTAATACAAGGTAATAACATAATTCTTAGGTCTTTAGGGTCATGACATATCCACCTCCCTCTAAGGCAAGTCTTCAAGTCTTGGTTGTTTTTGAAAGTTGCCTTCATGAACGAAGTGTCTTCCTAGGTAGCTTCAGCACGAGACATGTTTTCCCAATGCACTAACCATTGCTGCACTTGTGTTGTGTGCTCACCTTTCTTGCGTGATATTGTGCGAGTGTCCAACATCGCCAGGGGAGCCAGCTTCACCTTACCATCAGAAGTTACTGATGGAAACTTTGGATTTGGGATAGCATTTGGCTCTAAGTGCTTCTTCAACTGATTTACATGAAACACATCGTGGATCTGTGCATCCTCTAGCAGTTGTAGTTGGTAAGCCACCAGACCTACCTTCTTCATGACTCTGTATGGTCCATACCATTTGGATGTGAGTTTCAAAGAATTTTTGAGTCCTAAAGATGTCTCTCTATAGGGTTTCATCTTCAGGTAGACCATGTATCCTACAGCGAAGCTGCGATCAGTTCTGTTGGCGTCAGCAAATTTCTTCATTCGATGTTGGGCTTTGGTGAGATTCTTGTGAAGTTGCTGCAACATGCTATTTTTCCTAGAGTGTTGCTTCCACCTCTGGCAATGTTGAACATGGAACTGACAGGTAATGTAACAGGGGTGGTTTGTACTCACACGAGGCTTCAAATGGTGACGTATTGATGGATGTGTGGTGAGGGCAATTGTACCACCACTCAGCTGCTGCTAGCCAATTCATCCATTAATTGGGCTCTTGAAAGGTCATACATCGAAAGTATTGTTCCAAACACAGGTTGAACCTTTCTGTTTGTCCATCTGATTCAGGGTGGTGTGTAGAGCTGAAATTGAGGTTAATGTGCAGGGCAGTCATCAGAAAATACTCTGGTGCTCAAATAAAAAGTGGTCAACTAAAAAAAGTTTCGTATATAGCCCAGGATTACGCACAAAAAAACTCAGGTCATTTTGAATTTTCTGTGATTTTATACAAATTTAACAGTGGACAGCAGAAATCTGTTTCTTGCGCAGAAATCCGAAATATAGTCTCAACTTTCTACTAGAGGATTTACTTGGATCAACAAAGACACAAAAGAAAAGACACAACGGAGTTTCTAAGGAAATAGACAACACCCAGGTGCAAAGAAAACAAAAATAGATGACGGAAAATGGGTTGAAAACGGAGAAATAAAACGGGTTGTCTCCCGGATCGCTTTTCTTTAATTGCCTTTCAGCTAGGCACAATGATTTTTAAAACATGCTCACATAATAATAAGATTTGAAGCACAATAAGAGAGCATCAATAAGCAAATATAAAATACATTAAAGTCTAACCCACTTCCTACGAAAAATAATATTGTAGAAAAACAGGTCATGAAAGCACAAAGCAACAAGCATAGGAAAGCAAAATAAGTGCAACTTCAGAAATTTCAACATAAAGAGGGGAAACTTGATATTGTTGAGATGCATAAAATTGTGTTTACCTCTCCCATAATAAGTTTTAGTAGCATCATGAATAAAATTAACATTATAGCTATGACATATATCATTCTTATCATGAGACACATGCATAAAAGAATTAATACTCTCCACATAAGCATAGTCATTCTTATTAATAAAAACGAGAGCAAATTCAACAAAATAGCTAACATTATTCTCATGACCATAATCATCAAATATAGGAGGCATATTGTAATCATAATTAATTTTCTCCTCAATAGTAGGTGGATTGAAAATATCATATTCATCATTGTAATCATCATATATTGGAGGCTAAGTATCATCAAAGAAAATTTCCTCCTCAAAACTTGGGGGTCTAAAAATATCATATTCATCAAAACTAGCTTCCCCAAGCTTAGACTTTTCAATAGCATTAGCAATAATGGTGTTCAAAGAATTCATACCACTACTAGGAAAATGGCTATAGGAGTGATGATACCCGTGACGCACATCACATTTGGCGCGTCACGCCTATTACCCGCGGCGCACCACGTTTCTGCGCGTCGCGCCTAAAGGCATAGCCGCGGCGCACCAAATGGAAGGCACGTCGCGCCTATGTGTGGGGCCGGGGTGGCGAGCCTCCGAGGCATACCCGCGACGCACCAACCCAGCGGTGCGTCACGGCTATGTTGGGTAGCCGCGGCGCACATTCCAGTGGTGCGTCACGGCTATCTTTTCCACGGGTGGCATCTATAGCCGTGACGCACCACTGGAACGTGCGCCGCGGGTACCCAACATAGCCGTGACGTGCCGAATATGATGTGCGTCACGGGTATACCTGGAACGAATTTAAGTGGTTGGGACCACCCCCACCTCCCATCCCCCCATATCTCCACCCCATTTTAGATCTGGTCGCCCCCCACCTCCTCACCACCTCATTTCCCCCATTTTCCCACCATTTAAAACTTATTTAACCTATTTTATTTGATATATATGTGTGGGGAATCTAGTAAACATTTGTCTCCACCCCCATCTCTCACTTTATTACCACTTTCCCTTCCATCTTTTCACTTTCTATAGCCACATACAAACGTACTCTCTCGGTCTCGTGTCGGCAAGATCTATAGTTGGTGAGTTGTTGGAGGGACGATATGTATATGTGTTGTATGTATGTGTGTCGGCGCCGTGCGTCGTCACAAAAGATTCATATATATGGTTGCATATATACATATATGTGAAATTGTGTTGCGTATTTTTGATGAAATTTGTGGATGTCTTAAAAATGAGTTGACATGTGTTGCCAAAATGTTGATTCATTTCCATTTCGGCGACCACGCACTCCGAGAATGTCCTATTTTTAGCATAGGTCATGCCGAATTTTTCCGTCGACGACCATGTGCATGCATCATATATCCATATATTACGTAATTTGATTCTAATTAATTTTTCATTTGATCTTTTTTTACTATGTAGGCAACCATGCATATAAGCACAGGCACCGTGGCTAGATTTATGAAACATGCGACGGACGAAATGTTTCGAAATAGCATGACAGAGATAAGATGTCCTTGTCGAAGATGCAAACTGAAACACTTGATCAGATACGATTCTGGTGACTTGGAGTCGCACCTTATCCGTCGTGGTTTAAGATGGCTACACTCTTTACCCGACAAGTGATGAAGATGAAGAGTCGCCCGGACATGATGAAGGACATAATGATCAAGATGAAGGACATGATCATAATCAAGACGAAGGACATCGTGATGAAGATGCCGGACATGATCATAATCAAGACGAAGGACATCATGATAAAGATGTCGTGACATCGTCGTCGGACTGGGTGCGGGACCCTCATGTCCAAGCTCTGCTTCTCAAGGAGACTAGCAACACCAGAGCTGCTGCTAGAGAGAAATCGAAGTTGTCGCAACTGGAGATAGACGCCGTTACTCCATTGTATGAAGGATGCGTGAGTGAGGATACCCGTCTGAACGTAACGTTAAGGACCCTCGAGATGAAGACAAAACACCGATGGACCGATGCGAGCTACGATGAGAACATGGCATTCTGGCACGACCGTCTTCCCACGGGGAAGAAGTGTCCAACGAGCATCGAGGAGGCGAAAAAAGTCGTGTGCCCTCTGGATTTACCTCACGTGAAATACCATGCTTGCATTAATGACTGCATCATCTATCGGGGCGCGGACGCGGAGAGAACCATATGCCCGGTGTGCGACGCAACTCGATACAAGACAGGGAAGAAGGCCTCTCCTCGAAAAGTGGTGTGGTACTTTCCGATAACTTCCCGTCTGCAGCGGTATTTCGCAGACCCCACACAGGCGAAGCTCATGCGATGGCACGCGGAAAGGAAGAAGCCAGAAGAGCATGATGGAACCGATCCGGAGAATGATGACACGTTGCTGACACACCCCTCAGATGCTAGCCAGTGGAAGGCGCTAGACATCGAATACCCCGAATTCGGCGACGATCCAAGGAACATCAGGTTGTGCATGAGTACGGATGGATTAAATCCTTTTGGCAACCAGAGCAGCACCCATAGCACCTGGCCCGTGTTTGTATGTATATACAACCTACCCCCCTGGTTGTGCTTGAAGAGGAAGTACATACAGATGAGTATGCTTATTCAAGGGCCGAAACAACCAGGTAACGACATCAATCTGTATTTCCAGTTGTTGGAAGAGGAGCTAGCCACGTTATGGGACGAGCCAGCCAATACGTGGGACGCCTATGGAGAAACGTTTTTCCCATTGAGAGCCGCGCTCATCACGACGGTGCATGACTACCTCGGTTACGGATATGTCGCGGGGCAGGTGGCGCACGGATTCTGTGCATGCGTTAGGTGCATGGATGACACTACGTATCTCCAGCTAGAGAGAAACCCCGGGTCATCGAAAACCGTGTTCTTGGGGCATCGAAGGTGGCTTCGCAAGGATGACCCGTGGAGAAAACACAAAGATCTGTTCAACAATGAAGTTGAGATGCGAAGAGCCCCACGTCAAAGGAGCGGCGAGGAAATCGACGAGCTGTTGAAGAACTGGAAAGAGTGCCCTGCGCCGGGAAAGAAGCGAAAGGCGCCGGCGCCGTTGGAGGGTGTATGGAAAACAAGGTCTGTTCTCTGGGACCTGAGGTACTGGAAGATTCTCCGCACACCCCACTGCCTTGACCTCATGCATATCACGAAAAACGTGTGCGAGAGTCTGCTTGGCACCCTGCTCAACATGCCGGAGAGGACCAAAGATGGGCCAAAAGCAAGGAACGACTTGAGATTTTTGAATATCAGGGGCGAGCTCCACGGAGGAAAACCGGATGATGATGACGATGACGATGACGATGTGTTAGATGGGACGGAAGGTCGCCGCAAGGGCAAAAAGGCCAAGAAGACGGAATATTACTGTCCCCCTTCGTGCTTCACGCTATGCGAGAAGGAGATCGACCAATTCTTCAAGTGCCTCCTTGGAGTCAAATTTCCTTACGGTTATGCGGGGAAGATAAGCAGATACCTAGACGTACCAAAGCAGAAGTTCAGCGGAATGAAGTCTCACGACTGTCACGTGATGATGACGCAGATACTTCCAGTTGCAATTCGAGGGATAATGGACGAGCACGTCCGCGAAACGCTGTTTGGACTCTGCAACTTTTTTGACGTCATCTCTCGAAAGTCGATTGGCGTGAAAAAACTCGCAAGGCTACAGGAAGAGATCGTGGTGATACTATGCGAGCTTGAGATATACTTCCCGCCAGCATTCTTCGACATTATGGTGCATCTCCTTGTCCATGTCGTGGATGATATCATCCAGCTCGGGCCGCCGTTTTTACACTCCATGATGGCGTTCGAAAGGATGAATGGTTCCATCAAAGGATACGTCCGCAACAGGGCCCGTCCAGACGCAAGCATTGCCAAGGGCTTTCTGACAGAGGAGTGCATCTCTTTCTGCACGAATTTTCTAGACAAAGATGAGAACCCTGGTCTGCTCGTAAACAGGCACTTTGCAGGCTCGGTGGATGGGGACACCGCGAGGGCCAGCGCGAAATGAATGTCGACTTTCAGGGCCGACGCAACGACTTTGACAGAGCAAACCTAGTCGCGCTACAACATCTAACAGTGGTCGATCCTTGGTTGGAAAAGCACAAATTGCTAATCGCGAAGTATTACAGTGACCGGGGTCAACATAGGACCGAAGCAGAAATAATCAAAGAGCACAACATCCATTTCACACAGTGGTTCAGGGAGAAGATTATGACCGATCAACCGGAGACGCCTTATTCTGAAGAAGAAAAACTCATACTCACATTGTCACAAGGCCCCGCACATAACCTCATGACATATCAGGCATACGATATCAATGGTTACACATTCTACACGGCAAATAAGGACCGGAACTGCGAATACCAGAACTCGGGGGTAACGATGGAATCATTAACAGGTGACGTCAAGGAAAGATACTATGGTAGGATCGACGAGATATGGGAACTCGACTACTGCGGAGAGAAGGTGCCAATGTTCCGTGTCACATGGGCAAAGAGCGTCAGGAAAGAAGGACAATATTTCACCACCATGGTGATACCTGAAGCCAAATCCGGCACGAATGTCACCGCAAAAAATGAGCCATGGGTCTTGGCTAACAAAGTGGACCAATGCTTCTTCATTACTGACCCGACAAGGCCTAGCCGTGTTGTCGTGCGGAGAGGCAAAAGAAACATCATCGGAATGGATGGAGTAGCCAACGAGCAAGACTTTGACCAGTACGGCGACCCGAAAATGGAAGATGACAATGACGATGGAACGAAATACACAACAAGAAGAAGCAGGACAACGCTACCTACAGGTCGCCCATTCCACCGAAGAAGTCACGGTGTTCCGGGACTGAATTACTCAACCGCGACAAAGAAGGGAAAGAAAATTGTAAAACGCTAGCTCTAAGAACTACGATATATGTGTCGTGTGTTTGCATGCATTCGAGGAAGTGATGGCGATGTAATATATATACACTTATGTTTAAATTGATCTGTGTCGTGTGTTTGCATGCATTCGAGGAAGTGATGGCGATGTAATATATATACACTTATGTTTAAATTGATCTTTCTGGATTTTAGATTGATTTATTTGAATTTATTTTGAGCTTATATTGATTTATTTCCTAAGGAAAAAATCATTTTTAAAAAAAATGGGGGGTGGGACTCGAACTTGGGGCAATGGAGCAGGGGCAAAGGTGTAAGCCACTGGACTAAGCAGCTGGTTCTGCTATAGACCAGCGCACATGCTTTTTGAATAGAAAACAGAAATAGGCGCGACGCACCTCTCATCCGTGCGTCACGGCTAAGTAATGCGCGACGCGCCTCCGCTACGCGCGTCACGCGTACACGATGCGCGACGGGCGTCTGTTTGGTGCGTCACAGGTAAGCAATGCGTGGTGCATCTTCCTGATGTGCGTCACGGCTATCCCTCCGCCTATTAGGAGTACTGGCCCGTTCCCCTCTCTTCTTCCTCTTCCACACATCGCGATCTCGATCGATCTGAAACCACCGTCGCCTCCGGCCTGCTTCCTTAGCCTCTCATCGCGATCTCGACCAACACCTCCCTCTCGCCGCCGCCCACCACCACCCCAAGCCCTAGACCTAGCCTCTGCTCTCCCTCCGCCGCCCACCACCACCGAGACCTTGCCTCTGCATCGACCTAGGAGGAGGAGGAGCAGGCGCAGGACCAGGTCCAGGAGCCGTCGACGACTGCGCCGTCGTCATCTCCATCGACCTCTGTAGCATCGACTGCGCCGTCGTCGTCGACGTCCCGTCTCCATCGACCTCGAAGCCCGACGAACAAAGGTGCGCCGCCCCCTAGTCCTCTCCCTCCCCTTCTCCTCGATTGTGTCATTGCATTCATTGGCGACAAGACCCATCGATCTGCTGCAGGCTCCATCCACTGCGCAGTGTGTATGAGCCGTCGGGCCAATCTGAACTCGCAAATGTGCAGGACGAACGTGTTAGCACCAGGGGATGGATATATTGATATACACATTCAGTTCACTTTACCAGTGGAGTTAAACTGCTACATCATCATCAGTTCGGCAAAAGCTAGCACTGCTTGTACTTGGAAATTTGTTCATCATCATCATCAGTTCACTTTACCAATGGAGTTAAACTGTTGCTAGGCTGCTGTTTAATTGACCCAAGGCACTGCTTGTGTTGACTCAAATTTGTTCAAGCCACTGCTTGTACTTGGAAATACACTTTAGGAATGAATGTTGCATAATCTTGCTGCAATTGTATGTTTAAAGCTCCACTGCTTTTTACCATGTAGCATCCACCAATGAGAAGTATGTTTAAAGCTTGCTGCAATTTAAAGCAATGGTAAAAAGCCACTGCTTTTTACCATGTAGCATCCACCAATGAGAAGTATGCTTAAAGCTTGCTGCAATTGTGGCCTAATTGACTCAAAATCACAATTTTAGTTCTATTCTGTATAGCACTTCTATTCCTATCTGAGGAAAATACCCCCAGCCTGCTCTCTGTGCATAATCTAGAAATTTCTAGCTAGATGGTGTGTAGTTAGCAACCTGGGGCTTGTTGGTGATGGATGGTTTTGTGCTTGTGGTCTACTTGCTCCTCAGCCATGCTCCTCCACTTGTTCAAAAATGATGTTGCTTGTTCAAAAATGTTGCTGCTTTTGTTTGCTGCTTGTTCCTGAGAATTTGCTACTGATGTTACTTATCATATCCAATCTATATAGAAGTGTCTACTTAGAGATCATATTGGTTGTTGTTGCTGCTAAGTTGTTTCCATGTTGTTCATGAGAAATTGCTGCTGCTAGGCTATGTTTGTTTGGCAGGTACTGCTGTTGGTACTGGTAATATAGTTTTGATGGATAAAAAATGATCTTCTAGGACTGGTGCTGGTGTTGTAGGACTGGTGCTGGTACTGGTGTTGGATAAAGTTTTGCAGATAATAAAAATTGTGCTGGTGTTGGCCTAAAGAATCTGTCCGGCTATCGAGCCGTTTAAAACTTTGCAGGGAATTCAAATGAGTTGCCCATTTTCGCCGAAATGTTGATTAATTTCTGTTTCGGCGAGAATCGGGCACTCTAGTGTTAGAAAATTAGCAAAGGTCATGCCGAAATTTTCTCGTGAATTTAGGACTTGGCCGTTTTCCCGTGATCGAGTAGTATGTCGATTTTTTGTTTCCTTTAGATTAACCAATAATTTCCCCCTTCAGAACATGGCACACGACGACGAGGCCGGCGGTTCTAAGCCGTTCTGGCAAATCACCGACGAAGAAGATGAGCAATACGACCCGACGGCGGATGCCTAGGCTGACGCGGACACTACCGGTGGCGAGGAGGATGACGCCACGACTAGTGGCGCCGCCGGTGATACCACTAGTGGCGCCGCCGGCGGAAATGACACCACTGATGCCGGCGGTCAGACAGATGGTGGTAGCAAAGCCAAGAAGAAGAGGACGGCAACGAGAAAACGGAAAAGTAACACTCTCCGCACCTACCGTGAAGAGATCACGGAAATTGATAGCTTTGGGTATCCAATCGCGCCCGAGGCGGTGGTCAGAGGATTCGGCAACCAGATTGGTTGCATTGTCCGGGACACTGTCAGGATCTTAACCGATGATCTAAGGAAAAAAGAGAATGCACATTATCAGGTTCTTCTCTTTAGAAAGCTGCACGGACGATACTTGTACCCGCATCCGCCAGACGAGCCGTTTAAGTACAATAACGACAATCTGGCGGGGAATATAGTCAACCACTGCGCCATTGGTAAGATGAACACCGCCTTGGCCAACTGGAAACACCGGGTGAAGGTTAAGGTCTTGGACCCCAAAAATAGCCTGCAGGATGTTTTAGCGAGTGAGCCGAGAATCACCGAAGATGAACTCCGGGACTTCAAGGTACTTTGCCAGAGCGAAGTCGCCAAGGCTAACGCTGATTGGGGGCAGAGGATGCGGAAGTTGAACATTGGTTCCCACAAACTGGGATGCGGCGGTTACAGAGCGGCGATTCCCAATTGGGAGAAGGAGGACGCCAAACGTGCAGAACAGGGCATCCCTGACCCTCTCGCAAAGTACTCGCCGCGGACGAAAAACTTCATCAGGGCCCGGTTTACATATGACCCGGTAGCTAATGAGTATACTACCGATGATGAGAAGGTGAAGACGTTGTATGACAACTTGGTAAGTAAATACACCACCCTAGTTAGTTTGCTCTCGACGATCTAGTCGATTGCATTATAGTGTACTGGTGGAATTCTAAACGGTTCACGCTAATTGTGCAGAACTTAGAAATCGAAAGTGGTGGAACCTCGTCATCCATGCCGAGGCTGCACGGCCCGTGGGACGACACTTTAAATAGGGCGGTGAACGTGACGCAGGGGAAGGAAAAGCACAAAAGGCCGTCAGGTGGCCGAGTTTGTGGCCTGGGCACGACGACGAAGCTCAGAGAGTACTTCAAGGAGCCCAGGGAGGCGAGACGGAATAGAAAGAGGAGCATCGAAGATATCCAACGTGACGAAGCCCGCGATCGCGAGATTGCAGACCTCAAGGCCAAAGTTGCCGATATTCCTAATATTGTCAAAACAGCTTTGGCAGAACAAATGGGCAGCGTTTTGCCTACCATCTACGATGTGGTTACTCGATGGAATGAAGGAGGTCGAGTGGGGCCGTGCCCGGTGCCTAGCGTGCAGGGCAGCAACTCAAGAGACTTGTCCAGAGTCTCGCCGGCCAACGCCATGATGGCGGACCCACTTGTGACTCCGCCCGCCTACACCACGGCGCCGATAGTGACTCCGCCCGCCTCTACCCGCCTGACCATCCGTTGCACGCCCACAGTGGGCGGTCCTCCGCCGAATGAAGAGCGTGCACCAACGAACAACCGCCGCCTGGCCATCGGTTCCACGCCCGCCGCCGGTTCTCCCTCGCCATTGAACAGTAGCACGCCCGCCGTCGTCGTTGGCCCCTCGCCACTAGAGGAGCTCGACGCCCTCGCCAGCCAGGTAAATAGTTAAGCGTTGGAGCGTCGATCTTCCTTTGCCTTAGACTGGCCTCTCTGACGCCCTGCATGTTTTCCGCAGAACGACGACGTTCCATGCACTCTGTTACACACAGTGGACGGCGTGTTGAAGGATGTTGCTGTGGGTATGATCGTTCAACCGTCAACCCGCAGGTTCCACAACAGGCCGATGCGCGAAGACGTATATAGAGTTCGAGTGCTTCGGGTGCTGGCGGGCTACGACGACTTGTTGCCTCCCATTCAACCCTACCAAGAAGAAGATGACCCCGATACCCTGACGCTGCTCCAGTGCATGCCTTGGAACATGGAATGGCCGAAGAGCCAGATTCGCCTGGGGAAGAGGGGCGCCACCCCGCGGACATCGCCTCTAGAACTACCGGCGCGAGGCACCACCTCGAAAACAACCCCTCTAGAAGCTCCGGAGCGGAGCCATGGCAAGACCGTCGCCGCGCCGTCGCCTACCCGTGACATGGAGATGGCACAAGACCAGGAGAATGACGTTGATCTTGATGCCATGGATTTCATCGCTGATGACTTTGATGGCGGAGATTACGTTGCTCCTCCTCCAGAAGAACCCTACCATAGCACGGAGGCTCGTGGTGAGGCTCCTCCTGCGGATAAATCCAATTGCAAGCGTCTCTTCGGTTCTCAGGAAGACACGCCTCCAGATGTCGGCCCCTGCACCGAGACTCAGAAAAGTGCGAAGGGTGGAGTTATTTTCAGCCCTAGCACAATCCGTAAGGCGGCTAATGAGGAGATTGAGAAGGAGATCATTCCGAAAGCGCCGAAGCCGCGGAAAAGAGGACCTAGATCCAAGGCCGCAAAGTCCGCGAGCCAGCCTGCTAAGATGCCGCTCCGTGTTCAGGACGGCCCACCTACATCTAAGCATACGAAGATGCATGTGATTGGTCAGCCTATGCTTAGCCAGAGCAAGCTCAAGGCCGCAAGTGGGGATATGCGGAGTTTGCATGACAGCATTCTTTTTCTTGAATCGCGTCTTCTTGAATCCAAGGATCCATCATACCCGGTTTTCATTGCCATGGTGCCAAAGGACTTGGGCTTCGTCGAGTCAACCGGCGCGGATAGAATAGTACTGCAGTTTTCGGACATCTTCGATATGTTCCATAGCAATCCGCTGCGCTACTCCATGATCCGCCTATACTCGCTCAGTCTGGCGGTGCAAGTCATCAGGGATAATACACCGGGCATCGCGATAGCGGACCCCTTCTACATGCGCCACGACGTGTTGTGCGACGTTGGGAACCAGGTAGTCGCGTCGACATATCTCCGGGACTTCATGCTGGCGAACCAGACCAAGGATTACATCCTCGTGCCTTACTTTGCCGGGTAAGTCAATATTATTAGCCGAATCGAAAGTGATTTTCTTTAGATTTTCATCGCTCCTTTCCAACACTTTGTTTGGATTGTTCCGCGCAGATATACACAATGCACACTCATCTGCATTTGTATCAGTCATTCGCATGCCACGTATCTCGACTCAGGGAGTGCGGTGAAGAAAGACTACTCCAACGTGAAGAAAGTTTTGGATAATGCTCTCACCGGCTACCACGCAAGGGGGGGCAAAATCACTAGGGAGAAGGTCGTTCAGGGCGCTCGGGTGTTCACCCACACGACGACTTTCGCGTGCGTCAAGCAGCCGGCGGGCAGTAACCGAGACACCTACTATGTCCTCCATCATATGCGGGCGTATGTACGGGATCAACAGTTCCTTACCCTGCCTAGTCAAGTCCAACAATGGGCCTCCCGCTTGTCGATGGTCGGCGATGACAAGGTTAGAGAAGAGATATATGATATCCAGAAGTGCTTTGCCACGAAAATCATTCATGAAGTGGTGAACAGGAGTGGGACATTTTACTGCCGGTTCAACATGTCGAACCGCGACACAGATACCTACCTAGCAACTGCCTGTGACGACAGGCCCTTCATCACTCAGGAGGGCTGTCCCGTTGTAATCCCTGGGAGGATGAGTCAGAAGGAGTGAGAACTATTGTAAGGCTTGCTACATTTTCCGAAATTAGTCGAACTCAATCGTTAGGGTTATGAATCGTCCATCGTGTGACAGATGCTTTATTATGTTAATGCTTAATTATCTTTCTTTTCATTATTGCGGTCTTACTTGTGATGGTCGTTCGAGCTTTTGAATAAGTAAATGCCGATGATTGAAAGAGTTGGTTCACACTCAGATGGCCTAGGCGGTCCGTTGCGCCTTGTGATTTTCACAAAGTTAGGATCTTGTGCATCCCACTTGGCGCAGCGGCACCGCCTACGGCCGCTTGTATGTGTCCACCCTAAATATGAGGCACACATCGTTACGGTTATGAATCGTCCATTCTGTAACTGATGCTCAATTATGTCAATGCTTGATTATCTTGCATTTTATTATTGCGGTCCTACTTGTGATGGTCGTTCGATCTTTTGAATAAGTAAATGCCGATGATTAAAAGAGTTGGTTCACACTCAGATGGCCGAGGTGGTCAGCTGCGCCTTGTGATTTTCACAAAGTTAGGATCTTGTGCATCCCACTTTGGCGCAGCTGCACCACTTTGGCCGCTTGTATGTGTCCACTCTAAATATGAGGCACACATCGTTACGGTTATGAATCGTCCATTCTGTAACTGATGCTCAATTATGTCAATGCTTGATTATCTTGCTTTTATATTATTCAGGTCCTATGTTCGTTCGATCTTTTGAATAAGTAAATGCCGATGATTAAAAGAGTTGGTTCACACTCAGATGGCCTAGGTGGTCCGTTGCGCCTTGTGATTTTCACAAAGTTACGATCTTGTGCATCCCACTTGGCGCAGCGGCACCACCTACGGCCGCTTGTATGTGTCCACCCTAAATATGAGGCACACATCGTTACGGTTATGAATCGTCCATTCGTAACTGATGCTCAATTATGTCAATGCTTGATTATATTGCTTTTATATTATTCCGGTCCTATGTTAGTTCGATCTTTTGTATAAATGCCGATGATTAAAAGAGTTGGTTCACACTCAGATGGCCTTTTATATTTCTCCACTTACTACTTATTGTAGACATGTTTAAAACTATTGTTTTTGCTTTTCTTTCTTGTCATTACAGATGCCGAGGTGCTACGTGGTGTTTAGAGGCAGGGTTCCAGGAGTCTACGATCACTGGGAAGACTGCTTCGAGCAGGTGAACAAGTTCAAAGGGAATGCCTACAAATCCTACAACACAAGAGTGGCGGCGGAAGCTAGGTGGTTCATCCATCTCGAGGAGGAACAAAATAAGAAGAAGAAGAACAACACGTGGATGAAGACCATCGCAGCCGCTCTTGTCGCCGTCGCCTCGCTCGTCATGCTATGGTTCCTAGTTAGATGATTAGGTTATCGGCGACTAGATAGGTCACTTGTCCCGATGATGAAGCATCATCGATCGATGTAATCGGTCCCGATGATTAACCGTATGATGTAGGTCTATTTGCCATGATAAACACTTTGTTGTATTCTCATAATCAACTGTTTGACGTAGCTATTCGGAATTCTAATTAAACAGTATGATCAACTATAATATATCATTTGTTAGTCAGAGAACTGTTTTGATACATTTTGTTTACTGATATTTTTCTGTATTTGAGCTGTGTATATACCTGTATAAATACGGTACCGTGTATTTCAAAAAAATACAACACAGTATACCCGTGACGCACCAAAAAGGATACCCGTGACGCACCAGGGAGGATAGCCGTGACGCGCAGAAGTTCATACCCGTGGCGCACCCAGTAACTTAGCCGTGGAGGCATTACTTAGCCGTGACGCACCAATATTCCTAGCCGTGGCGCACCTCCTTAGTTAGGCGTGACGTGCCTCCCGATATCCGCGGCGCACCGTGACGGTGCGTCACGGGTATCAATAGGCGCGACGCACCAGCTCGGTGCGTCACGGATAAACCAATAGGCGCGGCGTGATAGCCGTGACGCGCCCTGGTGCGTCACGGATAAGCGAATTGGTGCGTCACGGGTAAGCTTTTTCCTAGTAGTGTACTGATAACATTGCTATCACTATTATGCAAACAAACTTCCATGGGTTTTTTAATTTTCTCTTCAAACACTTCATGTCCTAACTCAAGATAAAGATTATAAAGATCTCTCATATTTTTGTTGTTTTCCATTAAGCCTAACTAGTGAAAACAACAACCAAAAAGATTTATTTGCAGAATCTAAAGGAAAGAACTTCGAGCAGTCACACCCGAGGATGTGATAAACTTTTACCTTACCTCCCCGGCAATGGCGCCATAAAAGAGCTTGATGTCTACGCACGCTTTTATTCTCGTAGACAGTGTTGGGCCTCAAAGTGCAGAGGATTGTAGAACAACAGCAAGTTTCCCTTAAGTGGATCACCCAAGGTTTATCGAACTCAGGGAGGTACATGTCAAAGATATCCCTCTCAAGCAACCCTGCAATTAAGATACAATAAGTTTCTTGTGTCGCCAACACACCCAATATACTTGTCAGGTATATAGGTGCACTAGTTCGGCAAAGACATAGTGAAATGCGAGTAATATGGATGGTTATAAGTAATAATAGCAATCTGAAATAAATATGGCAGCAAGCAAACATGTAGCAGAACAGGCGGAAAATGGTGTTTCAATGCTTGCAAACAAGGCCTAGGGATCCTACTTTCACTAGTGGACACGCTCAACAATGATCAGATAATTTAATTAATAAATACCATATCTTCACTATGCTACTCCAAAACACTCTCCGGTCGAATAACAACACTAATCCATGCGTAGGGCTTTAACATCACTCCTCAGAGTAAGCACTTTCCCAACTACGTAACCCCCACGCTATCACCATGGGACCGAGATGATTCCACGCAAACACCACAATTTCATAGGGTTATCCAACACAAAATATAAATATCATGCTAAACCACATGGTGCACACACTGTCACCTTTACACCGTGATCAAAGTGTTTACGGAGATCTCATAACAAAAACCACTTGAGTAGCATAATAGATGAATAATAATATCTGCGAATTCAACTAGATTACAAAGCTCACGGTCACATATAGATCACACCATGGGAGAGAGAGATGAAACACATGGCTTTTGACAGAGCCCTCAGCCTCGGGGGTGAACTACTCCCTCCTCATCATAGGAGACATCAGAGCGATGGAGATGGCGGTGGAGTCGATGAAGATGGTTCCGGGGTCACTTCCCAGTCCCGGCAGGGTGCCAGAACAGAGATCTGTCCCGCGAAACTTGTCGGCAGCGGTGGCGGAGCTACGGATGTATTTTGTGGAAAAGGTCGATTCTCCTAGGTTTTATGCATCAGGGAGTATATATAGGCGAAAGGGCGATGCCAGGGGGAGGACAGGGGGCCGACATCACCCGGTGGCGCGGCCCGGGCCACCTTGTGGACCCCCTCCGGGGCTCTTCGGGACTTCTGGATGCTTCCGGGGAAAATAGGAACTTCGGGATTCGTGGGGTCCAATTCCGAGAATATTTCCAGAACAACTTTTCTGAAATAAAAAACAGCAGAAAACAAGGAACTGGCACTTGGCCTCTTGTTAATAGGTTAGTCCTGGAAAACGTAAAAAAACGTAGAAAACATACGGAAAACATGTAGCAATTGGAATAATATCAACATGGAACATCAGAAATTATAGATACGTTGGAGACGTATCAATACACTCAAGGTATTATAGACACTCTCTTTGCCTTTACCATGGCCTAATTTAAATCATCGGCATATAACGAGGACATTCAAGGCAAAGATAAGTGGAACAATGGAAACAAATGTAATACGAGCCTCATATATCTTTGCCATGCAAACCAAGGGAAAAAGAAGTGGTTATAATAGCATGTAGGAATATAGATACTCAAATTGTATACACTACAAGTTATTATAGACACTCTCTTTCCCTTTAACATGGCCAAGTTTAATCATCGGCATATAACAAGGAGGACATTCAAGGAAAAGTAAAGTGGAACAATGGAAACAAATGTAATACGAGCCTCATATATCATTGCCATGCAAACCAAGGTATAAAAGAGTGCGTACAATAGCATATATGAATACAAATACTCAAATTGTATACACTACAAGGTATTATAGACACTCTCTTTCCCTTTACCATGGCCAAGTTTAATCATCGGCATATGACAAGGAGGACATTCAAGGCAAAGAAAAGTGGAACAATGGAAACATATGTAATACGAGCCTCATATATCATTGCCATGGAAACCAAGGGATAAAAGAGTGCGTATAATAGCATGTACGAATACAAATACTCAAATTGTATACACTACAAGGTATTATAGACACTCTCTTTCCCTTTACCATGGCCTAGTTTTATCATCGGCATATAAGAAGGAGGACATTGAAGGCAAAAAAAGTGGAACAATGGAAACAAATATAATACGAGCCTCATATATCATTGCCATGTAAACCAAGGTCAAACGAGTGCCTATAATAGCATGTACGAATACAAATACTCAAATTGTATACACTACAAGGTATTATAGACACTCTTTTTGCCTTTACCATGGCCTAGTTTAAATCATCGGCATATAACAAGGAGGACATTCAAGGAAAAGAAAAGTGGAACAATGAAAACAAATGTAATACGAGCCTCATATATCATTGCCATGCAACACAATGCAAAAAGAGTGCCTATAATAGCATGTACGAATACAAATACTAAAATTGTATACACTACAAGGTATTATAGATACTCTCTTTGCCTTTACCATGTCCTAGTTTAATCATCGGCATATAACTAGGAGGACATTCATCATGTTGATAAATTAGGATACACAAAAGAAAAACAGATGGAACAATGGAAAATTCACGGGAAAATGAATCTGACCTCAGAATTTCTAAGTACAACAAGTAGAGTCACTCCTAGCACCTGACCTCGGTAAATCATTAGCCAAAGTGTTAATCATTGGCCAAAATTGAACTAAACTTGCAAAAAAAACAAATCTAAGACGTGAACCAAAAAAAAACCAAATCTAAGCCTAATCTAACTGAAGCACCCAAATCGGGTACGGAATTAAACCATAACCTATCGAAATCATGGTGGAAATAGATCAACTAAGAATGCCGGATATACCAATCTTAAGCCATACAACGAAACCACGTCTATGGGAGGAACAACGAAGCTGAGACGCATAATGAACGGTAAAAACATGTAGATCTACCGTGCATGTCGTGCTACGCAGAAAAATCGAGCTCAGTCTACAGAGCTACGATACATACAAGGGATAAGAGGGTTAGATATCATCTTACCGCCATTACCAAAGCCCTCGAAGAGGATGGGACGATGCACGCGGTGATCTTAAATAAAGACGATGAAGATCCTGCTTTCCCAGGGAGGAAGAGGAGGCTTGTCCTTCGTGTCCCGCCGAGGATGGTCGCCGTGGTGTTGTCGATGTCCGGGCGGACGAAAACCCGCCGATGGAGAGAGGGGAAGCTTAGGAAGGCGGCAAGAGAGATAGAGCGAGTGATATGACTAGAAGAGAGAGAGGGGGAGGTGAGCGCAATTAAAGGGCGCGCCTTCCCGAAGGGGTTGAGGTTGCGTCTCCCTCTAAATAAAGGGCCGGCCTGGCGCCAGTTTCGGGCCAATAGGGCATGTAAATTCGAGAGATAAACACAGAGAGAAAGAAGTCGGGCTCTAAGTAGTCCTGGAACCCGCCAGAAATAATCCGACGCCGGTGAAGCCCTAACACAGAGAGTGAGGGAATCTTATGCCACCATGTGTTATGGTGGCATTCAAACGCTCCAGAGCCCCTCTTCGGAGAAAACCTAGCCCCGATGGGGGGAAAGGTGGAACTATCATTCTTGGCCCTCTACGTGAGCAGGAAGCGGGTAGAAAAGTGGAACCAATTGCTTATTTGTGTTATGTTAGGCCCAAGGAACATCCAAGTATATGGTAGAGCCCACGTCTTGTCCAAATTCCCCTATTCCGTCAAATCCGAGAGTTTCGGGTTATAAGTAGTCTTGGAACCTGCCAGAGAGAATCCGACACCTGTGAAGCCTAAATACAGAGAGCGAGGGATATTGGGCATCCAAGACCCATGCCACACTCTAACACACATGGTATGTCCTGCAATATAATTTGGTGTCATTCGGACGATCTGGAGCCCCATCTCCGGAAAAACCATATATAGCCCTAATGGGAAAAAAGACGAAACTACCGTTCTGGCCCCTCCACATGAGCCAAAACGGGGTAGCAAAGTGGAACCACCTGCTTGGTTGTGTTATTTTAGGACCAAGGAACACCCAAGACAATGGTAGTGCCCACCTCTTCGAAAGATTGCCCCAGTCCCGTCAGATCCAGGAGTTTTGGGCTCTAATTAAGTAGTCTTGGAACACGTAGAGAGAATCTGACGCCGGTGAATCCCTAACACAGAGAGCGAGGGAATCTTGGTGATCCAAGACCCATGCCACACTCTAACACACATGGTATGGCATAAAATGGTATTTTGTGGAATTCATGCGATCCGGAGCCTCCTCTCTAGAGAAACCATAGCCCCGTTGGGGAAAAAGAAGGAACTGCCGTTTTGACCCTCTACATGAGCCGGAAGGCGGTAGCAAAGTGGAACCAATTTCTTGGTTGTGTTAGGTTAGGCACAAGTGGCAAGATTCCCCTAGCTCCGTCACACCCGGGAGTTTCCGGCTCTCATTAATTATTCCTGGAACCCACAAGAGAGAATCTGACACCGGTGAAACCCTAACAAAGAGAGCGAGAGAATCTTGGGCATCCAAGACCCATGACACACTATAGAACACATGGTATGGTGTGCAATGGGATTTGGTGGCATTCAGATGATCTGGATCCCCATCTCCGGAGAAACCATATATAGCCCTGATGGGGAGAAAAATGGAACTACGGTTCTGGCCCCTCCACCTGATCCGAAACGGGGTAGAAAAGTCGAACCAACTAATTGGTTGTCTTACGTTAGTAACAAGGAACACCCAATACAATGGCAGTTCCCACCTCTTCGAAAGATTCCCCCAGTCCCGTCAGATCCGGGAGTTTCGGGCTCTAATTAAGTAGTCTTGGAACCCGTAGAGAGAATCTGGCGTCGGTGAAGCCCTAACACAGAGAGCGAGGGAATCTTGGTCATCCAAGACCCATGCCACACTCTAACACACATGGTATGGCATAAAATGGGATTTTGTGGAATTCAGACGATCCGGAGCCTCCTCTCTAGACAAACCATAGCTCCGTTAGGGAAAAAGAAGGAACTTCCGTTTTGACCCTCTACGTGAGCCGGAAGGGGGTAGCAAAGTGGAACAAATTTCTTGGTTGTGTTAGGTTAGGCACAAGTAACACCCAATACATTGGTAGGGGCTACCTCTTGGCAAGATTCCCCCAGCTCCGTCAGATCCGGGAGTTTCGGGCTCTAAGTAGTCATGGAACACGCGAGAGAGAATCCGACACCGGTGAAGCCCTAACATAGAGAGCGAGGTAATCTCGGGTATCCAAGACCATGAAACACTCTAACACATATGGTATGTCATACCATTGGATTCTGTGGCATGCAGATGATCAGGAGCCCCCTTCTGGAGAAAACACAGCCCCGGTGGGGAAAAAGACGGAACTGCCGTTCTGCCCCATCTACGAGAGCCGGAAGGGGGTAGCAAACTGGAACTAACTTCTTGGTTGTGTTAGCTTAGGCCCAAGGAACACCCAAGAGAATGGTAGGGCCCACCTCTTGGCAAGATTCCCCTAGTTCTGTCACACCCGGGAGTTTTGGGCTCTCATTACTTAGTCCTGGAACCCACGAGAGAGAAACTGACATCGGTGAAACCCTAACGAAGAGAGTGATGGAATATTGGGCATCCAAGACCCATGTCACACTATATCACACATGGTATGGTTTGCAATGGGATATGGTGGCATTCAGACGATCCGGAGCCCCATCTCCGGAGAAACCATATATAGCCCTGATGGGGAAAAAGGCGGAACTACCGTTCTGGCCCCTCCACCTGAGCCGAAATGGGGTAGAAAAGTCGAACCAACTGATTGGTTGTATTAGGATAGTACCAAGGAACACCCAACACAATGGTAGTTCCAACATCTTCGAAAGATTCCCCTAGTCTCGTTAGATCAGTGCGTTTCGGGCTCTAATTAAGTAGTCCTGGAACCCGTAGAGAGAATCTGACGCCGGTGAAGCCCTAACACAGAGAGCGAGGGAATCTTGGTCATACAAGACCCATGCCACACTCTAACACACATGGTATGGAATACAATGGGATTTGGTGCCAATCAAACGATCTAGAGCCCCCTCTCTGGAGAAACCATAGCCCCGTTGGGGAAAAAGAAGGAACTGCCATTTTGACCCTCTACGTGAGCCGTAAGGGGGTAGAAAAGGGAAACCAATTTCTTGGTTGTGTTTGGTTAGGCCCTAGGAACACCCAATACATTGGTAGGGGCCACCTATTGGCAAGATTCCCCCAACTCCGTCAGATCCGGGAGTATCGAGCTCTAAGTACTCATGCAACACGCCAGAGAGAATCTAACGCCGGCGAAGCCCTGTTGGGAATATGCCCTAGAGGCAATCATGTATGATGTAATTCCCAATGTATTAAGTCGTCCTTGTTTTGATATGATACATGTCATTGAATATGTGATTCGATTGTGGAACTATGTATTCATGTTTTTCATGCTAAATTATCCTTGGTCATTAAGGTTGTGTTGGACACACACCCTAGACCAATGTGATTGTTGACTGATGACTCGGTTCCACTTGTCATGGGCATGGCGATGCCATTCCAACGTTCACAAACTTGGCTAAAGAGTTTAGCAAGTCGGACTGAACCATATTGAGATGCAACGAGTAAGTCATCATTTGCATGTCTCAATCAATGTAATCCTTAGACCTGAGGGTGTCGCACAATCCAAGTTGTGGATCAAACGACTTAGGTTCTGTCAAACGTTGTTCGGTGACAAGGCAGTTCAAAAGGCAGAGTTCGGGTCGAATGAGAAGCAAGCTGCGTGATGTGGATAATCAAGATGGGATTCTTCCCCTCCGAATGGAGAGGTATTCTCTGGTCCCTCTCGAGTGATATGATTCCGGAATCATGGCCATTCGCAACTCGGTTAAGTGTTAACTGAGTCTGTTGACTTAGAGTTAGTCAGATGAATCATATATCACGGACCGGGAAGAGAGTTGAGCTATTAAGGGATAACGATAATTCGCTATAGTTCGACAACGTATATCGTGAGGCAAAAGGGACTCAGATGAAAGTCACATTGGAAGGTATGTCGTCATGACTCTATGGCACGTGGGAGTCAGCACGTTCTGCTAGGAGCCGCTACCAATTGATCTATTGGGAGTCGGACTCCAATCGTGTCCAAGTCGCCATGAGCCTGCAGGGTCCCACACTTAAGAGCGGGAGCAAGTGTATTGGTCAGGTTGGACCCGAACCGGAAATGGAATGAATTAGTGAGTTGGACTCACAGAGGGAATGGGCCACAAGCGTTGTGAATCCCGCTACCACTCGCTATATAAAGAAGGGCGCAGGTTGCCAAGTGGGCACGTTATTCCACTCCCATGCATTGGAAACCTAGACCCACTAACACATAGAGAGAGAGAGAGGTAATTTCGGGTATCCAAGACCATGACACACTCTAACACACATGGTATGTCATACCCATGGGATTTGGTGGCATTCATACAATCCGGAGCCCCCCTCCGGAGAAACCATAGCCCCGCTGGGGGAAAAGGTGGAACTGCCGTTCTGGCCCCTCTACATGTGCCGGAAGGGGGTAACATAGTGGAACCAATTGTTTGGTTGTGTTAGTTTATGCCCAAGGAACACCAAAGAAAATTTTAGGGTCCACCTCTTGGCAAGATTCCCCTAGTTCCGTCAAATCCGGGAGTTTCGGGCTCTAAGTAATCCGACGTCGGTGAAGCTGTAACGCAGAGAGCGAGGGAATCTTGGGCATCCCACGCACATGACACACTCTAACACATATGGTATGGAATACCATGGGATTTGGTGGCATTCACACGATCCGGAGCCCCCTCCGGAAAAACCATAGCCCCGATAGGGAAAAAGACGGAATTGCCGTTATGCTCCATCTATGAGAGCCAGAAGGGGGTAGAAAAGTGAACTAACTGCTTGGTTGTGATATTTTAGGCCCAAGGAACACTCAAGATAATGTTAGGGCCCACATCTTCGCAAGATTCCACCAGTTCTGTCACAGCCGAGAGCTTTAGGCTCAGAAAAATTGGTCCTGGAACCCACGAGAGAGAGTATAACACCGGTGAAACCCTAACACGGAGTGCGAGGGAATCTTGGGCGTCCAAGACCCATGCCGCACTCTAGCACACATGGTATGGCTTGAAATGGGATTTGGTGGCATTCATACGATCTGGAGCCCCATCTCCGGAGAAACCATATATAGCCCTGATGGGGAAAAAGACGGAACTATCGTGCTGGCCCCTCCACATGAGCGGAAATGGGGTAGAAAAGTGGAACCAGCCGCTTGGTTGTGTTAGGTTAGGACCAAGGAACACCCAAGAAAATGGTCGTGCCCACCTCTTGGAAATATTCCTCCAGTCCCGTTAGATCCGGGAGTTTCGGGCTCTAATTAAGTAGTCCTGGAACCCATAGAGAGAATCTGACGCTGATGAAGCCCTAAGACAGAGAGCGAGGGAATCTTGGTCATCCAAGACCCACGAAACACTCTAACACACATGGTATGGCATAGAATAGGATTTGGTGGCAATCAGACGATCCGGAGCCCCCTCTCTGGAGAAACCATAGCCCCCTTGGGGAAAAAGGAAGGAACTGCCGTTCTGACCCTCTACGTGAGCCGGAAGGGGGTAGCAAAGTGGACAATTTCTTGGTTGTGTTAGGTTAGGCCCTACGAACACCCAACATATTTGTAGGGGCCACCTATTGGCAAAATTCCCCCAGCTCCGTCAGATCCAGGAGTATCAGGCTCTAAGTAGTCATGGAACATGCGAGAGAGAATTTGACACCGGTGAAGCCCTAACACAGAAAGCGAGGTAATTTCGGGTATCCAAGACCATGACACACTCAAACACACATGTTATGTCATACCCATGGGATTTGGTGGCATTCATACAATCCGGAGCTCCCTCTAGAGAAACCATAGCCCCGCTGGGGGAAAAGGCGCAATTGCCGTTCTGGTCCCTCTACGTGAGCCGGAAGGGGGTAGCATAGTGGAACCAATTGTTTGGTTGCGTTAGGCTAGGACCAAGGAACACCAAATAAAATGTTAGGTACACCTCTTGGAAAGATTCCCATAGTTCAGTCAAATCCGGAAGTTTTGGGCTCTAAGTAGTCCTCGAACCCGCTAGAGAGAATCCGACGCCGGTGAAGCCCTATCGCAGAGAGCGAGGGACTCTTGGGCATCCCAGATCCATGCCACACTCTAACACACATGGTATGGAATACCATGGGATTTGGTGGAATTCATACGATCCGGAACCCCCCTCCAGAGAAACCATAGCCCCACCGGAAGAAAAGACGGAACTGCCGTTCTGCCCCATCTACGAGAGCCGGATAGGGGTAGAAAAGTGGAACTAACTACTTGGTTGTGTTAGGTTAGGCCCAAGGAACACTCAAGAGAATATTAGGGACCACATCTTGGCAAGATTCCTCCATTTCCGTCACACTCGGGAGTTTCAGGCTCTCATTTATTAGTCGTGGAACCCGCAAGAGAGAATCCGATACCGGTGAAACCCTAACATAGAGAGCGAGGGAATCTTGGCCATCCAAGACCCATGCCACATTTTAGCATACATGGTATGGCGTGCAATGGGATTTGGTGGTATTCAGACGATTTAGAGCCACCTCTCCGGAGAAACCATAATCCCGCTTGGGAAAAAGACGGAACTGTCGTTCTGCGCAATCTATGAGATCAGGAAGGGGTAGAAAAGTGGAACTAACTGCTTGGTTGTGTTAGGTTAGGCCCAAAGAACACCCAAGAGAATGTTAGGGCACATCTCTTGGCAAGATTCCCCTAGTTCCGTCATAACCGGGAGTTTCGGGCTCTCATTCATTAGTCCTAGAAACCGCGAGAGAGAATCTAACACTGATGAAACCCTAACAAAGAGAGCAAGGGAATCATGGGCATCCAAGACCCATTCCACACTCTAGAACGGATGGTATGGCGTGAAATGGGATTTGGTGGCTTTCAGACGATCTGGAGCCCCCTCTCCGGAAAAACCATAGCCCCGTTGCGGAAAAAGACCGAACTTTCGTTCTGCCCCATCTAATTGAGCCGGAAGGGGGTAGAAAAGTTGAAAAAACTATTTGGTTGTGTTATGTTAGACCCAAGGAACACCCAGGAGAATTGTAGGGCCCACGTCCTGGCAAGATTCCCCCAGATCCGTCACATCCAGGAGTTTCGGGCTCTTATTAACTAGTCCTGGAACCAGCAAGAGAGAATCCGACGCCAGTGAAACCCTAACATAGAGAGCGAGGGAATATTGGGCATCCAATACCCATGCCACACTCTAGCACACATAGTATGGCGTGGAATGGGATTTGGTGGCATTCAGATGATCTGGAGCCCACTCTCCAGATAAACCATAGCCCCGTTGGGGAAAAAGACGGAACTGTCGTTCCACGCCATCTACATGAGTCGGAAGGGGGTAGAAAAGTGGAACTAACTATTTAGTTGTGTTATGTTAGGACAAGGAACACCCGATAGAATTTTAGGGACCATCTCCGGGCAAGACTCCCCAGTTCCGTCACACCCGGGAGTTTGGGGCTCTCATTAAATATTAGGCCTCGAACCCACGAGAGAGAATCCAACACCGGTGAAACCCTAACACAGAGAGCGAGGGAATCTCGCGCATCCAAGCCCCATGACACACTCTAGCACACATGGTATGGCGTGTAATGGGATTTGGTGGCATTCAGACGATCTGGAGCCCCTCTCCGGATAAACCATAGCCCCGATGGGGGAAAAGACGGAACTGCCGTTCTACCCCATCTATGAGAGCCGGAATGGGGTAGCAAAGTGGAACTAACTACTTGGTTGTGTTAGTTTAGGCCCAACGAACACCCAATATAATGGTAGGGCCCACCTCTTGGCAAGATTCCCCTTGTTCCGTCACACCCGGGAGTTTCGGTCTCTCATTAATTAGTCCTGGAACCCGCGAGAGAATCCGACACCGGTGGAACCCTAACACAGAGAGCGAGGGAATCTTGGGCATCCAAGACCCATTCCACACTCTAGAACACATGGTATGGCATGCAATGGATTTTGTGGCATTCAGACGATCTAGAGCCCCCTCACTTGAGAAACCATAGCAACGTTGGGGAAAAAGAGTGAACTGTCGTTCTGCTCCATCTAATTGAGCCGGAAGGGGTAGCAAAGTGGAACTAACTGTTAGGTCGTGTTAGGTTATTACCAAGTAACACCCAACAGAATGATAGGGCACACCTCTTGGCAAGATTCCCCCAGTTTCTTCACACCCGGGAGTTTCGGGCTCTCATTAATTAGTCCTAGAACCAACGAGAGAGAATCCGACACCGGTGAAACCCTAACAAAGAGAGCGAGGGAATATTGGGCATGCAAGACCCATGTCACACTATATCACACATGGTATGGTTTGCAATGGGATTTGGTGGCATTCAGATGATCCGGAGCCCCATCTCCGGAGAATGCATATATAGCCCTGATGGGGAAAAAGACGGAACTGTCTTTTCTGCACCATCTACATTAGCCGGAAGGGGTAGAAAAGTGGAAATAACTGTTTGGTTGTGTTATGTTAGGACAAGGAACACCCAATAGAATTGCAGGGCCCACCTCCTGGAAATACTCCCCAGTTCCGTCACACCTGGGAGTTTCGGGCTCTCATTAATTAGTCCTGGAACCCACGAGAGAGAATCCAACACCGGTGGAACCCTAACACAGAGAGCGAGGGAATCTTGGGCATCCTGGTGACCTTGCGCACCTCACGGTGCCATCCGTTGTCTTAATTCTCCTCGGAATCCTTCTGTCGCCGGAGCCCGTGTTGCGCCGCCGCACCTCGCCGTGCTCACTCCGGTGACCACCAGACAGCGGCGCCGCTACCATATGGTTCCTCGTGAATCCCTCTACGTTGTGGATGCAGTGAATTGAACCAATTCGGGACAAATCAAGCAATTGGATTTCAACAGAGACTATCCCTCTATGATGATGCGATCGTGACGTCAGCATGACGTCATGGACGTATTTCTTTTTCTTTGTCCCACATGTCAATTAAAAAATGGCAGAAAATGAATTAAAATTAATAAATCAATAAATATTTAAATAATTAGCAAAAAATATGAAAACAATATATGGAAAATTTTATAAAAATATAATATAAATGTTTAGCAACTTTTCAAAAAAGTTTGATAAAGGTTAAAATTAAATTAAATCAATTAAAATTGAGAAAAATAATAAATAATTCATAAAATCAGAAAAATACAAGTTATATACCAAAATGCTCTAGATGACAAATGCAACTCATCTATGATGTTTTCAAAGTCATTTGACTAAGTTATCATGTGTCCAATATTTTGCATGGTCATTTAATTAATTTAAAATTAATAAGTTAATAACTAATTCAAATCTTTTCAGAAAACCTCCAATGATATATCAACTTAAAGAGAACAACATTTCCAACTTAATTATGCCAGAAAAAACGTTTTGTTTAGCTTGTAAACTTGTTTCTAAAGGTATAATGGAATTTTGTAATGTTCCATTATAACCACAAACATTATTTTCCGTACTAAGAAAACCCTCATGTTTTCACATCTACTAAACCTATCATCATAAGTCATTATCAAGTATTGTGATGATAGAGTTAGTTGTATTAGTTCCTCATTTTCTATTAAAATCTTTGTCATAAGCTCTACACTTTTTGAATTTAAAATAAAATGTGTGTGTTATCTTTTCAATAGTTGTTTTCCATGTGCAATTGTCTTGTTACCTAACGAAGTAATCAACACATCTACCTAAACATGATAACAAGTGTTTGTTAAGTAAAAGTGAAACACATGTAAGTATAAAAGAAATAATAACCACATGACCACAAGTAATGAAAAAAATCACCTAAAACTTGTATGATTAGGTTATCATATCGATCGCAGCTTACAGTTGTAAGCTGGGTTATTTTCTAGGGTATTTTGTGATGCATCTCATTACTATGGAGGTATCATCTTGCCAGTGTTTTCAGTAGTCCTTACCATGACTAATTTGCTATCTTTCAGATCTCGGGATTTCTCTACGCGACCCTCAAACCCGAAGACATTGATTATTACGGTTATTTCAATCTCAGGCAAGTTCATCACTTGCTCATATCCTTTGCAGTATTTCATAATGAACTATTTGCAAAAACCCTATCGTATTATCACCTACTCTCAAAAGAATGCATGATCCTATTTTTATAATAATATGACTACTTGAATGACTACCCGAGTGATAGTGTTCTGTTTGGTGTGCGGATGGAACCATGGTAAGACGAACAAGTCAAAGGAAGGTTCCATCTGAATGGGAACGTATTACCTAGGAATTACCAACAAATTCCGTCAGGATTCTTGCACCGTAAATATCAGGTTAACCATGGGTCTTGTATGGGGAGAGTAAGTCAGTTGTGATCTTCTCTAGTTCGCATGTCAACGGACTGCAAGAGACGTACGCTGTAGGTCTTGCGAGACTACATGCACATCGGTGGGAGTCGTGATGACACAAAATTATAGGGGATCGCAACAGTCTTCGAGGGAAGTAAAACGCAAATTTATTGATTCGACACAAGGGGAGGCAAAGAATATTTGTGAGCCTTAACAAGTGAGTTATCAATTCACCTGCACCTGAAAGTGGACTTGTTCGCAGTGGTTTATCAGTAGTAACCGTTTTATAGTAGCAGCAGTAGTGAAATAACAACAGCAGTACTATGAAAACAACAGCAGTGGTGATTGAAGTAAAACAACGGGATTAAATATTGTAGGCATAGGTATGTATGAACAGGCGTTGCATGGATAATATAGTTCATATAATGATCAATTTAGGGGCATTGCAGATAAATAAGATAATGCATCCAATTACTAAGTAACCATAGGCATGTGTTCCGTAAATAGTCGTACGTGCTCACAATGAGAACTTGCACAACATCTTTTGTCCTACTAGCCCGTTTCAGTGGGGCCTCAAGGGAACTACTTGTAATTAAGGTGCTCCTTTTAATAGAACACCGGAGCAAAGCATTAACACTCCGTGAACACATGTGATCCTCACATCACTGCCATCCCCTCCGGTTGTCCCAATTTCTGTCACTTTGGGGCCTCGGGTTCCGGAGAACGATATGTGTAAACAACTTGTAGGTAAGATCAAGAAACAATAATTATCATCATGATTCAATAACATGTTCAGATCTGAGATCATGGCACTCGGGCCCAAAGTGGCACGCATTAATCATAACAAGTTGCAACAATCTCAATAGCACTAATAGAGGATACTAGGCACTATGCCCTAATAATCACGGCATTATTACATGAACGAACTCATCCAATCCTTATCATCCCCTTAAGCCTACAGCGGGGGAATTACTCACACATGGATGGGGGAAAGATGGATGGTCGATGGAGAGGCGTTGGTGATGACGGTGGCGATCATCTCCTCCAATTCCCCGTCTCGGCAGGGTGCCAGAACGGAGTTTCTGAACCCCGAAAAAGGATTCACGATGGTTGCGCAGCTACAGACTTCTTTCTGGAAAACTATCGACCCCCCTCGTGTTTTAGGGTTGAAGACTATTTGTAGTCGAAAGGGGGGTCCGAGGGGGTTGTGGGTGGCCCACACCATAAGCTGGCGCGGCCAAGGGGGGGGCGCCAGGGGGTGGTCTAGGCCACCCTGTGGCTCTTCTCCTGGCTCCCTTCTGGCTCCCGGGGTGAAAATATCAATGGGTCCTTTTCTGGGCAATTCCCCGAAAGTTGATTTTTTTGCACAAAAACAAGACACCAAGGTAATTCTGCTGAAAACAACGTTAGTCCGTGTTAGTTGAATCCAAAACACACAAGTTTAGAGGAAAATAATAAGAAAAGTGTTCAAAAAAGGAGATACGTTTTCAATGTATCAAGCCCTTACGTCCCACTGGGTCTAGGGTCTATGAGTGTCTTCCAGGGCGCCTAGATCTCCATCGTGAGGGGTGGAGTTAGGGGTTCAACCTGCTGGCGGAAATGGGTGGGCATGCGTTGTGCGGATAAGAATGGTTTGTCTTGGATCAACAACGGAGCCCCACACGTAAGTGGGTGTGCACAGGAACGATCGTCTAGTTGTGCAACATGGTCTTGATCCCCTATGGGTAAAGTAACGCACCTCTGTAGAGTGTAAAAGGATGTGGCATGTTACCCCCTGTTCCGGGAAGGAGCTGCAAACGCCGGAGGAAAGGCAACTACATGAAGTTATAATCATGTGAAAATCTGTCGGGCATAGTCTTCCAAATTAAAAGCAACCTCTTGAAGAAAGATTTTCAAAAACCTTGCATTAAATTATAACTCTTTTGAGTCTAAAGCTGTAGTTAGTGCATCAAACTACCCACTGTATATAATGAACTTGTTGAGTAACGCTCGTTACTCATTCGTTCTCCTTTGACCCCTTGCTTAGAGTTGAAGCCTTATGGAATTCGTCATCGTGAAGCCATCGCTATCTCATGAAGCTAGGTGGAGTGATATAATACTTAGTCGGGAAAGCATCTTCGTGAACAACGCTGGTGGAGGAGAAGCAATAAAGGTGTAGGTGGAGACAGTTCTTGGACTTAGCTGTTCCAAGCCATAGATTAGGGCTGGCATCGGCCGTAGTGGATTGAGTCTTGGGCTAGAGTTCTTCTCCAGATTGGATCTTTGAATTGCTTCTTCTGATGTTTCTTTTGCATGAGATCTTCTTTGATTCTTCAAGGAGATTCTCAAGATTTTTTCATGAAGTTTGTATCCTATAGCTTTGCTTGGACCTTCTATGTTTCTGTTGTACCACTCTGAGGGATGTAATATTCACGGATAAATCCTTTTGTGAGTATTATGTCAACGACTTGAGCACTACACATGCAGTGGTTTGCTGGGTCACCACATATCCTGCGGGTGCATCTTCACTTCATTTATGTACGGGTTGACGACGTTCTTGAAGAAGACATCCTTGCCGACTTCTGACGAAGACATCTTGACATAGGGGTTGAAAATATTCCTGACAGAAACAACTAAAAAAAAAAACGCGTTGAAAACACGAGACACATACCTCGGGGGATCCGGGAAAATATATAGCGGATAATTGTATGTCAAAAGGAAAGTGCAAGTTGAAACGAGGATGGAGAGGGGCTCTGAGGCACCCACGCCATACCCCAGCGCAGCCTGGGTGGTGCCTGCGCCCTAGGGTGGCGGGGTGCCCTCGGGCACCGCGTCCGTCCCATTCGTCTAATAATTTCAAAATTAAATAGAAATAACTAAAACAAACTTTTATAGTTAAACACAGACTTTTTCTTAGTAAAACTTATACCTCTTCAAAAGCAGCTTCTGCATTTTTCTGCATTTGAGTTCTAGTGAATTCTTGTGGAGTTATTGCTCGAATAGTGTCAACACTTTCATTGTAAGAATCTCCATAATATAATGCTTGAGTCTTTGCCCATTAACTAATTGTGGTTTGTCACCATCAAGTCAATTAATATTTATTGCACCTGAGCAGTCAACTTCTTCGATAATATGGGGCCCTTCCCATTTCGAGAGAAATTTTCCTGCAAAACATCTTATTGTAGAACTTTTGCGCAGTTCTATCTCCGGCATGATGTCCACCAAAAGCACTTCCATGGCATTTATCCAATATTTCTCTTTTCTCATGTTCAGTGACACACTTTTGCAGAATACTGTCTACTCCTTCTTTATACAAGTTTGGGTCAACCAAAAATAATGCCTTCGTTCACAATTTTTTTCTTCCTTATTTGCTGATAATTAAAAGTTCGAGGCAAATATTTGACAACAATAAAGTTAACATAATCATCAAAGCAAGGACATCCATGTGAACTTACCTTTATAGAAGCCAAATGTTCATTTGGAAAACTATCATTAACAGGAATAGGATCATGCATTATATTTTCAAATCTGGATAAATTATCACCAACATGATTTTCAGCACCTTTACTATCTACAATATCCAAATAAAACTCTTGCATCAAAAGAATCCATCTAATAAGTCTAGGCTTAGAATCCTTCTTATCCATAAGGTATTTAATAGCATCATGGTCAGTTTGAATTGTCACCTTAGAATCAACGATATAAGGTCTAAACTTATCACAAGCAAATACTACCGCTAAGAATTCCTTTTCAGTAGTAGCATAATTATTTTGAGAAGCATCAAGAGTTTACTAGCATAATGAATACAATTTAACTTATACTCGCTATCCTAAAAAAAGCACCTATAGCAAAATCACTAGCATCACACATAATTTCAACGGGTAAATTCAAATCAGGTGCTTGCACAACAGGAGCAGTTATTAAAGACTTTTAGAGAATTTTGAAAGCTTCTTTCCAATCATCACAAAAAACAAAGGGTACATATTTTTTGAAGAGGATTAGTAAGAAGTTCTGAAATTTTAGAAAAATCTTTAATAAACCTCCTATAGAAACCAGCATGACCAAAAATACTACGGATAGCTTTTACATTCCTTGGACAGGAAATTTTCTCAACCGCTTGAACTTTAGCTCTATCTACTTCAATACATCTTTTTCAGAAATTTTATGCCCAAGAGCCATTTCTTCATTACCCATAAAATGGCATTTCTCCAAATTTAGGGGAAGATTAGTCTCTTCACACCTTGATACGTCCAAAACGTATCGCCTTTTCCGAACACTTTTCTTATGGTTTGCGTCTAAATTATGAGTTTTGGATACCACTAACAGGGACTAACGATTTTGTCAGCGGAATTACTTCGGTGTCTCGCTTTTATGCAGAAAATGAACTTTCAGGAAAATGCCTAGAAAAGACCCGATTGGGTTTATATCACCAGAAGACCCTTGGAGCCAGAAGGAGACTCGGAGAGGGGCCAGGAGGGGGCCAAACCACCCCTAGGCGCCCTTAGGCCGGGCCTCCTGGTGGTGTGGGACCCCCAGGCACCCCCTCGGGCTCCCCTTTTGATTACTTATGCCCCTTTACCCTAAAATGCGAGGGGGGTTGTCAGATTCCATAAAAGCATAACAGAGCGCCGCCGCCACCGCAAACTCAATTTGGGGATCAGAAGTTCCTGTTCTGGGAATCTGCCGGGACGGGGATTCGAAGGAGATCATCGCCATCGACAATGCAACTCCTTCTCCATCAACCATCCATGATCCCCATGTCCATGTTTGAGTAAACTCCACTATAGGCTGAGAGGGATGGGAGGGATTGGATGAGCTTGATCATGTAATAATGCTAGATTGTTAGGGTATATTGCCTAGTATCAGTTGTTAGTGTTTTCTGCCGTTGTTGCAACTTGTTATGCTTAATGCTTTTCACTAGGGCCCGAGTGCCATGATTTAATATCTAAACATGTTATTGTTTCATGAGTATAATTATGTTTCTTGGTCATTGTACATCGAAAACGTATCTTCTTTTCCGAACACTTTTCATATTTTTTTCCTCTAAACTTGTTAGTTTTGGATACCACTAACACAGACTAATGTTGTTTTCAGCAGAATTACCTTGGTGTCTTGTTTTTGTGCACAAAAATCAACTTTAGGGAAATTGCCCAGAAAAGACCCCAGTGGTCCGAAAACACCAGAAGACCCCAGAAGCTAGAAGGAGGCCAGGAGAGGGGCCAGGTATCAGGACCCGATGGTCACTGAACACCTAGATTTGATAAGAGAGGATGGAAGGGGAGCACTCGGGGCTCAGTTCATCGCAACAGGAAAGGTAATGGGGGAAGCAAGGAAAACAAGAGGGTAAAATTAGGGTTTTTGGTTGCTTGATCCTCCCAACCTCCCCACCTACCTTTTATATCCAATGGTAGACTCAAGCATAGTTTTACAATTAAGCCCAGGATTACGCACAAAAAAATTTAGGTCATTTTGAATTTTCTGTGATTTTATACAAATTTAACAATGGACAACAGAAATTTGTTTCTCGGGCAGAAATCCGAAATATAGTCTCAACTTTCTACTAGAGACTTTACTTGGATCAACAAAGACACAAAGGAAAAGATACAACAGAGTTTCTAAGGAAATAGACAACACCCAGGTGCAAAGAAAACAAAAATAGACGACGGAAAATGGGTTGAAAACGGAGAAATAAAACGGGTTGTCTCCCGGATCGCTTTTCTTTAATTGCCTTTCAGCTAGGCACAATGATTTTTAAAACATGCTCACATAATAATAAGATTTGAAGCACAATAAGAGAGCATCAATAAGCAAATATAAAATACACTAAAGTCTAACCCACTTCCTACGAAAAATAATCTTGTAGAAAAACAGGTCATGAAAGCACAAAGCAACAAGCATAGGAAAGCAAAATAAGTGCAACTTCAGAAATTTCAACATAAAGAGGGGAAACTTGATATTGTTGAGATGCATAAAATTGTGTTTACCTCTCCCATAATAAGTTTTAGTAGCATCATGAATAAAATTAACATTATAGCTATGACATAAAACATTCTTATCATGAGCCACATGCATAAAAGTATTAATACTCTCCACATAAGCATAGTCATTCTTATTAATAAAAACGGGAGCAAATTCAACAAAATAGATAACATTATTCTCATCACCATAATCATCAAATATAGGAGGCATATTGTAATTATAATTAATTTTCTCCTCAATAGTAGGTGGACTGAAAATTTCATATTCATCATTGTAATCATCATATATTGGAGGCTAAGTATCATCAAAGAAAATTTCCTCCTCAAAACTTGGGGGACTAAAAATATCATATTCATCAAAACTAGCTTCTCCAAGCTTAGACTGTTCAATAGCATTAGCAATAATGGTGTTCAAAGAATTCATACTGATAACATTGCTATCACTATTATGCAAACAAACTTCCATAGGTTTTTTAATTTTCTCTTCAAACACTTCATGTCCTAACTCAAGATAAAGATTATAGAGCTCTCTCATATTTTTGTTGTTTTCCATTAAGCCTAACTAGTGAAAACAACAACAAAAATGATTTAATTGCAGAATCTAAAGGAAAGAACTTCGAGCAGTCACACCCGAGGATGTGAGAACCTTTTACCTTACCTCCCCGGCAATGGCGCCAAAAAAAAGCTTGATGTCTACACACGCTTTTATTCTTGTAGACAGTGTTGGGCCTCCAAGTGCAGAGGATTGTAGAACAGCAGCAAGTTTCCCTTACGTGGATCACCCAAGGTTTATCGAACTCAGGGAGGTACATGTCAAAGATATCCCTCTCAAGCAACCCTGCAATTAAGATACAATAAATTTCTTGTGTCGCCAACACACCCAATATACTTGTCAGGTATATAGGTGCACTAGTTCGGCGAAGACATAGTGAAATGCGAGTAATATGGATGGTTATAAGTAATAATAGCAATCTGAAATAAATATGGCAGCAAACAAACATGTAGCAGAACATGCAGAAAATGGTGTTTCATTGCTTGGAAACAAGGCATAGGGATCCTACTTTCACTAGTGGACACTCTCAACAATGATCACATAATTTAATTTATAAATACCATCTCTTCACTATGCTACTCCAAACCACTCTCCGGTCGAATAACAACACTAATCCATGCGTAGGGCTTTAACAGCACTCCTCAGAGTAAGCACTTTCCCAACTAAGTAACCCCCACGCTATCACCATGGGACCCAGATTGTTCCACGCAAACACCACAATTTCATAGGGTTATCCAACACAAAATATAAATATCATGCTAAACCACATGGTGCACACACTGTCGCCTTTACACCGTGATCAAAGTGTTTACGGAGATCTCATAACAAAAACCACTTGAGTAGCAAAATAGATGAATTATAATATCTATGAATTCAACTAGATTACAAAGCTCACGATCACATATAGATCACGCCATGGGAGAGAGAGATGAAACACATAACTACCGACAGAGCCCTCAGCCTCGGGAGAGAACTACTCCCTCCTCATCATAGGAGACAGCACGGCGATGGAGATGGCGGTGGATTCGAGGAAGATGGTTCCAGGGTCACATCCCAGTCCCGGCAGGGTGCCAGAACAGAGATCTGTCACGCGAAACTTGTCGGCAGCGGTGGCAGTTCTACGGATGTATTTTGTGGAAAAAGGTCAATTATCCTAGGGTTTATGCATCAGGGAGTATATATAGGAGAAAGGGCGATGCCAGGGGGAGGACAGGGGGCCGACACAACCCGGTGGCGCAGCCCGGGCCACCCTGTGGCCCCCCTCCGGGGCTCTTCGGGACTTCAGGATGCTTCCGGGAAAATAGGAACTTCGGGATTCGTGGGGTCCAATTCCGAGAATATTTCCAGAACAACTTTTCTGAAATAAAAAACAGCAGAAAACAAGGAACTGGCACTTGGCCTCTTGTTAATAGGTTAGTCCCGGAAAACATAAAAAAACGTAGGAAAACATACGGAAAACATGTAGCAATTGGAATAATATCAACATGGAACATCAGAAATTATAGATACGTTGGAGACGTATCAATGCACTCAAGGTATTATAGACACTCTCTTTGCCTTTACCATGGCCTAATTTAAATCATCGGCATATAATGACATTCAAGGCAAAGATAAGTGGACCAATGGAAACAAATGTAATACGAGCCTCATATATCTTTGCCATGCAAACCAAGGGAAAAAGAAGTGGTTATAATAGCATGTAGGAATATAGATACTCAAATTGTATACACTACAAGTTATTATAGACACTCTCTTTCCCTTTAACATGGCCAAGTTTAATCATCGGCATATAACAAGGAGGACATTCAAGGAAAAGTAACGTGGAACAATGGAAACAAATGTAATACGAGCCTCATATATCATTGCCATGCAAACCAAGGTATAAAAGAGTGCGTACAATAGCATGTACGAATACAAATACTCAAATTGTATACACTACAAGGTATTATAGACACTCTCTTTCCCTTTACCATGGCCAAGTTTAATCATCGGCATATAACAAGGAGGACATTCAAGGCAAAGAAAAGTGGAACAATGGAAACATATGTAATACAAGCATCATATATCATTGCCATTGAAACCAAGGGATAAAATAGTGCGTATAATAGCATGTACGAATACAAATAAACAAATTGTATACACTACAAGGTATTATAGACACTCTCTTTCCATTTACCATGGCCTAGTTTTATCATCGGCATATAACAAGGAGGACATTGAAGGCAAAAAAAGTGGAACAATGGAAAAAAAATATAATACGAGCCTCATATATCATTGCCATGGAAACCAAGGACAAACGAGTGCCTATAATAGCATGTACGAATACAAATACTCAAATTGTATACACTACAAGGTATTATAGACACTCTCTTTGCCTTTACCATGGCCTAGTTTAAATCATCCGCATATAAAACGGAGGACATTCAAGGAAAAGAAAAGTGGAACAATGCAAACAAATGTAATACGAGCCTCATATATCATTGCCATGCAACTTAATGCAAAAAGAGTGCCTATAATAGCATGTACGAATATAAATACTCAAATTGTATACACTACAAGGTATTATAGATACTCTCTTTGCCTTTACCATGGCCTAGTTTAATCATCGGCATATAACTAGGAGGACATTCATCATGTTGATAAATTAGGATACACAATAGAAAAACAGATGGAACAATGGAAAATTCACGGAAAAATGAATCTGACCTCAGAATTTCTAAGTACAACAAGTAGAGTCACTCCTAGCACCTGACCTCGGTAAATCATTAGCCAAAGTGTTAATCATTGGACAAAATTGAACTAACCTTGCAAAAAAACAAATCTAAGCCGTGAACCCCCAAAAAAAAACAAATCTAAGCCTAATCTAACTGAAGCACCCAAATCGGGTACGGAATTAAACCATAACCTATCGAAATCATGGTGGAAATAGATGAACTAAGAGTGCCGGATATACCAAACTTAAGCCATAGAACAAAACCACGTCTATGGGAGGAACAACGAAGCTAAGATGCAGAATGAACGGTAAAAACATGTAGATCTACCGTGCATGTCGTGCTTTCCCAGGGAGGAAGAGGGTTAGATATAATCATACCGCCATTGCCAAAGCCCTCAAAGAGGACGGGACGATGCACGCGGTGATCTTAAAGAAAGCCGATGAAGATCCTGCTTTCCCAGGAAGGAAGAGGATGCTTGTCCTTCATGTCCCGCCGAGGATGGTCGCCGCGGTGCTGTCGATGTCCCGGCGGAACAAAACCCGCCGATGGAGAGAGGGGAAGCTTAGGAAGGCGGTGAGAGAGATAGAGCGAGTGATATGACTAGAAGAGAGAGAGGGGGAGGTGAGCGCAATTAAAGGGCACGCCTTCCCGAAGGGGTTGAGGCCGCGTCTCCCGCTAAATAAAGGGCCGGCTGGCGCCAGTTCCCGAAAACATTTCACAAAAGAGAAGAAAAATAATTTGAAATGGAAAGAAAAACAATTAATATAGAATAATAATAACTTAACCACAAAATACTCCATCCTTTTGATCTGACAGAATAAAAACAATTTCCCCAAATTTTTTGAAAGACAAAATGCAGATTCAATTTTTCGAAGACCAAGTTTATCTGAATTGTGTTGATTATTTAGTGATATCGTGCCTTTTTTATAAATGATTATCTACTTGCTTGGATGTGTTAGGGTGGACACTAGAAAGTCCCAAGACAATAGTATAACTCAACTCTTCACAAGATTCCCTCCCGTTTCTCCGTTTCGGGAGTTTCGGGCCAATAGGGCATGTAAATTCGAGAGAGAAACACAGAGAGAAAGAAGTCGGGCTCTAAGTAGTCCTGGAACCCGCCAGAAATAATCCGACGCCGGTGAAGCCCTAACACAGAGAGTGAGGGAATCTTATTCCACCATGTGTTATGGTGGCATTCAAACGCTCTAGAGCCCCTCTTCGTAGAAAACCTAGCCCCGATGGGGGAAAAGGCGGAACTGTCGTTCTTGCCCCTCTACGTGAGCAGGAAGCGGGTAGAAAAGTGGAAGCAATTGCTTAGTTGTGTTATGTTAGGCCCAAGGAACATCCAAGAAAATGGTAGGGCCCACCTCTTGTCCAGATTCCCCTATTCCGTGAGATCCGGGAGTTTCGGGTTATAAGTAGTCTTGGAACCCGCGAGAGAGAATCCGACACCGGTGAAGCCTAAATACAGAGAGCGAGGGATCTTGGGCATCCAAGACCCATGCCACACTCTAACACACATGGTATGTCCTGCAATAGAATTTGGTGTCATTCGGACGATCTCGAGCCCCATCTCCGGAAAAACCATATATAGCCCTAATGGGGAAAAAGACGAAACTACCGTTCTGGCCCCTCCACATGAGCCGAAATGGGGTAGCAAAGTGGAACCAACTGTTTGGTTGTGTTATTTTAGGAACACCCAATACAATGGTAGTGCCCACCTCTTTGAAAGATTGCCCAAGTCCCGTCAGATCCGGGAGTTTCAGGCTCTAATTAAGTAGTCTTGGAACAGGTAGAGAGAATCTGACGCCGGTGAAGCCCTAACACAGAGAGCGATGGAATCCTGGTGATCCAAGACCCATGCCACACTCTAAAACACACGGTATGGCATAAAATGGTATTTTGTGGAATTCAGACGATCCGGAGCCTCCTCTCTAGAGAAACCATAGCCCCGTTGGGGAAAAAGAAGGAACTGCGTTTTGACCCTCTACGTGAGCCAGAAGGGGGTAGCAAAGTGGAACCAATTTGTTGGTTGTGTTAGGTTAGGCACAAGTGGCAAGATTCCCCTAGCTCCGTCACACCCGGGAGTTTCGGGCTCTCATTAATTATTCCTGGGACCCACAAGAGAGAATCTGACAGCGTGAAACCCTAACAAAGAGAGCGAGGGAATCTTGGGCATCCAAGACCCATGACACACTATAGAACACATGGTATGGTGTGAAATGGGATTTGGTGGCATTCAGACGATCTGGAGCCCCATCTCCGGAGAAACCATATATAGCCCTGATGGGGAGAAAAACGGAACTACCGTCCTGGCCACTCCACCTTAGCCGAAACGGGGTAGAAAAGTGGAACCAACTGCTTGGTTGTCTTAGGTTAGTACCAAGGAACACCCGATACAATGGTAGTTCCCACCTCTTCGAAAGATTCCCCCAGTCCAGTCAGATCCGGGAGTTTCGGGCTCTAATTAAGTAGTCCTGCAACCCGTAGAGAGAATCTGACGCCGGTGAAGCCCTAACATCGAGAGCGAGGGAATATTGGTCATCCAAGACCCATTCCACACCCTAACACACATGGTATGGAATACAATTGGATTTGGTGGCAATGAGACGATCCGGAGCCCCCTCTCTGGAGAAACCATAGCCCCGTTGGGGAAAAAGGAGGAAGTGTCGTTCTGACCCTCTACGTGAGCCGGAAGGGGGTAGAAAAGTGGAACCAATTTCTTGGTTGTGTTAGGTTAGGCACTAGGAACACTCAATACATTGGTAGGGTCCACCTCTTGGCAAGATTCCCCCAACTCCGTCAGATCCGGGAGTTTCGGGCTCTAAGTAGTCATGGAACACGCAAAAGAGAATCTGACGCCGGTGAAGTCCTAACACAGAGAGCGAGGTAATCTAGGGTATCCAAGAGCATTACACACTCTAACACACATAGTATGTCATACCATGGGATTTGGTGGAATTCATACGATCCGGAGCCCTCCTCCGGAGAAACCATAGCCCCGGTGGGGGAAAAGGCGGAAATGCCGTTCTGGCCCCTCTACGTGAGCCGGAAGAGGGTAGCAAAGTGGAACAAATTGTTTGGTTGTGTTACGTTAGGCCCAAGGAACACCATATAAAATTTTAGGGTCCACCTCTTGGCAAGATTCCCCTAGTTCCGTGAAATCCGGGAGTTTCAGGCTCTAAGTAGTCCTCGAACCCGCTAGAGAGAATCTGACGCTGGTGAAGCCGTAACATAGAGAGCGAGGGACTCTTGGGCATCCCAGACCCATGACATACTCTAACACATATGGTATGGCATACCATGGGATTTGGTTGAATTCAGACGATCCGGAGCCCCCCTCCGGAGAAACCATATCCCCGATGGGGAAAAGGACGGAACTACCGTTCTGCCCCATCTACGAGAGCCGGAAGGGGGTAGCAAAGTGGAACTAACTTCTTGGTTGTGTTATATTAGGCCCAAGTAACACTCAAGAGAATGGTAGGGCTCACATCTTGGTAAGATTCCCCCAGTTCCGTCACACACGGGAGTTTCAGGCTCTCAATAATTATTCCTGGAACCCGCGAGAAAGAGTCTGACACCGGTGAAACCCTAACACGGAGAGCGAGGGAATCTTGGGCATCCAAGACCCATGCCACACTCTAGCATAGATGGTATGGAGTTAAATGGGATTTGGTGGAATTCATACGATCTGGAGCCCCATCTCCGGAGAAACCATATATAGCCCTGATGGGGAAAAAGATGGAACTACTTGGTTGTGTTAGGTTAGGACCAAGGAACACCCAAGACAATGGTAGTTCCAACATCTTCGAAATATTCCCCTAGTCCCATTAGATCAGGGCGTTTTGGGCTCTAATTAAGTAGTCTTGGAACCCGTAGAGAGAATCTGACGCCGGTGAAGCCCTAACACAGAGAGCGAGGGAATCTTGTTCATCCAAGACCCATGCCACACTCTAACACACATGGTATGGCATACAATGGTATTTGGTGCCAATCAAACGATCCGGAGCCCCTCTCTGGAGAAACCATAGCCCCGTTGGGGAAAAAGAAGGAACTGCCATTCTGACCCTCTACGTGAGCCGGAAGGGGGTAGAAAAGTGAAACCAATTTCTTGGTTGTGTTAGGTTAGGCCCTAGGAACACCCAATAAATATGAGGGGCCACCTATTGGCAAGATTCCCCCAGCTCCGTCAGATCCGGGAGTTTCGGGCTCTAAGTAGTCATGGAACACGCCAGAGAGAATCTGACGCCGGCGAAGCCCTGTTGGGAATATGCCCTAGAGGCGATCTTGTATGATGTAATTCCCAATGTATTGATAAATTTATTAAGTCGTCCTTGTTTTGAACATCTGATACATGTCATTGAATATGTGATTCGATTGTGGAACTATGTATTCATGTTTTTCATGCTAAATTATCCTTGTTCATTAAGGTTGTGCTAGACACACACGCTAGACCAATGTGATTGTTGGCTGATGACTCGGTTCCACTTGTGATGGGCATGGCAATGCCATTCCAACGTTCACAAACTTGGCTAAAGAGTTTAGCAAGTCGGACTGAACCATATTGAGATGCAACGAGTAAGTCGTCATTTGCATGTCTCAATCAATGTAATCCTTAGACCTGAGGGTGTCGCACAATCCAAGTTGTGGATCACCGACTTAGGTTCTGTTAAACGTTGTTCGGTGACAAGGCAGTTCTAAAGGCAGAGTTCGGGTCGAATGAGAAGCAAGCTGCATGATGTGGATAATCAAGATGGGATTCTGCCCCTCCGAATGGAGTGGTATTCTCTGGGCCCTCTCGAGTGATATGATTCCGGAATCATGGCCATGCGCGACTCGGTTAAGTGTTAACTGAGTCTGTTGACTAAGAGCTAGTCAGATGAATCATATATCACGGACCGGGAAGAGAGTTGAGCTATTAAGGGATAACGATAATTCGCCTATAGTTCGACAACGTATATCGTGAGGCAAAAGGGACTCAGATGAAATTCACATTGGAAGGTATGTCGTCATGAATCTATGGCACGTGGGAGTCGGCACGTTCTGCTAGGAGCCTCTACCGATTGATCTATTGGGAGTCGGACTCCAATCGTGTCCAAGTCGCCATGAGCCTCCAGGGTCCCACACTTAAGAGCGGGAGCAAGTGTATTGGCCGGGTTGGACCCAAACCAGAAATGGAATGAATTAGTGAGTTGACCTCACAGAGGGAATGGGCCACAAGCGTTGTGAATCCCGCTACCACTCGCTATATAAAGAAGGGCGCAGGTTGCGAAGTGGGCACGTTATTCGACTCCCATGCGTTGGGAACCCTAGCCCCACTAACAGAGAGAGAGAGAGGTAATTTCGGGTATCCAAGACCATGACACAATCTAACACACATGTTATGTCATACCCATGGGATTTGGTGGCATTCATACAATCCGGAGCCCCCTCTAGAGAAACCATAGCCCCGTTGGGGGAAAAGGCGCAATTGCCGTTCTGGCCCCTCTACGTGATCCGGAAGGGGGTAGCATAGTGGAACCAATTGTTTTGTTGTGTTAGGTTAGGCCCAAGGAACACCAAATAAAATAGTAGGTACACCTCTTGGAAAGATTCCCATAGTTCCGTCAAATCCGGAAGTTTTGGGCTCTAAGTAGTCCTCGAACCCGCTAGAGAGAATCCGACGCCGGTGAAGCCCTATCATAGAGAGCGAGGGACTCTTGGGAATCCCATACCCATGACACACTCTAACACACATGGTATGGCATACCATGGGATTTGGTTGCATTCATACGATCCGTAACCCCCCTCCAGAGAAACCATAGCCCCGCCGGGGAAAAAGACGGAACTGCCGTTCTGCCCCATCTACGAGAGCCGGACGGGGGTAGCAAAGTGGAACTAACTACTTGGTTGTGTTAGTTTAGTCCCAAGGAACACTCAAGAGAATGTTAGGGACCACATCTTGGCAATATTCCCCTATTTCCGTCACACCCGGGAGTTTCAGGCTCTCATTTATTAGTCGTCGAACCCGCAAGAGAGAATCCGACACCGGTCAAACCCTAACATAGAGAGCGAGGGAATCTTGGCCATCCAAGACCCATGCCACATTGTAGCACAAATGGTATGGCGTGCAATGGGATTTGGTGGCATTCAGACGATCTAGAGCCACCTCTCCGGAGAAACCATAATCCCGTTGGGGAAAAAGACGGAACTGTCGTTCTACGCAAACTATGAGATCAGGAAGGGGGTAGAAAAGTGGAACTAACTGCTTGGTTGTGTTATGTTAGGCCCAAAGAAGACCCAAGAGAATGTTAGGGCACACCTCTTGGCAAGATTCCCCTAGTTCCGTCACAACCGGGAGAGAAAATCTGACACCGATGAAACCCCAACACAGAGAGGAAGGGAATCATGGGCATACAAGACCCATTCCACAATCTAGAACGGATGGTATGGCGTGAAATGGGATTTGGTGGCATTCAGACGATCTGGAGCCCCCTCTCCGGAAAAACCATAGCCCCGTTGGGGAAAAGGACCGAATTTTCGTTCTGCCCCATCTAATTGAGCCGGAAGGGGGTAGAAAAGTGTAACTAACTATTTGGTTGTGTTATGTTAGACCCAAGGAACACCCAAGTGAATTCTAGGGCCCATGTCTTGGCAAGATTCCCCCAGATCCATCACATCCGGGAGTTTCGGGCTCTTATTAACTAGTCCTGGAACCAGCGAGAGAGAATCCGACGCCGGTGAAACCCTAACACAAAGAGCGAGGGAATATTGGGAATCCAATACCCATGCCACACTCTAGCACACATAGTATGGCGTGGAATGGGATTTGGTGGCATTCAGATGATCTGGAGCCCCCTCTCCGGATAAACCATGGCCCCGCTGGGGAAAAAGACGGAACTGTCGTTCCGCCCCATCTACATGAGTCGGAAGGGGGTAGAAAAGTGGAACTAACTGTTTAGTTGTGTTATGTTAGGACAAAGAACACCCAATAGAATTTTAGGGCCCACCTCCTGGCAAGACTCCCCAGTTCCGTCACACCCGGGAGTTTGGGGCTCTCATTAAATATCAGGCCTCGAACCCACGAGGGAGAATCCAACACCGATGAAACCCTAACACAGAGAGCGAGGGAAGCTCGGGCATCCAAGACCCATGAAACACTCTAGCACACATGGTATCGCGTGTAATGGGATTTGGTGGCATTCAGACGATCTGGAGCCCCCTCACTTGAGAAACCATAGCCCCGATGGGGGAAAAACGGAACTGCCGTTCTACCCCATCTATGAGAGTCGGAATGCGGTAGCAAAGTGGAACTAACTGCTTGGTTGTTTTAGGTTAGGCCCAACGAACACCCAAGAGAATGGTAGGGCCCACCTCTTGGCAAGATTCCTCTAGTTCCATCACACCCGAGAGTTTTGGGCTGTCATTAATTAGTCCTGGAATCCGCGAGAGAGAATCTGACACCGGTGAAACCCTAACACAGAGAGAGAGGGAATCTTGGGCATCCAAGACCCATGAAACACTCTATAACACATGGTATGGCATGCAATGGGATTTGATGGCATTCAGATGACCTGGAGCCCCCTCTCTGGAGAAACCATAGCAACGTTGGGGAAAAAGACTTAACTGTCGTTATGCCCCATGTAATTGAGCCGGAAGGGGGTAGCAAAGTTGAACTAACTATTTGGTTGTGTGAGTTTATTCCTAAGTAAAACCCAAGAGAATGGTAGGGCACACCTCTTGGCAAGATTCATCCAGTTCCGTCACACCCGGGAGTTTCGGGTTCTCAGTAATTAGTCCTGGAACCCGCGAGAGAAAATCCGACACCGGTGAAACCCTAACAGAGAGAGTGAGGGAATCTTGGTCATCCAAGACCCATGCCACACTCTAGCACACATGGTATGGCGTGTAATGGTATTTGGTGCACTCAGACGACCTGGAGCACCCTCTCCGGATAAACCATAGCCCCGCTGGGTAAAATACGGAACTGTCGTTCTGCTCCCCATCTACGTGAGCGGGAAGGGGGTAACAAAGTGGAAACAATTTCTTGGTTTTGTTAGGTTAGTCCCAAGGAAGATCCAATACAATGGTAGGGCCCACCTCTGGCAAGATTCCCCCAGTTCCGTCAGATCCGGGAGTTTCGGGCTCTAAGTAGTCCTTAAACACGCCAGAGAGAATCCGACGCTGGTGAAGCCCTAACATAGAGAGCGAGGTAATCTTGGGTATCCAAGACCATCACACACTATAACACATATTGTATGTCATACCATGGGATTTGATGGCATTCATACGATCTGGAGCCCCCCTCCGTAGAAACCATAGCTCCGCTGGGGAAAAAGGCGGAACTGCCGTTCTGGCCCCTCAACGTGAGCCGGAAGCGGGTGGCAAAGTGGAACCAATTGTTTGGTTGTGTTAGGTTAGGTCCAAGGAACACCAAAGAAAATGTTAGGTTCCACCTATTGGCAAGATTCCCCTAGTTCCGTCAAACCCGGGAGTTTCGGGCTCTAAGTAGTCTTAGGACCCGCTAGAGAGAATCCGACGTCGGTGAAGCCCTAACATAGAGAGCGAGGGACTATTGGGCATCGCATACCCATGAAACACTCTAACACACATGGTATGACATACCATAGGATTTGGTGTCATTCATACGATCCGGAGTCCCACTCCGGAGAAACCATAGCCCCGATGGGGAAAAAGACGGAACTCCCGTTCTACCCCACTACGAGAGCCGGAAGGGGGTATCAAAGTGGAAGTAACTGCTTGGTTGTGTTAGGTTTGGCCAAAGCAACACCCAAGAGAATGTTAGGGCCCACCTCTTGGCAAGTTCCCCCTGTTCTGTCACGCCCGAGAGTTTCAGGCTCTCATTAATTAGTCTTGGAACCCGCGAGAGAGAATCCGACACCGGTGAAACCCTAACACAGAGAGAGGTAATCTTAGGCATCCAAGACCCATGCCACACTATAGCACACATGGTAGGGCGTGCAATGGGATTTGGTGGAATTCAGACGATCTGGAGCCACCTCTCCGGATAAACCATAGCCCCGCTAGGGAAAAGGATGGAACTATCGTTCTGCCCCATCTACGTAAGACGGAAGGGGGTAGAAATGTACAACTAACTGTTTTCTTGTGTTATTTTAGGCCCAAGGAACACCCAAGAGAATGGTAGGGCCCACTTCTTGGCAAGATTCCCCCAGTTTCATCACATCCGGGAGTTTTGGGCTCTCATTAACTAGTCCTGGAAACCGCGAAAGAGAATCCGACACCGGTGAAACCCTAAAACAGAGAGCGAGGGAATCTTGGGCATCCAAGACCCATTCCACACTCTAGCACATATGGTATGGCGTGTAATGGGATTTTGTGGCATTCAGACGATCTGGAGCCCACTATCCGGATAAACCATAGCCACGCAGGGGGAAAAGACGGAACTGCCGTTCTGCCCCATCTACGTGAGCCAGAAGGGGTATAAAAGTGGAACTAAATGTTTGGTTATGTTATTTTACGCCCAAGTAACACCCAAGAGAATGGTAGGGACTACCTCTTGTCAAGACTCCCCAGTTCCGTCACATCCGGGAGTTTCGGACTCTCATTAATTAGTCCAGGAACCCGCGAGAGAGAATCCGACACCGGTGAAATCCTAACACAGAGAGAGAGGGAATCTTGGGCATCCAAGACCCATGCCACACTCTAGCACACATGGTATGGCGTGCAATGGGATTTGGTGGAATTCAGACGATCTGGAGCCACCTCTCCGGATAAACCATAGCCCCGCTAGGGAAAAGGATGGAACTGTCGTTCTGCCCCATCTACGTGAGCCGGAACGGGGTAGAAAAGTGAACTAACTGTTTGGTTGTGTTATTTTAGGACCAAGTAACAGCCAAGAGAATGGTAGGGCCCACCTCTTGGCAAGATTCCTCTAGTTCCATCACACCCGGGAGTTTTGGGCTGTCATTAATTAGTCTTGGAACCCGCAAGAGGGAATCTGACACCGGTGAAACCCTAACACAGAGAGCGAGGGAATCTTGGACATCCAAGACCCATGAAACACTATAGAACACATGGTATGGCGTGCAACGGGATTTGGTGGCATTCAGACGATCTGGAGCCCCCTCTCTGGAGAAACCATAGCAACGCTGGGGAAAAAGACTTTACTGTCGTTCTTCCCCATCTAATTGAGCCGGAAGGGGGTAGCAAAGTGGAACTAACTATTTGGTTGTGTGAGTTTATGCCTAAGGAAAACCCAAGAGAATTGTAGGGCACACCTCTTGGCAAGATTCCCCCAGTTCCGTCACACCCAGGAGTTTCGGACTCTCATTAATTAGTCCTGGAACCCGCGAGAGAAAATCCGACACCGGTGAAACCCTAACAGAGAGAGTGAGGGAATATTGGGCATCCAAGACCCATGCCACACTCTAGCACACATGGTATGGCGTGTAACGGTATTTGGTGGCATTCAGATGATCTGGAACACCCTCTCCGGATAAACATAGCTTCGCTGGGTAAAATACGGGACTGTCGTTCTGCCCCATCTACGTGAGCGGGAAGGGGGTAACAAAGTGGAAACAATTTATTGGTTGTGTTAGGTTAGTCCCAAGGAAGACCCAATACAATGGTAGGGCCCGCCTCTGGCAAGATTCCCCCAGTTCCGTCAGATCCGGGAGTTTCGGGCTCTAAGTAGTCCTTGAATACGTCACAGAGAATCCGACGCTGGTGAAGCCCTAACACAGAGAGCGAGGTAATTCGGGTATCCAATACCATCACACACTATAAAACATATTGCATGTCATACCATGGGATTTTGTGGCATTCATACGATCTGGAGCCCGCTCCGTAGAAACCATAGCTCCGCTGGGGAAAAAGGCGGAACTGCCGTTCTGGCCCCTCTACGTGAGCCAGAAGGGGGTAGCAAAGTGGAAAGAATTGTTTGGTTGTGTTAGGTTAGGTCCAGGGAACACCAAAGAAAATATTAGGGTCCACCTCTTGGCAAGATTCCCCTAGTTCTGTCAAACCCGCGAGTTTCGGGCTCTAAATAGTCCTAGGACCCGCTAGAGAGAATCCGAAGCCGGTGAAGCCCTAACATAGAGAGCAGGGGACTATTGGGCATCCAAGACCCATTCCACAATCTAACACATATGGTATGGCATAACATGTGCTGTGGTGGCATTCAGACGTTCCAGAGCCCCCTCTCCGGAGAAACCACAACGCCGCTGGGAAAAAAGACGGAACTGTCGTTTTGGCCACTCTACGTGAGCCGGAAAGGGGGTAGCAAAGTGGAACCAATTGTTTGGTTGTGTTAGGTTAGGCTCAAGGAACACCCAAAAAATGGTAGGATAATTTATTTATTAGTAATAGTTTATGCCAGTAATTTATAGATGTCTTAAATAATGGTTATGTTTTTAGGCCATCCATCATGTATCGAACGGCCAGCAATGTTCTCCAGCCAATGTACATAAATCTGGCGGGCGTAGAAAATTTCGCGCCGCCCACCCAAATTTTCGACCAAAAACTTTGCCGCTTATGCCGCCCTAAATTTCGAACCTCTCCCTCTTATCTTCCCCCTCGCAGAAATTTCCCCACCTCTCCTTGTCCGAAATCCCCCTTTCCTCCTAAACCCCATCTACTCCGCCCCGGCCTTCCCCCTCGCCCTGTAGATCGCCTTCCCGGGCTTCCACCTAGTTGTCCCCGGTCTTCCACCTCGCCGTGCAGCTTGCCTTCATGGGCTTCCACCTTGTCGTCCCCGGTCTTCCACCCCACCGCCAAGCTCGCCTTCCCGGGCTTCCACCTTTTCGTCCAGGACGCCATCTAGATCTGCCACTTCGCCGTCCATACTTTTACCTCGCCGTCCAGGTCGCCGTCAAGATCAGCCACCTCGCCGTCCAGGTCGCCGTCAAGATCTGCCACCTCGACTGCCTCGTAGCCGTCAAGTTCCTTTGGTCAGAGTTTGCTAATTTTCGAGCTTGTATAAAGCTTAAGATCACTTCTCCTGTGATCCTATCATACTTAGGTCCACAAATTAGATTGCTGATATGGTTAAACAACGAATTACATCACTAAGATTTTCTAACTCTATGTTGTCACATCCGAATGAAATATAAGGCTATTTGTAAAGAACATGTATGAGCTGTTTATTTTAATTTATTCGCATAATTCATCAATTCTAGACTTATAGTGTAAGCTATTCATTTCCATTTATACCATGTCCACCATCTAGATAAGGCATGCCTTGCACGATAGCTCAACAATAAAGGTACTTATTTTGTGTAGAACTGCTGGCTCAATAAAGGTTCGGTCATGTATTTTGTGCTACTATCCTAGTTGATTTCGTACATATGAACCGTGCAGCTTAGGAACATTAAACTCAAGAGTACATCTGGTAGGACAAAGATGGCTCCTGGTGGACGTGGTTGTAAAGTCAAGTGCGTCAAGGCCCATCACGAGCATGCAGTTGCCCATGTCCATCCGTATGCAGATGATGAACTCAAGCGACCTGTTGGGGGGATGATAACCCGGTAGGCCCGCCCCTGGGACGAGACCCGGCCGGAGGGAATCTGCGCAAGACCCTGCGTTGTGATGCTAGGTCAGATCTTGCTAATGGGCCAGCAGCTGCGTAGGAGACCCGGCCCAAGGGCCCAGAAGGTCTAAAAGCGGTGTAAACCCTGTGATCCGTGACTTGGGAGTTACGGTAGGGTTGTGTATGGATCCCGAGTAGGATCCCACATGTATCTTGTAAGTAAATCTAGGAAGCCGGGTATTATATAAACCGGCTTCTAGGGCATAGAAATCAAAATCCAGAGAGACAGAAGTATTCACGTATTCTGGGTATTCGAGAGCTACTTCTTGTAACCCTAGATCAGAGTCTCGGCGACCTTCCAGCCCGAGGCTCTAGATCACTTGTTGATATGATTTCCCCTGAGCTAAACCCTCTCCCAAACACCAGAATCGACTCACCCCATACTAAGTTACCCCTGGTAACGTCTACCGTGAATATCCCACGACAGTTGGCGCCCAATGTGGGGCCTACGTCCAAAGGTGTTTACGTCACGGGAGAAGCTCGAGAAAGCATGAAGAACCTCGTCTTCGGCGAGATCATCATCAACCCTGAAGGAAAGAAGATAGTAAACGACTTTGGCTGGGGGCCAGAGTCGGATCAGCTGGAAACTGGATCTGTCGTCACGATCGGCCGGGTCAACGTCTTCTTCGGTATGGTACGTGCGTCTGGTTTTGTTTCTGACAATAATGAGTATGGTTCTCTGTCAAGGGACGCCACCTGTGTTCAATCGGACGGTGAAGAGTCGGTCGGGACAGCAGAGCCAGAGAAGGAACCCACCACGAAGAGGGAACAGCCGGAGGAGCCGGTATGGACCCCGCGTGGTCGGGTTATTGGAGAAGACGATACTGGATCTATCTTGCATCTGCTCGAAGATCGGTACGAAGAAGATAGCTGTGAAGAGGAAGAGTACGAATCTTCACCATGCATTGCGCGCTGAGTTGCAGTCTACACAACCCCTGCAATAAATCTTAATCAGGGTGATGTGTTGGCAGCCGCGGCTGGTGCGGCGCAAGCGCTGGCCCAACAACAAGCACCGGCTAATGGAAACCCGGTTGTAGATCGGGTCGATGGTGAGACGACGTCGGTTACCAGCGAGACAGGGGAAAATGCTCATCTCAGAAACACGTTCGGATTCATGGCGAACAAAACAGCTGGGGCAGGAACATCACACCCACAAAACCCGGCTCTGTTCAGCAATAACCTGATCTTGGATCCCACAGTATTGGCAACGGTGATAACCCCAGAAAACACGGCAGCACGTGCTAGAGATCTGGATGTAGCTCGCCGTGCGTTGCAGCAGCAAAGGAGTGATGTGGAAGCTCAGAGGAAAGGGATGGCCGCGCGCCAGCGCCAGTTGCAAGAATTCGAGGATCGTATTCAAGCTCAAACAACTAGGATATATAATCAAAGGCATCAGACGAGACTACCAGCGGCAGGCGGAAATTTACATCCGGCCACGTTGTTCATCACGTTGCAGGATCAACCAATCCCGTCTATGAATCAAGGAACCGGGTATCAAGGTGCGACGCTAGGAGGACAGCCGGCAAACATGCCAGCCGGGTCACCCGTGTTACCTACGGGGGTCGCGGGGGGCAATGTCGTACCACTACCATCACGATTTCATACCCCACCAGGTCACTTAAATAACCCCATGGATAATGTGTACGCCGCAACTTTAGGGCTCGACCATATTCCTTTGGGAGAATCACCTCAAGCAATAGAGACCCGGCGAGCCATAGACCTTCTACGCACCGCGGTTCCTCAGCAGGCTAATTACCCGGACAACAGGAGTGGCATGCACGAGATGCCGTATGTCAGTCGGCAGCAGGGGAATGCCGGCAACATCCAGTCGAGCTCGGCGCAATGGAGGGCAGAGCAGCAGCAAATGTCGCCTCCTCCTCGTAGACCAGTAACTCCTGCGGCCTCGGCGGCACAGGCGATCGTGGATAGTTCCCGGGAAAGACGCGCAGCGGCCGGGTCTGCGGTACGAGGGTCGATAGCCGTCGCGCACCCTGCAGCGCCCGCGGAGGTCTCACATGTTTCCAGAGTAAGGCCAGTACCGGCAAACTTGGCCGGACCCAAGTGTTTGTCGGATGCCATCAGGGCTGAACCATACCCGGATAAATTTAAGGAGCCGGGTAAATTGGTTAATTACGAGCCAACCATGGATCCAGAGACCTGGTTGAGCAGTTATGAGATGGCTATTCAATTCGTAATGCATCAGAAAGGCTTCAAGCCAAGTTTATGTGTCTTATGATGTCTGAAGGAGCAGCAAAACTGTGGTTCAATAACCTACCTGAAAGATCCATCAATTCGTGGAGTAAGTTAAAGACAGCTTTCGTCAAGCATTTTCACGGGACATGCCAGAAATTATTCACGATTGATGACTTAGATCGATGTGTTCAAAGAAAGGGAGAGTCGGCACGCAGCTGGGTGCGCCGAGTTATGGAGATACTCCACTCTTCCACTGATATCCAACCGAAGGACGCAATACAGGCTATGGCGAAAACATGCAGATACACGCCTTTGGTGCAAAAATTGACGCGCATGAAATCCAGTAGGCATGTTTCATAAATTACTATGGGAGAGTTGATGGACGCGTGCAACAAACATGCCTCCACCGACACCACAGAAGAGGAAATCGAGGACGTGAAAGGGAAGGCTAACACGAATAAGAACGGAAGAACCGACAATGGGGCTGCACCGGGTAATAATGGAGGCAGTAATGGAAACAACCAGCACAAACGTCCGTATATGGGAAACTCCGAGTTAGTCGCCAATATCGAAGACGGGTTTCCAAGGCCCTAGAGCAGATGGAAACTTTAACGGAGGAAACTTCAACGGAGGAGTCAATTACCAAGGACCACCAGCGGCCGGCTAACTATATAGAAGCATTCAGGATGCCTTGCCTGCGTCATAGTAGGAATGGCAAACCAGCTAATCACTCGTTGGAACAATGTGTGGATTTACAGAGATGGAAGAACAAGGAAATACAGAAGGCCCTGCGAGGCGTAGGCGGGGAGGAGGACCGGGTCTGGGTGGAAACCCTGGCAACAGACCACCCCCAGCTGGCAACGCAGGAGTTGGCAATCCGGGTAACAACGAGGGTGGTGCAGGCGGTTTCCAGGCTAACCCAAAGCAGTTAGGACAATATCATGTCCACACCACCAGGACTTCCAAAAGAGAAAGAAAGGTACTTAAGAGGGCGGTAAACTCGGTTTCGTCGGGTGTTCCAAGATACCTGAGATGGTCAGATCAAGAAGTAACATGGAGTGAAAGGATCACCCGGAAGCGATAGAACATCCGGGTGTGTTGGCTTTGGTGGTAGCACCGCAGGTCAATGGTTATGAGCTGAAAAAGGTTCTGATGGATGGAGGAAGTAGCATCAATATCTTATATTGGGAGACCTTTTTACGTATGGGGCTCAAGGAATCTCAGCTGCAGAAATGTTCTACAATTTTCCACGGAATTGTGCCGGGACACTCGCCTGCCCTGAGGGAAAGATAACACTTGAAGTCGCTTTTGGAGAATCCAAGGATAACTACAGAGTAGAGTGGCTTACATTTGAGGTGGTGAAGTTGCGTAGTCCCTATCATGCACTGTTCGGAAGACCGGCTTACGCCTAATTCATGGAAAGGCCGTGTTATGTTTACCTGCAGCTAAAGATCCCGGGTCCTAAGCAAACCATTACGATACATGGGAACAGAGCTGAGGCAGCAGAATGCGATGAGGGAGATGCATCACTTGCAGAACAAGCGTGCGCAAGGGAAGAACCTAGGTATTACCGGCCTCAGGTAGACCCAGAAGACCGAACAGCCTTAAAAAAACCAAACACGGATGACGAAAGGGCAAAGTTTAAAGCAGCCCAAGACACCAAGATGGTGGCCTTTATCGAGGGTGACCCCTCCAAATAGTTTGCTATAGGTTCTAACCTAAATAACAAGGAGGAAGAGGCACTCATAGAGTTTATTCGCGAGAATCAGGATGTTTTCGCCTGGATGCCCAGTGACATGCCGGGTATCCCGACTGAGCTCGCCGAGCATAGTTTGTATGTTGATCCAAAGTCCCGACCGGTGAAGCAGGGTCTGAAGAAAATGAATGAGGAAAGGAGAAAGGCTATAGGAGCAGAGATAGCTCGGCTCCTAGCAGCCGGCTTTATCATGGAGGTTTTTCACCCCGAGTGGTTGGCAAACCAGGTTCTGGTACTGAAAAAGAACAATGAGTGGAGAATGTGCATAGATTATACAAGTCTCAATAAACACTGCCCAAAAGATCCATTTTTCCTTCCAAGGATAGACCAGATCATAGATGCAGTGGCGGGAAGTGACCTGCTATGCTTCCTGGACGCTTACTCCGGGTATCACCAGATAAAACTCAAAAAGGAGGATTGGGAGAAAACGTGATTCATAACCCCTTTTGGAGCCTTTTGTTATAAAACCATGACCTTTGGATTGAAGAATGCAGGTGCAACGTACCAACGGTGTATTCAGAAGTGCTTCGAGGATCAGATTGGACGCAACGTCCACGCTTACGTTGACGATGTAGTGATCACTACTAGGGAAAAGGCTACTGCAGGCGCACCAAATTAGGCTACCGCAGACGAATTTTGGTTCGCCTGGGACCACATGGCCAGCGGTAATGACTTACCGCAGGCGAACATCAAAATGCGCCTGGGGTAACTTGACATACCCCAGGCGAACTGGCCCTGTGCGCCTGGGGTAAGCCTTTTACCTGAGGCGAACAGGCACTGTGCGCCTGGGGTACAGATTCGCCTGGGGTATCATTTCTTATTCGCCTGGGGTATGATTTTGCTGTGTCAAAAAATAAAAGAAATGAAAATAACAGAATCGCAGCAAATTGACAGAAATAAGTATGCAATTGACAGCAAAATGACAGAATAAAGTTTCATAACATAAATATTCTCGATCATCAACACATAGTCTCGAACAATAGTCTCGATCATCACCACATAGTTCCACAAATATTACATAGTCCCGAACAATAGTCTCGAAAACAACCAAACTACTAAATGCAGGAGTTAGTCAGATGGAAATGATTTTTCTTTGTAATTTCAACAAACTCGTCATCTATCTAGAGGGCTGAGGTAGTTGATGACCATCATCATGTCCAAGTTGGGGATGTCACTATTCCTCATGGTGATCAGAATAGCTCGGCCAGCCTCCATACCAACTCTTGGGGAATGGAACTGCCTCCATGCTTGAGAGTTGAGGATGACGCGACCATCAGCATTATCCCTGGTGAACGGAACTGCGGTGAAATTTCCTGATTCTCCACGGCGTACTCCAATGGTACCTTTATAATCCATGCCAGCACTGTCCGCTACCGCCATAGGTATTTTCTAGAACACACAATTCCAAGAAAGAATAAAAGCACAGTGTCACATAACGGCCACATTATAACATTAGCAACTATAGGAATAAGAAAGTGTTAAGAAACATACCATGACATGTCCATTGGAGATATTAGTGTTGGTGATGCGATGCACGAAAGGGACCCCGATGTAGCTATCTATCTGGGGTAGTTTCTGAAGGACATGGTCCTTCTCAAGCTCACTAAGATTGGCTCTTTGAGCAATCACCACATGTTTCCATGGGTCCTCCTCGCCCATATAATCCTCATTGTTCCCAATTTCCTCCTCACTCCCGCCATCCACCTGTATAATCTCGCTATCCTCGCTCGCAATCTCGCCCATATACAGAAGTACGATACGAGGTTGCGGTCCTGCCATAGAGAAGTGAATGAGATCACCTCCGCCCATATACACCAATTGTTCCCCGTAGAAGTACGTCTTCTTTCTTTCTTTCTTCACTCGAATCATGTAAGTGGTCCCGTGAACATCGAAATCCACGATATTGCCTACTAACTCGTTGAACTTTTCCCCAATATTGCATGGTACAATCTAAAAAAGAAATATAAAAGAATCTTTTGTTAAGAAACATACCAATCTAAGCTGGATAGTAAAACGAAAGAACACAAGTTGCAAGTTAACATAAAAAGAATCGTTTGTTAATTACCAAAGAATCAAGGTGACCGTCGTTCAGCTGAAGCATAAAAGAAGACCCGGTGAATTGTCCTTGGGCACATAGGGACCGACATACTTTGCAAGCCATGTTATATTAAATTAAGAAAATAGACATAGAGGTTAGAGGAGCATAGCTATTATCCAGCAAACAGTTTGTAACTCAGAGGGGGTACTGAATATCTGTTTGTTTAAATGGAAAGGCAGCCAAATGAACAGAAAATGTTTATTTGAACACAAACTTGACAAATACCCGATACTAAAAATGGCCCTATAAATCGTGTATGCATTCCTGATATGAAAGGCAGCTATCAATCGTGTATGCATTCCTGATATGAAAAGGTCCCTATAAATAAGCAGTTCACTGTCAAGTGCATACATGTGTAGTGCAATTTGAGGCAACTAATTTACTGCTTTTTGATTTTGTTGCCTGTATGTATAGGTCGGAAATGTTGCTACCACATGAGTAAATTGCTTGTATTTTTATAACTTGTTGAGACATGGATCGTTGTCAAAGAGTTATAAAGAACAACTAGAATGGTTCATTACTGCATTTTACAGCTTCAGTCTATGACAATGTCGTGTTTTTGTCACATCTCCGTTTGTGCTATTAAAATGTCTTGACTGTTAGCACTGATTTCTCGGGCATGTCATTAGAACTATTTATTTATCTTGCTTATTGTTTATCAGGGTATGCATTATGCACATAGGAACATGAAGATAGTAAGTTAAAGAGACGGTGATAAAAGTTACATGGGTAAAGTTCATGATGAAACTACGGAAGAAATAGAAATGTATTTTACTTTTGCATCTCTCATTTTTGTAAGGTGTGCGAGGCCTTCTATGCTACAAGTCTAAAGACTTGTTCCAATGTTTAAGTTAATTTCACCTATTGTATTTTGTACTGGCTTAAGTATTGCAGATGAGCTCATGGCAACAGGCATCTCCAAACAAAAGGTTATCTTTATGTACCACTCTAAATGACACTTTTGTGAGCAAGTTTTTTTCGTATGAATTTCAAGGTATTAACATGTATAAGTGATGTTGCAAATTTACCTTTTTGGTTTAAAAAAATGTGATCTTTCTCGATGATGCTCGCTGACTATTAGTTGTAAATTCAAGGATACTTCATCTTAGTTCTTCATAATATAGAATGAGTGATATGTTTACAAATTTTAGTTAAGACGTGCGTGCACGTGCAAACCTACTAGTAACATACAACTAGCAAACTTCAAAATATGAATAGAGTTGTAAGAATTAGATGGATCATATGAAGCTGATAATCAGTCTTCACTATACAGGGAATCCTTTTCGGACAAGAAATGGCAGTGAAGAGGATGTCCAAGGGCTCAAATCAGGGGCTAGAAGTGGCAGTGAAGAGGATTGCAGTCGCCCAGCGATCTCGAACTGCTGTCGAGCAGCCTTGCAGCCGCCCAGCAATCTCGGCGCGGAAGAGACAGACGCCTTGAGACCCTTGTGTTCTTCACCGCGGCCACCAGGAGCAGGCGCATGGCGTTCAGGGCCTCGCCGCCTCCGCCCGTCCCTATCACCTCGTCCTCTTCCAGGCCACACTCCCCGACGGCGACGTCACGGGTCAAAGGTGAAGGGAGATAGGGGAGTGGGCGACGACGGCGTGGATGGGAGGGAGGGGGGATGTGAGGGAGGGGGGCTGGGAGGGAGGGGGGCTGACCTGGACACAACGACGGAGTGGGCGACGACGGCGCGCCTTGGAACTGCTCCTCCTCGACACGGGCGTGGGCGTGGGCTGCTCCTCGACGGCGTGCTCTGCTCCTCCTCGACACGGGCGTGGGCGTGGGCTGCTCCTCGACACGGGCGTGGCCGTGGGCGTGGGGATGGGAGACGACGGCGGCGTGTGGGTGCGGGTGTTCGATCTGTTCTGCGCGCAAGAGAGAGAAAGAAAGGGTGTGGGTGGATTAGCACAACGAGGCCTTACCCCAGGTGCTTCTGCCAAAATTCGCCGGGGGTATGTGTTATACCGCAGGCGAACAGGTACGTTATTCGCCTGGGGTAAAGGAAGAGTGCCAGGGGTGGTGGTGGGTGGCCCTGCCACACTTTACCCCAGGCGCTTCTGGAACTGGTTCGCCTGGGGTAACAGACTTACCCCAGGCGCACAGTGCGCCAGCTCGCCTGCGCTAAGTAGCCCAGGCGCATCGACTTGCGTGTTCGCCTGTGGTAGGATATGCTGCTATAAGAAAATCTCTAGTAGTGGATCAAAACAAGGAAGGCAAAAACATTCATTGATGACCTGAAAGAGACATTCAAGAACATGAGGAGATACCAGATGAAGCTCAACCCAACAAAGTGCGTATTTGGGGTTCCTGCGGGGAAGTTACTCGGCTTTATCGTTTCTGAGCGGGGGATTGAGTCTAACCCGGAAAAAATCAAAGCCATCCATAGCTTGAAAAAGCCGGCGGAGCTGAAACATGTTCAGAAGCTTACAGGATGCGTGGCAGCGTTAAGCCGATTTATTTCTCGACTCAGAGAAAAAGCGATACCCCTATACCGACTCTTGAAGAAAACAGACAAGTTCATATGGGATCAAGAGTCGGACGAGGCATTTGAGGCTCTGACAAAGCAGTTATCCGAGGCGCCGGTTCTGGCTGCACCGGGTCCCAAGGAGCCTATGCTGTTGTATGTTGCGGCTGGGCCCCGGGCAGTTAGCGCAATGGTTGTGGTTGAGCGCAAGGAATATGGAAAGGATCACCCGGTGCAAAGGCCAGTTTACTATGTGAGCGAGGTCTTTTCTGAAGCAAAGCAGCGATACCCTCATTGGCAAAAGCTAGTTTTTGGGGTATTCATGGCCAGTCGGAAATTGAAGCCGTATTTTCAAGAGCACCCCATTACGGTGGTAATTTCAATACCAATGGCAGATATCATAAGAAATTCAGATGCAACAGGCAGGGTGGCCAAGTGCGCCATCGAGATGGGAGATTATCACATAAACTACGAGCCCCGGTCCGCGATCAAGTCCCAGGCTTTGGTCGATTTCGTCAATGATTGGACTCAAACAAGCATGCCCTTAGTGGTGCCAAGTTCAGAGTCCTGGGTAATGCATTTTGATGGTTCCAAGCAGTATGAAGGGTCAGGAGCTGGTGTGGTGCTCACATCGCCACAAGGAGATAAGTTAAGTTATGTATTGCAGATTCACTTTGATTGCTCTAACAATGTAGCCGAGTATGAGGCCCTGTTGCATGGACTAAGAATAGCAAAGGAGATGAGTATCAAGCGTATAAGGTGCTACGGAGACTCGGATCTCGTGGTACAGCAGGTCTCAGGAACATGGGACAGAAAGGATGCAACAATGGCAGCATACCGCATAGAGGTAGACAAGGTAGCCGGGTCTTTTTCCGGGTATCAGGTGGAGCACATTGATCGGCGAAAGAACGAGGCCGCGGACGTTTTCGAGACTCGGTTCCCGTCGAGAGCCGGTTCCGCCTAATGTCTTCCTGGATGAGTTATGACGGCCTTCTGTTAAAACCGAGTCAGAAGAAGAAATAACTAACCCGGATTTGGAGTTGGTGGCCACGGTGCGCACTATCCCAGAGTGGACTGAGTCATTCCTGGCGTTCCTGTTATGGGGTGAGCTACCACAGTAGGAAGTTTTATCCCGGCAAATACCGAGACGGGCAAAAGGTTATTCTATCATCAGTGGTGAACTTTACAAGAGAAGTGCTACACGTGTCTTTTTACGCTGTGTAACCCCAGAAGAAGGCCGTCAAATATTGAAGGAAATTCATGAGGGTGATTGTGGACACCATGCCTCCACAAGGTCCCTCGTGTCTAAGGCATATCGGCACGGTTTATTTTGGCTCACAGCTATAGCAGACGAAGAACGCTTGGTGGCAAGTTGTGATGGATGTCAAAGGTATGCTCGGCAAACTCATATGTCGGCTATGGAGTTACGGACAATTCCCTTGACTTGGCCGTTTGCAGTTTGGGGTATGGATATGGTAGGCCCTTTCCACATGTCCCCATGCAAAAAGACTCATTTATTGGTTGCTATCGATAAGTTTACAAAGTGGGTCGAGGTCATACCTGTTACAAACTATGAGGCGGCTACAGCTGTCAAATTCTTGAAGAAGGTCATACATCGATTTGGATACCCCCACAGCATAATCATAGACAGTGGAACGAACATGTCCTTAGGAGAGATGGAGAAATTTTGTGGAAACAACGGTATCCGGCTTGATGTGGCCTCTGTGACTCATCCGCAAGCCAACGGGCAGGTGGAGAGAGAAAATCAGGAGTTACTTCGGGGATTGAAACCATGATTACGAGTTTCGTGCCTCCGAGCTGCTGGAGCATGGGTTGAGGAGTTACCCTCTATGGTCTGGGGAATCAACACTACACCTAACAGATCTACTCAGATGACCCCGTTTTTTATGGTTTATGGTGCAGAGGCGGTCCTTCCGAGTGATATCATCCATGACTCGCCACGAGTGGCGGCTTACGTTGAGGCGGAAAACGAGAAGACCCAGCAAGACGCTGTGGACATGTTAGAAGAACACAGGGAGCAAGCATTGGAGCGGTCATCCATATATCAGCAGGACTTGAGGCGGTATCATAGTCGTCGAGTCAAAACCCGTGTTTTCCAGGAAGGAGACCTGGTGCTGCGCTTAGTACAATCCAAGGAAGGAAAGCACAAGCTATCTCCCCCATGGGAGGGTCCGTTCATCATAAGCCGGAATCTGCACAATGGATCGTACTACTTGATAGATGCAAGGGAAGAGTCGGAATCTAGCAACGATACTTCCCAGTCCACTTCATCTATGCAAGAGCGCGAAAGACCATGGAATGTGGCTCAGCTGCGCCCCTACTACACTTAGTATAGATTCGGTTTGCAAATTGTATTACATGATGTAACAGGCAGGATGTTTCAGACGCACTCTTTTCCTATCCAGGGTACCTAAGGGGACTGTAGGGTTTTGAATGAGGCGCTTGCTGACCTAACCTTTTTATATCAATAAAGAGATGGTTAAATCATGATAATTGTTTCGTTTCCTAAGTTCGTTCAACCTCTTGTATGTTTTTTATACGTTTTATCCTGCTTCATATCTGGTAAGGATATTTAGGTAGTCATGTTTATCCAATTGTATATCTTTTCATTTTAATACATATTGCATCCAAGTTATCTGTAAGCCGGTAGAACTGAAAGCCTACTATTGCATAGCATATATATCTAGGTCTTGGGGCTGATTGCTTGAATAGCACAGTTACAATCTTAGACCCGTCCATGATGCCATTAAGGTTTGAGGGCTGATTACTTGCAATAAAGTACAGTTGCAATCTCATAACCTGGACAATAGAGCCAAGTTTTTCTTGGCCTCTCTTGTTTAAGCTTGATGTGCCTCGCAACAAAGTGGCATGTTTTGCTAGCCTATAAATTCAATCAGTCATGATTCCCGTGGGGACTTGCTTGGCCCTGTTTCTATAGTGTTATAGCAACATTGAGTACCCACGCGAAAGTCGGCTTACAACAAAGAGGGTCAAAAGGGTCATCCAAATCATAAGTTATGCAGAGTGAGGGCAACAGACGGAAGCTCATAATACATTAAGCATAAACTTCAAATTGTATAAAAGATAGCAACGTGGTTGAGGACTTGGAAAAATCAAAAAGTTTTCTTAAATAAAAATACGGGTCTTGGGGACTTGGGGACTTGAGGAAGCAAAATTTTCTAAGTCAAGGATCCCAAGACCAAAACTCCGGGTCTTGGGGACTTGGGAACTTGAGAAAGCAAAAAGTTTTCCTAGGCCAAAAAACCCAGACCCAAATCCGGGTCTTGGGGACTAGGAATAAATTTCTCACGATCCCAAAACCAAGAATCGGCACTTGTCGTGAAAAGCGTATAAAAGCAAAAGTTACGCCAACATAAGGCTGAAAAAGTGCATATCAAATTGATAACCAGAAGGGTCATCAAAACCACAGGAGTTTAAGCGTATTACAAACCAGAGAGAATAGTATCCAAAGTGCACAGGCGCACCATCAAATATACAAGTGTGAAAGGCATATTACAATGCCTATTGGCCGAATGATTCTTTGCAGGTAAAAGGGTAATAACTTTACTCAGTTTCTTCAGCCGAGTCATCGAGAGTGGTCTTGGCAGCCGGGTCTTCAGTGTTTTCCTCCGCCGCCTTCCCCTTCTCAGTGTCCGGGTCACCCCCGGTAGCAGCACGTGATGGAGGAGGAACAAACGGAGTTGTGGAAGATGGTGGGTCTGTCGCAGCCTTTCTCTTTGCAAGTTCTGCCTTGAAACGGGTCAAGATATCAAAAGGCTCCGGGTCTTCGATGGGCACAGGTTGGTCCTCAGCATCATAGGCGGGAGTGATCTTGTTCACGTCAAGGGTATCTGCGATCAGGCTGGCCGAGTGGCGGATCTGGACATTGATAGCCTTGAGGTCTTTTCCCGAGAACTTAGAGCCGTCAGCTTTCAATTCAGGAAACCTGTTCACAAGCGTTGCCGACTCGATCTTGGAATAATAGGCCTTGGCCAGTGCAAGAGCACGTACAACTCCAACCCAGCAGGCTGAGCGCTTCCAGGTCTCAATCCAGGAAGGGACAGTCGAGTATGCCTCGAGCATCTTGGTAACGCACAGGTAGTCACCCGACAGGCTTCAAATATTCAAGAGCCCACTTAGTTCCCGCTGAGAATTGCCAGATGACAGTCTTGAATATCCTCAGCCTGTGTTGGTCATCTTTCACCTCTGCAACATCAGCCGTACCTTTAGTACAAAAAGACACCCGGATACCGACTCAAAAAAATTGCTGATAGGGAAATCCGGGTTACATGAATCGACAAACAGAATCTAGACTTACCAATGAGGGGGAAAAATATTGCTGATAAAAGTCGAATATTCCTTGATAAGCTCATCAGCGGTCTGGAGTTTCTTCTTCTGTGTTTTATGCCTTTTGGTGAGATCTTTGAAGCTAGCTTCTAGTTCTTCACGAAGTTTAACCTCTACTTGCAGCAGCTCATCGGTCTTGGACAAAAGCTCATTAGTGCGAGCAACATAATCCTGAAAACGACAGATAAGCATTAGTCGGCATATTAATGAGTACCGAGTGATTGTGTCCAGAACACTCGGAACTTGGGGACTAGGATAAGTGTGTGACTAGTGTTAGCAAGATTAACCTGGTGCTCAGCCACCAGAGACTCGATTATCTCCTCCTCGGTGGTCTTCAAAGACGGGTACTCCTCCAGAAGCTTTTCAACCTTTTGGCTGCCAAGAGCCGGCCTGGAAGAACTAGCGCCATAGCCAATGGCCTGGGCTGCTGCCTTTGTCTCCTCCGGTTCATACCTAGCAGTAGCGGTCTTTGGAGTGGCAGCGCTCTTCTGGGTCCCAATATATTCAACCTCATGATTATCCGGCTGTGCCATATGAGGAGGAGACTCGGTCCTTGGGCTGGTGGCGTCAGTCGGCCCTTGCTCTTCAGGAGGTGGAGGGTTGGCAGCGCTTCCCGGGTCCTCCATCAGAGGGTCATCAGCGCGGGTTTCCACCGGATCGCTAAGAGTGAACTGGGCTCTGAGAAAAGAAAAAATTCGGAGTTAGTATGCCATAGAGGAAAAGCATGCAAAGCATAGGGATATGGTCAAGTTATGAAGATTACCCGGTATTTACGATGAAATCGCCGCGCAGCTCATTGCTAGACCCGGAAGACACTGATAGAGAGTTGGAAAGTGAGACTCGGATTGTTCCGGCTAAAGGATGATTTGGAGATGGGAATTTTCGAGGCGTACTGTTAGAATAAGTGGAATGAGTACCGGCTCTGTGAACGGGCGATTGAGGGATCCCGGGATTGAGGGGCTCGTCACTCAGAGAGTTCCGGGTTACCCGTCGCTTGGGTGGAGGAGATACGTCCTTCAGAGATGATACAGTGGTTAGATATTTGTTAAGCTTGCACATACTGGCGTACGAGTACGGTTCTGTGGTCATGGAGGAGTATGGCACCTTGAACGTGACCCCTTGGGTTTCCTCTTTTGGCCTAACTCGACCTGTGGCTCAGCCTCGCTCTCCTCCGATTGAGAGCCGTCCTTGTCAGCCGGCGCTGGTAAATTATAGCATGTTATCAGTAAATGGAAATTTTCGGTCTAATAGATTAACAAAGCATTAGCCTGGTGACCCGGGATTACCTTCCTCGCTATCACTCGGTTCTTCATCTTCTGAGTTTTCAGAAGGTGGAGGGGTGACTATCTTCCAAAAAGCGTTGGGTTTTTGCGTAAAGAGTGGCAAAGTTTAAAGTTAGTAGGTATACATCTCAAAAAAATAGTCGGTATAGAAGGTGTTAGCCGGTTCTTACTGGAGGAGCCGGGTTTAAGCAAGTGAAAGGGCCGAGTCCGGAGATGCTCTTGATGACATCCACCTTCTCGGCCAGGAAGTTCTTCATGGACTTATTGACGTCCGCGGCCGGGTATGATTTCTACGAGTATCGGAGAGAGTCGGTTAAGTGGCCCGAATACTCACAGATGAGTTTGGGGCGGACGCTGTTTGGCTGGATCCTACAGCTGATCCAGGTTTTGATCAAGTTTAGCCCGCAAAGACCATGGGCTGCTAGGATGGCTAATTTGTGGAGGAGGGGCTGAATAGATTGTATGTTGGCTTCTGGAGCAAAGGATCTAAGGTTGTCACTAAGAGAGAGGGTCTCAACGGACAAACCCGGCAAAGGCTTTTCGCCGGGTGTAGACGTGTCTTTGCAATAAAAGAGCGTCTTTTGCCAGTGCTTCACGTGAGTGTGAAGGCTGAGAGTCGGCATCAGAGAGTTCTTGCGCCTCTGGATGGACACACCCCCACAGACGAGGAGGGGTCCATCCGTGCTCTCCCGCCAGGGCTTGCATTGGAAAAGCTCTAAAAACAGGGCGAGATTTGGGGCTATGCAAAGATAAGCCTCACAGAGGACGATGAAATGGCAGATGTTCAAAATCGAGTTAGGACCGATATCAAAAATACGAAGTTTATAGTGGTGAACGAATTCGCGGAAGAAAGGGTGACCCGGGGGACGGAAACCCTGGGTCACGTGCTCCAAAAAGACAACAACTTCACCTGAGCTGGGTGAAGGCCGGGTCTCCTCTTCTGGCGCTCTCCAGGAGATTTCTGACTCTGCTGGGACGACCCCAGACTCGGCCAGTTCCTCTAACTTTGCCTTCGTGACAGTCGATCTAGCCCAGTTGGCTGAGATCGACTGACCCGGCTTCTGCCTCAAAGTCGGGGTTTTTCCCTTGGACTTGGAAGCAGCCTTGGGTGCCATGGAAATGGATCTAGAGAAAATTGAAAACCGAGAATAAAGCAAGGAAAAAGAAATGGAGGCTATACGCACGATGAACACGAATCCAAGATTTGGAGAGACGAATCTAGAATCTAGATCTAGATGCGCTTATGTCGCACAAGGACTTTTAGAGGATACTCACAGCCCGCTAAACAGTAGATAAATGGCTTACGGGGCCTACCTGCACCCGCATCTCAATATGAGTAGGCCAACACGTAAACGTGTGACAACCATCCTCTACTATTCATCGTCTGTGAAACCATCCAATAGAAATCCGAATACTTCCATTGACGCACTTCATAACATACACACAGGGTACGTCAACGGCGTTTGAACAAGTGATATCACAACAAATCTCTAAGACACAAAGAAATAGAAATAAGTGGCAAAAGCTCTCACTAGAGCAGAGATAGCAAATACAGTCATGCAGAGGACACATGTCCCAACAAGTCATCATTACATCACAGCGGAAGCAACAAAGTGTCTGAGTACAGACAAGATCCAAATAGGCCTAAGAGGCCGGAAACGAAAAGAACTGAGCCCATCCACGAAGTCTCGGATCATGCCCGGGTCCGCTATCTACTCGTCAACAGCTTCGTCATACTCCACGTAGTAGCCACCATGAGGATCCTCGAAACGTAGTCTGCAGAACACGCAGCCCCAAAGGGGTCAGTACAGACGAGTACTGGCAAGCAAGACGCACAAGATACCAAAGTGTACCCGACAACACCAAGTACAGATGCTTTGAGTTCAACGGAAGATAGGTGATACAAAGGTGCGGCAGCGGGCTGCACTAACCAACTACAGAAACACGCTACAACATCCGGCTAAAAGAAAGGGATAAGATAGCGTAACGGAGCCAACTACCACTAACCTCAAACAAACCCATCCTGGACCTCGCCCCTTATCCAACGAAGCAATCCGAGGATAACTCACACAGTTGGATTAATGAAGGTTCAGGTTATTGTGTCAATAAACCTATTACTAGTCAAATTATTATTACTTAGGTGTAAGTTGACTGAGTACTTGTTAGCCAGCACTTTCACCAAGTCGTCACATAACCGCGGACAACACGGCTTGTCGAGAAGATTCATCCCTGCAGGGTGTGCTCCAGTACCCGTACACACTCGAGCCACCAACTAAAACTCAGGTGGACTCAACACGACTCGAACCATCTCTACAACCCGTCCTAGGAGCCACGGAGCTATAAGGTCCCGGCCAGTCCGACCTAACCTAAGCGCAAGGGTGAAAACCACACACCCCGGCACCACAGGCCTCGCCCTATATGCATCATCCTCATCATCATCATAATCATCAACCATGGGCGCGATCCATTCATGCGTATGCGCAAATGGAACACCCGAACTAAGTGTGGCTCTTCGGACGAACTGCGGATCAGGTCAAAGTCGAGGGGGGTTCCATACGACCACCCGGATGCGGTGAGCACGCTCATCATGGATCGGAGGACAAGACCCTTTTCCTAATTAGGGTCGACACTAGCAGGCTTCAAAACCTTAACCCGGGCCTCCTGCCGGTGCCTTATCATCAAATTATTATTACCCTAAACATTAACATGATATGGATTATAACAAGCCCATCCATCAAACTAAACAGGTGATAAGATAAATGACAACAAGACTCGAGCACAGCAAACCTAAGCATGATACTACGACACAGGCTAACAAACAACAGGGTTGTAGGTGTGGGGGGTGAGGCTATATTCATGGCTGCAGGATGACATGTGATAGGATCGGAACACAAGCAACAAATCATAAGGCTAGCAGATTAGACAACGGAAAGTATCGGTATCAAGTGTGGAAAGGACATAATGGTTCATGTGAGTGAATACTTGCCTGCAAACTCAGTAGCCTGGTACTGGGCTAACTCCTCTGAAGTAGTATCGTAAACCTCGTCTGTCTCAACGTCGTCGTCTATTCGAGAAGAAGCAAACAAACAACGAAGATAGACAACAATAAATAACATGGCATAATGCACAAACATGGGATGATGCATGACAATTTAATTGATGCATCAAAGATAAGCTAGTTGACATGGTAACATATTTAAATGGGCCCATATGCAATTTGGGTTGCATATAGAAAGGCCCAAGAATTAAGGTTGAATTAAGTGATCTACAAATAACCATCATGTGAAAGTTGATTAGAATGATGCATGGATGAGGAGAACAATAAGAAAATAACATTAGCTTCAATTTGAAATGTTGTTTACCAAGTTTGGAATTTTTATTTATTAAGTTATGAAATTTGGCTTCTTAAGTGAGTTACACAAGCATTTGTTGTTTTCACCAATTTAATTTATTTAAAACAGAACACAAAGTTGATATTTGCAAACTTCATTAAAAATGGAATGGAAAACATATTTGTTTTGTTGAATTTGGAAATTCTATGCCCAAGTTATGAATTTTGTAATTTAGAAGGTGTAATTAAAGTATTGAATTATTACTCCAATTTTAATTAGGAAAAACAGTGAACAAATTGTATTGAATAGGTTGAAAACATGTATAAAATGTTTCAATGAACATTTTGAGCTATTAAATATAATGTTTGGATCATTACTGAATTTATTATGCATTTTTCCATAACCATTTTTATTATGCCCTTTTTAGTAAACAGAAGGAAACATATTCAAATTTAATTCAATTTAATTCAATTTTTAGAGCCCAAGTTTGCTCAATTTGGGTGAACCAAACTCAAGTTATGAATTCCCAAAGTTTCCAATTTTCATTGCATTTTCTGTATTTATTTATTTAGTGCAAAATTTAATACAGAAACATGTTGCAACTTTGTGACTAATAGAAAGCGCACAAGATTCTGAATCCACAGAAACTTGAATCATTGAAATTGGAGCAATATTCAATTTGTTATGGATTTTACAAATAAAGCCTCAGATCTGTTTTCTGGATTTCGGGCAAAAAAAAGAAAAAGGCCGAAAAAGGGGTGGTTTTTGCTACTCGGGGAACTCGAACTCGCGATCCAGGGTGCGCGCTGTGAGGCGCTAACCAGTGGGCTGTTGTTGCGGTTGTGATGGATAGAGGGTGCGCTAGCTTTTGAGGTAAAGCCTCGGGCTTTAACCTGACGAAACTGAAATTCGTTTCAGTTAACTGTACGAGGACGTCGAGGATCGACGGACGGCGAGCTGCTCGCCGCGGCTGCTGTTGCGCGCGTGGGAGTGGGCGCGTGATGGCCGCGGATTGCAGAGGGATCGGAGGGAGAGAGGGACAGGGGCGAGGGCGTGCTCACCTCGAGGGCTTGGGCGAGCGGGAGCAGCGACCTGAAGGAGATGGTGGCGAGGTTCAGGCTCGGCCGGGGACGGAGAAGTGGAAGGCGTCGCCGCCTTACCGCGCCTTGGGGCCGGGCGTGGTGCCGAGAAGGTCGAGGGAGTCGTGGCGGTTCCATTCCCTCTGTCAGCTCGTCGTGAGGAGGGCCATGGAGGCGACGAAAGGTGAGGTTTTGTCGGTGTTTTTTGTTGTTGTTCGGCTTCAGGGAACAGAGGAGAAAGGGGAAGGGAGAGGGAAGAAAGGAGGCGACGGCGGCTGGAGGAGGAAGAAGGGAGAGAGGAGAAAGGGTTAGGGTTAGGGTTAGGTCGAGGGGATTAAGTAGGAGGGGGAGCAGGTGGAGCTCTGCATCGGTGGGGGCTCCCTCCTTTTCTCTGTCTCCGTACAGAGGTAGGAGATGACCGCATCGTTGGGCGGTTGGGCCTTGGGGTTGAGGTGGGCTCAGCCCACTTGGGCTGGCCTGCCTCCCCCACTGGTTCCTTTTATTTTTTTTTCTTCTGTGTTCTTTTTTTTTGTAGAGAAGGCAAAGGAATGAATTTGAAAGAGTTTTTGGGTTTCAAAATTCAGGACATTAATTTCTATTGATTAAGCATTGTAAATGCCCAGTAGCATGATGTTTTGTTTTCAAAAAATTTAAATATTTTTGGATGTTTGAATTTTAATTGAAATTGAGTGAATTTTGCAATAATTGGAAATATTGAAAATTTAGCAAGTTAATTATTTGGAAATTCAAGTTTATTGGAAACAAATAAATGGTTTGATTTGAATGTTTTATTTGAAAAAGTTGTAACAGACCAAGTGTGAAACGAAAATATTTGAAATTCAAACTCAACACAAGAATGCATTATAATGACATGATGCACTTGAAACAAAAACAAGAAACAAACATTCTAAGTTGGGAGTTTTCATACTTGGGATGTTACAAAACGCCCCCCTTGAAGGAATCACGCCCCGAGATTCCTACTGAGAAGAGAAAAGGTCCGGATACTTCTTGCGAAGATCCTCTTCGGTCTCCCACGTTGCCTCTTTATCGGAATGATGAGACCACTGCACTTTTAAGAACTTGGTGATCTTGTTGCGAGTTTTGTGCTCGGCCTCATCGAGAATGCGAATAGGGTGCTCCTCATAAGAGAGATCTTCTTGCAGTTCAATGGAATCATGATCAACTGCACGACCTGGGTCTTTGAAGCACTTCTTGAGCTGTGACACGTGAAAGACATCGTGCACGTTGGATAACTTTTCTGGAAGTTCAAGACGATAGGCATTTTCTGCACGCCTTGAGAGAATGTTGAAGGGACCAATATATCTTGGTGCAAGCTTTCCTTTGACACCAAAACGATGAGTGCCTCTGAGGGGAGTTACACGGAGGAAGGCCTTATCACCAGCTGCATAGACCATATCTCTGTGTTTGCTGTCATAGTAGCTTTTCTGACGAGACTGAGCAATCTTCAGATTGTCACGAATGATGCGAACTTTCTCTTCGGCCTCGTTAACAATGTCAGGGCCTAAGAGTGAATGTTCACCAGCTCCAGACCAATTGATTGGACTCCTGCATCTGCGGCCATAGAGATCCTCGAAAGGTGCCATGCCTAGGTGTCGTGGGATAATCACGGCAGACGTTACCGGGGGTAACTTATCTTGGGGCAAGACGACACTGGTGTTTGGGAGAGGGTTTAGCTCAGAGGAAAACATGATGATATGCGATCTGGTAGCCGGCAAGCAAGTCGCCAGGTCTCCGATCTCGATATATTAATCTCAACTCCCGTGTTACACTGGATGCTCGATACCTAGCGATATTGCTTGAACTCTTGGGTCTCTCTCTAAACTAGACCTAGGGACCGGCTTATAAAGCATCCGGATCCCCGGCCTGTTCTCCAAGGCGTACCCTGAGTCCTACACGGACACTGCTTACAAAACCCTAATCTTCCTTACCGGAACTCACAATCCGGGTTACCAGGCCTACGATCTTGGGCCTTCTAGAAGCTCCTTTATCCTAACCGGATCTTTACGCAGCGTCCTTTGGGCCGAGTTACACCTTGGCGTTGGGCTACCGGGTTATCATCCCTCCATCAGTAGTCCCCAGAATAGCCTGGGCTTCACGGGATCCTCCTTGAAGCGCTTGCTATTCCCTGAAAAAATATCAAACATACAAGTCCATAGAGGCCGGGTTAAGGTGCTTTGATAAGTAGCTAGGCCTAACTCCAAGGTGGCCATATAATAACCCGGCTTCCTCTAGGCCCTTCTTTACTTTTTCTGGGTCAACGCCCTGGTAAGAATGTCAAAGATCCGGCTTACTTTACTCGATAACTGATCCTGATATCGCGGAGAAGATATCCTCCTTATCTCTGTCCGGATATCTCGTCCAGCATTTAAAGCATATCTCACCAAATCCAGGCAGGTATCCGTTATTCCGAAATTTCCGGCTCCCGCCCGTTGGACTACGTTTATCCGCCCACACCTTATAAATAGGTGCCCAGGAGATAACCTAACCCCTCAACGGTTCATTCCAGCTCCTTCTCTTTCCTCGTCTCTCATGCTTGCGCAACACCACCATAAGAACCTCAAGCCCCCCGCCGGAGCAAAACCGCCACCGGCTGCGTTCATCTTCGAGCCGCTCCGCGCCGCCGCCGAGCTCCACCGCCACACCCTCGTCTGGCTCGCCGGGAGTTGCGAAGGAACACTCAGACCGCGCTATTCGACGCCGCCGCGTGCTACTCCAATCCCCTTCAGTAAGTTTCTTGTACCCATCAATTCAACCTCGCAATTTCTCGATTTACTCTAGATTGGATCTAGGTCAACCCGCGGGCAATTTTTCTTGTCACGCCGGATTAGGTCGCTTAGATGCTTGCTAATTCCTCCAATAGCTTGATTGACGGTCACACACCACTCTCCTATCATTATTAACCATTAATTTCTCCATAGAATCGCCCGCAAGTTTTCCAATCTAGATCCATTTCATCCCAATTTTCCGCGCATGTCATTGACACCCGGAAAATCCTCTTCTTCCGGTTCTTTTGCTTGCAGTAGATACATGGGCAATCATCCATCTTCCTCAAACACCTTTGAATACGTAAGTACCCCATAGTTTGTATAATGATGCTTGATACCCGGATAACTTGTAACCTTGCCTTCTAGCATGACACCCGGATAATTCTTAACTTCCATGCTTTCTTGATACCTCTCGCAGATACTCGGATAGCCCATGGTTTCCGAGTCTTACTCCTTGCACCTTTTTGCCTGGTGTTTTGCAGGTTGATCCCATGGCTCCCAAAAGGCAAGGGAAGCAGCCCGCCAAGGCCAAGACCTCCAACTCCATATCCGCCAATTGGGCGCGATCCACGGTCACGAAAGCTAAGTTAGAGGAGCTGGCCGAGTTAGGGATTCTCCCTTCTCAAAAATATATCCATTGGAGGGTGCCGGGTGACGAGAACCGGCCCACGCCTGCCGACGACGAGCACGTGACCCGGGGGTTCCGTCCTCCGGGTCACCCCTTCTTTCGAGATGTCCTGAGCCACTATGGCCTCCGGGTATTTGACATAGGGCCTAACTCTATGTTGAATATTTCGCATTTCATTGTTTTATCCGAGTCATACTTGTGCACTCCGCCAAGCTTGGCTCTCTTTATCGAACTCTTCCAGTGCAAGCCGTGCCGCGAAAGCGGTGACGGAGCACTTCTCACTTGCGGCGGGGTATCCATCCAACGTCGTAAGAACTCACCAATGCCAACCCTTAATCTGAATTCCCACGTTAAGCACTGGCAATTATCCTTCTTTTACTGCCACGACACCTCCCCACCCGGCGAGAAGAAACTGCCGGGTTACTCGGAAGGCCTCCTCGACGTTTCCGAGAAATTCAACGCTTTCGCCCCTGACTCGGACAGGGAGGCAATCCAGCCCCTTCTCTCGAAAATATCTGTCTTATCCTCCCAAGGTCTCCTTGGGCTCAATCTAGTCAAGACATGGGTGGATTTCCGGATCCAACCCAACTCTATCCGCACTAAGCTGATGTGCGATTACTCGGGGCATACCACGGACGCACTCCGGTATTCCTCCAAGAACTATCCAGCCGGCGACACCAACAAAACCATCAAGGGCTTCTTGACAGAAAAGCTGGAAGCGATCAAGAACATCGCCGGGTTGCCGCCATTCACCCGGGAAAACCCGGCCCCAGCGGTAAGACCCGATACGTGTAACCTTATTCACACGCCTTTGACTTGATGCAACTACCGATTCTCACCTTCCTGTTTTTATCTCATGCTGATGACGCTTTCTGGAATGTTGAAACCTCTCCTACTACCGGAGACCCGGAGGAAGAGGACGAGCCGGCTGACAATGATGAGGGTATTTATCCGAATCTTGTGTCATCTTTACTTGCATAAATTTCCTCTCATTTAACTTTTTCCATCGATACATACTCGGCTTGCAGGGCTGGAGGACGAGGATGAGAAGGATGAGGAAGACCCGGAGGCCACCGAGTCCGATCTAGAAATAACAGTCGGGGCCAAGAAGAAAGCCAGAGGAGTGGTGTCCAAGGTTCCTTATTCCACCATGTCTTCCGAACCCTACTCTTTTGATAACATGCACAGACTTAACCAACAACTATCCAACTCATCGCACTTGAAGGACTCTCTCCCGACCAAGCACAGAGTGACCCGGAGTTCACCGGGCGACGATCCCCTTAACCCGGGTATCTCCACCTCACCAAACCGCCGGGCCGATACTCCTCCTCCTCGCCCCTCCAAATCTCCTCGGCGTCACCCCTCCCCCAACCATCCTTTGGCCGGGCAGCTCCGGGTTCCGCTATCAACTACTGTGACAAACTCATCGGCTTCCAGCAGTGAACTCCCGCCGGATTACACTGTGAACACCGGGTAAGTATTCCGCTGTACGATATCCTTGCGCACTTGATTATTTCCACCCGCTGTTGTTGACTATTCCTCTCTTTTCCTTAGCGCCCAAGTCACGACTAGTGAACTGGAGAACATGGAGACGGATAACCGGGAGACGGAGGGCCGACTGAAAACATAGACGCCGCGACTGGCGGTGACACTGAGAACAACCAGGAACAAGGCCCCTTGGGCGATCCAGTTCACCAAGCCGCCGGGTCTCCAGAGTCATCCGAAGCAGTGGACGAGGAGATCGAGGTCCCGGACACGAGGATGGGTTCTCCAAACCCGGATACCCAGACTGTCCGGGTCTCGACCCCAAAGTCGGGGAAAGTTCACCAACCAAGAGACCAGGCTGCCGGCTCTTCTGGCGTCCGACCCGAAGACATGACGTTTGCCCAGATGCTCAAAGCCCTGCACACCTTGAGGGCTGATGAAGAAAATGTCTTGGAGGCTTTAATAGCCAAACACGAGGTAAACCCGAATAATATTGCTTGTGTCCTTATCTAGTCCCCAAGTTCCGAGTGAATTGATAATTTGCTTGGAACTTTACGGTATAACCGACTGATAGCTTGCCTTTTACCCGGCTAACCCTTCCTTGCATCCGTGCAGTCCTTCGTGACTCAGTCTGAGAAGAAATTGGCAAAGGACACCAAGCTCATTGAGAAGGAGGTGGCTCTGCGTGAGGCGGCCGAAGCTGAGGCCAGGAGGAGTGGGAAGATCATGAGGAAGTATAGGAGGAGGGCTCATACAGCAGAAGATAATCTAACGAGCCTTTCTGTTCAGATTGATGATACGTATCGTGCTTTGCTCGGTATGATTCTTAATCCGGGTTATCCTTGTGATAAATAGCCGGAGTTTCCTTACTCGTGTTTCCATTTCTTTCTGCAGGTCCGGATGAAGTGATGCCGGACGAAGATGATACTGCCAGGCTGAAAACTATCAAGAGCGTTATCCGGCAGCTATGTGCTGGAACCAAATGGATCCTTCAAGAACTACGGTGGCCGGGTGTTGGGCATGTCGACCTGAAGAGAATGCTGGACGCCTGCTCCACTATTCCCGAGTGGATTTGGCATTGGAAGCGCTCGTCCTGCCGGGTTGGAGTAACCCGGGGGCTTGCGCTGGCTAAAGCTTATTTCCCTAAGCTCGAGCCAGCCAAGCTTATGGGCGGGTTTCCGGAATTCAACCGTGATGGGTCCAAGTTTTCCGCGAAGGATTTCAAGGCCATCCAGAAGGAAGTCTGTTACCCGGCCAGCGTGATTGCTGACGGCTTGGATGTCAATTCCATTGTCCCTGCATATGATGCTGATGGTGAAGCGGTTAAGTCGGACCTTCCCGAGCCGTACGATATGCTAGCCCGATGGAAGGAGGAAACTGCCAAGTTGAGGGAGGAGGCCGCAAAGAAGAAGGCTGAAACCGATTCTGCGCCTGCTACCTCCACACCCGTCGTCCCTCCTCCTGCGCGAGCCGGCACTGCTGCTGATCCGGGTGCTGCTGCTACCAAGGGTAATAGCAAGGGTAAGGAGAAGATGGATGCCGCAGCCCAGAATGCCGAATGATACCTGCTACCTGATGCTGTTTCGTATGCGTCAATCGGCCAATGGGCCGTTTAAACAACCATTTTTTGATGGTGCGTCTGTGCACCTTTGATACTAGTACCGAAATATGTAATGCACTTTAAGTTCTTGATACACCTTGTGCTTCTTATGATCATTTAAGTTTATCCACTTTTGAGTCCACTTGTTCTTGATATCCGACTTTCTTTATGGTTCCTTTTGTGAGACTCGGTTTCCGAGTTTCATGGGTTTTGACAAGCGGACTTTTCTCTAAGTCCCCAAGTCCCCCAGACTCGGATGTTTGGGTTTTTTGAGTTTTAGCAATTGAGCAACTTTTTCTTTTTCAAAAATCCTCAGTCCCCAAGGCCCGAAATTCCGAGTCTGGGATGTGTGGTCTTTCCAAAAGAACAAGTTGTTTGCTGCTAAGCCCCAACCCAGAGCCGTTTCACATAGGTATTGAAGTTATGCTTGATAAACGTTGATTCCGGCTGTTAGCCCTGTACTCTGCATAACTTGTGGTTTGGATGACCCTTTTGACTATCTTGTACTATAAGCCGGCTTTCGCGTGGACATCATGTTGTTACGTCTATACGAAAACAGGGCCAGGCAAGTCCCATTGGGCTTCATGGCTGATTGTAATCGTAAGCGAGCAAATCATGCCACTTTGGTGCGAGTCACATCGAGCTTAAGTAAGAAAAGTCAAGAAAATTTGGCTCCTTCGTCCGGTTATAAGATTGCAGCCGTACTCGTTTGCGAGTAATCGGCCCTTATAACTCATAGGCATCAAGGCCGGGTCATTGAGTTTGTAACTGTGCTATTCGAGCAATCAGCCCCCAAGACCTAAATATATGCAACATACCAAGAGTGAAGAACATACGAACGACCACCTCTTTATTTGATATGAGAAAGTTAGGTCAGCAAGCCGCCTCATTAAAAACCCATCCAGTCCCCAAAGGTACCCTAGATAGGAAAAGAGTGCGTCTGAAACCTGCCGCCTGTTACATCGTGCAATTCCACTTGCCAATATAGTCTATACTAAGTATAGTAGGGACGTAGCTGAGCTACGTTCCATGGTCTGTCTCTTTCTTGCATAGATGAAGTGGTATGAGCGGTGTCGTTAACTGTAGCCGACTCTTCCCTTGCGTCTATCAAGTAATATGATCCGTTGTGCAGATTCCGACTTATGATAAATGGTCCTTCCCATGGAGGTGATAACTTGTGTTTTCCTTCGTTTGACTATACCAGGCGTAGAACCAGGTCTCCTTCCTGAAAGACCCGGGTTTTCACGCGCCGGCTATGATACCTCCGTAAATCTTGCTGATATATGGCTGATCTTTCCCGTGCTTGTTCCCTTTGCTCTTCTAACATATCTACGGCGTCCTGCCGGGTCTTCTCGTTCTCTACCTCGACGTAGGCCGAGACTCGAGGCGAGTCATGGATGATATCACTCGGCAACACCGCCTCTGCACCATAAACCATGAAAAACGGTGTCATCTGAGTGGATCTGTTAGGTAATGTGTTGATACCCCAAACCACTGCAGGTAATTCTTCAACCCATGCACCAGCAACTCTGATACACGGAACTCGCAATCGTGGCTTTAATCCACGAAGCAATTCTTGATTTGCCCTCTCCACTTGTCCATTAGCCTGTGGATGGGCCACTGAAGCTACGTCAAGCCGGATTCCATTGTTACCACAAAATTTCTCCATCTCACCAAGGGACATATTGGTTCCATTGTCGGTAATTATGCTATGGGGATACCCGAACCGATAGATAATCCTTTTCAGGAACTTGACTGCTGTAATTGCTTCACAGTTGGTAACTGGCATAACCTCAACCCACTTGGTAAACTTGTCAATGGCCACCCAAAGGTGCGTCTTTTTGCAAGGTGACATGTGGAAGGGGCCAACCATGTCCATACCCCAAACAGCGAACGGCCAAGTTAATGGGATAGTCCGTAGTTCCATAGCCGGCACATGGGTCTGGCGAGCGTACCTTTGACATCCGTCACACCTTGCCACCAAACGCTCCGCGTCTGCTAGGGCCGTGAGCCAGAAAAAACCATGTCGATAAGCTTTGGCCACAAGAGATCTTGTGGATGCATGGTGCCCGCAATCACCTTCGTGGATTTCCTTGAGGATCTGTCGGCCTTCTTCTGGTGCTACACAGCGCAAAAAGACTCCTGCTGCGCTTCTCTTGTACAACTCTCCATTGATGATAGAATATCCTTTTGCTCGCCTCAGAATTTGTCTTGCTAATACTTCCTGTTGTGGTAACTCGCCCCGTGATAGGTAAGCCAAGAACGGCTCTGTCCACTTGGGAACAGCACGTACTGTGGCCACGAGCTCCAAATCCGGGTCTTGATTTGTCAGTTCTTCCTCAGACTCGGCTTTAACTGATGGTCGCCATAGTTCGTCCAGGAAAACATTAGGTGGAACCGGTTCTCTGCGCGAGCCGAGTCTGGCGAGTGCATCTGCTGCCTCACTTTTTCTTCTGTCTATGTGCTCCACCTCGTACCCGGAGAAACATCCGGCAACTCTATCAACTTCTCTGCGGTATGCTGCCATAGTTGCATCTTTTCTATCCCATGTTCCTGAGACCTGCTGCACCACGAGGTCCGAATCTCCAAAGCATCGTATCCTCTTAATGTTCATTTCCTTGGCTACCTTTAAGCCGTGCAATAGGGCCTCATACTCGGCCACGTTGTTGGAACAATCAAAGTGAATCTGTAGCACGTAACTCAATTTGTCTCCTTTGGGTGATGTTAGCACCACTCCAGCTCCTGATCCCTCGTATTGCTTGGATCCATCAAAGTGCATGATCCAAGACTCGGAGTTTGGAGCCATGGTGGGCATGCCTGTGTGCGTCCAATCGTTAATGAAATCGACCAGAGCCTGAGATTTGATTGCTGACCTGGGCTCGTAGTTGATGTGATAATCCCCCATCTCTATCGCCCATTTGGCTATTCTTCCTGTTGCATCCGAGTTTCTGATGATATCCGACATCGGTATCGAACTAACCACTGTTATGGGGTGTTCCTGGAAATACGGCTTCAGTTTCCGGCTAGCCATAAAGACCCCGAAAACCAGCTTTTGCCAATGCGGATAGCGCTGCTTTGCCTCTGATAATACCTCGCTGACGTAATAGACCGGTCTCTGAACCGGGTAACCTTTCCCATCCTCTTTACGTTCCACAACAACTAACGCGCTAACGGCTCGGGGGCCAGCTGCTACATATAGCAACATGGGCTCTTTAGGACCCGGGGCCGCTAGGACTGGTGCTTCAGATAACTGCTTCTTTAGTGCCTCGAACGCTTCATCCGCCTCCTGATCCCACACGAATTTATCAGATTTCTTCAAGAGCCGGTACAAGGGTATTTCTTTTTCTCCGAGTCTGGATATAAATCGGCTCAAGGCTGCTACACAGCCCGTGAGCTTTTGGACATGTTTCAAATTTTCCGATTTTTTCAGACTTTGGATGGCTTTGATTTTGTCCGGGTTTGCCTCAATTCCTCTCTCAGAAACGATAAAGCCGAGTAATTTCCCAGCTGGAACTCCGAATACGCACTTTGTCGGATTAAGCTTCATCTGATACCTCCTCAAGTTCTTGAACGTTTCCTTTAGATCATCGATAAATGTCTCCGCCTTCCTGGTCTTGGTAACCACATCATCCACATAACCATGGACGTTGCGTCCGATTTGGTCCTCAAAGCACTTCTGAATACACCGTTGATAAGTTGCGCCAGCGTTCTTCAACCCAAATGTCATGGTTTTGTAACAGAAGGCCCCAAAAGGGGTTATAAACGATGTTTTCTCCCAATCTTCCCTCTTGAGCTTGATCTGATGATACCCGGAATATGCGTCTAGAAAGCATAACAGGTCACTTCCAGCCACTGCGTCTATGATCTGATCAATCCTCGGTAGCGCGAACGGATCCTTTGGGCAATGCTTGTTAAGACTCGTGTAATCAATGCACATCCTCCACTCATTGGTCTTTTTCATTACGAGAACTGGATTTGCTAACCAGTCCGGGTGAAATACTTCCATGATAAAGCCGGCTGTTAGCAAACGAGCAATTTCTTCTCCTATCGCTTTCCTTCTTTCCTCATTCATCTTCCTCAAGCCCTGCTTTACAGGCCTGGACTTGGGATCTAAGTGCAAACTGTGCTCTGCCAATTCTGTGGGGATACCTGGCATGTCGCTGGGCGTCCAGGCAAACACATCCGCATTTGAACGGATAAACTCCACAAGTGCCTTCTCCTGCTTGCTGTCCAAGTTAGATCCTATAGCAAACTGCTTAGAGGGATCACCTTCAACAAAAGCTATCATCTTGGTGTCCTGTGCTGCTTTGAATTTCGCTCTCTCATCTTCGGCATTCGGCCTTTTCAATGCTGTTCTGTCATCCGGGTCTACTTGAGACCGGTAATACTTGAGTTCTTCTTTTCTGCAAGCCTGCTCAGCCATTACTGAATCTCCTTCATCGCACTCAGCCGCTATATCCCGGCTTCCATGTATGGTGATGGTCTGCTTAGGGCCCGGGATCTTTAGCTGTAGATACACATAACACGGCCTAGCCATGAATTTAGCATAAGCTGGCCTTCCGAACAGCGCGTGATAAGGACTGCGCAACTTGACCACTTCGAAAGTGAGCCACTCAACTCGATAATTGTCCTTTGATTCTCCGAAAGCTACCTCCAATGCGATTTTTCCCTCGGGGCACGCTGAGTGACCCGGCAATATCCCATGAAAAATTGTTGAGCTTTTCTGTAGCTGAGACTCCTTGAGACCCATGCGTAAAAAGTATTCCCAATATAGGATATTGATGCTACTTACACCGTCCATTAGGACCTTTTTCAACTCATAACCATTAACTTGCGGTGCAACTACTAATGCTAAGACTCCCGGGTGATCTCTTCTGCTCCATGTTACGTCCTGCTCTGACCACCTCAGGTATCTCGGAACAGCCGAGGAAACCGAGTTTACCGCTTGCTTCAGTATCTTTTTATCCCTGTTAGAAGTTCCTGTAGTATGCACATGATATTGTCCTCTTGAATCGTATGTACGTACCATGCCGATGAAGACGCTGATCCGGCCGATTGTCACGATAGATCCGGATTCGAGGTGATCCGACTCTGGCCCCCAGCCGGAATCGTCCACCATCTTCTCTCCTTCGTGGTCGGTGTAGATCTCGTCGATGACAAGATTCTCCATGTTCTTCCGAGCTTCTCCCGTGATGTAAACACCTTTGGACGCAGGCCCCACGGTGGGCGCCAACTGTAGTGGGATAATCACGGCAGACGTTACAGGGGGTAACTTATCTTGGGGCAAGACGACACTGGTGTTTGGGAGAGGGTTTAGCTCAGAGGAAAACATGATGATATGCGATCTGGTAGCCGGCAAGCAAGTCGTCGGGTCTCCGATCTCGATATATTAATCTCAACTCTCGTGTTACACTGGATGCTCGATACCTAGCGATATTGCTTGAACTCTTGGGTCTCTCTCTAAACTAGACCTAGGGACCGGCTTATAAAGCATCCGGATCCCCGGCCTGTTCTCCAAGGCATACCCTGAGTCCTACCCGGACACTGCTTACAAAACCCTAAGCTTCCTTACCGGAACTCACAATCCGGGTTACTAGGCCGACGATCTTGGGCCTTCTAGAAGCTCCTTTATCCTAACCGGATCTTTACGCAGCGTCCTTTGGGCCGAGTTACACTTTGGCGTTGGGCTACCGGGTTATCATCCCTCCATCACTAGGCTTGCCTGGAAGCTGTTGTTGTAGGAGAATTCAGCATATGGAAGACATTCCTCCCATTTCATGCCAAAAGAGAGACCACATGCTCTGAGCATATCCTCGAGAATCTGATTGACTCTTTCGACTTGCCCTTGAGACTGAGGGTGATAAGCTGTGCTGAACAGAAGCTTAGTGCCCAAAGCTTCTTGAAAGCTTTTCCAGAAATGAGAAGTGAAGATGCTTCCACGGTCTGAGCTTATTTCCAATGGAACACCATGAAGAGGAACAATTCTTGTGGTGTAGAGCTCTGCCAATTGACTAGCTGAGATTGTCTCTTTGACAGGAAAGAAGTGAGCGACTTTAGTGAGTCTATCAATGACAACGAAGATTGCATCGTTGCCCCTCTTGGACTTTGGAAAACCAGTGACGAAGTCCATTTCAATCATGTCCCACTTCCATTCAGGAATTTTGAGAGGTTGGAGAAGACCCACTGATTTCTGATGAACTGCTTTGACACGTTGACAAACATCGCATTCAGAGACATATTTAGCAATTTCACGCTTCATGCCAGACCACCAACACATTGTTTTGAGATCCTGGTACATCTTTGTACTTCCAGGGTGTATGGAAAGAGGAGTATCATGAGCCTCCTTGAGAATCACATCTTCCAGGCTTTGGATTTCGGGAACTGCAATGCGTCCTTGGAAAAACACTGTTCCCTTGTCATCAATTGAGAAGCACTCATACTTCACATTGCCTGCTTTGATGTTCTTTGCGATCTTCTTGATCTCAGCATCACGAAGTTGTTCAGAACGAATCTTGTCCTCAAGCGTTGGACTGGCTGTCAAGTTTGCAAGATAGCCTTGAGGAACAAGTCCAAGATTCAGCTTTTGGAATTCTTCATGAAGAGCAGGTTGGCTTTCCATGATCATGAGATTGTTGCAATAGGACTTGCGACTGAGATCATCGGCCATAACATTAGCCTTGCCTGGAGTGTCGGAAATGGTGAGATCGAAGTCTTTGATCTTCTCAATCCATCTCCTTTTTCTGAGTTTCAGATCTGGCTGACTGAAGATGTACTTTAGACTGTTGTGATCGGAAAAGATCTCAGTGCGATTACCCAACAAGTATTGTCTCCATTTCTTGAGGGCAAAGACAACTGCTGCAAGCTCAAGGTCATGAATAGGATAGTTGAGCTCATGTGTGTTCAACTGGCGAGAAGCATAAGCCAGATCTTGACGTTCTTGCATGAGAACTGTACCTAGACCTTGGAGAGAAGCATCACAGAATATTTGGAAAGGTTTGCAAGGATCTGGGCCAACCAGAACTGGTGTAGAAGTGAGTTTAGTCTTCAGGAGATTGAAGCTTTCATCACATTGTGGAGACCAGACGAACTTCTTGTCCTTCTTTGTTAGGTCAGTGATAGGTTTGGCAATCTTGGAGAAGTTTTGGACGAAGCGACGACGATAGCTAGCCAAACCAAGAAAACTTCTGACTTGCTTCACCGTTTTAGGCGGTTTCCATTCAACAATGGCCTTAACCTTTTCTGGGTCAATAGCTATGCCCTTGGAAGATATGACATGACCAAGGTAAGTGACTTCAGAAATCCAGAACTCACATTTGGAAAACTTGGCATAGAGGCGATGCTCGCGAAGCTTCATGAGAGTGAGACGAAGATGTTCTTCATGCTCTTTCTCGGATTTTGAGTAGACAAGAATGTCATCAAGATATACCACAACGAACTTGTCGAGGTATTCATGGAAGACAGAGTTCATGAGTCGAGAGAAGGTCGCCGGTGCATTGGTGAGACCAAAGGACATGACGTTGTATTCATAGCGACCGAAGCGAGTGACAAAGGCTGTCTTTGGAACATCCTCTTTTCTGATCTTTATTTGATGGTAACCCATTCTCAAGTCCAACTTGGAGAATATAGAGGCTCCAGCAAGTTGATCAAAGAGCTCATCGATGCGAGGAATTGGATACTTATTTTTGATGGTTTTCTCGTTAAGAGGACGATAGTCAACAACGAGTCTCTTTGTTTGATCCTTCTTTGCCACAAAGAGAGTTGGGCATCCCCAAGCCGAGGAACTAGGTTGAATGTAACCTTTTTCCATGTACATATCGATTTGCTCCTTTAACAATTTTAGTTCAGGAGGAGCTATCTTGTATGGATACTTGGAGATTGGAGCAGTGCGTGGTTCAAGTTCGATGACGAACTCAACAGCTCTGTCAGGAGGCATTCCTGGCAATTCTTCTGGAAAGACATCGGGGAAATCCGAAACCACCGAAACAGTTTCAATATATGGTAGAGGATTTGCATTGAGAGTGTAGAGTTGAACAACTGGATTTTCAGCATGGAAGTAGACTATCTGGCCAGAAGGGTGTGTGATTTTGACAGACTTAGCAGGACAATCAATGACTGCTTTGTTGGCTACCAGCCAATCCATCCAAAGAATGACATCAATATCTGAAGAGTGGAGAGCTATCAGAGATGCCTGGAATGGAAGGTTTCCAATTGTGATCTCGATGTTCTGGCTAACTTTATTGCTTTGCCATCTAGATCCCGGTGATTTCACTAGGAGAGGGATAGACAACTGTTCGAAGTTGATTTTACTGGTGTTTGCAAAGCATTGAGAGATGAAAGAGTGTGAAGCACCAGAATCGAACAAGACTTTAGCACGAAACGAGTTCACAAGAAGTGTGCCCATTACAACTTCTGGAGATTCTTCTACTCCCTGGGCCTTGACATGGTTCACCTTGACGGTTCTCACGCCAAGCTCGTTGCTGTTGTAGCTACCCAACGGAGGACCACGTATTCTTGTCGGGGTTGACCTATAGCGAGGTGGAGGTGGAAAGAGATGCCTTTGCGGACACTTATCGGAATAGTGGCCCGGCTGTCCACACTTGTAGCATGTAACAACAGAACAAGGAGTTGTTGGACCTGGCTGAGATGGAGCACCTCCTAAAGATACCACTAGGTTGGGACGGTGGGCAAGAAATCCTGCCGGGCTTGGCAAGCAGATGGGCGGTGTTGGAGTGGTATATGGAACCCAAACTCTTCGTTTTTGTAGAGGCATGAAAGCTTTTGAGAGATTAGCCTGTTCACGAGAGTGCTTACGAGATTCCTCAACCAACTTGCGCCCATGCTCTTCATTTAGAGCGATGTTGATGAGGTCCTCAAAATTCTTGGCCTTGACGTTGGTGAGAGCATACTTGAGTTCCGGGTTGAGACCCCTGCGGAACTTTGCCATCTTTTTCGCTTGCGTGGAGACTTCATCTCCGGCGTAGCGAGCCAGGCGATTGAACTCTCTTTGGTATTCGAGAACGTCCAAATTGCCTTGTGTGAAAGAATAGAATTCCTCACGCATTCTCTCCATGAGCCCATCGGGAATGTGATGGCGCACGAAGGCTTGCTTGAAATCCTCCCATGTGATTGCGACACTAGGACCTCTCATTTCTTGGAAGTTCTCCCACCAAGACATGGATTGTCCACGGAGAAGGTAGGTCATGTAAGGAACACGGTCCTCGTCAGCCACATGAGCTACCATAAGAGTACGGTTCATTTCACGGAGCCAGTCATCAGCATCCAATGGCTCGGAGGGGGTATCAAACGTGCGCGGATTGAGCTCAAGGAACTCCCGAATAGACACCCGGGTGTTGCCATTACTCCCAAGGTTGTGTCATCTGAGACAGCACTTTCCCCATCTCCGGTGGCAGTGTGTGTTCTTCGTCACCACTTTCCATCCTGAAGAGGATACCAAGATTAACACACTAATCGGATAACAAAATCCAATATAAGTGCTTACAAGGCTTACTTCAGACGGTAAGAAGGTAGCATGGAGCAAACATATACTACCCTCAACGTTCACCATAAATGGTTCGAGTACCACACGGATAGCCGTGTTGAAGAAGAAAATCTCAGGAACAAAATGGATGGAGGTTAACAACGAATCAACAGACAAGTTGTTACAACGAAATAGACGATTTGTGAAGGACGATATCGAAGCAACAAATGGGAAACAGGAGACCACAAACACCTGAGGTACTACGGAGAAACCCATCCGGGCTTCTAGAGGATCAATATCTACTGCTTAAGGAATAGAGGATCTGCTTCCGGGGCTTATTTGCCACCGTTCTCAATCGTCAGTAGGCAACATGATAAATCATGTCACAACCACCTCCATTCCTATGGTCTAGTAGATATAACCATCCTCGAGAAACCAGGATACGTGAAATCCTAACTTGAAAGTTTAGGTGAGAAGAGAAAAAAACAACGTTGCACTTCCTTACCAGAAAAGGGAGGGTGGGTGGGGAAAGAAATAAAAGAACAGAATTCCTACTCTCACGTTTCATTTTTCCTATATAGCTACAAAATAGTTTCTAGACTCCACTGCGACCAGTAAAAGGGATCCTACAGGCCGACAGGCTCTGATACCATTTGTCGCACCCGGACTTTTAGAGGATACTCACAGCCCGCTAAACAGTAGATAAATGGCTTACGGGGCCTACCTGCACCCGCATCTCAATATGAGTAGGCCAACACGTAAACGTGTGACAACCATCCTCTACTATTCATCGTCTGTGAAACCATCCAATAGAAATCCGAATACTTCCATTGACGTACTTCATAACATACACAAAGGGTACGTCAACGGCGTTTGAACAAGTGATATCACAACAAATCTCTAAGACACAAAGAAATAGAAATAAGTGGCAAAAGCTCTCACTAGAGCAGAGATAGCAAATACAGTCATGCAGAGGACACATGTCCCAACAAGTCATCATTACATCACAGCGGAAGCAACAAAGTGTTTGAGTACAGACAACATCCAAATAGGCCTAAGAGGCCGGAAACGAAAAGAACTGAGCCCATCCACGAAGTCTCGGATCCTGCGCGGGTCCGCTATCTACTCGTCAACAGCTTCGTCATACTCCACGTAGTAGCCACAATGAGGATCCTCGAAACGTAGTCTGCAGAACACGTAGCCCCAAAGGGGTCAGTACAGACGAGTACTGGCAAGCAAGACGCACAAGATACCAAAGTGTACCCGACAACACCAAGTACAGATGCTTTGGGTTCAACGGAAGATAGGTGATACAAAGGTGCGGCAGCGGGCTGCACTAACCAACTACAGAAACACGCTACAACATCCGGCTAAAAGAAAGGGATAAGATAGCGTAACGGAGCCAACTACCACTAACCTCAAACAAACCCATCCTGGACCTCGCCCCTTATCCAAAGAAGCAATCCGAGGATAACTCACACAGTTGGATTAATGAAGGTTCAGGTTATTTTTTCAATAAACCTATTACTAGTCAAATTATTATTACTTAGGTGTAAGTTGTCTGAGTACTTGTTAGCCAGCACTTTCACCAAGTCGTCACATAACCGCGGACAACACGGCTTCTCGAGAAGATTCATCCCTGCAGGGTGTGCTCCAGTACCCGTACACACTCGAGCCACCAACTAAAACTCAGGTGGACTCAACACGACTCGAACCATCTCTACAACCCGTCCTAGGAGCCACGGAGCTATAAGGTCCCGGCCAGTCCGACCTAACCTAAGAGCAAGGGTGAAAACCACACCCCCCGGCACCACAGGCATCGCCCTATATGCATCATCCTCATCATCATCATAATCATCAACCATGGGCGCGACCCATTCATGCGTATGCGCAAATGGAACACCCGAACTAAGTGTGGCTCTTCGGACGAGCTGCGGATCAGGTCAAAGTCGAGGGGGGTTCCATACGACCACCCGGATGCGGTGAGCACGCTCATCATGGATCAGAGGACAAGACCCTTTTCCTAATTAGGGTCGACACTAGCAGGCTTCAAAACCCTAACCCGGGCCTCCTGCCGGTGCCTTATCATCAAATTATTATTACCCCAAACATTAACATGATATGGATTATAACAAGCCCATCCATCAAACTAAACAGGTGATAAGATAAATGACAACAAGACTCGAGCACAGCAAACCTAAGCATGATACTACGACACAGGCTAACAAACAACATGGTTGTTGGTGTGGGGGTGAGGCTATATTCATGGCTGGAGGATGACATGTGATAGGATCGGAACACAAGCAACGAATCATAAGGCTAGCAGATTAGACAACGGAAAGTATCGGTATCAAGTGTGGAAATGACACAATGGTTCATGTGAGTGAATACTTGCCTGCAAACTCAGTAGCATGGTACTGGGCTAACTCCTCTGAAGTAGTATCGTAAACCTCGTCTGTCTCAACGTCGTCGTCTATTCGAGAAGAAGCAAACAAACAACGAAGATAGACAACAATCAATAACATTGCATAATGCACAAACATGGGATGATGCATGACAATTTAATTGATGCATCAAAGATAAGCTAGTTGACATGGTAACACATTTAAATGGGCCCATATGCAATTTGGGTTGCATATAGAAAGGCCCAAGAATTAAGGTTGAATTAAGTGATCTACAAATAACCATCATGTGAAAGTTGATTAGAATGATGCATGGATGAGGAAAACAATAAGAAAACAACATTAGCTTCAATTTGAAATGTTGTTTACCAAGTTTGGAATTTTTATTTATTAAGTTATGAAATTTGGCTTCTTAAGTGAGTTACACAAGCATTTGTTGTTTTCACCAATTTAATTTATTTAAAACAGAACACAAAGTTGATATTTGCAAAGTTCATGAAAAATGGAATGGAAAACATATTTGGTTTGTTGAATTTGGAAATTCTATGCCCAAGTTATGAATTTTGTAATTTAGAAGGTGTAATTAAAGTATTGAATTATTACTCCAATTTTAATTAGGAAAAACAGTGAACAAATTGTATTGAAAAGGTTGAAAACATGTATAAAATGTTTCAATGAACATTTTGAGCTATTAAACATAATTTTTGGATCATTATTGAATTTATTATGCATTTTTTCATAACCATTTTTATTATGCCCTTTTTAGTAAACAGAAGGAAACATGTTCAAATTTAATTCAATTGTGACCAAATAAAATACCACCGTGTAGAGTTTGTTAAGACAAATTTTTAGATCCCAAGTTTGCTCAATTTGGGTGAACCAAACTCAAGTTATGAATTCCCAAAGTTTCCAATTTTTATTGCATTTTCTGTATTTAATTATTTAGTGCAAAATTTATTACAGAAACATGTTGCAACTTTGTGACTAATGGAAAGAACACAAGATTCTGAATCCACAGAAACTTGAATCATTGAAATTGGAGCAATATTCAATTTGTTATGGATTTTACAAATAAAGCCTCAGATCTGTTTTTCTGGATTTCGGGCAAAAAAAAGAAAAAGGCCGAAAAAGGGGTGGTTTTTGCTACTCGGGGAACTCGAACTCGCGATCCAGGGTGCGCGCTGGGAGGCGCTAACCAGTGGGCTGTTGCTGCGGTTGTGATGGATAGAGGGTGCGCTAGCTTTTGAGGTAAAGCCTCGGGCTTTAACCTGACGAAACTGAAATTCGTTTCAGTTAACTGTACGAGAACGTCGAGGATCGACGGACGGCGAGCTGCTCACCGCGGCTGCTGTTGCGCGCGCGGGAGTGGTCGCGTGATGGCCGCGGATTGCAGAGGGATCGGAGGGAGAGAGAGACAGGGGCGAGGGCGTGCTCACCTCGAGGGCTTGGGCGAGCGGGAGCAGCGACCTGAAGGAGATGGTGGCGAGGTTCAGGCTCGGCCGGGGACGGAGAAGTGGAAGGCGTCGCCGCCTTACCGCGCCTTGGGGCCGGGCGTGGTGCCGAGAAGGTCGAGGGAGTCGTGGCGGTTCCATTCCCGCCGTCAGCTCGTCGTGAGGAGGGCCATGGAGGCGACGAAAGGTGAGGTTTTGTCGGTGTTTTTTTTTCTGTTCGGCTTCAGGGAACAGAGGAGAAAGGGAAAGGGAGACGGAAGAAAGGAGGCGACGGCGGTTGGAGGAGGAAGAAGGGAGAGAGGAGAAAGGGTTAGGGTTAGGGTTAGGTCGAGGGGACTAAGTAGGAGGTGGAGCAGGTGGAGCTCTGCATCGGTGGGGGCTCCCTCCTTTTCTCTGTATCCGTACAGAGGTAGGAGATTACCGCATCGTGGGGCAGTTAGGCCTTGGGGTTGAGGTGGGCTCAGCCCACTTGGGCTGGCCTGCCTCCCACACTGGTTCCTTTTTTTTTCTTCTGTGTTCTTTTTTTTTGTGTGTAGAGAAGGCAAAGGAATGAATTTGAAAGAGTTTTTGGGTTTCAAAATTCATGAAATTAATTTCTATTGATTAAGCATTGTAAATGCCCAGTTGCATGATGTTAGGTTTTCAAAAAATTCAAATATTTTTGGATGTTTGAATTTTAATCGAAATTGAGTGAATTTTGCAATAATTGGAAATATTGAAAATTTAGCAAGTTAATTATTTGGAAATTCAAGTTTATTGGAAACAAATAAATGGTTTGATTTGAATGTTTTATTTGAAAAAGTTGTAACAGACCAAGTGTGAAACAAAAAGATTTGAAATTCAAACTCAACACAAGAATGCATTATGATGACATGATGCACTTGAAACAAAAACAAGAAACAAACATTCTAAGTTGGGAGTTTTCATACTTGGGATGTTACAGCTAACCAGAAAACGGTGGCGGCGTGAGGACCGGCGTGCTCAGCGGCGGCGGTGGCCTGGTCCTTGAAGGTGACGGCGGCGCGCGTGCGAGGGGGCGTTCCGGGCCCAAGATTGGTCTCAAGCTTCAATGGCGCAGCGAGGTCCCCGAGGCGACATCCGGCGAGTGCGGTGGTGCGAGCGCGGCGGTGCGAGACGGCGGCGCGAGGTGGCGACCGGTAATCGGGGTCGATGGTGTGCGCGCGGGTCTGGCGGCTCGCGTTTTGACCTCGGGCTGTTGGTCGTTAATGGCGTGCGGGAGGAAGAAGGAGAGTGGAGTGGTGGCGTTTGAATTTTAGGGTTTTCCCCCGGGGCCTATTTATAGGCGCAGAGAAAACCTAGAAACCAAACGGTAAGTAGAGTGATTTGCGGTTGGATATGATCCGGCCCGTAAAGTATGGGATAAGGATCCTTGGAGCTATTGAGAAATGGCCGAGTTAGTCAAGCACGCCAGAAGATCCAGACTTGAAAACTGTCACTCGGACTAGCCGGCGGAGAAGGTGAAAGCCGGGTTATAGAACGTGCCTCTGAAATTTGATCCAAGGAACTATACCCGGCTCAAGTGGTAACTAGGTTATTATATGGACCGCCAAAAGAGAAGGTCTGGCTATAGGTAAAGCAATCTAACCCGTCATGTTATGAATATAAATGTTTATTGTTTTGCAGGGAATAGCGTGCGCTTCATGGTTGGACCCAAGATGCCCAAGATATTCTGGGGACTACTGTTGGGGGGATGATAACCCGGTAGGCCCGCCCCTGGGACGAGACCCGGCCAGAGGGAATCTGCGCAAGACCCTGTGTTGTGATGCTAGGTCAGATCTTGCTAATGGGACAGCAATTGCGTAGGAGACCCGGCCCAAGGGCCCAGAAGGTCTAAAAGGCGGTGTAAACCCTGTGATCCGTGACTTGGGAGTTACGGGTAGGTAAATTAGGGTTGTGTATGGATCCCGAGTAGGATCCCGCATGTATCTTGTAAGTAAAGCCAAGAAGCCGGGTATTATATAAACCGGCTTCTAGGGCATAGAAATCAAGATCGAGAGAGACAGAAGTATTCACGTATTCTGGGTATTCGAGAGCTAGTTCTTGTAACCCTAGATCGGAGTCTCGGCGACATTGCAGCCCGAGCCTCTAGATCACTTGTTCATATGATTTCCCCTGAGCTAAACCCTCTCCCAAACACCAGAGTCAATTCACCCCATACTAAGTTACCCCTGGTAACGTCTGCTGTGAATATCCCACGACACGACCAGTGGTCCAAGACGAGGAGGCAGCTCCCCAAGGCCAGCAGGAAGCTTCCCAAGGCGAGCAGGCACTTGCCCATGGCCAGCTGGAAGCTTCCCAACAGAAGTAGGAGGCTGACCACCGTGAGGAGGTAGCCGCTCAATGCGAGCAGGTACCTCCCTACGGTGAGCTGCCAGGTGTGCAAGGCGGGCTTCCACCATTCCTAGGAGAGAGACAAGCTTCCCAAGTCGAGGAGCAAGGTGTCTGCAACGAAGATCAATATGACATATCACAGAGATTGCATGCTCTACGAGGGGCCATGTGCGGAGGGAAGTCCAAAATGCAGAATACTAACACTAGCGATGCCACAATTTTTGTAGATTACCCATGTGAAGACATTGATTCGAGTGGTGCGGCTGGGAGGAGAAGAAACATGTCCAAAGGAAACAAGATCAGAATTGTTATTCCTCTGGGAAAGACAAGGCTAGTGGACCCAAAGGTTGCTTCCATGTATGCTACTTCGTGTTCATTAGCTGTGAAGCACACTGTCCCTATCTTCCCCCATTCGAAAGAGTACAAGGGAAGGGAAGATATATTTTCGTCCTACCACGGCCAAGTGTCTGTAAATTTTGTAACCCAACCTTCCAGTTCATTCCATTGTTGTTCATATAACTGAAAAGTGCTCTTCCTTTTGTTTCAGTCAAAGTTTCATCTGAACTCCAGAGACCCTGTTGTTTGTCAATCTCTTCTGATGCATCTCAAGAGCTGTAGAAGACAAAGACGCCATATTCTTAAGGCAAGAATATTTTGACAGTGTTAGAAACAAGAGTAGAGTTGTACGAACGCCTCCTGATGTAGTTGGACACATGAGCGAAGAAGAATGGGGCAGGTTAGTCGATAACTGGTCCTCAGTCAGGAAACAGGTACTATCTTTTGTTCACTCTACCTTGCTACTGTTTCTATTCCATAACCTGGACTGTGTCTAATCTGCTCATACTTCGTTTATGTAGATGGCTTGTATGAAAGCCAGGCAAAGGAGACAGGCCGTCCAGTTTCATAGAACCAGAGGTTCTCGTAGCTACGAGGTTTGCCGCGACATGGGGGAAGATGCATTTGAATTGTTCAAAGCTACGCACAACAGCAAGACACGTGGATTCTCTTCGCCCGTGAAAAGAGCAATTGTTAGTCCCTCAGAATTCTGTTTATCTCTGGGATCAACAATTACCTCAATAGATTATTCTAGATACGTACTGATGCTTCCCTTTGTAAATTCTGATGCAAACTCCTGTAGTCGGCTATTTCACCTACGCTTGTGATCTCATAGTTCATGCATATGCATGCTGGTTGCTTGTCATCTGCTAGTTTATCTATCCTTGTGAGCTGCTATTTTCATCTGCTATTTTCAGCCATGTTTACATACATGCCTGTCATGTGCTGTTTTTCATTTATGATCCTTACAAGCTTGTCATCTGCTATTTGCATCTTTGTTATGTACAAGATTGTTGCATTTTATTTTTCATACATGTTCCTTACATGCTTGTCATGATATCAATGTTCCTTACAAGCTAGTTCAGGTTCTATTTCTTCTAAAGATTTTACATGATTTGTAGGAAGAAATGCAAGTGAAGATGCTACAACCTACTTCAGTAGATGGCGCTGTCAAGCAACCTCTTTCTGCCGCCGAAGTTGTCGCTGTCGTTCTGACCAAGGACCGTCTAAAGTCTTCATTCTTGAATACCATAGGTTGGGTCACAACCAGTGCAAGAGCAACAAAGTGTCAGCTTCACCTTCAACTTGATTATGAGAGAAAACAGAGGCAAGACTTGCGGTTTGTAATTGAAGAGTTGAAGCAGGCCAAGGAAGAAGCTGATGCAGATAGGATGAAGCATCGACAAGAATTGCTGCTTATGACGGAGGAACACAAAGGTACGAAGAAGGGTCAAGAAATGTTCAAAAACCCTTGTTGGTGACATGTTGGCTAGAGTTCTTCCGAGATATGGAACTGAGTAGTCCTTTGTGAAACCGCTTGTTGTCTGTTGAACTATATTAGACTGCCTTTGCTGGTGAGCTAGGTTGTGACCTTATTCGGATTTTATGTATTTGTTGTGTTTCCTTTGCTGTGGAAACTAGTATAGTATATTCCATGCTTACTAATACGAGGATACGGTGTACTATATGTTAGGTCCATGAGGCGGCACCTTATTGTATGGAAATCGCAACGAAAAAACATGTCACTGAAACGTTTCAACGTGGACATGCCGTGTTGGTATACGTGCTGCCTCATGATTCGCGACGTCTTATGACGAACTAAAACGTCACACCGTCGGACAATGTTATAAATTCGTCGAGAATAAGCGTATATGTGTAACATTATGAGAGCGACACGTGGCACCCTATCCTGCTTCAACCCGCGACGAGAAAATAAACATCGCACCTATTATGACGTTATTAACAGAGATAACGGTATTTCCAATCGCGGCGTTTTAAAAATGTCAAGATAATGATGACGCCAGGAATGGTAGAAGTGACGTCAGTGACGCCTGTAACGGGTAACGGAAAATACGATGCCACGTGTACACACATTGCGACGAAAAAAAATGTCGCTCCTTGTTCGGGCCTTGTGCTGGGCCGGCCAGTAGCTCGCGAAGGTTTAGTGTTATATTAATTATCGCAGAATCGTCCGTGACAGTCGATCAGGAACGTTCTCACTCCGTCGCGTAAACCATCGCGGATTGCCCTTAGCGACGGTTTGGAGGCCATCCGCAACGTTATTGAAATATCCCAGACCGCGCAGAATTTGGTAGTGTATTTTAATTCCTATGGTAATTTCTACAACAATAATAGAAGTGTACCCTCCAATCTTGAAAACATGCTTATGAATTTTATTAGTACACGAACTACTTTTAATAAATATGTTGAGGAAAATTTTGGCAAAATTTATGTTCTTGCTTCTAAAGTTGGTACCCTTGCTCTTGATGTTGGTCTTCTGAAACTAAAAGTTATGCCTCATGATGTTAAAGAAAGCAAAACTATGAATTCCATTCAAGTTAGAATTGATAACAATGTTAGGATGTTAGCTGAATTTCATGCCCGGGGGGAAAGAGAGGATGAGCTTGCTAGAAAACATAATATAGCAAAAATTCGTACTATTACCACCACCAGTAAAAGTGAAGCTTCTAATGCTAGTAAATCTCCTACTATGAATTGTAAAATAATTGGTGTTTGCAATGTTTCCACTTCTCCTTCTAAACTTTTAAAATTTCCTAAAACCACTAAAACTGTTCCTGATAAAAGTGCTGAATTTTTTCTAGATATGGGAGACAATGGTCCCGTTACCTTTGATAAAAATGATCTTGATTTTGATTGTTGCATTATTTGTTAAGTAATTATGTTTCTAAAAAAACTTGCTAGTGGTCCTGATGCTAATACTATGAATATGGCTTTTACAAAACATATTACAAATTGCTCTCATGCAAATTAGAGAAGAAGAATTAAAACGTGAAGCCTTTATCCCTAGAAAACTAGAAGATGGTTGGGATCCCATCATTAAAATCAAGGTGCTTGATTTTTACTATAATGCTTTATGTGATCTTGGTGCTAGTATCCATGTTATGCGTAAGAAACTTTATAATATGCTTGATTTACCACCTTTGGAACACTGTTATTTGGATGTTCGTCTTGCTGATAATGCTAGAAAGAAACCTTTGGGGGCGAGTTGCTGATGTTCTTATTATGGTTAATAATAATCTTGTCCCCGTTGATTTGTTGTTATGAATATTGAATGCAATGCTTCTTGTCCTATTGTTTTGGGAAGACCTATTCTTAGAACTGTTGGTGTTGTTATTGATATGAAAGAGGAGAATATTAAATATCAATTCCCACTCAAGAAAGGTATGAAACACTTTCCTAGTAAGAGAATAAAATTTCCTTTTGATTCTATTATTCAAACAAATTTTGTTATGAATGCGTTTTCATCTGAAAACACTTGATTCTCTGTTTCTATGCCTAGCTGAAAGGCGTTAAAGAAATGCACTTTTTGGGAGATAAGTCATGTTTTTATTTTTGCATTGTTTTTCTCTTTTTTGTTTGAGTCAAGGTGTTGTTTACTTCTATAGGAACTCCTTTGTATCTTTATTTTCACGCATTTATTGTGCCAAGTAAAGTCTCTAGTGAAAGTTGAAGTTAGATTGCGCAGAAAACAGTTTCCTGCTGTCCACTCTATAAAATCGTAAAAATCACAGAAAGATAAAAATGAACTGCAAATTTGAGTAATGTAAGTGCCTCAAAAATATTTTCTTTAAAGACTATTCTGGTTTTGACTGATTCTGCCTTTGTACTTACATTATCTCTTTTATACTATGTTGAGTGGATTTCTTTGCTCCATAAAACATTAGTGGCTGTAGCTAATGTTTAAAAAGTATTAATAATACTTGTATCCAGGCAGAACATGTGAGTTTTTTTATTATGCACTAGCCATCTAATGACAATTACTTCTAGTTTGGTGTGAAGGAATTTTTCAAGGGTCGAGAGAAGAGGGTGATATAATATGATCAACAAGACTGAAAATCCTAAGCTTGGGAATGCCCCCGTGGTTCATCCCAGAAAATTCCAATAAGAGTCAAGCTTCTAAGCTTGGGGATGCCTAAGGCTTCCCCTTCTTCATCAGAACTTATCAGGTCACTTCTAGTGAAACTATATTTTTATTCGGTGACATCATATGCACATTACTTGGAGCGTCTGCTTGTTTTTATTTTCTTTTCTTTTGTTTTCCTTGCTGCAATAAACTTAGTTGTAACCCAACATTCTTGTGTGGGAGAGAGACACACTCCACTTTTCATATGAATACTCGTACTCCTCATTATCATGCTCGTATTCTTCAATTTTCTTCTAGCTGCTGCTACTCCTCCTCTTTTTGGCTCATGTTTTTCATGCATCTTTTTTTCGGTGCTGTTCGTTCTTTTAGTTCATTGATATATCACATGGGGAGTTTTTTTAAATAATATGATGGGGTTGGAAAGAAATAAAATATTTCCTGCTTATAACGGTGCAAATAGAAGTTTGTTTAGCCTATGCCTAATAATTATTGATGTAGCATGACTTGTACTAAACATCTGAGAGTGCTTAATGTGCCTTTGAAAGAATCATGCGTTGTTTTTATCATCTCAAAGCATAATATTGTGGTATTCTCCTTTGAATGCTTTATTTGGTTGACTTGGCTCATGCTTACACCATGTTATGACTACAAACCAGTCACCTTTAGCATCCTTGATCATTTAGTTTTTGACTTGCAATATCATGTATGCTTTGATCAATAATTTTTTTGTCCCTATGCATGATTATGACCATTATGTTCTCTTGATTTGTCGCCCCCAGTTTTTGCCAGCCTCCACCTGTACTGAGTATGAGCTCTACTCGTCCCTCCAACTCCCCAAAACCAAAATATGCCAAATGTGTCCACCATACCTACCTACATGTGCTATTTAACCGCAACTCCAAAGTAAATTTCTCATGTGCTACCTTAAAATCTTCAAAATTATTCCTTTTTAGTGCCCCTATTTTAGCTCATGAGAAAGTAGTTTAAAGATTATTGTGATTTATGTCAAGCAAAGTACTTCTCCATATTTCACCCGATGAGTATGGAATCTGTACTCATCTAAATTTGCATAGAGCCGGTGTCAATTAATATAATAAAAAAAGGCACTTCCCTATGGATTGATGAAAGTTGGTGGGCACCCATCGATACGGCTAGCCCTGGTTTGTGAAATTCATGGTGGGGGGGGGGGAGGGAAGCGCCAAACTAAATAAACACCGGAAACCGCTCTCAAAAGTCTAAAAACTTTGCTTCACATGAGTTGTGATAATTTTTTCATTACCATTCAGTGACATAAGCATACAACTCTCTAAAAAAACTGTTTTCAATACCCCTGTTTATAAAATAAAAATCTCTACCACATGAGTTAATCCATGCTTCCCTCTTTGAAGGGCCTTTCTTTTAGTTTTATGTTGAGTCTTCATCTTCTAACTTTATGCACAGTTAAGAGAACGTAGTTTCCCTTCTTAGTTTAATGTGCATCAGTCCCAAAAAATTAGTATTGAATTATTCATTCTATGTTATTACTTGCTCTTAAACTATTTGTTTCTAGTCACCACTTGAACTTTGAAGGTGTCCTATCATTTATGTTTTGCTCCACTCTTAAGGACAAGGTGAATACAACCTTGCTATGCAGTCTTATGCTCGAAACAAACATATAACTTTCAAATGCATTATTATTCATTAGGGATTATTACTCATGTGCCCCTGATTCCTTAGTCTTTCTCATTCTTCCCCACATTCTGAACTTTTGCTCACTTTTCCCCATTCTCTTAGCTGAAACTCTCACAAAAATTGATAACTGACGTTTGCCGTCTGGTCAATGCATTGACCGTCAATATCTGAGTTTGTGCTGACGAGAGGGGTCTGGTTCTCCTTGGACCAAGGAGAAGAATAAGAGAAGAAATTAAGTGTTTTTTATTAATCTTGTTGCAATACTTATTTTTTTCTGTAAGGAATGGCACGTTTCCTTGTAACCATGTCGTAACTTGTAACCATACTAGAAGTCTACCCAAAGAAATGAACTTGCAGAATTTTTAGCAGCCATTGCTCCCAGCATTATTGCCTGATTTATGAGACCTCCTATGCTAATATGCTATTTTTTCTGACATTGTAGTATGCAATACCTATGTATCTTCCTGCTTGTTATCTACGTGAATGTTCTTCATATTTTATCCCTTTTTATTTGGACGTCCCACACGTTTTCGATGTTGTTACACCTGCTCTGTACAACAAATCGAACTTTGTGTCACTCCAGTTTTGGCTGCATGAATCAACTCAAACTAGATCTCTACTTTGCAATGACCATGTGGCATACACATATCCTTGCCACAGTTTTTCGGAGGTTCGCTTCCAGAGTGTTGTTCTCCTAAACAAAAGATGGTTGTAGTTGTGAAGTGTCCTGCTGCAATGTATCTTTATGTGAAGAATTGTGCTGCAATCGGGAGTTTTGTTCTGAAGTTATGCATGCGTAGATACCAGGTCGTAAAATAAGCCCGTGGTTGTATGTAAAGATTGTTCTTTCAAGTCAACAGTGGTGGCAAGGGATCCCATGTGACTTGCCACCAATTTTCTATCCTCTCTCTACCTGAATATATCAAAACTTCAAATTGACTCAAGCTTATGCTCGGATATGCCTTTTCGGTCATTGTTTTCTCTTTGATATTCTATTAAAGAGTATTGATCTTGTACCATGTAGAATTTATTGTTATTCTACACATGTAGTTCCTCTGAAAAATGTTGCATTTTATCATGGAGAATTTTTACTGCTGACCATATGGTGCGGTTAGTATGGAATGTATAAAACACAAAGAAATCAACAATTATGTTTGCATCAGAAATATGGACTTCGCTTCTCAGAATGCGTAGAAAAAATACACCGGAAGGATTAATATTATATACGTTTGAATAGATATAGCTGGATGAATAGTACCCAGCAAGGAAGCAGATGTATGATATACTACAAGAGTAACTGTAACATCCCAAGTATGAAAATACCCCTAGAATGTTTGTTTTCCTGTTCAATTAAAGTATTGCATCATGTCATCATGTTTATTTCCTTGTTTGCATTTGTTTACTAATTGTTTTGCATCTGTTCTTAATTGTTTTCACATTTGAAATTCAACTTATTTCCAAACATTATTTCATACTTGCTCTGTTACAACCTTTTAGTTAGAAATCTCAAATAAAAACAACCAAATTGTGTTCATTTTATTCCATTTGGATCAACTAATAAAATGGTGCTTTTTATTCCAATTAATTATTTTCCAACTTGGTTTCAAATTCAAGCAATCATCAACAGCACCTAATTTGAAAGTTATAAAAGTACCAAAAAATTTATAATCACAATTGTTCTATTTAATCAATAGGGGTCACCCTAATAGAAACATTGTTTACAATATTAATCAACTACATATCAACTTATTCAAATTCAAACCAAAACATTCAAACAGAACCCAATTTGAAATTATAAAAATAATAACCAAAACATTTTATACTCTTTGTTTCCAATTAAGTCATTTGGGTCACTCTATTAAAAATATTGGTTTTCATAATCATGTTAACTATTCAAAATCATCTAAATTTGGTTTATTTTCAAACAGCAGAAAAATTTAAATATTTTTTAAATCCAAACTTGGTAATTGGTTGTAATTAACATATTGAGCTCACCCTAATTTTTCTAGGATTTTTTCTAACACTAAAACCCTCCAATCTATTCCCTTTTCTTTTGCTACAAAAAAAAAGAAAAGCAAAAATAAAAGGAGAAAGAAAACGCGCGCGCGCAGCACCTAACTACCCAGCCCAACCCACCTAACCCTTTACCTCGCGCGCAGCCAGCCCGCAGCGGCCCGATACCGCTTCGCAGCGCTCCCCACCTTCTTTTCCGAGTACGGCGCCCCATCCGCCGCGCCACATCGCCGTACGGCCACCCCCGACGGCCAGGAGAACCCCGCGGGCCCTATTTAACCCCCCCAAGGGCACAGCGCCAACCCTAGACCTAGCCTGCCCCTCTCCCCTCGACACCGCCGCCGGAATTCTCTCTCTCGCCGCGTTTCCTTCCCCTCTGTCCGCTCGCCGGAGATGCCCCGTCTGAAACCTCGTTGATCACCGCCGCCTCTCACCGCTATCTACCCTCCTAAACCCCTAAACCAAAACGCCACCTCTCCCTCTCTCTGTTGGACACCACAGCGGGCCCGTGGACGACGTGGATCACCGCCGCCATCTGCGACAACGCCGCCGGCCGCTCCCCCTCGACCATCTGCATCCACGACGAACGCCAGTGAGCAGCCATCGTGTCCATCCCCTCTCTCCCTCTGCTTGCTCACGCTTCCGTGCACGCACTGCACACGCCTCCCTGCACACCAGCAGCGACCACGGGCACAGCGCCAACGACAGATCGTCGCCGGCGACCTCGTGTCTGTCAGCTAGGTTCAGACAGCGCGCACACTTTAGAGTTTCAGATAAAAAGTTGTAACCTTAACCTGTATGCATCTCTGTTAACTGACAAGAAACGCGAACAGCGCACTGGTTGAGTAAGCGCGCACACGAGCGAGAGGTGCAGGGTTCGAATCCTGCTCCTCGCACGGGATAAAATCCCAATTTTTTTCGGCCAAGTGCTGACAGGGAGGGCCCCCTGTCAGCCTCTCGCTAGCCACGCAAGCGCACGGTCCCCCTGGGCCCCCTGGCAGTGTCTGGGGTAGGATTCTGTGCGTATAAAAAGTTTAAAACATTTTCTGTAATCAAATCCAAGTCCTTTTTTTTAGCAGTTTGGTCCCTGATTTTAAAAACCTAATAACTTTAGTTTCATAACTCCAATTAATCAAAATAAAATATGTGTGCTGATCTAAATTTAATTGTCTACCCATTGGTACCATTTGTTTCCTGTTTTGAAATTTCAAAATGCAATTCAAATAATTCAATTGCAATTTGATAAAATTCATAAGTAATTCATACTAATTCCAAATAATGCAAATAAAATATGTTTCCCATGCTATTTCAAATAACCTTTTCAAATATAAATTTTTTTTCATGGTTTGAATAATTTAAATTGCCTAAATAATTTAAACCTTGTTTAATTCATTTAAATTTTGCTAAAATCATAACTTGCTCAAAATAAATTATTTTTGAACATGCAAAATATGTGTTCAAACTAGAAAAGTATGAACTTTTCAACTATGAATTTGAATTTATGTTTTGAATAAATAAAATTCAAATAATATTCAAACTTTTTTTAAATTCATTTAAAACTTGTTTAATATTGTTTAAGTCATAATAAATTCATCCTAACTCCTATCTCTAAATTTGAAACATGTAATTCAACTAAAATTTTGTATTCTTTTCAAATATGAATTTTGTTATTTGTTTTGAACACTTTAACTTGATGAAAACAACAATTTCTTGTGTGGCATCTTTAAGTAACCAAAAATTCCCAAACTTAGTAAATAATTTCCAAACTTGTTAAAATCCTTTTCCACTTGCATCTTTTGTTGTTATTTTGTTGTTAACATCATGCATGCATCATGCTAATAACTTTCACATAATAATTAATTGTAAATCATTTGTTTCCACTTAATTCATGGACCCTTTTCCATATGCAACTCAAAATTGCATAGGGGTCCATTTAAATTGTGTTACCATGTCACTTAGTTTATTTTGATGCATCTATTAAATTGACATGCATCATTCCATGATTGTGCACTATGCCATGATAATGATTGTTTATATTTCTGTCTTGTTTGTTTGCTTCTTCTCGGATAGACGACAACGTTGAGACAGACGATCTTTACAGCACCCCTTCTGAGGATCTAGCTCAGTACCCGGCTGCCGAGTTTGCAGGAAAGTTATCACTCACATGAACCATCGTGTTCCTTTCAACATTGGTTACCGATACTTTCCGTTGTCTATTTTGCTAGCCCTATGTGCAGTTATTTCTGTTACGAACCAATCACATGAATCCCTTAACCCTGATATTGCCTCACCTCCACTCCTACAACCCCATTGTTTGAGCCAGTGTCTTACTAGCATGCTTAGGTTCTTTTGCTCGAGTCTGTTACCCGTTACTTTTTGTTACTATTTCATTATGTTCTGGGGGCTCGATGTTTAATCAATCAATCATGCTAATGTTATTGTTAATAATAATTTGATGATAAGGCACCGGCAGGAGGCCCTGTGTGGTTTTGAGGCCTGCTAGTGTCGACCCTAATAGGAAAAGGGTCTTGTCTACTGATCCATGATGAGCGCACTACCCGCATGTGGGAAGCGAGTATGGGCGCCCCCCTCAATTTGATTCGATTCGCATCTCGTCCAAATCATCTCATTTAGTTCGTGTTTTCCATTTTCCGCATGCATGTTTTTGCGAGCCCAGCGCAGGGTGGAACTTTTGTAGTCGGCATATAGGGGGACACGGTCTTAGAGTGCTATGAGAGTCCCTTTTCTTCGGGGCTTGATTAGCCGTGCGCCCAAGGTGCTTTGGGCTTGATGCGAAGAAGAGTTGAGTTGTGTTGAGTGCCCCGCTTGGTGGGAGGCATCCCATCTGGCGGGTTATTCATACGTGTACGGCCAAATTGGTGCAACCCTGCAGGGATAATCTTCTCGAGAAGCCGTGTTTTCCGCGGTTATGGTTAACTTGGTGAAAGTACTGGCTAACAAGTACTCAGGACAACTTAAACCTAATGATTCACAATCTCACACCCCATGATTAACAAATTGACTAGTAATAGGAGTATTGACACAATAACTTGATTCATCTTTAATCCAACTGTGTGAGTTATCCTCGGATTGCTTCTTTGGATAAGGGGCGAGATCCAGGATGGGTTTGTTTGAAGTTATCTTTCAGTTGGTTACAATACTCGATCTTATCTCCTTTCTGTTAGCTGGAAGTGGTAGACTCTCTGTAGTTGGTTAGCGCAGCCAGTTGCAGCATCTTTTATGTCCCCTTCTTTCCGTTGAACCCAAGGCATCTGTACTTGGTGTTGGCGGGTTACACTTTGGTGAACTGTGAGTCTTGCTTGCCAGTACTTGGATGTACTGACCCCTTTGGGGTTGTGGTTTCCGCAGACTACGCCTACGAGGATCCAGGTGATGGCTACTACGTGGAGTTTGACGAGGTTGCTGACGAGTAGTTAGCGGACCCGGGCAGGATCCGAGACGATGTGGATGGGCTCCGTTTTCTTTTCATTCCCGGCTTCTTAAGACTATTTGGATTTGTCTGTACTCAGACCCTTTGAATGCTTCCGCTGAGATGTAATGATGTTATGTTGGGACATGTGTCCTCTGGATGATTGTATTTGCTATCTCTGCCCTAGTGAGGGCCATTTGCAACTTATTTCAATCTTTTGTGTCTTAGAGATATGTTGTGTTATCAGTTTGTTCAAAGCCGTTGACGTACCATGTGTGTATGGTATGAAGTACGTCAATGGTAGTGTCCTGATTTCTACGGGATAGTTTACATCGACGGTGAACAGTAGCGATGGGTTGTCACACATAAGTGTTGGCCTACTCGTAAGAGGACGCGGGTGCCGGTAAGCCCCGTAATCCCATCAGAATATTGTTCAGTTCGTACGGTGAGTATCCTCTAGAAGTCCGGGTGCGACAAATGGTATCAGAGCCTGTCTGCCTGTAGGATCCCTTTTTACTGGTCGCAGTTGAGTCTAGAAACTATTTTGTAGCTATATAGGAAAAATGAAACGTGAGAGTAGGAATTCTGCCATTTTTCTTCTTTCCCCCACCCACCCACCCCTTTCTGGTAAGGAAGTGCAACGTTGTTTTCTGTTCTCACCTAAACTTTCAAGTTAGGATTTCACGTGTTTTGGGTTCTCCGTAGTACCTCAGGATTTTGGTCTCGTGTTTCCCGATGTTGCTTCGATATCCTGTTCTTGTAAAGAACCTTTCGTCCGTTGAAATCTTGTTGTTGTTTTCCACTCTTCTACAGGCGTCTAATCAAAACCTCCCAAATCATCTGCAGATGGATCTCAGGTTCTACCCACAGGTGGTTCGGATGACTCGTTGTGAGAGCACCGCCGGTTATCCGGAGATGCTGAGACATGGTCGCTTATCTGGGGTTCCATTGGGCACCAGAGTACCAGGTTTATGAGCAGCAGCGAGAGTTTGACCAGACCTACTACCAGGCTATCGTCTACATTCTGTCAGATGATGGCAGGAGCGTTGTCCACCGCTACGAGGCAGTAGGTTCCACAGTGGATATGGCCGTGCAGCAGGCAGCTTATGTGAGTCTCACCGTCCTTCGTGCTGACTACTGGGGGTTTGACGATTCTATCTATCGCCACATCCCCCGTGGTTACATCACTTCAGCGGGAGCTCACTTCACTCTCTACGACAACTTGGATGTTTATGAGCGTGATAGTTCCAGGCTGCACACCACTGCTCAGTTTGTGAGGCATAGTGACGCAGTTGCCACCACACTTTCTCAGGAGTTGGCTTCAGTCAGGGAGCAGCTCTACCTTGCTCTGACTCGTCTGACGACGTACACCACAGACTTTGTTGGAGACGAGCGCTTTGCGCGTTTCGTTCAGACAGCTGGGTTTCCGCTGCCAGATGCTGGAGGTTACGAGCCGATCAGAGGTCCACTCCTCGACCTTGGTCCGGGTTACACTGGGATTCCCCGCTTTGGAGCACAGGGAGACGACGCTTTCTACTTCACCACACCGAGAGTTGCTCTCAGAGCAGTCCCGATCTACGTGGATCGTCATTCTACTTACTTCCGTGGGATTCCTCCTCACCGTATCTCTCGTCGTACTACTCACCGCCGTCCTGCGTGATGAGCATGGGAGTACCGATGTATCCGTTCCTAGCTATGTTTAGTTATCCTTTGGCATTCGAACCATGTATTGGTCTGTTGGATATTCTGATGTATTTGAACATGTGATGATGTACCCGTTGGTTATCTATTCATGCGTCGGAATAATCTACCTTTCGGTTACCAAGTCTATCCTTTTCTATTGTTGTGCTAAAATGCATGTCTATTCAGGATGCCGCCAACAAGGAGCAACCCGCCTGAACCACCTCCGATCACGGAGCTGTTGACTCAGATGACTCAGGTCGTGGCACAGATGGCCTAGTTCCAGGCTAACCAGCACAACAACCAGAATGCTCCACGGGTCAACATCAAGGAGTTGCTCAGTCTGGGCCCAAAAGCTTTCGTGGCAACACGCGAGCCCCTGGATGCTAATGACTGGATCCGTGACATAGCCAGGACTATGGACATTGCTCACGTTGCTGAGGAAGACAAAGTAAAGTATGCTACCTACCTACTGAAGGGTCAGGCAGCTTCTTGGTGGGAGAACTACCAGACCATGAGAGCTAGCTATCCTATCACCTGGGGTTGTTTCAAGGATGCCTTCCTGAAGCACCACATCCCAGATGGTCTCATGGAAAGGATGCGTGAAGAGTTCTGCTCTCTTAAGCAGGGCAAGCTGGACGTTATCAGCTATCAGACTGAGTTCAATCGCCTCGCTCGATACGCTGGTGACGAGGTGTCCACTGAGGCCAAGAAGATGGCAAGGTTCCGCCGAGGTTTTAACCCGGAACTGAAGTACGCTCTCACAAATGTCAAGTGCAAGGACTTCGAGGAGCTCGTGAACACCGCGCTCAATGAGGAAAATGGGCGCAAGGCGTTCGAGGAGTCCCGCAAGCACTCGCGTGAGGGTGGTCCCTCCTCCAACATGACCACCCCTCCGCAGAAGCGCCGCATCTGGGTGCCAAATGCTGTTGTCACTCGGGCTCCATATGCCCAAGCTTCTCCAGGCTTCGCTCCCCGCCCACCCAACCCATCTCAGATGCAGGGTCAGAGGGTTCCAATGGGGCAGCCAAGGCCAGGCACTCCTCGTGTCGTCACTTGCTACAAGTGCAAGGAGACTGGACACTACGCTGATAAGTGCACTCAGAGGCAGCTACCTCCACCTCCTCGCCCCAACACCAACCAGGCAATGGTTCGTGCTCCCCCGGCTAAAGCCTTCAACTCCAACAACAGGCCTGTCGGGAGGACCGCGAGGGTGAATCATATCAAGGCCGACAAAGCTGAGGAAGCTGCTGACGTCGTTCTCGGTATATTACCCGTAAACTCTTTTCCAGCTAAAGTGTTGTTTGATACCGGAGCATCACATTCTTTTGTGTCAAAGATCTTTGCTACAACGTACAACCTAGCTCTGGTTCCACTAAGCAATCAAATCTATGTTCACTCTCCGGGAACTAAAATGATTACTTCCAAGATAAGCATGGACAATCAAATCCTAATTGGAGGTCGCATATTCCTTGCTTCACTCATGTTGCTGGGAAATTCTGACATTGATGTCATTCTGGGTATGGATTGGTTGAAGACCCACAAAGCTAAAATTGACTGTGCTCAAAAGTCAATAACTCTCTCTCACCCTTCGGGCCAGATAGTCTATTCTCCATATGGATCAAGTTCTGTTCAGCTGTTCAACCTAGATGCAAAACCCCTTCCTGCAATTGAGAATGTTCCGGTGGTTTGTGAATTCCCTGACGTCTTTCCAGAAGAGTTGCCAGGGATGCCTCCGGACAGAGCAGTTGAGTTCGTGATCGAGCTTGAGCCAGGTACTACTCCAATCTCTAAGCATCCATATAAGATAGCTCCTCCTGAACTGAAATTGTTGAAGGAGCAAATCGATATGTACATGGAGAAAGGTTACATTCAGCCTAGTTCCTCCGCTTGGGGTTGCCCAACTCTGTTTGTTGCCAAGAAGGATCAAACAAAAAGACTCGTGGTTGACTATCGTCCTCTCAACAAGAAAACCATCAAAAACAAGTATCCAATTCCTCGTATCGATGATCTTTTTGATCAACTTGCTGGAGCCTCAATATTCTCAAAGTTGGACTTGAGGATGGGTTACCATCAGATAAAGATCAGAAAGGAAGATATTCCTAAGACAGCTTTCACCACTCGCTACGGTCTATATGAATACACCGTCATGTCCTTTGGTCTCACCAATGCACCGGCGACGTTCTCAAGACTCATGAATTCTGTATTCCATGAATACCTCGACAAGTTCGTTGTGGTATATCTCGATGACATTCTAGTCTACTCCAAATCCGAGGAAGAGCATGGAGAACATCTTCGTCTCACTCTTATGAAACTTCGCGAGCATTGTTTGTATGCCAAATTCTCCAAATGTGAGTTCTGGATTCCAGAAGTTGCTTACCTTGGTCATATCATCTCTGCCAAAGGCATAGCCATTGATCCAGAAAAGGTTAAGGCGATTGTTGATTGGAAACCCCCTAAGACGGTGAAGCAAGTCAGAAGTTTTCTTGGCTTAGGTAGCTATTGTCGTCGTTTCGTCCAAAACTTTTCCAAGATTGCCAAACCTCTCACTGATCTCACAAAGAAGGACAAGAAGTTCGTTTGGACTCCATAGTGTGATGAGAGTTTCAATCTCCTGAAACTAAACTCACTTCCACACCTGTTCTGGTTGGCCCAGATACTACCAAACCTTTCCAGATATTCTGCGATGCATCTCTCCAAGGTCTAGGTGCAGTTCTTATGCAAGAACGTCAAGTTGTGGCTTATGCTTCACGTCAGTTGAATGCACATGAGCAAAACTATCCCACACATGATCTTGAACTTGCAGCAGTTGTGTTTGCCCTCAAGAAATGGAGACAATACTTGTTGGGTAACAAAACTGAAATCTTTTCCGATCATAAGAGTCTGAAATACATCTTCACTCAGCCAGATCTAAACCTCAAGCAAAGGAGATGGATTGAGAAGATTAAAGACTTTGATCTCACCATTTCTTACACTCCAGGCAAGGCTAATGTTATGGCCGATGCTCTCAGTCGCAAATCCTATTGCAATAATCTCATGATCATGGAAAGCCAACCTCCACTTCATGAAGAATTCCAGAAGCTGAACCTTGGTCTTGTTCCTCAAGGTTACCTTGCTAGCTTGACAGCCAGTCCAACTCTGGAGGACAAGATTCGTTCTGAACAACTCCGTGATACTGAAATCAAGAAGATTGTAGAGCACATCAAAGAAGGCAATGATAAATTCAATTCTTTCTCAATTGATGACAAGGGAACTGTGTTCTTCAAAGGACGCATTGCTATTCCTCAGATTGAAAGTCTCAAAGATATCATTCTCAAGGTGGCTCATGAAACTCCTCTCTCCATCCACCCTCGAAGTACAAAGATGTACCAGGATCTCAAGACTCTGTACTGGTGGCCTGGCATGAAACGTGAAATTGCTCAATACGTTTCTGAATGCGACGTTTGTCAACGTGTAAAGGCAGTCCATCAGAAAACAGTAGGTCTACTCCAACCTCTGAAAATTCCTGAGTGGAAGTGGGACATGATTGAAATGGACTTCGTTACTGGGTTTCCAAAGTCCAAGAAGGGCAACGATGCAATCTTCGTTGTTATTGATCGTCTCACTAAAGTAGCTCACTTCTTTGCTGTCAAGGAAACAATCTCAGCTAGTCAGTTAGCAGAGCTCTATACAGCAAGGATTGTTCCTCTTCATGGTGTTCCTTTGGAAATAAGCTCAGACCGTGGAAGTATATTCACTTCTCATTTCTGGAAAAGCTTTCAAGATGCATTGGGCACCAAACTTCTGTTCAGTACAGCTTATCACCCTCAGTCTCAGGGGCAGGTCGAAAGAGTCCATTAGATTCTCGAGGATATGCTCAGAGCATGTGGTCTCTCCTTTGGCATGAAATGGGAGGATTGCCTTCCATATGCTGAGTTCTCCTACAACAACAGCTACCAGGCAAGCCTAGGCATGGCACCATTTGAGGCATTGTATGGCCGCAGATGCAGGAGTCCAATCAATTGGTCTGGAGCTGGTGAACGTTCACTCTTAGGCCCTGACATTGTTAAGGAAGCCGAGGAGAAAGTTCGTATCATTCGTGACAATCTCAAGATTGCTAAGTCTCGTCAGAAGAGTTACTATGACAGCAAGCACCGAGACATGGTCTATGCACCTGGTGACAAAGCATATCTCCGTGTAACTCCCCTCAGAGGCACTCGTCGTTTTGGTGTGAAAGGAAAGCTTGCACCAAGATACATTGGTCCTTTCAACATTCTCTCAAGACGTGCAGAAAATGCTTATCGTCTTGAACTTCCAGAAAAGCTATCCAAGGTGCACGATGTGTTCCACGTGTCACAGCTCAAGAAGTGTTTCAAAGATCCAGATCGTGCAGTTGATCATGATTCCATTGAACTGCAAGATGATCTATCTTATGAGGAGCACCCTATTCGTATTCTCGATGAGACCGAGCGTAAGACTCGCAACAAGAGCACCAAGTTCTTGAAAGTGCAGTGGTCGCATCATTCCGATAAAGAGGCAACGTGGGAGACCGAAGAGGATCTTCGCAAGAAGTATCCGGACCTTTTCACTTCTCAGTAAGGAATCTCGGGGCGCGATTCCTTCAAGGGGGGCGTTTTGTAACATCCCAAGTATGAAAATACCCCTAGAATGTTTGTTTTCCTGTTCAATTAAAGTATTCCATCATGTCATCATGTTTATTTCCTTGTTTGCATTTGTTTACTAATTGTTTTGCATCTGTTCTTAATTGTTTTCACATTTGAAATTCAACTTATTTCCAAACATTATTTCATACTTGCTCTGTTACAACCTTTTAGTTAGAAATCTCAAATAAAAACAACCAAATTGTGTTCATTTTATTCCATTTGGATCAACTAATAAAATGGTGCTTTTTATTCCAATTAATTATTTTCCAACTTGGTTTCAAATTCAAGCAATCATCAACAGCACCTAATTTGAAAGTTATAAAAGTACCAAACAATTTATAATCACAATTGTTCTATTTAATCAATAGGGGTCACCCTAATAGAAACATTGTTTGCAATATTAATCAACTACATATCAACTTATTCAAATTCAAACCAAAACATTCAAACAGAACCCAATTTGAAATTATAAAAATAATAACCAAAACATTTTATACTCTTTGTTTCCAATTAAGTCATTTGGGTCACTCTATTAAAAATCTTGGTTTTCATAATCATGTTAACTATTCAAAATCATCTAAATTTGGTTTATTTTCAAACAGCACAAAAATTTAAATATTTTTGAAATCCAAACTTGGTAATTGGTTGTAATTAACATATTTAGCTCACCCTAATTTTTCTAGGATTTTTCCTAACACTAAAACCCTCCAATCTATTCCCTTTTCTTTTGCTACAAAAAAAAACAGAAAAGCAAAAATAAAAGGAGAAAGAAAACGCGCGCGCGCAGCACCTAACTACCCAGCCCAACCCACCTAACCCTTTACCTCGCGCGCAGCCAGCCCGCAGCGGCCCGATACCGCTTTGCAGCGCGCCCCACCTTCTTTTCCGAGTACGGCGCCCCATCCGCCGCGCCACGTCGCCGTACGGCCACCCCCGACGGCCAGGAGAACCCCGCGGGCCCTATTTAACCCCCCCTAGGGCACAGCGCCAACCCTAGACCTAGCCTGCCCCTCTCCCCTCGACACCGCCGCCAGAATTCTCTCTCTCGCCGCGTTTCTTTCCCCTCTGTCCGCTCGCCGGAGATGCCCCGTCTGAAACCTCGTTGATCACCGCCGCCTCTCACCGCTATCTACCCTCCTAAACCCCTAAACCAAAACGCCACCTCTCCCTCTCTCTGTTGGACACCGCAGCGGGCCCGTGGACGACGTGGATCATCGCCGCCATCTGCGACAACGCCGCCGGCCGCTCCCCCTCGACCATCTGCATCCACGACAAACGCCGGTGAGCAGCCACCGTGTCCATCCCCTCTCTCCCTCTGCTTGCTCACGCTTCCGTGCACGCACTGCACACGCCTCCCTCCACACCAGCAGCGACCACGGGCACAGCGCCAACGACAGATCGTCGCCGGCGACCTCGTGTCTGTCAGCTAGGTTCAGACAGCGCGCACACTTTCGAGTTTCAGATAAAAAGTTGTAACCTTAACCTGTATGCATCTCTGTTAACTGACAAGAAACGCGAACAGCGCACTGGTTCAGTAAGCGCGCACACGAGCGAGAGGTGCAGGGTTCGAATCCTGCTCCTCGCACGGGATAAAATCCCAATTTTTTTCGGCCAAGTGCTGACAGGGAGGGCCCCCTGTCAGCCTCTCGCTAGCCACGCAAGCGCACGGTCCCCCTGGGCCCCCTGGCAGTGTCTGGGGTAGGATTCTGTGCGTATAAAATTTTTAAAACATTTTCTGTAATCAAATCCAAGTCCTTTTTTTTAGCAGTTTGGTCCCTGATTTTAAAAACCTAATAACTTTAGTTTCATAACTCCAATTAATCAAAATAAAATATGTGTGCTGATCTAAATTTAATTGTCTACCCATTGGTACCATTTGTTTCCTGTTTTGAAATTTCAAAATGCAATTCAAATTTGAATTCAAATAATTCAATTGCAATTTGATAAAATTCATAAGTAATTCATACTAATTCCAAATAATGCAAATAAAATATGTTTCCCATGCTATTTCAAATAACCTTTTCAAATATAAATTTTGTTTCATGGTTTGAATAATTTAAATTGCCTAAATAATTTATACCTTGTTTAATTCATTTAAATTTTGCTAAAATCATAACTTGCTCAAAATAAATTATTTTTGAACATGCAAAATATGTGTTCAAACTAGAAAAGTATGAACTTTTCAACGATGAATTTGAATTTATGTTTTGAATAAATAAAATTCAAATAATATTCAAACTTGTTTTAAATTCATTTAAAACTTGTTTAATATTGTTTAAGTCATAATAAATTCATCCTAACACCTATCTCAAAATTTGAAACATGTAATTCAACTAAAATTTTGTATTCTTTTCAAATATGAATTTTTTTATTTGTTTTGAACACTTTAACTTTTTGAAAACAACAATTGCTTGTGTGGCATCTTTAAGTAACCAAAAATTCCCAAACTTAATAAATAATTTCCAAACTTGTTAAAATCCTTTTCCACTTGCATCTTTTGTTGTTATTTTGTTGTTAACATCATGCATGCATAATGCTAACAACTTTCACATAATAATTAATTGTAAATCATTTGTTTCCACTTAATTCATGGACCCTTTTCCATATGCAACTCAAAATTGCATAGGGGTCCATTTAAATTGTGTTACCATGTCACTTAGTTTATTTTGATGCATCTATTAAATTGACATGCATCATTCCATGATTGTGCACTATGCCATGATAATGATTGTTTATATTTCTGTCTTGTTTGTTTGCTTCTTCTCGGATAGACGACGACGTTGAGACAGACGATCTTTACAGCACCCCTTCTGAGGATCTAGCTCAGTACCCGGCTGCTGAGTTTGCAGGCAAGTTATCACTCACATGAACCATCGTGTTCCTTTCAACATTGGTTACCGATACTTTCCGTTGTCTATTTTGCTAGCCCTATGTGTAGTTGTTTCTGTTACGAACCTATCACATGAATCCCTTAACCCTGATATTGCCTCACCTCCACTCCTACAACCCCATTGTTTGAGCCAGTGTCTTACTAGCATGCTTAGGTTGTTTTGCTCGAGTCTGTTACCCGTTACTTTCTGTTACTATTTCATTATGTTCTGGGGGCTCGATGTTTAATCAATCAATCATGCTAATGTTATTGTTAATAATAATTTGATGATAAGGCACCGGCAGGAGGCCCTGTGTGGTTTTGAGGCCTGCTAGTGTCGACCCTAATAGGAAAAGGGTCTTGTCTACTGATCCATGATGAGCGCACTACCCGCATGTGGGAAGCGAGTATGGGCGCCCCCTCAATTTGATTCGATTCGCATCTCGTCCAAATCATCTCATTTAGTTCGTGTTTTCCATTTGCCGCATGCATGTTTTTGCGAGCCCAGCGCAGGGTGGAACTTTTGTAGTCGGCATATAGGGGGACACGGTCTTAGAGTGCTATGAGGGTCCCTTTTCTTCGGGGCTTGATTAGCCGTGCGCCCAAGGTGCTTTGGGCTTGATGCGAAGAAGAGTTGAGTTGTGTTGAGTGCCCCGCTTGGTGGGAGGCATCCCATCTGGCGGGTTATTCATACGTGTACGGCCAAATTGGTGCAACCCTGCAGGGATAATCTTCTCGAGAAGCCGTGTTTTCCGCGGTTATGGTTAACTTGGTGAAAGTACTGGCTAACAAGTACTCAGGACAACTTAAACCTAATGATTCACAATCTCACATCCCATGATTAACAACTTGACTAGTAATAGGAGTATTGACACAATAACTTTATTCATCTTTAATCCAACTGTGTGAGTTATCCTCGGATTGCTTCTTTGGATAAGGGGCGAGATCCAGGATGGGTTTGTTTGAAGTTATCTTTCAGTTGGTTACAATACTCGATCTTATCTCCTTTCTGTTAGCTGGAAGTGGTAGACTCTCTGTAGTTGGTTAGCGCAGCCAGTTGCAGCATCTTTTATATCCCCTTCTTTCCGTTGAACCCAAGGCATATGTACTTGGTGTTGGCGGGTTACACTTTGGTGAACTGTGAGTCTTGTTTGCCAGTACTTGGATGTACTGACCCCTTTGGGGCTGTGGTTTCCGCAGACTACGCCTACGAGGATCCAGGTGATGGCTACTACGTGGAGTTTGACGAGGTTGCTGACGAGTAGTTAGCGGACCCGGGCAGGATCCGAGACGATGTGGATGGGCTCCGTTTTCTTTTCATTCCCGGCTTCTTAAGCCTATTTGGATTTGTCTGTACTCAGACCCTTTGAATGCTTCCGCTGAGATGTAATGATGTTATGTTGGGACATGTGTCCTCTAGATGATTGTATTTGCTATCTCTGCCCTAGTGAGGGCCATTTGCAACTTATTTCAATCTTTTGTGTCTTAGAGATATGTTGTGTTATCAGTTTGTTCAAAGCCGTTGACGTACCATGTATGTATGGTATGAAGTACGTCAACGGTAGTGTCCTGATTTCTACGGGATAGTTTACATCGACGGTGAACAGTAGCGATGGGTTGTCACACATAAGTGTTGGCCTACTCGTAAGAGGACGTGGGTGCCGGTAAGCCCCGTAATCCCATCAGAATACTGTTCAGTTCGTACGGTGAGTATCCTCTAAAAGTCCGGGTGCGACAGTAACACTATCATACAACAAGACTAACACTACTCCAACATGTAAGATAGATAAATTTATTATCTACACTTCTGTACCTGTAATAGGACTTGATGCTACCTACCTTGTGTTTCAAGTCAACTAGAGATAACACAAATATTCAAGACATTAATGCTTTGTAGAGATTTCTTACTATTTCTAAACCTAGCATTCTGGACTCTTGTGCTGAAAACATGTGTTATATGATGGTGTAGATATTAATGGTAAAAGGAACAAACACCCGTAGCAGCATTCAACTAGTCACTTCTAAAACCCGAGTATTAAACGGATAAGTGGATATTTTTCGGGATTCAGTAAAATGCACTGCATTCCTCTAGAATACACTAGAAGTAAACAAAGCCTTAGAGATTTTGGACCCCAAAGATCGCCACATGGCCCATTTGATACACGATCCAGGAGCGTTTCCTGCCTACAGTGAGCGCTCACTGATCGACCAGAAAGAGAGCACTAAATCGGTGATAGGAAATATTGGGGATAGGGTGACGGCGAGGGTTTCACCGATCGCTATAATTCCCCAATCCCTTTGGGCCTAGAAATCCTCCATGCCAAATGAGGCCTCATGGGGATCAATAATCTGAATCGTGCATGTGCTGGATGCTTTTAGAGAGACCGTCGAGTATCCCATTTTTTTTATAGCAATTACCTTTTTAGCGATGGCTTCCGTGCGATGTATTCTGGTTTTTTGGCGATTATTTGGTTTTCTTTTGACGTCCCTACAGTGATTTTATTGACCTACCTATGATCGTTAAAAGAAAATTATATAGTAGTGATAGAGATAGTAAATTCATCTCCTTCAACCTTCATCGAGACTCAGCATTTCATGAAAATCGTGCAGAAAACTATTCCGACATAGCTCCAGGTCGGCCACCATGATCTAATTAAAGTGCAGAATCACAGCTTGGCAAGTCTGTTTATGTTTTTTCCAGCAAGATGGAGTTGCCTACCAGAAACACAACTACTCCGCCCCAGCTAATCCTCCTGACCTCATGGGTGACGCGGAACGGCGGCCTGTTACTTTTCTTTTTGACGAAACGGCAGACTGACCTGCTTTCCGAATTTTTCTGGACTGCTCCCGTTACAACAGGATATTCTTTTTCCCATTTTAAAGCTTTGTTCGAACTCTCCTACAAAAAAAACGCCTAAGTCAGTGTCACTTTGGTAACACGGAGTTTTGGCCGTCCAAATTTAAATTTTTAAAAAAAGTTTTGTCCGTCCCAACTTTTACCAGCAGCGATCTGGACCTATGCTGAACCGCCTCAGGCTCTGTTTGGTACACATGGGTTGGCCAGGATTTGAAGGAAAAATTCCTTGGGCCTTGTTTAATGCTACGGTATTTTTACACCTAGGAGATTAGAGGCGGGAGGGAATTTGGTGATTACCAAATCCCCACAAATCTAGTCAAGTACTCTTTCGCCACAATACACTAGGATAGGATAGATTTTTCAATCTAGACAAAAGTGAGGTGGTTGGTGGCTGAACGAGAATGGAGCTCTTAGAGCATGTCTAACAGACCCCTTATGTTTTCGCCCCCTAAAACGCGTGTAGAGGGCCCTGTATACGCATTTCGCCGGCCAAAAACTCGGGCGAGCTAGCAGACCCCCTACTCCCACCCCGTAAAACAGAATATTCTTTTTTACGGGGTGGGGGTAGGGGGTCTGCTAGCTCGCACGAGCTTTTGGCCCCTCACAAAACAGGGTTTTGCAGGGTTTAGCACAACTACACAATCATATCAAATATGGCAGATTCAAGATATGCGATGCATAATCCATAGTTTTACATCACAAATAGATCAACAAGTTCATAGGTCATGTTCTAGGCATAGAGGTTCCCAAAAGTACTGCCACCACCAACGCGATCCACATCAATCTTGCAGCCCACCGTCGGCACCACCACTCACCGAAGTTGAAGCACCAAGGTTGGATGCCTCGCGAGCTTGACGCGCCTGCAACTTCCTCGCCATGATCTCGGCCTTGCTCTCCTTCCACCACAGCAGCTGATCCTCGTCCATGTCCTTGGTGTTCATCATCATGATCTCCTTCTCCTCGGCCAAGAGCTCCTTCATGGCTTTGGTTTGTTTGAGAGCCAACATTTGGGCATCCAACTCGGCCTTGCGCATAGCCTCCTCTCTTTTTGCAGCCACCTTGGCAAGCTTCACCTCCTTTTTCTTCTCGGTGATGAGGACCTTGGTCTCCAATGTCTTGAATGCTATTTCCTCCTTTGCCCTAATGTGCTGATCCATCTTGTCCTTGAAGCTAGCTGCCTCGGCTTCTAGCCTCTGCCTCTCCTTCGCCTTCTTGGTGCCCTCGGGCTTGCCTACGTTGCGACCACCCATGTCTTCCTCTTCATCATCCATGTTGAGCATTGCCTCCTTCTTGCACTTTGGCTCTTCGTCCCTCAACTTCCACTTGGGAAGGTGTTGGAGCAATTTGAAGCAATGCTCAAACTGAAATTCCTTGTTCTTTGACCCGGCCATATCTTTGTAACGCAATTGAGCATACTTGGGCTGCACAACAACAATGTAGTGTGATGTTTACACAAGAACACATAGTTTGCACAAGAAATCTATCACAAAACTTACGTAGTCCGTTGCCACACATCCGCTTGGTGGATTATCCGCCACTTGGTCCATGGCAGCGCTCCAACGAGAACAAGCTGGCTTGATCGTGTTCCACCTGCCTTCAAGGGAGCGGTAGGATCGATCCGCCAAAGTCTTCGTGCGAGGCTTGAGCTTGTGGTAAAGATCCTCAATTCGTTGCCAATAGCGCTTGCCGGTTTGATCGGTGCCGGTGGCAGCATCCATGGACACTTTGCCCCACGCACGGACCAATGTGACATCTTCAATCTCGGTGTAGTTGGGATGCTTCCCCGATCTGCTCCGCCGCGCGGTAGCCTCGTCCACCTCAACCACGTCGTCGTCCACCTCTTCGTCCGCCTCTTCATCCTCGCCATAGTCAGCGTACTCGTCGTCGAAGCCACCAATGCCCGAATCCAAGTCCACCGCAGAATCGTTGAGCATATCCATGTAGGATGTCGCGGCAGCAGCCGCAGGCACTTCGTCGAGCACCTGGCGGGCACCAGCGGGCGGCGGCGTGGGCAACCGCGGCGTGGGCGGCGTGGGAGCAGGCAGAACGACCGGTGACGGAACCTCGGCGACCGCCTGCGTGGGCGGATCGTCCGATGCAGGCGTCGCGGCCTTCATCACCTTTGGCGGCCGCCCCCTCGTCGCGAATGACTTCACCCTCTTGGTGGTAGCAGCAGTGGCCGCCGCCGCCCCCGCCGCCGTCGCTACCGCAGGCCCCGGCGGTGTGTCGAAGAAGAGCTTCGGGATCCTCTTCCTCTTCATCGGCATGGTGGCGGAGATGATGGCGGCGTCATCGGCGGAGGCCGCGGCGTCGACGGTGGCAGTATTCACCACCTCGGACATGGGTGGCGCGCCGTCGGCGGTGGGAGGGGCTTGCGAGGAGTCCATGGCGGCGAGATCTGGCCACGCGGTGGCCGGGGATGGCGAGGAGGCGGATTTCCGGCGGCGGCGGCGGCGGTTGGGAGGTTCGCGCGCAGTTGGGGAAAAGGTGAGGGGTTGGCCCTCTACATCTCCTCCCGACCCGCACATGTAGGGGTCGACGGGCCGCCCCCTACCCAAACCTGTAAAAAATCGTCCGGGGTGGTCCATTTACGGGGTCTGCTAGATGGCCGGGTAGAGCCCAAACCCGTATATCAGCGGTTATTATACGGGTTTGGGCCATATAGGGGGTCTGTTAGACATGCTCTTACATGGTCAAATCTCCAACCTGAAATTATTGTGGATACCATCCACCTGCCGTTCCTCTTGAGGCAACCACTCTGTTCAGTACTTTCCTTGCCCCATACGCCCTCTGCGGGTCACAATGAGATGGACTCACCTACAAATCGCTCTACCAATTTGGAACCCATACTTTTAAAAGTTTTCTTGTTACTTACCATTCATGAATTGAGTTCTGAATTTAGTACTCCCTCCGTCTCAAATTAATTGTCCCGAAGTTTGACAAAGTGGACGTATCTAGACATATTTTAGTGTTAGATACATCCATTTTTGTCAAACTTTGTGACAATTAATTCGAGACGGAGGGAGTACTTTTGTTGTAGGACATCAGAATTGAGTGGAACTAAAATAATTCAGTGGTGATCAGGACTGCAAAATTGAGTGGAACTTCTGAAATTAGCCTGCATTTGAGTGGAATGGTACTTGCCGGTGCAATTTACTACTCCAATCCATACTTGTTGCTGTTGGAGAAGGAATATCTATTTACAACAGCATGAACATATTCATAAGGTTTGTACAGTGAAAGCTTTTTTCTCATGTCTCGCCTTGCAGTTTTCTGGTTCTTGCATGCATCATTCGTTGGTCTTGATTATACATTATTTTATAGGGAAAGAGATGCCGCTGGTAGTGAGATGCGCGGGGGGGGGGGGGGGCGAGGGGGGGGGCAAGGCGGCTGGTGAAGTGGAGCGGGAGCTCGGGGATATCTTCGCCGGGGAAGGCTCTACGGTAACCGAACACCATCACTTCCGGTCTTTTTTTTGACATGATGATTAGTTGTATGAGCTTGTATGTTGTAGTAAAGAGCCACTTGAATTTTTTGTTAATTCGTACTTCAGAGACCTTGGTTTCAAATGGTTCTGAAATGTCGCTTGTATGTTTAAATATGTGTGTGCTTATTATTGAATCAGCTTTGCATTGGTATCACATCTGTTTTGGGTACATCAATACCAGGATTGTAGGGTATCAACAATGATCCACATGGCCGAGCCTCCTTAGCTTCCTCCTAGTCGTGACGAATCATATTCTTGAATTAGAGACAACTAGCACAGTGGCCCTCGCAAATGCGAGGGTACTATATATATTTTGTTGAATGTGTTCAAATAATATAGAGATTGTATAATTGACATCAAACTATCTACCATCATGTGACAATGAACATAATTACTATACAACTATAGTAAATGTTTTGGTAAGCAAAATATCATGTATTTGAGTACTAAATTTTGTGGTAAAATGATTATCATGACACTTGTTGAAATACCAATGATAGTGATATTGGGTCTTCTTACATGTTTTAGTAGGGGAAGTTAGTTATCTTTGGGAAAAAAATCTTGTATGAAGATAAAAGGTCAATCCTCGTTAATATTTAGGTCACAATAAACAGTGATAATTATATTGCTCTGATGTTTCATGTTTCATTCTCTTGTTTACTCACTCCATGGTAAAATGTGCAATGGCTAAAAGATAATATATTTTGTTGTAGGCTTAGTCCTTAAGATGTTTCTACATCAATATTCAAAGTTTGATAAATACGATTCTAAGTTTTCTATCCTCTTTATTACTCATGGTCTTTATCCAATGGTTTGATACACACGGTCACATGTATTTTATGTGTTTTTCAAGATTACTATGCGGCTTGGATTGCATAGTTCAAGAATCTTAATCATTCTTCAATTATACTATGAAAGTGGAATGTCATTTGCCATTATGTTAATTTTTTACATGTGATAAGTACACATACACTAGTCCAAATATGTCTACCATGAAAATCAAGCAATATCAGCCAAAAAAATTCATAAGAATTAAGAATTAACTGCACGTTTTCCACTTCCTCGGATGAAAATAGTATTGGTGCATCCTAGGTATCATTAGCCCAAAAAACGTTTTATGGTCATGAATTTTCCCATCTATCGTCTTCGACTAATGTTGTATCTTCATAAATAAAGTTTTGACACTCTATTAAGTCCCATCTATTAAGTCAAAATATTCGTTGAGCGGAGGGACAACCTCGTCCTTCAAAGACTATGTGTTGCCTTAGCCATGTATTTATTGTTACACCCGTAATTTTCTTAGTGTGAGGGATGTTCCCATCAAAAGTGCGACTAATGTTGTGAATTCATAATATGAAAAATTCAACCGAATTCCGCATGTGTATTGTGAGACTGTTGGTCTAATGGGAGTCGAATGTACTCAATCATAGAAATAATGTATGAAGTGCCTCTAATGTCCAGACTTTATTAGTTTTAAAATTCCACAATTTCTCCGAGTGTTTTGTGAGTGTGTTAGTCTAACGGCAGTCGACTATTCTTTTTGTTCATTTGTACTCAATCATATAAATAGTCAGATGCACCTTTGCCTATATGATTTTTTTTATTATATGCCTATTATTTTATACCCCTATGAGTATCCAGTTATTACTCTACATTATATTATTCTAGGTAGAACAATAGGTATATAGTAATGTTTGCATATATGATTACCTTTTATTGTTTTCATTTGTTCCACCTGAGTTCCACGCATGTTGACCGAGTCCTAAAAATTGTAGATAAAAATATAAGCCTTCAACCTTGGTCGAGACTAAGTGTTTCATGAAAATCGTGCAGAAAACTATTCCGATATAGCCAGAAAATAATCCAGGTCGGCCACCATGATCTAATTAAAGTGCACAATCACAGCTTGGCAAGTCTGTTTATGTTCTGTTCCAGCAAGATGGAGTTGCCTACCAGAAACACAACTACTCCACCACAGCTAATCCTCCTGACCTCATGGGTGACGCGGAACGGCGGCCTGTTACTTTCCTTTTTGACGAAACGGCAGACTTTTTTTTGCAAGGTAATACGTTTTCATTCATAAGATAAATATCCGGTTACAAGACACGTAAACACCGACATTACAGTACTGAAAGGATAGTATAATCCTATGCAAAAGACCAGCGCCTGTCCATCTCCTTCAGCACCACCAAAGTGACCACCAAGAGAGAGAAGACAAATCACCTCTTCATCCGAGCTCGACGCGGCTCCATCGCTGATCTGCAGCTTTACGGATCTCCAAAATAGTTTGCCAGAAGCAAAACCATTGTCGTTGAACGAATCAGACCGGGGCAACGTGTCCCCAGACACGCCACCGAACTCCAGAACTGACATCCCCGCAGACTGACCTGCTTTCCACTGCTTTAGAAGAAGAGTACAAGCACGAAACATCTAGAAATGCAGCAGCTCCTTTGGAATCATGCCCATATGTTAATTGGACCCTAGAGCCACAGATTGAAGCAAGCACTAGCACGACGTACGAGCCCTTGAGCGGTCTGAATCTCTTTCTGGTGGTTGCTTTTCCTTGTCATGTATCAATAGTTTTATATATCTTCAATTAATTCCTTGTGTTGTTGCTAACCAAAATTTTGGTTGCGCAGAGATGGACGATCCACTGACGATCCTGTTTGGCACGATCCTAGGGGTGGTGCTAATCCTCGGAATGGCGGCGTCCAAGGCCTTGGATAACAAGAAACGGTGCGAGAACAAGTGCTTGGAGCTGGCGGAACGCGTCAAGGATCTGGCCGGCGTCCTGCACGAGCAGGACTACCCGCAGGCGACGGAACGCGTGGAGCAGAGGCTCAAGGATGCCCTGGATGAAGCACTCAGGATCATCAACTACGTCCAGGAGGGAGGTGTCTTCTCCGGTAAATACTGCAGCACCAAGGTCAGGGAGCTGGATAACGTTGATAGGAATATCAGCAGGTGCACCATGGACATACTGTTCATCGCCCAAGCTTGTGGACATGGTGGGAAGCAAGCCTCGGAGGAGTTCACTCGTGAAGAGCCCCGCGCACTGGGAACATCGGCGCAAGCCTTGGAGGAGCCCGCCGGAAATCGCGTCAAGACTCACGAAGCGCCTCACACACACACGACGCCGGCGCAGGCCTTGGACGAAGCCGCCGCCATAAATAACGTGAAGACTCACGAAGCCCCCCACGCACTCGCAACACCGGCGCAGGCCTTGGAGAAGGCCCCCCTAGAGTCATGCTTACGAAGAATCCGTAGATCGCGCTCGCGCTCGCGCTCCCGGAGCCCCCCTAGGTCGCGCCCGCCAAGCCCCCCTATATCGTGTAAAGAGTTGGATAGACCCCGTAGATCGCGCTCGCCAAGATCGTGTGAAGACTTGGATAGATCGCGCCGGCCAAGCCCCCCTATATCGCGTGAAGACTTGGATAGAGCTATCCGTCGCGAAGAATTGTGGGCCGGCACGATGCACTCACCACGGCGGCGCAATCTTAAGAGGTAGGATCACCCTAAAACGCAAGCCTTGGAGGAGGCCCTGTTTGTTTGTGTACAGGACTTAGTCTCGTCCTGTACATGTATGTAAACCCCTCTGAATTATACTATGAACAAGACATTTTAAGCCGGAAGAAGCCACTCTGTGCGTTATGGAGCGAGTGGGCGCTTTAAGCACCAAGAAGCGACCATATCGGGATATGAGAAACAGTCTGCATTAGAAGCCAATACATTATATTGTCGTCCCCGGAAATTTATTAAGATTTAGTTATAGGTTTTTTTTAGGGATGCATGGTAGACATGCCGTACGGCAGACGGAATATCATCTCATAATCCCAACACCCAGCTAAACAGTCATGTATGGTTCTAGTTTTAATGAAGAGCCATATTGGTTGTCATGAATACATGTTTTGATTGGAATCTATTGGAAATGAGCTTAGTAAGGAATTTCAAACAAATATTTCTCGCGGAAATAGGCCTGAAATCATTTACAGATTCTTTTTTTGACGGTAAACAACAGGCGTTCTGCTTTTGCATTATTAGGGGAAAAAAACAGGAATACAGAGAAAAGGACCCGATCAAAACACATCAAGAGATGTGGATCACTCAACAGCACCACATCTCAACATCTGTCAAGACATCGTAATAGTTTTCACAGACGGGGGTGCCATGAGACTACGGGTAGAGATGTGGGGAGACGTGGTTGCGTGGAAGACAAAAATACAGGATTTACCCAGGTTCGGTACGTCGTAGTAATACGGCATTCCTACTCCTGCAATCTCACTAATCAGGACTAAACCTTGTGTATACAAGTACAACGTGAGGTTTTGTTTAGCTATTCGCTGAGGATCCACTTCTCGGCGAGTTAGCCTATCTCTTCTCCTCCTCCCCTTTCATATCTCCCGTCCGGCTTTATATAACAGCCGGATTAGGGGTTACAGAGTAAGAAACCTAGAAGACTACGGTAACTATTAACTTGGAAAGTAAGCAATCTGCCTTCTACTCCAAGCCAGATCACGTGGGCCGTGATCCGGGTTCTTCTAGAATCCGGCTTCTGCGCGTCAGGTTACTGGGCCGCCCAATGGACCGCAGCCCACTACCACTTGGGCACCCTGGTAATCCGGCACTTTGACTACCATCTGATATACCCCTATTCAGTATATATCCGACAGTAGCCTCCAAGAAGGATTAAAACTCTGATTCGCCGTCTATCGCCAAATGTATCTTGTCAGAGAAATATTGGCCAGCAGTCTTGATTCTTCTTTTAAAGGAGATGGTAACGTAGAACTCGGAATCCTGGAAATCCGGCTTTTCTCACACGATCCTTCGCGGAGAAGGAACTTCTTACGTCAGCGCTTTAATCATGCTGACGTAAGGGACGTTTGGGTTTCAAGCGGGAAACCCAGAAACATATCTCTGACAGATTCTCGCGGGAAACGAGGAGATAACCATAATCATCCTGTCGATTCATTTCTCGTATTTTCCGGCGAGTGACACGCGTTGGACATCCAACGGTCAAAAGAGCCGTTAGCACACATCCTGACGGATTTCCGGCTATAAATAGCCTTCTTCGTCCTCTGGAAAAACCTTCCGCTCCTCACTTCGAACGCCATTGCAGCGCCCAAGCTTCCAGTAGAGAAAATCCCGAAACACGCACCGCGTCCAAGACCTCAACGGAGACGACCTAGCGCCGCCACTCAATGGCCTCTACGTCGTCTTCGCCAACCCGCACCGTCGCCCAAGAAATCGAGGATATCATCAACACTATGGATCCTCAACTGGACGCCCCAGTGCATGCCGCCGGCGACGAGCCGGCGAAGACCTCGGGCACCGCGGCGGATGAAGCAAACATTTCCGCCGCCGCGGATCTTGCGGGTTCCAGCTCCGCGCTCACTCCGCCGTTCCCTCCCGAGACGGAGGAAAAACTTACGCTCGTTGGCGACAAGCTTGCAGCCGCGGAGCCCGCCGCGTCCGCCGCCGCCGGAGCTGGAGACTGCCGGCAATTGGATTGCCTGCAGCATCCCGACGTCCCTCCTTCCGTCCATGGAGAAGGAGGGGTTAGTGCTGAAAGGGAAGTGGCGGTTTCCGGAGGATGAGAATGAACCCATGCCGAACGACGGAGAACGGGATCTTCTCTCCTCCCACCTTCTGAGAGGTATGGGTCTCCCGCCTTCCGCCTTCTTCCTCCCACTACAACATCTAGCCCCACAACCTGCCACCAAACTCCATCATGTACTTAGCCGGCTTTCAGGCCCTTTTCGAGGGTTATCTAGGCATAGAACCTAGATTAGATTTCTGGCTTTATTATTTCGGGGTTAAGCGGAACTCTTCGGAGGGCGCACTCCCAACCTGCGGAACCATTTCCTTCACTCTTTGGAGATTTAGGGAGGATTGGTTCCCCAAGATAAAGACCTCGAAATCCGTCAAATTTTGGACGGGTTCCTTCTTTTATCATCCTGATGTTCCTTTCCCTAAAAAGGCCATCGGGGTTCCACCTTTCACGAACACTGCTGCTGTTCCCCAAGAAAATTGGGGAACTGAAGCCGTCCAAACTCTGCCGCCTGATCTTCTAAGGATCAAGCGGTGCATCGCAAAACTCACCTCTTCTGATCCGCCTCTAACCGGCATGGACACAGTCCTTTGCTGGTTGGATAGGCGGATCCAACCGTTAGCCAACCATGGTGGCCGCCTCCTTTGCGAGTATACGGGCACCGGCGACAAGATGCGGACAACCAGCAAAGACTGGGCCGAGAGAGACTTGCGGAAGCGCGTGAATCAGTTGGTCGCATCTCGCGACCAATATGAAGCGAGTCGGCCAATGTATACAGCCGACAATCCGGCTCCCCACTAGTAGAAAAATGCCATTCTATGGAATGGATTCTGTGGCGCATCATGATTTGGTGCGCCATAGAAATATTATTTTGTGGCGCATGGCCAAGGGTGCGCCACAGAATATGCTGTTTCTGTGGCGCATGGGTTAGAGGTGCGCCACAGAAAGAGTAGCGGGGCCCACCCCAATCATTGGACTGGGTGTCAGAGGCCATATTTTTATGGCGCATGCTAAATGGTGCGCCACAGAAAAGGCTACTTCTGTGGCGCACCGCCCTGCTGCGCCACAGAAACAGCATATTCTGTGGCGCATCTGTCGAAATGCGCCACAGAATATGGTGTTTCTGTGGCGCAGCACAGCTGTGCGCCACAGAACAGAATACTGGTGCGCCACAGAATAGGTGCACTGTGCACATAAAGATGGCAGCCCCCCTCTCTCTCCCCCCACTCATTTCATTCCAAGTGGATGTTGCTCACTCGCCTCCCCCTTCTCTCCACTCCATTTTTACACATTTAATTCTCATTTTTTGGTAGGTGAACCTATTTATTCGATGTATAATTGTTGGTGAAGTTTCTTGTTGTTAGGGGGGCCTAATTACTTCCATCTATACTCCGGTCCCTCCCTCTCCTCGCTCTTTTCGCGTGTCGGTATCGAATCTACTAGGTGAGTATAGTTGGAGGTGCATATGTCTCGTGTGGCCATCGATCGATGTGTATGGGTGTTTGTCATGCATGTGCAGGTGGACCGATCGATTGTCGTGCGTGTGGGCGGTCATGGTGCATGGATGTTTGCCGAAATGTTGATTCACTTCCATTTCGGCAAACTTTTGCACCCCATATGTCCTACTTATAGGAGAGGTCATGCCGAATTTTTCCGGCGACTATGCATGCATGTTGTGGTTCTAATTTTCTGCTCTCTATGTGTCTGTGCAGGCAACCATGGTACTAGAAATGAGCTCTGCTCGAATCGCTAGATACAAAAAAGACGCGAAGGCGGACATGATTCGGTGCAACAGGCGGCAGATAAGATGTCCGTGTCGATCATGCAAACTCGTGCGCTGGATTGACCCTGATTCCGGACAATTGGAGGAGCACCTTCTCAGACGCGGTTTCTTTGACGACCGCAACCACGTGGCACCGCCGGCAGCAAAAGTTATGCACGAAGAAGAGGGCGAGCGAGGTGACGAAGGAAATGACGGAGAACAAGATCGACATGACGATGAAGTCGAGAACACGGAGACCCCGCTAATTTCGGCCTTGCGGGACTCTCATGTTCAGGATCTGCTGCTTAAGGAGACGAGCAACGACATAGCTGCAGCTAGGGAGAAAGCCAAGCTGGCGCAAATGGAGATAGACGGGGTGACTCCGTTGTTTCCTGGGTGCCGCCCCGAGGATACGCGGTTGCATGTAACGCTTGCTGCTCTGAAGATGAAGACGCAAAACAAATGGACCGACTCGAGTTTCAACAAGAACTTGAAATTCTGGCACGATCGCCTTCCCGAGGGGAACACATTGCCAAGCAGTATCAACGAGGCTAAGAAAGTCGTGTGCCCTCTTGACCTACCTCACGAAAAATTTCACGCATGCATCAATGATTGTGTAATTTATCGGGGGGAGTACAAGGACACAACCACATGTCCGAAGTGCTGCCACGGACGATACAAGTGTGGAACCAACAACAAGAAAATTCCTCGAAAAGTGGTATGGTACTTTCCTATCACTCCCCGTCTTCAACGGTACTACGTGGACCCTAAGGAAGCAAAGCTCATGCAATGGCACGCGAAAAGGGAGAAGCCGGAAGAAGATCCGGAGAAGGGCTATATCATGACACATCCTGCAGACGCTGCCCAGTGGGAAGCATTGGACATAGCTTTCCCGAGTTTTGGGGGCGACGCGAGGAACGTCAGGCTGGGTATGAGCACCGATGGACTCAATCCGTTCGGCAACCAGAGTAGCACACATAGCAGCTGGCCCGTGTCTGTATGGCCTTACAACCTACCCCCGTGGCTGTGCACCAAGCAAAAGTACATACACTTGAGTATTCTCATCCAGGGGCCAAAACAACCAGGTGTCGACATGCATTTGTATCTCGGGCTGCTGAAAGACGAGTTAGACACGTTGTGGAAGACGCCACCCCGTACGTGGGACGCGTACACTAGAGATTATTTCCATATGAGAGCTGCGTTGCTGACGACGGTCACAGACTATCCTGGTTACGCGTATGTATCTGCCAGGTCGGCCACGGGTTCTGCGGCTGCGTGAAGTGCATGGACGGGACCCCGCATCTCCAGCTACCAAGGGATCCTGGGTCTTCGAAAACCGTGTACCCAGGGGCTCGAAGGTGGCTTTGCCTTGATCACCCGTGGAGAAAACGCGGTGAGTTGTTCAATGGTAAAGACGAGCCCGATGGAGCCCCGCGCACGAGGAGCGGCGAAGAAATCGACGAGCTTCTGAAAAATTGGGACGAGTGCCCTTCGCCGGGAAAGAAGCGACCCAAGCCAGAGCCGCTGCTGGGTGTATGGAAAGCGAGGTCTGTTTTCCACGACTTGGAGTACTGGCCAGTCCTCCACGCGCCTCATAGCCTTGATGTGATGCACATTACGAAGAACGTTACGGAGAGTCTGCTTGGCACTATTTGCAATTCGGAGAAATCCAAGGATGGGCCGAAAGCAAGATACGATCTAAAACATTTTGGCATTAGGAAAAATCTACAGGTCCCCGCCGATAGTGATGATGATGATGACGATGAGGATAAGACGGAAGGGACTCAACGTCCTCCCCGCAAAAAGGCTAAGAAGAACACCGTGGTGCTTCCCGCTGCCTGCTTCACATTGAGTCCGCCGGAGCTAGAGCAGTTTTTCAAGTGCCTCCTAGAAGTCAAAGTTCCTCACGGATACTCAGGGAGTATAAACAGATATCTGGACTTAGCAAAGAAGAGGTTCACCGGGATGAAGTCTCACGATTGTCATGTGCTCATGACGCAGATACTTCCTGTTGCGATCCGAGGGATAATGGACGAGCATGTCCGTGATACGTTGTTTGGCCTTTGCACCTTTTTCGACGTTATCACCCGGAAATCGATCGGCGTGAGGCAGCTCAAGATGCTACAGGATGAGATCGTGGTGATACTATGCGAGCTCGAGATTTACTTCCCGCCGGCATTCTGTGATATATGTGTACATCTCCTTCTCTATGTCGTTGATGACATCAGACATCTCGGCCCGACGTGTCTGCACTACATGATGCCGATGGAAAGGCAGAATGGTGTCCTGAAAGGATACGTTCGCAATAGGGCCCGTCCAGACGCAAGCATGGCCAAAGGATTTCTAACCAACGAGTGCATCTCTTTCTGCGACAATTACCTAAGCACCGAAGACGATCAGGATGTCGGTTTGTCCACCAGGACTCACCTTGGCAGGCTCAACGGAGTCGGTCACCGCGAGGGCTGCCGCGACGTCCATGTCGGCATTCAAAAACGACGCGACGACTTTGAAAGGGCTCACCGGGTCGCGCTACAACACTTAAAGTTGATCAAGCCTTTCGTGGAAGAGCACAAAAGCTTAATCAATCAGAATTATATTGAAATGGGCGGGCCGAGGAAGATGGGAGACGTAACCAAAGAGCACAACTCCGGCTTCACGCGTTGGTTCAAGCAAAGTCAACTGATTGAAGCACGGAGAAAAATGCCTTCTACGGAAGATGAAAAACTCATATACATCTTATCACAGGGCCCCGGGCAGAACGTAAGGACCTATCAGGGGTACGACATCTCCGGTTACAGATTCTCCACCGAGGACAAGGACATGAGTAGCGAAAATCAAAACTCAGGAGTAACTATGCTATCATATGGCGATGCCGAGACTAATGTGGAAGAAAGATACTTCGGAAAGATCGAGGAGATATGGGAGCTCAACTACTGCGGAGAGACGGTGGTGCCAATGTTCCGTGTGAGATGGGCCAAGAATGTCAAGAAAGAAGGACGGTATTTCACCACAATGGTTATACCCGATGCCAAATCGAAGAACGCATCCGCGAAAAATGAGCCATGGGTACTCGCTAGCCAAGTTGACCAATGCTTCTTCATCACCGACCCGTCAAGGCCTAGACGTGTTGTCATGAGGAGGGGCAAGAGGAGCATCATCGGAATGGAAGGAGACGCCAACGAGGAAGACTTGGACAAGAACGGTGATCCGAAGATCGAGGAGGAGTTCGACAAACACTTCGACATGCCTACTACTGGTAAAGTAAGAAGGAAGACATCCCTACCTACCCACGGTTGTCCGTTCACGCGAAGAAATCTCAAGGTGGCCGGCATAAAGTATTCAGTCGCCAACAAAAAGGGCAAGAGACGCTAATTAAGCTAGATCGGAACCGATCGAGACAAATTAAGAAGATTTTTGTGTGTATATACATGCATGTGTATGTGTGTATATGTGAGACAAGCACTTCTGTCTATATATATGTGCATGTGTATGTGAGACGATCACTTCTTTATATATGTGCATCTATGTATGTGATTTTTTTATATATATGTGCATGTATGTATGTGTATGTGATTCTTTCTTTCTTTGTAATTAAATAAAATATTAAAAAAATGTGGGGCAACCAGGATTCGAACCCATGCCATTAGACTTAAGTACCTCACAGCTAAACCAACTGGGCTAGTAATAGATATCTGTCAGATCCAGCGTTTCGTTTATTTTATTCATATACCGACCCAATTCTGTGGCGCACCGCAGGAAGCATGCGCCATAGAAATTGCTTGGACTCAATGACATGTGGCCCCGCTCATCGTGGCCACAGAATAGGCCAAGGAAATTCTGTGGCGCGCCGCTAGAAGCATGCGCCATAGAATTCTAACAATTCTGTGGCGCACATGCTCGTGGTGCGCCACAGAAAATGCCTCTTTGCCAATGACATGTGGACCCGCCTGTTCATCTTCCACACTTAGCAGTTTTCATCTCAGTTCTTCCCCTCTCTCTCGCGACGAACACCACCGGAGGTACCTCGATCGATCCCCTTTGATCTTCTCGCTCGCGCTCGCCGCCATGGAGGATCCGTGTGGAGGAGGAGCCTAGGAGGAGGAGCGCCGTGACTAGGAGGAGGAGCGTCGCGCCGGACCTAGCTAGGAGAACGAGCGCCGCGCCGCCCGTGACCTAGCTACTAGAGGAGCGCCGCGCCGTCGCCGTCTGCATCGACGCCGTCTTCCTCGACAAGCCTTCCACCTACAGGTAAGCCCCTGGCCCTCTTCTCCCTCTGCCTTCCACCTACAGCGCGTCCACGCGCGCCAACGTGGCCACCTACAGTTCTGCTCTGCCATGGAGTATCATCCATGGAGTTACTTTCCCGCCCCTACAGTTGTGCTCTGCCATGGAGTTACGCGCGCCAACGTGGCCACCTCATTTTGTTGGAGTATCATCTGGAGGAACAGAGGGTAGCTGTAGGTTTTGACTTTGTAATTTTGTTGGAGTATCATGGCAGTTGTGTTTATCATTTTGTTGGAGTATCATTTTGTTGGAGTATCATTTTGTCTTCAGCAAAGTACATCAGCAAAGTACAACTGCAGAGTGAGAGTGTGAGTTTTAACTTTGTAATGATAAGACATGCCTGGTACATCAGCAAAGTGTTCCTCACTGTTGAGCTGGTAGCTGTAGGTTTTTTGTGCAGGTTTTTCCTTTTTGAGATGCCAAAGTTTCGCGAGGAAGTTGATTCATTTCCTTCCGAGCGAATTTCTGGCACTCTCATACATAGGAAAATTAGCAAAAGTCATGCCAAAATTTTCTATGAATTTTATACTTAGTAGCTTTGTCTGTTCTAATTTTTCTATTAATAACCTGATCATTGCCATCATGTAAATGAATAAGTATTGCAATCAATCTTCTATCTAAGCAAATAGCTACCCTCTCTGGCTAGCTCTTTAATTCTTTATTATTACTGAAAAATAGATAAAAATTAAATGAATATTCTTCTCTGCTTTATTGGAGGGGTCGGCCTCTTTATATTGTAGACAAGGTTTGACCAACAAGCCATTAAATCTATTCAAACTGAATATGATCCCTTCATTGACTGCACTCTTTCCTAACAATGCTGGTTAATCAACTACTGGCATGGAGTAGGACTCTAATTAAGGGATAAGACTCCACCTTTGATGGGCTGGCCCACATAACAGTTGTACCAAATATTATTTGGTGATACACCCCCCAGCAACTTTCTGTTCTTGTCCTTATGAATTACATATGAATGCAGGCACTCTCTTCTTCTTTCTACAAAGTTCTGTAGGTTAAAAAAATGAGTGGTGCTGGTCTTATAAAAGGAGGATCACTAGAAAATGCTATGGTTTGCAGGTGAAGAATAATATGCTGAAATATGTGTCTTGTGTTCATAGTCCATTCTAGATTTCCGTAGAACAGTCGATTGGTGGTTTCCTTGTTGCATATTTGTGTTAAATACATTTGATGATGCCTACATGTATGAATCAATCATCCGGCTTTAGAAAAAAGATTAATTTTCTCGTGCAGTATTGACAACTTTTTTTTGTTAAATCTTATCCAAGAATAACATAATGGTTAACTAATCATGTGGCTGTAGTTACTAAAGCTTTATAAAATAGATATATGCTTGCTCAGTATGATTTTGTAGAAGTATAGTTTAGTATATTGACATTGCATTGCAGATTTTTACACAGCTTAATTTAATTTGTGCATTAACTGCTTATAGTTCATACTCACATAATAGCATTTCAGTAACATTATAAATTCTGCATATGCATTAGTAATTGTCCATCTTTGTGTCAATGTAGTCAGAAATGGTATAATTTTTGCAATTGACAGTATGACTGACGGTTAGATTTTGTGCATTAGTGTTCCATGATCATTTGGATCACGTATGTTTAGCACTGGTTAGATTTCCATACAGTCCATCTCTGGTTTTGATTTACTCCAGGTTTCATTTCAAATTTAGTTTAAAATTGGAAACGCACTCTACTATTTTACAAAAGAAAAAATGTACACTCTACTATTTAAAATCCAATGGAAACGTACTCTACGGGCTGATTAAATAGTACTGTATGACCATCTGTTATACCGAACCGTCCTCTAATATTGCAAACTAATGATGCTGCAAATTAACTAATCTCTTATAGGACTTCTTTTTTTGCGGGGCAGTAGGTATAGGACTTGTGGACTGCTTCACTATGTACGATCTCTTAGAAAAACATGCATGGCTTCTCTCTTGCGAGAAGATTTCTTTCTCCGTCAAAGAAAAGCCATGCTAAACTTTACCTTCACTCATTAAGTCATTAGAAATACGCAACAAGAGTCTAACAGTGCAGACATGCCCAACAAGAAGATTAGGAGAGAACTACCAGGTTTGTTTAGGGGAGCAGAATTAGGCGGGAGAATACTGTCTGTCAAAGAAAAAAAACGACAGACATTTCCACCGACTCCATAGCATGATAGGCATTATCCATAGCAATTTTATAGCTGACACCTTGTGTAGCTTTCTTCATACGTGGGGAACACAAATGCCTGTTTCGTTTTCTCTGCGTGTGGATGAAACATGATTAGGATGCCAACATTTGACCAGCTAAGCTCGATCTGTCTCTTAGTTTTCGTTTTATGTAGAAAAATGAGCACGCCTGCTTTGATTAGTTGAGCCTACGTACGTACATACGGTATACCTGTACAGCATATTAGAACAGTGCGTGAGCACGCAGGTGAGCTTGCCTGCTTTGATTAGTTGAGCCTAACGTACATACAGTATGCATGACAACATAGATGGCGATCGATCGATTAATTGCCCCCTTTTGGATACTAGCCCTATATCATTCCAAGCACAGTTTCTTTTTGGCGCCCGGCCTGGCCGAATGAATTATTGGACGCCATTACAATTTACAAGCATCATGTTTTTGGCTGGATCCCTGTGGATAAGCGATGTGAAGCACATGCTGCTTATGTGGGTTCGCTTGTGGGTGTGACTCTTGAGGTGGATCAGTCCACGCTGTTCAAACCTGAGTATTGTCGTATTCTCCTCGGATGTCGTGATATATCCTTGCTTCCTAAAACTGCTGAAGGTGTTCTTGGTGATTATTTCTATGATTTCTCTTTTGAGATAGATAATGTGGTTGAGCAAGGACAACCTGTGCTGCGTTCCTCGATTCCTGTGAGTAATGCACCTGTGCCTCCTTCCCCTAAAAGGCTAAGACATGATAATTATGCTGGAGATTCTGCTGCGTCTTCGGAGGGCCAAACTGGCTCGGCTAGTTATGTTGGGACTGGCTTTGGTAGATCTCAGTGTAATGTTGTGCATGCTATGTCTGTTATGCCTGTTGTTGCTGAGCAAGAGTCTGAGGAGGAAACTGATGGTGAGAATGAGTTGCTTATTGAAAAAATTGCAAGGGAAAATGATAATTTGGGTTTGAATGACAATGTGGAGATGGGAGGAAGTGATGGGGATAGATCTGTGCATGATGCCATGTTGGACAAATCTCCTAAGTCCAACATGGTGCAAAAAATGGGTTCTCATGTGGAAATTGCTCCTTTTACTCCTTCTGTGGAAAAAGAAACTACATCACCTGAGGGGCTTGTTATTCCCTGTCAATCAATGATTGTGTCTTATGCTGAGGCTGTGAAGCAAAATGTGTGGCCCCCTGAACCTGTGGTTACTGAACTATCTCCTGTTTCTTCTTCTGGACCTGTGGACGAGGAGGTTTATACTGTGCAGTCTCCCCCTTCCTCGGGTAGAAAAACTGCGCAACAGATCCCTGCTGCTGAGGTGGCGGTGGAGGATACAGCGAGGCGCAATCAGGACGACAAGATGATGGACGTGATGGCTAAGGCTACTAATGCCTCAAAAAAAAGAAACCTTGAAAGTGAGTCTCCTTTACCCAACTCTAATAATTCTTTTGCCGCTTTATCCAATTTGGAGATTATGTCTAGAGCTTCTTTGATGGGCATAGATTTCCCATCTGATAATTTTGATAATATTGACCTGTTAAAAGAATTGGAAAAAGCTAGAGCTAATATTGTAGAAAAAAATCACTCTATTGCTGATACGCCTCTTGTTGTTTTGCATGATAGTGGGGTGAGAACACCTTTGTGTTTGACTTGGTTAAGTGATGGTGAATTAGATGAATCTTTCACTGTGGTTAAATCTAGGAAAGATAAGAGAACTGCTAAAAGGCATAATTCTGGTGTTGCTAGACCTGTTACGAGAAGTCAAAAAAAGAATGCCACGGCTACCCTGTCTCCTGGTAGGCCTGTTAGGCAACGAAACATACCTAATAAGTTTAAATGATTGGGGGTATCTGGAATATTAGAGGGGCTGGGAAGAAAGGTATGGCCACCTGTATCCTTGATACCATTGACAACTGCAACCTAGATTTTATTGGGTTGTTGGAGACTATGAAACATTCTTACACTCCTGGTTTCTTTCGAAAGATTGATCCCTTTAATAAGTTCTTTTGGAAGTGGCTTCCCTCTGTGGGCAAGTCAGGGGGGATTTTGTGTGGTTTTAAATATGATTCTATTGAAGTGCATAATATCAAAATTGGCGATCATATGATGTTGTTTTACCTTTGGGATAAAATCAACAAGTGTAGGTGGGCTTGTGTGGTGGTGTATGGGCCTGCCCATGAAGATTTAAAAGATGTTTTTCTTGCTGAATTATCCTCTTTTGGTAGTAGGATTGATTGTCCCTTTATTGTTGGTGGAGATTTTAACATTTTGAGAAATGTGTTGGAGAAAAATAAACCTACTTCTTTACCTCACTCTTCTGGAGTTTTTAACTCTGTGATCAGCACACTGTGTCTTCAGGAAATTGATCTTTTGGGAGGCAAATATACTTGGTCAAATCAGCAAAGAAATCCTACTCTGGAAAAATTAGACAGAGTGCTGATGACTCCTAGCTGGGAGCTTCTCTTCCCCTTGGTGACTCTTAGAAAAGTGGTTAAGGAGCAATCTGACCACAATTTATTAATCCTGGATACAGGTGGTAATCCTGGACCTGTCAAAAAAAGAGGTTTTAAATTTGATGCTTCCTGGTTGTCTAATGATGGTTTTCTTCCTAAAGTGGCTGAGATTTGGTCCCTTCCTGTGTACAGTGTGGATCCTATTGATGTTTTTAACATCAAGTTAAAAGGAGTGAAAAAATATTTTAAGGGCTGGGGCTCTAACTTGTTTGGTAATTTTAAAAAAAGGAAGGATGAGTTGAGGGTTGAATTAGGGTATCTGGAGAAGTGGGAAGAAGAGAATGATTTATCTCATGAAGATTTTGTACGTAAAACGGAGATTCAAACTGAACTCTATAGTATGAACGAGGAGGAGGAAAAATACTGGTATCAGCGTTCTCATGCAAGGTGGTTGTTGCATGGTGACTTAAACACATCCTATTTTCATAAAATTGCGAATGGTCGTAAAAGAAAGAATAATGTTTATTCTCTGGAAGATAATGGGGTTACAATAGAGGGGACGGATAACCTGCTCAAATTAGCCACGAGATATTATAAAGAGTTGTTTGGTCCGGCAAGTGTTAATCTTTTTAGAATTTCCCCTCTTCTCTGGAATGAGGATGAGAGGATTTCGACTCATGATAATGAGATTTTAACTAGACCGTTTACTGAAGAAGAAGTAAAAAGTGCCCTGTTTGAGATGGATATCAATCGTGCACCTGGCCCTGATGAAATTCCTTCGGAATTTTATCAACACTACTGGGCTGTGGTTAAAAATGATATTATGTGTCTTTTCGATAGTTTCTATGCGGGGACTCTCGATGTACAACGTCTGAATTACGGTATCATCACTCTGTTACCTAAAGTTGCTGAAGCTAATAGGATTCAACAGTTTCGTCCTATTTGCCTGCTTAGGTGTATTTACAAGTTGATCACTAAAGTGCTTACTATTAGGTTGGAGCCCTTTGCTACTAAACTCTTTAGCGTGCAACAAAATGCTTTTATCAAAAACAGAAATATTGTGGACGGTATTATGTCTTTACATGAGGTTATCCATCATGCACATGTCAAAAAACAGATTGGGATCGTTTTAAAGCTCGATTTTGAGAAAGCATACGATAAAGTAAACTGGGATTTCCTCCTTGAATGCCATAAAGTTAGAGGTTTTAATGGGGTTTGGTGCTCTTGGATTCATAAGATCTTGCATAATGGCACTGTTAGTGTGAAAATTAATAATCATGTGGGTGATTACTTTCAGAGTGCCAAGGGGGTTAGGCAAGGAGACCCCCTGTCCCCTACTTTATTTAATCTGGTGGGGGAAGTCTTGACTAAGATGGTGTTGGAGGCTCAAAAAAATGGTTTATTAACTGGAATGGCTCCTGATCTAATTGAAAAAGGTGTTGCCATATTACAATATGCTGATGATACTGTCCTTTGCATATCTCATGATTTGGAAAAAGCTGTTAACCTGAAGATTTTGTTATATATGTTTGAGTTGATGTCAGGTTTAAAGATTAACTTTGATAAAAGTGAACTTTTCCTTGTTGGGGGGGACAATGAGATAGCTGCCTTTTATGCTGAGATGTTTAATTGTAAAGTTGGGCAATTACCTATGAAGTATCTTGGGGTTCCTGTTACTTTTTCTAGGCTGAAAACAATTGAGTGGGATTTTCTTGATGCTAAAATGCTTAAGAAGCTGGACTGTTGGGTTAGTGATGCAGCCTCCTCGGGTGGGAGATATACCCTGATCGACTCTAGTTTATCTGGGGTCCCTCTCTACTTTTTATCCATGTTCTTGTTGAATAAAACCTGTATCGAGAAATTAGAGAAACACAGGAGGAGATTCTTTTGGGCTGGAAATAATAAGAAGAAGAAATATTGCATGGTCAAATGGTCACGAGTTTGTCGATCTAGAAACAAAGGGGGTTTGGGTCTTAAGAACTTGCATAGACAGAATATAAGCTTACTGTGCAAGTGGTGGTGGAAGTTGGATACTCAAAAGGGTTTGTGGCAAGATATTGTTTATGCTAAATATATTAAAAACAAAATTGTTTCCACTGTGAAGTGTAGGGCTTCAGACTCACCATGTTGGAAGGATTTGTTAAAAATTAGGGAGTATTACTTCCTGGGGAGATCTATTATCTTGAAGAATGGTAACCTTGTTCGTTTCTGGAAAGACCCTTGGCTTGATGGGTGCTCCCTATGTGTTTCCTATCCTACTTTATTTGATATTTGCCAGGGCCAAGAGTGGTCCTTTGGTAAAATGGTGGAGAAAGAGTTTATGGTTCCCTTTCGAAGGCGGTTGCCCCCTGTTCTGTCGGTACAGTGGGATTATATTGTGAATTCTGCGAGAAACAAAATTGTATCTGCTGAACCTGATAAGGTTGAGTGGGCTTTAGGGCCTAAGAAGCAATTTACTACGAAATCCATGTATCAACTGCTGGAATCTGGACTGGCGGGATCGGATAATCGATGGATTTGGAAAGCAAAGTTACCTTTGAAAATTATAATATTCCTTTGGCAGGTTTTTAGAAATGCTATCTTGACTAGAGATAATCTGAAAAAGAGAAAGTGGCTGGGGAATCCTCTCTGTTCTTTTTGTAGGGAACCAGAGACCATGAATCACCTTTTCTTTGGTTGTGCTTTTGCCAGGGTGGTGTGGGGGAATCTGGGCTCGGTTTTGTCGACCAATTCTTGTCCTAAAACTCTTTGGCAAAGTGTTGTTTGGCTACATAGGTTTTGTCCGCTTGGAAGGAAATTTCATATGCTGATTCTGGCGGCTTTATGTTGGGCAATTTGGACCACTCGCAATGATGTAACTTTTGACAAAAAAGTGATTCATAGTCCCCTGGTGATTATCTACTCCATGTGTTCGTTCTTGTGTTACTGGGCAGGCCTTTACGAAGATGAGGATGGCGAGAAGATCAAGACTGGAGCGGGACAACTGATCAACAAGGCAGCAGGTTTGGCTGCTGCGATTGCTAGATCCCGTAGCGCTGGGGGGGGAGCGGATTCTGCGCATCACAGATGGGTCGATGGCGTGATGTTTCTGTTGAATTGTCCTTTTGTTCACTGCTTTAGGAGTTATCTGCTGGTGGTTCTGTGGTTGTATTGTGAGATCTGAGAACTTTTGTATCCTGTTGAGACTTTTTGGTAGTTAGGTGGTAGGTTTTTTGCCCCGTAGTATTCTTCTCGAATCGAGAGTTTACAGCGGGTTTTCCTGCCGGCTGCTACCCCTTTTCTTTCTCCTTTGATTGCTTTTGTAAAATAAGGTACGCTGTATTTCCGTTGAAGCAATTTAATGGAAAGGGGGTGAGCCCAGTTTTAAAATGTTTTTGGCTGGAAAAGAGGAACCAAAAACACAGTGGGTAAAAAAAAACGGCATCGCCCGCCAGCTTCATGTGATCGCCATCAAGTAGTACGTAGCACTGAAGATGTTGGCCTGCGTGCTCTGCCTGCCTGGTTGTGCTTCGCAAAGTGCAAGAACCAATAAATTCGTGTCTACCAAGGGCGACCCTTTCAATCTTTTCCCTTTCTCCTCGCAGCAGTAGCGCAGCTACCGTCCTTGTTCTGCGTCGGTAGCAGCTAGCTGGGGGGTGGGCGAGGGAGTACGTAGTACGTGTGCTGCTGGGCTGGCTGGCCTCGCCTCGATGTTGGCTCCCATCTCTCAGATCAGAGCGTAGCGCATGGCACCAAAAGAGACAGTGCAGTGCGACGCATTGGTGATGCGGTGTGGACTAGATGGGCAAGCTGCTGCTAGTGCTAGCAGTGCGCAGCACAGCGCCGGCCGGCCCGATCGATGAATCGACCGACCCACCTTTCTCTGTTTTGGAAGGGCATGCCAGCCAGGGCACAGGTTAGTTGACAATAATACCGGTCCATCACAATTTAGGTATCTGACTCCATCCATCCATTCACCTCACCGGTAGGGAGTAATGGTGGGAGCTATAGCTGTGAGTGCCGCTGCAGCGTGCATCATGGAGCGTGGTGTGGTGGACACGTACTGGACGCTAGTACTAGAAACAAATCTGAGGTCAGAGCCGGAGCCCCATCGATCCATGCATTGCATTGCGTTGCTGGTACTGAGATGATGAGATGGCGTATACAGGGAAGGGCCGATGCACATGCCGGTGCGCGCTGTCGATCGGTCAGAGCACCGATCCACTCTCGCTCGCGAACGGCAGAGTAATTTGTGAATCAATTGATCGCATTAGTTTAGCTGAGACGACGTGCGGACGTGAGCGATGCCAACTGGGCATTTCACTAGCAGCTTATGAACCGTTTCACAGTCGACAATTTTTCAGAAAAGTGCACAAACAAGAGTAACTCAGGAGACAGTACCAAAGATAAGTGGCTGGAACGATTCAGTTTGTGTGGCCTTTGTCTACACGAACCAGCATCTCTGCCAATGTCTTCCTTTCGCAATTGGTCTTGTTGCTCGAAACGGTTCCTTCAATTATATTTACAGAGACAAAAACTTAAATAAAAATAACACAGAGCAACAAAGAAGTATATGTTTCTTCACTACACCAAGAACTGAATTAGCAAACAACGTCTAGGCATTTAACATGACCATTGCATACCTATACGTGGACATTAATTAGAGAAGCAGAAAAATATTTTACATGGTAGGAAATAGATGCAGGTCTCAATGATGCACATTATGCAGATGCATGATGCAGGTCTCAACGGTGCACATGATGCACATGTCTTAGGGAGCATGGTATTTTCAAATACCGCAAACAGGAAGTAAATTGTGGTTGGGCAGAAATAATAGAAGTTAAAATAGCGATCATACCTCATAGGGATTAGGAATCATACCTCATACATGAATGATAACGAAATAGTTTATATTGAATAATTTGAAATCCAACTCAAAAACTCAAATTTGAATGTTATTACAGAAACATGTCTGGCACTTCCAAGCACATGTCCGTGCTCGAAGCCGGTGCCGAGGAAGAGGGCTGGGATGCCCACGCTGCAAACAGAATTGAGGAAGAGGACCGGGAGGACGTTGATTGGGGGTACTTGGAGGAAGAGGACCAGGATAACAGCACCGATGGTGGCGGCACTGACCGCACGGCGGCTGGTGGTAGCGGCGACGCCGCCCCGACGACCGATAAGAAGAATAAGAAGCCCCGGGCCCCAAGGAAGGATTGTAAGCCGCAAGTGGTCGCGAACGTCATCGATACAATCACCGAGGTCTCGCCGAGTGGCCTACCATTGGCGCCTCGAACTGTTGCCTCAGGGTACGGCATGCAGCTAGGGTGCATCGTGCGGGAAAGCATGTCGATCAACACGTTGGACCTTAGAAGCAGCGACAACAAGGCTTTGGTCGAAATCCTCCTGAAGAAGGTTCACCAGCGATACACGTTCCCGGAGCCGTTCAACAAAATGGTGGACTATTTAGCCATCACGAAGATGAGCACCGCGTTGAGCAGCTGGAAATCCCGGTGAAGAAGAAGATTGAAAAAGGTAAAAGCTGGAAGGAGATCAGTCGAACAGACCCGACGCTTGAGAAAGAAGATTTCGACATATTTAAGGAGTACTTGAACACCGAGGAGTGTAAAAAATGGACAAAATGGGGGCAGGATATGCGGGACCAAAACATAGGGCACCAACATTGCGGAAGCGGTGGTTACCGAGGAAAACAGCCTATTTGGGAGAAGGAGGACCGCGAGATGGAACGTCTCGGAAAAGATAACCCCTGGCACAAAATCACGGATATACAAGTTAGGAACTTTGTCGATCCCGATACTTCTTAGACTGGAAGACGGGGGAATTCGTGACGAAAGACGAGGACGTGAAGGAATTCGAGAAACATTTGGTAAGGACACATATATCTCAAGTACATGTATATTGCATTGATCTAATAATTAGATAATGGGCTCACCTTAATTTCCTTTTGTCCGAAGGAGAGGGAGTTGCGGAAATCTGACTCGTCCGAAGGGTCGACGAGTCGGTGGGACACGCCTTTCAACAGAGCGACGAACGCATACAAGAAAAGGCCGTTGGATGCCCCGCCGACGTCAGCTGGCCGTATCTCCCGCTTTGGGCTAAACATGAAGGTAGCCGAGTACAACTCATCAGATGCCAAGTCAAAAAAGAAGAGGAAGACGACTAAGGATGATCATGAGGTCGCGGAGCTGAAGAAGCAGATGGCGGCTCTAGAGAAGAAACTTGAGAGCAGAGAGGTGGACCCCGACACGCTCAATAGATTAGTGGATGAGAGGCTCAAGGAAGTCATCCCCTTGGGCTGATGGAGGGGATAGCTTCTTGGAATGCGGGGGTTCAAATTGGACCGATCCATCTGCCCACCTTTGTCGGCAGCAACTCAAGCATGAACCAGCAAGTGCCGCCGCAACAGCTGACCCCCCAGACGCCGGCGCCGCTCCTTCTGGTCACATCGCCGCCCCCTTCCGCAGCAATGCCAAAGAATGATGGGCCAGCCGCCGGCACCGTCGCCCTTGTCTCGACACCCGCCGAGCTTGACGCCATCACCAAGGTAACTAATTAGTTAGTCGTGATCTTACTACGCCTTCTCAAGATGACTGTCATCTCATGATGCCTGGTATATATGTTGCCCAACAGGACGAACCTTGCGTACTCCTGCATCGTGTGGTGCCCGGCGGAGAGTTGGTGGATGTTGCTACCGGCACTATTATACAACCCGTGCAACGCACTATGCACCACTCTCGAATGGACGAGAACGTGATGAAGGTGAAGTTGGCCAAGGTAGTGCCGGAGTATCGCGACGTCCTTCCCCCCTTCAACCTCCAGGCTGCGACCAGGAGAACTTGGTACTTGGAGAGTGCACGACTTGGGTGATGAAATGGCCGAAGAGCCAGATTCGTCTTGGGGGGGGGGTCTTGTGATCAAGCGCAACACCGGCGCCACATCCCCTATGGCCCCGCAGAATAAGATCGTCTGGCCCACGAAGCAAAGAGCCCTCCAGACAGCACCCAAGGCCGCCGCCCCTCAGAAGGAAACGGTAGTCGTCGCCACCACCACCCAGAAGGAACCGGCGGTTGTTGCCACCACCACCCAGAAGGAACCGACGGTTGCTGCCACCACCACAAGGCACAAAGTGTTGTTGGGAAATATGCCGCAACGACCGGCCAAAAGATCATCAAATGCAGTTGTGCCTCAACCGCCGGCATCACAGCCTCCGGCATCACAGCCGCCGTCACCACCAAAGGACGTGGACAACCCGTTTGTTGGAGCCGCCGGTGTCGATGACTATCATTACGATGACAATGTCGACATCAATGCCTACCTCAACACGGGCTACAGCCAAGATAGGTACATGCCTGATATGAATCGTGACGATGAAGTCTTCCGCAGTCACGACGATCAACCTAGACGTACTGAAGTCACGCAGCGCCTGACCTACCCGGAGGGTACAGTATTCAGCCCTGGCACACTGCATAATACAATCGTAGGGTCGTCCCGAGCACCCGCACCCCCAGCTCCTGCACCCCCAGCTCCCGCAGCAGATCAGGCCACCCCCAGCAAGAAGATTAGGAAGAGACCTGCTAAAAAGGTCCAGCATACTAAGATCTTGGCCGACGCCGTGGTACGACCCCGTAAGGACGGCTTGACCCGCTTGCATGAAGCTGGGAAACCGATACTGGGTCCGGACGAGATACACGGGGTAACTGGACCAATGCTCACATTGCAGAACATTATCGTGATGCTAGAGGGCCTCCTTCTTAAAGAAGAGTCTCCAAATTACCCGGCGTTCGTGGTCAAGGTGCCAGAGGGCCCGGACTTCGTCCATGAAGACCCCGCGGGACTGTTCTTCATAGCGTACGAGGATATCTTCAATCTATTTCACTCGAGACGGCTGGACTATAACTTGGTCCGCCTATACGCGCTCAATGCTCAGCTGCAGATCCAGCGAGAGTTACCCCCGTACGTTATGGTAGCGGATCCCTACTACATGCGTGATAGCCAGCTGGAGGAAGGATCAAGTTCACGGACCAAGGCAGTGAAGTACCTCGAGAGCTTCATGTTGAGAAACAGTGAGAACAAGAGGGACATTCTTTTGCCTCTCTTTCCAGAGTAAGTCTCGCGACCGTCGTAGCTAATGTTTTTTTTTCTAGATTTCATCCATTGCTTATCCTGGATTCGATTGCATGTGTTGAGCAGGGACACATACTGCACACTCATCGTGCTTTGCCCAAAGTGGTCACTAGCCGAGTACTTCGACTCGTCGAATAAGACGAAGAAGAAAGACTACACCAGAATAAGGAGTGTTCTCGATGAGGCTCTCAACGGCTACGCCCAAAATGGAGGCACATTCGAAAAGAAACAAGAATGTATCAAGCCGGCTACTGGCAAATACGGGCTCAAGCACGTGACCGAGTTCCCCTGCATCAAGCAGCCGGCTTGGAGCACGAAGGAGGCCTTCTATGCCCTCCATCACCTCAAAGGGATTGTCCGCGATGCAAATAATATGAATCATCCTTCTAAACTCCGAGACTGGCCAACAAAATGGCGGGGGAAATCTCACAGGAAGATCTTATGCAAGATTTTCATCGTATCAAAGTCAAGTTGTCGGAGATAATCATTGAAGATGTCAACAAAAAGGGAGGGTCCTTGAACCAGCCCATAGGGTTATGCCAGAGGGATATCCAGGAACGCCTAGAGCAGCAGGCTGATCGTAGGTCGTGGATGACGAAGGAGCTATATAAGCCGTTTCCGGCGCCTCTCCAGAAGAGGTATCGTTGATCGAGGTGTGCGTAGCTAGCTACTATTAGTTTGTTTAACAAAATTTGCTTAACTTATATATGCCTAGCTACTATGTTAGTTTAGCTCTAAACTTAGGCCTAGCTAGCTACTATTAGTCATGATCAAGGTACAGTGATGATCAAGATACAGTGAATATAATCTGTGATAATCAAGATACAGTGATTATATTAACAAGTTTGCATTCATATTCCTTAGTTGTTTTTGGTGAAGATATATGCCTTAGTTGTTTTTTGCATTATACTTACTAATATGCTTTGTGTCTATCTATATAGATGACGTACTACGTGGTGTTCGAGGGTCGGGTTCCAGGAGTCTATGACGAGTGGAAGGACTGTAAAGCACAGGTCGACAAGTTCAGCGGCAACTGCTATAAAGGATACGAGACTAAACACGAGGCGGTTGCGAAGTGGAGGGACCACCAGTCAAAACAGAAGAACAAGATGAAGACCTCCATCAAGCTACCGTTCTTTCTCACCATCGTCGTCGTGCTTGTAGTCTATTTCATCTTAGCTTAGGCCTTATCGAGTAACTATGTGGTGTCATATTCGATGAACTATGTGGTGGCATGTTCGATGATGTTTGACTATGTATCACTATGTTCGATGATGTTCGATGAACAAAATTTGATACTTTTGCACTATGGATCACTATTGTATATTATGTTATTATCGAGTAATGTGTGACTTATATCTTTGTCAAATATCACTTCTATGTTTATATATTTGTGAAATATCACTGCCTGTATTCAAACTGTATAAATCCTGTAATATAGCTGGTATTTATACCTGGTATTTATACCAGAAACAATTTAAATTTCGAAATACAACAGATATTTCTGTTGCGCACCGTATAGCAATTCTGTGGAGCACCTATTTCTGTGGCGCACCAGGCCCCGATGCGCCATAGAATTCACTATTTCTGTGGCGCACGGGCTGGGTGCGCCACAGAATCCACGTTTTCTGTGGCGCACGGGCTGGGTGCGCCACAGAATATATTTTTATGGCGTGTATTCTGTGGCGCACCCCTGTGGCCCCAGGGTGCGCCACAGAATACAGTTTTGGTGCGCCACAGAAGAGGGAATCTGTACTAGTGCCCAAGGTATTATTTTCTGTCTTTTGGGATTTAAATTTTTCCACGTTTACTCGGATTTTTTGCTTCTAACACTGCTTTTCCTTTTTGACAGATTGCCGACCTTCCAGAGTCGGATCTAGCTTCCGACGCTGAACTGGAGGCGTTGCGCGCCACCTTTGCGGGTGGGCGAAAGCGCAAGAAGATCTCCTCCTCTGAGGAAATCATCGATCTCGACGGGGTTCCCGTCACCACCTCCAGGTTAGAGCATCCGGGTTACTTTCCTTTGCCGGAGTTTTCTTTTGCCTTCGGAGTTTTAACTTTTCCGGCATTTTGTTTTGCTTTTAGCCTGCCTCCCTCTACTCTAAAGCCAAAAAAGCTGAATAGGCACAAGGTTGTGTCCAGCAGAGGCTCTCACCCTTCTCCCGCCACCATACCGGACACGCCGTCCACGATGGCAGAAGAGCATGCCGCAGCCCCCACCACCGAGTCTCTGGAGCCCAGCCAGCCCATTGTTCCGGAAACGGACACGGGGGAAAGGGAGGCTCCTGAGGTGGGAGGTCCTTCTCGAACAACTGAGGAGGAAATCCCCACCTTTGACAAGGACTTCAAGAACATCAACGATGGCCTAAGCGCGGCCGGAATTCTTTTTGCGGAATATGCAAAAGAGTTCACTGAAAACTTGGCGGGGTTACAGCGGATGAGCCAGGTATTAACTCTAGCCCCCAAGCATTAAGCAAAATGTATACTTTTCGCCTTGATGCTTTTTAATAACATGACTTTTTTCCTTCTCGTGTTCCAGCAAACCGCTGAAACCATTAACATGGAAGTTTTCAATAAACTTTCCGTCAAGAATAAGGAGGTTAGAAACCTTCTTTCTATTCTCGAAGTGAGAGAAGCAGAGCTGGCATCATCTCAGCTACAGCTATCGGAGACAACAGGTATGCTTTATTCTCTGAAGTTTCTTTATCCAGTTTTTTGTCTAAGTACTTTTCTCGAGTTTGTCTAAACTCGGAATTTTTTACTTGCTTTCCAGCTGCTTTGGCTAAGGCCAAGGAAATAGCTGAAGATGCCGGCAATGCAGAGTTTCTCCGAAAGGATAATTTGGACCTTCATAAGAATCTTGTGAAGGCTCAAAAAGATCTGGAAGCCCGCAATCTGGCCCTTGGAATTGCTCTCTCCAAGGCTTCCGAACAGGCGGAGAAGGACAAGTCCACTATCCAGGACTTGGAAAGTGCCTTAAACCTTCGCCTGGAGGAAGGCTCCGAAATCGACAAGATTCTCGGTAAGTTTATTTTCATTTACCGGTTTTTCCATGTCTTGCTTTCTTTCTCTGCTTTTTCACTAAACCTTTTGGTTGCTTGTCTGAAAAAACAAGAGATAACCCAGATCTTACTCGGATTGAGAGAATCCGAGCCTTTGGGAAGGTGTGGACTGCGATCAGAGCTGCTGGCATGCAGCTGGTCAACAAGTTCCTTCCCAGAAGGACTGGGAAATTCTCGGAAGTTGATAAACTTCCGGGTGCTATCCTGGAGGTGGCGGAGTCCAAGGAGTCCACCTTGCGTTCCGCAGCATGGGGTGGTGCACGCATGCCTCTAGGCCTTATGCGTATGCATTACCCTGGTGCCAAATCTTGGCGCGTGGCGTCCGGTATTCCTCAAGGATACACGGAAACCCAGCGAACCACCATCTTTGATGACATCAAAGGTCACGCCACCAAGATCGCCTCCATGGTGAATATCTCCATCACGTATCCAGAAGAGGAGATCCCTGAAGCCCCCGAGAATGACAGCAGCGAAGAAGACTCGAATGCTTGAAGTGTTGTCCTTAACCTGGATGGTGGAAGTAGAAAATAGGAGCATTACTGCACTTTTACAATGTAATTTATATTGTAATGCTTCTATTCTTTTGTATAAACAAGAACTCCGCCTTTTGCAGTTTAATTATGAAATTCTTTGCAAGGTTTCCGGGTATTTATATTCCTTTATCTTCTAAGTTCTCTGACTTATGTGCTTTAACTGTCCTTAGTGTTTGAAATGGCTCAATAGAATTATGAATCGTCATGCCGAGTTCCTGGGTGAAACCAATCAGTTCAAACTCGGAAACATGGATCATACTAAGGGCATTTTTACTAACTAGCTTCAGTGACCCAACACACAAACAATCAGATAATGCTTAGAGAACAGTAAGGAATTTTTTGAATGAAACTTGGGCACGCAGGCACAATCCAAGTTTCCTTTAGCCTTTAGTAGGCTGAAAATCATTCAGTTTTTAAACGCCAAGCACGCAGGCACAATTCGGGTTAACATTGAGTATTTTGTAAGATCATTGGGAAATAGATAAGGTGGAATCATGTTTTGTACTATAATGAACTTGTAAAAACATGGATATAAGAATTCAGATAACTTTATTTCATGATCTCAAAGATGTTTACATAGAAATTGAACTAAGTATAGAAGGAACGTAACTGCTGGATACTCCAGGGCCTCTTTGTCTCTCCTAGCTCATCATCTATCTTTCTCTTTCTTTTGCGATTCGGTTTCTCGGGATCGTCTTGCGTATCTCGAATGTCGACAAGATAATATGATCCATTCTTCATGGCTTTACTGATGACAAATGGTCCTTCCCATACTGGGGCCAGTTTGTGCTTCCTTTGCTGCACCAATCTCAGCACTAGGTCACCTTCTTTAAAAGAACGATGTCTGATTTTCCGACTATGATAACGTCGTAAACCTTGCTGGTAGATGGCGGATCTTTGAAGCACAAGCTCTCGTTCCTCTTCTAAGAGATCGACGGCATCCTGTCGTGCTTCTTCGGCATCCGAGTCATCGAAATCCCGCAATATTGGGCTATCATGGATCATGTCCGTTGGAAGGATTGCTTCCGCACCATAAACTAGGAAAAACGGGGTTTGCCCAGTTGACCTGTTTGGTGTTGTTCGAATACTCCAAAGCACAGAAGGTAACTCTTCTACCCATGCTCCAGCTGCTCTATGAAGAGGAGATTCGAGTCTTGGGCGTATTCCTTGCAGGATTGAGCTATTCATTCTTTCAACATGTCCATTGGATTGCGGGTGTGCCACAGATGCGAGATCTAGGCGAATTTCCGTTTGTCGGCAATATTTTGCCAACTCTCCAATGGAGAAATTTGTCCCGTTGTCGGTTATTATGCTGTGTGGAACGCCGTATCTCATGACTATGTCAATGATGAAATTTCTGGCAGTTACACCGTCAAGCTTTTTGATGGGTTTAGCCTCCACCCACTTGGTATTTGTCCACAGCTACGAGTAGATGTGTTAGTCCACCTCGTGCAGTTTTGAATGGTCCCATCATATCTAGCCCCCAGACCGCAAACGGACATGTAATGGGGATAGTTTTAAGTGCTTGGGCCGGCATATTAGTCTGCTTGGCATAATTTTGACACCCTGCACATGTATTTACTATGTGCTCAGCATCTGTCTTGGCTGTTAGCCAGAAAAACCCGGCACGGAATGCTTTTTTAACTATGCTTTTTGATTGAGCATGATGTACGCAATCTCCGGCATGGATTTCTTGCAGGATTTCTTGTCCTTCTTCTGGCGAAATACATCGCAGAAAAATTCCGGAAGTACTGCGTTTATACAGGCAATTGTCAATTACCGTGTATCCTCTGCATCGACGCTGGATTTGTCTCTGCAAGACTTCGTCTGCTCCTTCCGGGTACTTCTGATTAACTAATAAGTTTAAATATGGAATTGTCCGATCCGGGTGGACGAGCATAACTTCAATTGACTCGAAAGCCAGAGGATAATCAATATCTCCACCTTTTATGGATGGCTCATACAAATGCTGGACGAATACACCTGGTGGTAGGATCTTTACCCTTTCTGACACCATGCGAGCTAATGCATCCGCGTTCCAATTTTTCTCCCTTTTGACGTGGACTACTTTGAATCCAAAAAAAACAAATGGCAAACTCGTCCACCGTTCTCCGGTATTCGGCCATTATAGGGCTTTTTGCGTCCCAGGTTTGGTTAAGCTGATGCTGTACCAAATCCGAGTCGCCGTAGCACAAGATGCGCTTGACACCTATTTCTTTTGCAATATGCAAGCCATGAAGCAGAGCTTCGTATTCTGCCACGTTGTTGCTGACGTTGAAGTGGATTTGTAATACGTACTCCATTGTGTCTCTTTTAGGGGATTTTAAAACTACACCAGCTCCAGCGACCTCCTTCATCTTGGATCCGTCAAAGTGCATGATCCAGTACTCGGACTCCGGCATTGGTGTTTTCTCCATTGCTTCCGTCGAGTCGGCGACAAAATCTGCCAAAACCTGGGATTTTATTGCCGTCCTTGGCTGATACTTAATATCGAAGGCTGCTAGCTCGATACCCCATTTGGCTACTCGACCAGTTGCCTCCGCATTGTTTATTATATCCCCTAGTGGTGCTTTACATACCATTGTTATGGAATGTCCTTGGAAGTAATGACGCAGTTTTCTAGATGCGAAAAATATGCCATATGTCAGTTTTTGATAGTGTGGGTACCTTTATTTGGACTCGGAGAAAACTTCGCTTATGTAATACACCGGATGCTGGTCTGGTATGCTCTGTTCGTCTTTCTTTCGTTCCACAACAATTACTGCACTGATAACCCTGTTTTTAGCCGTGAGGTACAATAACATAGGTTCTTCGTCTTTTGGGGATGCCAAAATCGGAGCTTTCATAAAAGTTTCCTTCAACTGGGTTAATGCTGCATCTGCCTCTTCTGTCCACACGAATTTGTCGGATTTCTTCAACAGCTTGTAGAGTGGTAAGGCTTTATCCCCCAGCCGACTAATAAATCTGCTGACGGCTGCAGCGGAACCCGTCAATCTTTGGACATCTTTCACACACGTGGGTTTGGAGATGTTCAAGATTGCTTTGATCTTTTCTGGGTTAACTTCTATTCCTCTGTGAGAAACAATGAAACCCAGAAGTTTTCCTGAGGGAACTCCGAATACACACTTTGATGGATTTAACTTCATCTTGTAAGTGCGCAGATTTTCGAAAGTTTCTCGTAGATCTTCAAGGAGCGTATCTTTTTCCTTGGTTACGACAGCAATATCGTCCACGTAAACATGGACATTTTTCCCAATCTGACTATGCAAACAACGTTGCATGCAACGCTGGTAAGTTGCACCTGCGTTCTTCAGGCCAAATGGCATGGTTATGTAATAATACGTCCCGTAAGGGGTTACAAAAGAAGTCTTAATTTGATCTTCCTTTTTCATGCGTATTTGGTGATACCCGGAATATGCATCCAAAAAGCATAAAAGCTCAGAGCCTGCGGTGGCATCTATTATTTGATCGATTCGCGGTAACGCGAACCTGTCTTTTGGACACAGTTTGTTCAAGCTGGTGTAATCTATACACATTCTAAGAGCAGTAGTGTCTTTCTTCGGTACTAATACCGGATTTGCAGACCATTCAGTGTGTATTACTTCCTGGATAAAATCTGCCGCTAAAAGCTGGATAATTTCCTTGCCAATAGCCTTCCGTCTTCTTCCGAGGAATCGTCGGAGACCTTGTTTGACGGGTTTGGAGCCTGGAATCACCTTAAGTTGATGCTCAGCAAGTTCCCTGGGTACGCCTGGCATGTCAGCTGGACACCAGGCGAAAATATCCCAGTTCTCACGGATGAACTTGATGAGCTCGCTTTCCTATTTGTCGGTCATCCCAGTTCCCACTACGACAAATTTTGTCGGATCCTTGGGATCTAGGATTACCTGTCTTGTGTTCTCGGAAGCCTTGAAGCTATCTGCTGGCTTCCGGGTTTCTTTTCCTGCCGGCATTTCTGTCGGCGATACCTCCTTGGCCAGCTCCTTCAGCTCTTCCTTTGCTATGATCTTCTCAGCGCAAAGGGCGTTCTCTTTTTCCAGCTTGTTTGCCAGCTTGAAGTCTCCAGTTATGGTGATTACTCCTCCTTTTGGCCCTGGCATCTTCAGCTTGTTATAGATATAACATGATCTTGCCATATATTTGGCGAAAGCTGGACGTCCGTGTATTGCGTGATACACGCTTTCGAACGGCACCACTTCGAAGGATACTTTTTCCTGACGGAAGTGATCTTTTTCTCCGAAAGTGACATCTAGGGAAATTTATCCTAGGGATCGTGCTTGCCTACCAGGAACAATGTCGTGGAAGCATATGTTGCTGTAATTGAGCTGGGTCTCGGAGATTTTCAGATGTCTCAGCGTATCCAGATACATTATGTTAATGCTGGATGCTCCATCCATCAGCACTCTTTTTAGCCTAGTGTTTTGGACAATAGGGCTTACAACAAGAGCTTGCGTGCCGGGTTCAGGGATATTCCCGGGATGATCAGTCTGATCCCAGGTGATTGGCGTGTTTGAATACTTCAAGAATTTGGGGGTTGCCGGAACAACCGCGTTTATTTCTCGAAGCGTTCTTTTTGCCACTTTTGCTAATGGAGTTGCTAGGAAAGTTAGAGCACATTATCCGTCAACTCTCGGAAATTTGGGTTCGCCTTTTCGTTGTTGTTCCTGGATTTTTTCGTCAGTGTCCGATTCACTGTCTTCCTTCTCAGCTTCTGGCTTTTGCTTGGAAAATTTCCATTTGGAATTCTTCCCCTTATTTCCGGATCCTGCACTGCCTTTCATGTGCTTGTTCAGCCGGCATTGTGCGTTCGTATGGGTGGGTTTCCCAAACTGCGAATGGTGGACGCATGGTTCCGACTTAATTTTTTCCCACTCTTCTTTAGTGTAATTGATTGGTTCTGAACTGCGTCCTTTCCACCTGTTCCCTTTTTCACTTCCAAAGGCTATGTTGACCTCTTTGGGATTTTGTGTTGCATATGGAGTTCCTTTTTTCTCAGGGCGAGGGTTTTTCTTGGCCTGTATCAATGTATCGATATTGCCTCCCCTTGCTCTGATGTCGTCCTCGGCTGCAGCGTGTTCATTGGCGGTTGTAAGCATAGATCCGAGATCTTTGTGCTGTTTGGAACCAACCATGAACGGTACAAGTCCGGGTTTTAGGCCGTTGAAGAAAGCATGCTTTGCTTGTACGTCAGTTACTCCAGAGCAGCTATTCTTCATTGCAGTCCATCTGGAGATGAAATCCACGTATGGTTCATCCTCGAACTGGGTGCAATGGTTTAGCTGGTTGATGCTATTCGGGCGTTTATAAGTTCCCCGGAAATGCTGAGTAAATACTCGAGCCATATCGTCCCAGCTGTCTACAGTTCTTGATGGTAGTCCATTGATCCAGTCTCTGGCTCCATCCAGTAACATTAGGGGAAGGAACTTTACAGCTTCAAGGTCTGTCCCATTGTTAATCTGGACGGCTGTATAGTAGTCTGAGAGCCAGGTATCCGGGTTTGTACTACCGGTATATTTTTGGTACGTTGGGACAACTTTGGCAAAGCCAGAATGCAGGGTTATCCTTCGGATCCTATCAGTGAAACACTTAGGCCCAAAGTACAGATCATCCTTTTCCGCCCTATCCATGTGTGCGGAGTACCTGCCGGCTGAATGGATAGAAGGGGATCTACTCCGTTCTTTTCCATTGTTGCACGGACGCGCTTTTCCGGGATTGTCTCTATTTCTTCCGAGATCACGCCCCTTTGGATGAGGCGGAGTTCTACTCATGTGCCTTTCTTTATCCTTGGGAGGTGTCCGAGATCTCTCAAGCCTGTGAGGTACATCATGTCTTCCAGCTTTTTCAGCTGGGTGTCTCGGAGGTGGCATTGCTTTGCCGTCATTCCGGTGTTTTTCTTCCCGATTGTGGGGGTTGAGTCCACCTTTCGGGAGATGGGATCCGGTTCTAGACGCTTCATCCCTATTGTCGGGTTTTTCTTGTCTTTTCTCGGATCCGCTTTTTTATCCTTTGAATTGTTTGAATCTCCAGGTTCTTCCGGTCCAGGTGCCCCAGCGGCGCAAGTAGCTGTTTTGCATAGGGCGGAGTCGTCATGCAACTTCCCTGATCGCTCTTGGCCCCGCTGTTGTTGCAATGCTTTTCCTAGGAAAGCATACACCCCTTGGAGTTTTTCACCGTTGGAGTACATGTCATTGTTGAGGATGGCGAACGCTGCTTCCGCGTTTTCTGCTGCGGTTTTGTATATTGGTTCACCTCTGGCATCCTTGCCGTTTACTTGCTTTTGCCAAGATGGGTTATGAAACCTTTCCTTTGGCGGCAGTACTTCCGGTCTTATGATTCCGGGTAACCTCGTAGGTTTTATGGCAGATCTATTCTTTTTCTCGTACTCCTCGATTTCTTCCTTCATGAGCTTGAGGTCATTCTGGGTTTTTTGGAGGTGTTCCCGAGATCTGAGTAGATGTTGATGTTGCCTTTGGAAAGCTCGTCGCCTGGCTTCTAGCATCTCAGGGAGTTCGTTTAGTCCCACTGACGTTTGTAACAGATCCTGTTCTTCTTGTTCTGTCATTGGCAGAACAAGGATTTCCTTGGTTTTCTTCTCCGCGGGCTTTATTCCGCTTGCATCTCCTACTTCTGGGCTTTCATCAGCTGGATCAGCCAATTCTTTCTTCCGGAGTTTGTACTGGAGCTTTTTAGCGGCCTTGTGCTTTTTCTTGGAAGAGGGAGGCTTTTTGGCAGGTTCATCCTCTGTCAATTCCTTGACGTTGGGAAATATCGGAGAAGTTTCTCCATCTTCTCTCTCTTCCTCTGGCGGAGGAGTTTTAGGGCTTTCCTGACTGCCGGCATCCGTGTTTTCAGCCGGTTTTGCCATTAGTCTTTCGAAGGTGTCCTCATCTTCATCTTCGGAATCGAAACCATCCGATCCGGTTTCTGACTCTAATCTCGCCTCAATGGCGGCTAGCACCGAGTCAGCTTCCGAGTTCATCGCCATGTTGACGGATGTCGGATCTTCCACCTCTGTAGTGGGTGTACTGTTTTCTGCCTCCTACACGGGGTTTCCGTCGTCCGTGTTTTCGGCGACTTCGGATTGCACCATACCGATAAAGTGTGTATCACTTTCGTGTCGGCGATCTGAGCAAAATGCGGTATCATAGTCATCTTCGACTGGGTATAGGGCGGGTGGGAAAATTTTGCTTCCACCGCAAAACCCCATGGCTTCTGCAGTTAGCCCGATAAAGATATTTGCAGATCCAATCGGTAACACGCATGCACTTACCAGATGATTTTGCGCCGGTATGTAAGATCCATTGTCGAGGAAGCGTCCGACGTCATCGTCGAACTCCACGCTTCCGACAGTTATGGAACTGCCGATTCCGCCGAGTATCCCATATCGGAACTTAACGCCTGACGTCGTTTGCCCCACGGTGGGCGCCAACTGTCGAGACATCGTAGTAATTTTCACAGACGGGGGTGCCATGAGACTACGGGTAGAGACATGGGGAGACGTGGTTGCGTGGAAGACAAAAACACAGGGTTTACCCAGGTTCGGTACGTCGTAATAATACGGCGTTCCTACTCCTACAATCTCACTAATCAGGACTAAACCCTGTGTATACAAGTACAACGTGAGGATCTGTTTAGCTATTCGCTGAGGATCCATTTCTCGGCGAGTTAGCCTATCTCTTCTCCTCCTCCCGTTTCATATCTCCCGTCCGGCTTTATATAACACCCGGATTAGGGCTTACAGAGTAAGAAACCTAGAAGACTACGATAACTATTAACTTGGAAAGTAAGGAATCTGCCTTCTACTCCAAGCCAGATCACGTGGGCCGTGATCCGGGTTCTTCTAGAATCCGGCTTCTGCGCTTCAGGTTACTGGGCCGCCCAATGGACCGCAGCCCACTACCACTTGGGCCACCCTGGTAATCTGGCACTTTGACTACCATCTGATATACCCCTATTCAGTATATATCCGACAACATCAGCCCTGATGAGGCTGGCGACAGAAGGTGCAGGGAGAACCTCGCCCAGGAAAATTCTCCTACCACGTTCCTTCCACACGTGCCAAAAAATGTACACCGCCTGGGAGGTATCCTTCTTGACCGGGGGACTCGACGCCCATCCCACTCTAGCCAAGCAACATAATGAGCACCATCCTCGGGTTGGACGCCCTGAACTGCTCCCAGACCAGGCGGGTGAACGGACAGAGAAGGGTCAAGTGTTTGGCCGTTTCAAACTGTCTCTCACAGAGGCAGCAGACATCATCATGAGGCCATCCTCGCGATCGTAGCCGATCCGCCGTCCAATTGCACTTTTCCTTCTGCCCAAACTCTCCACGCGTCGTCGAGCTCAGGCTGTCTCACTCTGCCCAGGAACTGAATTGCATATGCTGACTTCGCGGAGTACTGCCCATCGGTAGTCAGCGACCACGAGACCGAGTCCGGCTCCTGGCTCAGCGTCACCGAACGCACTTTCCTCCACATTTACAGATTCAGGAGATGATTTCTTTAGAACCAAAGTAATGAAGGCCACATTCATATTTTCGAAGGTGTCTTGCTTAATTATTTTCCTGCACTTCTTAATGAATAATCCAGTAAAACCATCAGATCCTCGAGCTCTATCCGATTTAAGATGTTGCATAACTCCTTCAATTTCCTCAATAATGAACGGAACTGCTAGGCCATCAAGTCCTTGCACATGAGCGATAAAGGAGCACCAATCAGCCTGGCTATTGGTCTTATAAGAGACTCCCATTCTGTTTTTGAAACAGTGCCAAAAAATCTGAGCCTTCTCTTGATGATCCACAATACATTTCCAGACTCATCCATGATTACTGGAATGGTATTACGCCGAAATAGCACAGTGGATTTCGCATAAAAAAACTTGGTATTTGCTCCATACAATTTCACCGACCTAATAGTGCTTCTTTGTCTCGAGTAATCAGATTGGATTTTCAACAATTTTTTTAGGTGGGCTTTAACAATATTTCTAAAGATAAATCCAGGAACACTCAAGTCCCTATGTTCCTCAATCTGATCAAAGATCAAGATAACCAAGTTGCACTTATCGCTAAGGTCTTTTATTTGAGACAAATTCTTCCCCCACTTCTTAAGTCCATATCTTAACTTATTGAGTTTTGGACCGGAACTACAGGGAGGACTAGTCCAGGTTCAAAGGCTAGGAGGCAGAACTGGACTAGTCCCTCTTCAAACGGGACCTTTAGTCCCCGTTTGAGCCATCAACCAGGACTAAACGACATGGGCCAGGCAGCAACCTGATGTAGCCCCTTTAGTCCCAGCTAGTGTCTCAAACCGGGACTGGAGATGGACATTTAGTCCTAGTTTGAACCGTCTAGTTCACACGCTGGTCATGGCTTTGGAAGTTGATCACACCGGGAATGATCATCATAATGAGGAATTGAATCATGGCTTTGGAAGTAGAAAGTTGAAATTAATCACTCCCCGCCGCCGGCTATTGATCGTGGCGACCACGGGGTAGTTAGATCGCCGTTTTCTTGACTACAAGAAAGACATTCTAAATGCAGTGCGCAAGTTCATCACCGACATGAACAAACAAATCGCGACGGTGATCACTGCCGTCGTTTTTGTGTGTCTCACGGTGAACGAGGATCTGGAAAAGGTCAAGAGCTTCATCGGGCTTTATCTCACATCAGTCCGCAACTTGCTGAGGTCAGAGATTGCGTCAATTGCAGTGACGCTCGAGCGCATCCCACGGCCGGATGCAGGGGCTAACTTGGGATCTTTATCGATTTTCGACAAGCAAAAATGGATAGAATAAATTTATCTACGGGTTGCCTAGCACGTTCTAGAGGGGAAAATATGTTCACAAAAATGTTTAAAATAATTGGAAAATTGGTTGTGATGTTATTCGGTAGAAGCACCACCCGGGTCCGTTGCATCCAAAATTGGGTTAACCCCTCTCATTCTCGATTTCCTCCATCCCGGTCCCCTTCTCTTTCCTACCGATCTTACTCTCCCAATCGCACCCCTGCTGCCTGCTGCCCTCCTCCCCCACCATCCTTATGGGGAGGAGGGCTGCGCGGGAGTGTCCGCCTCGCCGGCCATAACGCTCTCGCTTGCTCTGCTGGCTAGACGAGCTAGCCAAAAGTAGCGATTGAAAAAGAAGTTCCGATCGAAAATAAGAAATTAGTAGCGACCTAGAGAATTGAATAGGAGTTCGGATCCCAAATTCCTACAAGAGAAAACCTTTATGTACCCATACAGGGGTGTCCATACGGTGAACAGGGTCGGGCCGACAAAATCGGGGACCCCGTGCAAAAAGCTAAATTATGGCCCTTTTACGAAAAAATAAAATAGTAAACAATTATAAAGTATATGACATAATATCTTTAGATAAAAATTAAATATACTGAGAATAATACATATTCAACTCGAAGTTGCTTAATATTTATCTGAACAACATCATTATTTAAGTGTTTTTGAAAATAAATCCTTCAAAGAGAAATGAAATAAAACTGGAGGCACGTCAATGTTTGGCAATTAGGCGAGCCGTCTAACTCACGTGCTCTCTTGTCATGTCCAGTTGAACTGCTAATATGCTATATTATGATTTTTGACCGAGGAAACGAGAATGGAGAATCAATATCTGAAAATCACTGCCGAAAATTAATTAGGACTAGTTGAATGCTCGTGCGTTGCTACTGATTTTCGATTTTTTATTTCACATACATAGAAAATGATGGCCAAAATTGCTTTGCACAGTTCTGTAAATGAAATTTCACAGCTGCACATAGCATAGATTTGGGGCATCAAATAAATCTCAACAGAGAAAAGTAAATAAGGACAAAATACAGGTATTAAGTAATAATTAGGCTTAGAATATAACGTTGATAAATTATATAACCCACTAATAGAAATATACGGTCGACTCAAGACCGGTGACTTCCTCTAATTAACAAGAAAGCAGGATGGTAGGGAAAAAATGCAAACAATGAGCATTAACTTGCAGCAGGACCTGAATGCAGCATCTAGCATGGTCACTCCATCTTCCTTTACAATTGAATACACACAAAATCGCATTATTTTTGAAACTGTACAGCAGGCGTTCTGCTTTTGCATTATAGTGGAGAGAAAAAAGGTCTTACAAGAAAAACCACACACACAACCGCAAGGTTGTAAACACGCTAGACACAACACACTCGGGCCTAAACCCCCCTAGCTTTGCAGGCTAAGCCCACTAGTTCAACATCAGTTCTAATCAGAAGAGCCACCCCAGCCGCCGTGAGAACCTCGTTTTGGAAAATACGCCGACATCGCTCTTTCCAGGTGTGCCATAGCAGGTAAACTGCACAGGTGATGTCTTCCTTGGACGCTGTCGAAGCCACATGAACCTGCATGGACAGCCACCAGGTTCCAGTATCCACCGACTCCTCCAATCGCCTAGTCATTCGTGGGAAAGAAACTCTGAATAAATCCCTCAGCTCTTTAGCAAAACTGCAACCAATCATAAGATGATCGGCCGTCTCAAACTCAGAGCCGCACAGACAGCATGCATCATCATGTGGCCATCCTCTTCTTCTTAACCTGTCCGCTGTCCAAAGACGATTTTGTATCAACAGCCAGAAAAAGAATTTGACGTTTCCTTTAGCTTTGATTTTCCACAAAATCGCATTATCAATGTGAGAAAAACAAAAGAAGTCCTTGAGCCACTTGAGGTGGTGGCGCATCCTCGCATGCGGCATCCTTGCTACAAAAAAGAAAAACTTCTTAGAATGCAAGATCTGCAAACATCATCTTTAGAAAAATCTTTTTTTTTTGATAATGGGCTTTATTACTTTAGAAAAAGTATTACACCTGGCTTCTGCATAACATGATGCACACAGCCGACAAGGTATAAAATAATAGTATATCGGAACACAACAAATCGATTACAATCAAGATGAAGAATCAACTGTCGCCTATTGAGCCGTAATCCGTAAATCAAGCGGCCATCCATGTGGGATAAAAATATCCCTCGCCACTCTTTACAGCCGTACACACGCCTCCGTAAAAAGGCCTCGAAACTCCGCTCTTTGTAATATGCACCACGAATGGAGAATACCTGTGCAACGGAATAGAACCTGCAAACGAGAGAAGTTTTTATCATTAAAAATCTTGTCATTTCTACACAGCCAGAGCGACCATATTACGGCTAACGCTCCTACCCTAAACACAGTTTTAAACCTATTATCAATTCCATTCAACCAGTTGCCAAAAATATTTGCAATGGATGTTGGAGGATATAAGTTCGAAGCCATTTGGATAGCTGACCATATAGTTCGCGCAAAGGTGCACTCGAAGAATAAGTGTTTTATCGTCTCATCCATAGGACAGGAGACACACTTTGTACTTCCATGCCAATTGCGCTTGACAAGATTATCTTTAGTTAATATGACTCCTCTACGAAGGTACCATGCAAAGATTTTCATCTTCAGAGGTATCTTCATGCGCCATATTTTCTTATTATTATCGACCGGCGCATCTGAATGTACCTGTCGTGGTGGTGTCACGGCAGATGCCATGGGATGGCTAAAGATGTGGGGACGAAGGACGCTGGAGGTGCTCGGGGAGGGATCACGCGATGAGTAGCCGCGTGAGGTACGAAGTAAACACTGCAAACAACACGATCTACCCAGGTTCAGGGCCCTCGTGAGGAGGTAAAACCCCTACTCCTGCCTTTCTCTATGTATTCTGGTGTCTCACCGAGTAGCCACAGTACAATGTTCTTGCTACCGAGTAGCCACTCTCCTCTCTACGTGATGAACTAGGTCAAGAATCTAGGTCACAAGGTGTTCCAGTATGCGATCCCTCACGCAGGAGGCGGCGGGGCACCTTATATACCTGGTGCCCAGCCGGATACGTCCAAACATGGACAAGTGTCGACATAGTGTGCACATCGTCCTTCTTCCGGGTTCCCGCTGACAGCTTTGGTTCCTAATCTTGGCTGTATCCGGAAAGTCGTTGGGCAAAACAAGGGGACAGACTGGTATCACTGTGCCAAACACAGAGTAGGGCCCCCTTATCCTGCGACGGCCTGCTTCCATGCTGTCACTGTCAGGCAGGCCGGTCCCAGATGAACAGTAGTTCGAATACTGCCAAGTACGGACCCAGGATACGCGGGATCCTGTGTCAGAACGGCTCCTTTGACTTTCTGGCCCGAGTAGGTTCCCGCCAATTTTACTCGGGCCAACTCTTCTACTCGAAAGGACAGAACTTGATTGATTCTTCCTTCTGGTCATCTTGAGGTGAGACCGAGTAGCAGTCGACCGGGTAGGCGGCTACTCGACCAAACCTCTCTTCTGATAGTTGATTTTACCACTTGCCTTTACCCTACTCGGGGGTAACCCCCCGACAGCAGTCCCCGAAGCTGGTAGAGTCTTGCGAACTTGTTCACTAGGCTCTGCCAGCTTAAAACCAATCTTTGCGACACAGCCCTTGAACCTCAAGATGCCGAGTAAGAAACTCCGAGTAGTACTCTAGAAAGTACCTTGAGTTTCCTGTCTTCCGAGTAGCACCAGCTTTCTACTCTGTAACCGAGTAAAAAGACTTAGAGAATTTCTCCTCCAGCGTCTCTGCAGCGCAGAGCACAATTCAGCCTTCCGTGTCGCAACTGGACACGTGTCAAGCATCCGCGACCCCGACGTCTCTCTGCCCAGGACACGACGTGCCACGCGCCCAGTTTTCACGGGGTGGGCCCCCCCGGCTCGTCATGTCCCATCAAGCGCAGTAATAGGCCACGATCTGGTCGTGGGATCAACTGTGGCCGTTACGCGCGCGTTCCGCGCTTGCGTGCGTTTCTATCCGGCCACAGACCCCACCACACGAGAATTATGGCCACGATCGATCCCACTACCCCGATGGTAACGGTAATCTGAGGCGAGGGTATAAATACCCCCAGCTGTAACTTACCCTTCTTCCTCCTCCACAGTTTCCTCTTTCGCCTCCCCGTTTCTTCTCCGCGGCTGAGCTCTCCGCCGCCGCGCAACTTTCTGCGCCGCCGCGGACTCGTTTTCTCCACCAGATTCCTCCAACTTCCACCACCTTCTCGCTCGCTGCCATGGCTGCTCGCGCCGGCTGGGCTGGTTCCGATGTTACCGTCGATGACTGTTCCTGGCTCGTGAACACCCGGAGGGTTCCTCCCGGTGTTCAGTGCCGGCCGTCCGACGGTGAACTCGTTCCGGCCCCGCGGGAGGGCGAGCATGTCGTCTTCCTCGCGCACTTCGCGCGAGGATTCGGCCTGCCAGCGTCCGATTTTCTCCGCTCTTTCCTGGATCACTTCGGTGTCCAGATGCATCATCTCCCTCCGAATGCGGTCGTATTCCTCGCCTATCATACCGTGGTGTGCGAGGCCTTTCTCGGCGTCCGCCCCACGGTACAGACATGGCTGAAGTACTTCCATCTTCGTCTGCAGAGCAAGGGGAAGAAGGATGGCGCGGCTACTGGCAGTCGGGTAACCGACACCGGCAGCGCCATGATGCTGCAGCGGGCGGGAACCAACCACCCTCGCATCAAGGGGTTGGATTCCGTCCGTATGTGGCAGAAATCCTTCCTTTATGTGAAGAACATCCCCGCCACGAAGGGGGGGACCAGTGACGGACCGCATCAACCTGCCCGCCTGGAGCAACCGAGCTCCGTCCGGGCAGAACTGGAAGACGAAGCCCTCCAACGACCGCAACGCCGTGCAGATGGAGGAGCGGCTTGCTGCGCTAATCGGAGAGGGCCTCAGGAGCGACGACCCCGTCGCCTGCTGGATCAAGAACCGGGTGCTGCCTCTGCAGCAGCGCGCCCATCCAATGTGCTACCTGGGAGGCCCCCGCGATTGCACTCGGACGACCACGTTCGAGCTCAGCAACGCGGACGTCGCCGAGCACGCGAGGTCCATCCTGACCACGGGCCTCCGCGACGATTGGGAGTACGGGTTTACCCCCTTCAGCCGCACGAAGCCGATTCCACGGGTATGTTCCCCTTTCTCTGCTTCCCGTTTATGCAATCCGAGTAGATATTCTCTTCTTCCTACTGCGATTAGCAATTGCATTCCGCACCGAGTAGAGCACTTATCAGGACTGTTTAGGCTTAGTATGCTTGATGTTTGCACGCCTTGTCGGGTAGCATACTCAGAAGAAATTCTTAGGCTTAATATGCTTGATCCTTGCACGCCTTTCCGAGTAGGACTCTTAGCAAATTTCCCTAGGCTCAGTGTGCTTTGTGTTTGCACGCCTATCCGAGTAGAATGCTTTCTCGCTACTCGGCTAATTTGCAATGTTTCTCCGTCTTTCAGGTCCTTGACCGCCAGCTAGCTGAAAGCTGTGAGCGCTTCGAGGGCAATTGGTCAGATGACCGAGAAGAAGATGACCAGGCCTCCCTCGAGGCCGTGGATCAGATCAATCTTCCTCATTCCCCTTCGACAGAGAAGCCGCCTGCCGAAACGTCTCTCCGCGATTGGTCTGATGACGAGTTAGAAGGTAACTGAATTCACGCTTTCTCTCTGCGAAAAACACAAGCCCTTTGCCTGCTGTTTCTGAAGTGTTTTTCTTCCTCTTTATTTCACAGATGCTGCAGATGCTGAGGATGATGATGAGGATGAAGGCGAGAGAGCCCTTGAGGCCAATCCTCTATCAGTTGCCGCACCTGCTACCCGCAAGCGGACCGGCAGCGGTGCCCTAGAGCCCCCCGCCAAGAAGAAGAAGGCGACCGAGAAGGCGACCAAGAAGGTCATGAAGAGAACAAGGCGAACAATTCCCTCCACCACAGCGTAAGTTTCTTCTCGGTTGCATGTTTCAGTTTACTTTGTTCTTCTCGGTTGATTCCCAATCCTTTTGCTTCACTGTTTTCACTTGATTTCCTCTGCCCTTTTCTTATCTCTGACCCCAATTTTTTCTTTAGAGCTCCCTTGGATGCGAATGCCGCTTTCGCGCCTGACCAGGCCAAGAAGCAAGCTGCCATCGACGTCGACAAGTTAATCAACCTCGACGATGATGAGAATACCACCGCCAACGCACCACCACAGGGCACTGATGCCCAAGGCACCGACCCAGAGCAACAATCCCGCGCCGAGCAGGAGGCGCATGACACTGCTCATCAAGAGAAACCACCTTCCCCTCCGGCCGACACCGCCGAGGGGAACCAAGATCCAGTTACAGAGATGCACCACGACGCCGCCCTTGAGCGGCAGGAAACAGGAGAGGAGCAGCCAGCAACAGGGGCTGCTGGACAAGAAGACCCTGCGTCCCAGGCGCGGGTGGAAGCAATGGATATCTCCCAGCCTGATCCTGCTGCCGTACAGCGGGTAGAGGACACGACTGGGCGTTACCCTCTGAGCGACGTGCAATCAAACGTCGTGCAGAGTAGCGCCCAGCCAGATGGCGCATCAGACAGCGCGCCCCTGGCGCCACCAACTGACCAAGGTGGCGCCCAGCCAGACTCCTCCCTGGTGCCACAACCCATAGCTGCAACCGGCCCTTCCGCCAAGCCGGTTACTAGGAAGAGTGCCCAAGATGCTGCCGAGAAGGAGGCAGCTGAGAAGGAAAGAGCTGAGAAGAAGATGGCTGAGAAGAAAGACACCGAGAAAAAGAAGGCCGAGAAGCCAATCTCCGAGAAGCCAACTGCTCAGAAGGAGAAAGCAAAGAAGAGAGCTGCCGACATGCCGCCGCCGACCTCAGCTGGCCAGTCCAGGCAGCTGGTTATTCGCAATCCCAATGCGATTCCTGCCGCCGCTACTATAGCTGATCAGCCCCTCTACCCTGATTACATGGTGAAGGTCAGCCAACAGCACCAGGTCGGCTTCTCCCCCACAGACCGGACACTTGCTCTTCAGAAAGGGAGGAAAGCCGTGGCGGTGGACTCCAGGCCCCCGGCCCCCAATCAAGACAGATCCGTCTCCATTGCTTCTCGGGGAGCTCAAGACCAGGCGATAACGTCCCAGAGCCTCGAGCAAGTACTCGACCTGATTGGCTTTATCGACGCCAAGTGGGACAACAAGGTTCTCGGCAATCCCAACTGGAACGGCATCGATCTGGGCGACATCGACCATATGCGTCAGGATTGGAACAAGGTGGACTTGGGTTGCAAACCCATGACCGTCTCGACCACCTCTGCTACGCTTGCTGCCAAGATGTTTGTCCACCGCAAGAACGCCGAGGACCTCGAGCAATCCTTCGCAGTAAGTCTTTAATCATCCTTTCCGAGTTGCATTTTTTCTTCTTTTCTACTCGTCTTCTTTTCCTTATCCATTACCCAGTCCCCGAGATTCTGGCCGAGTAGACCAATACTCTCTCGAGTAACCGTCTTCTCGGGTTGAATCTCAACTTCTTTGTCTGATTCATCTTCTTTCCTCTTTTCAGAACAGCGTACTGAAGCGGACTAACTTGCACCGTCAACTTCTCTGGAATCATGCCATTGCCAAGAGACGCATTGCTCTCTTGGAGAAAGAGAAAGTGAGCGCCAAGGAAGCCGACAAGGAAGTTATGAACAGCACCATGAGGCTGTCTGAGGTGGAAGGTACGCTTCTAGCTACGCGGTTCTTGCGTTTTTTGTTTACGCCCGCTTCTGCTTTTTTGCGTTAACCATTCCTACTCCGCAGGGAAACTGATAGCCCTGGTTGACGAGCACGAGAACTACCGTGCCTTCGTTGAGAATGGCGAGGCCACCATCAAGAAGCTTGAAGGTAAACCACTGTCTACTCGGTTTGCCCTTGTGTCTGTTTCTTTCTTTCGCTTCTCCGCTAACCGTGCTTTGTTCTTTTCAGAAGATCATAAGAAGTTTGTTGTAGAACATCAGGATTGCCTCAAACCGGCTGAGGTGCAGGTGCAACTGGCAAGCCAATCTGCTGCTCTGCAGAGCGAGCACGCTACCGAGATGGAGAAACTGCAACTCCAGCTGCAGAAGGCACTCCAGGATGCTGTCAAGCTTGGTGCCGAGAGGGACAGAGTCATCGCCGAGAAGGCCAAGGCCGAGGCAACATCCAATGCCAAGGTGAAAGCCCTCAAGCAGGAATGCGAGGTGCTGACAAAAGCCAATGCTGGGCTCTTTACTCAGCTGGAGGGGCTCCGCTTGCTCGAGGAGAAGCATGTATCCAATGAAGAAGCATGGAAGAACCAGCTGCAGGGGCTGCGCCACGAGTTGAATCGTAAGTTTTCTCCTTTCTGCATCTCTTCTTCTCGGTCCTACCTCCTCTCTAACTCTGTTACTGAATTTCTCACTTGCTTCTTGCAGAAATCTTCCCTGACATCGTGTCCTCTTGCGCGCCTGCTCTGGCCAAAGCCCAAGCAGCTCGTATTGAGAAGGGCGAGGCTGCAGACACCAGAGCCGAGATCGAGGATAGCATGCTGGTGATGCGAGGGCAGTTCGAATGCCTAGCCGGCGTGGGTACTGACCTGGTGCGCACCGCCTTCCAGCTCCACAAGCTCTTCTGGCCTCAGGACCCTGCGCCAACAACTATTTGTGGCCTTGCTCTGAAGCTGCGCAACGTGAAGGCCGAATTGAAGAAGTGGCGCGCCTCGGGAGCTCGGGCGGGTGCTGATCTGATGCTGCTCTGCATCGCCTCCTGGTATGAGAACTTGAACATGCAGATTATCCGCGGGAAGCGCGCCAATTCCAAGTGGGAGATGGATCCCAGCTGCGTGACCATGCGCAAGCTGATTGCGCATGAGGTTGCGGAGTGCGCTGACACGGCAACCTTCATCGATGGCCTCACTGAACCCGACACCGAGGTGGAGGAGGACGAGGAGGAGGATGAAGAATCAGATCCCGAGTTGGGCTTCTTCGATTCACCCAGGGGCTCGGCCGGGAAAGGGAAGGCCGCGATCGTCGCGAGTAGCGATGAAGAGGTCGAGGAGATCGACACAGCCGCCCTCGAGTTTGGCACCTCGTTAGGGGCCGCCCTTGACGACACTGTCAACCTCCGCGCCCCCGAGACCGGCTCCGCCTCCGCGACAACTCCCATCTCGGTGGCCACTGCAACTTCCGAGCAGGTCACCACCGAGCCTGACGCCGAGCAAGCGAGGACTGTTGATGCCAGCACAGAGGCGGACGCCACCAAGGCCACTGAGGAAGACGAAGAAACCAAGGCGAGCACCAAGAACACCCCGTCGACCTGAATTTGATTTTATCCTGCAAACTTTTTACTCAAACACTTATCAGATCCCCGGGATGCCGGGAGCAAATGTATCAGACTATTCATCTTGTTGCTACTCATTTTTATTCCCACTCGTTATTTTCAACTTAGTCAATTTGTTCAACCTGGGCTGGATGCCGAGTTGCGTTAGTATACGAGTCCCCGAGTTGCATTTCTTATTCACTCTCCCTTTTCGTCTCAGCTCTACCCGCAACTTGTTGCTTTTTTGGTATTCGAGTCACAAGAGTTAAAGAGTAGAGCTGCAAATACTTAGCCGCTTAGAAACAATCATAGTAACGCAGCCCACCACTTAGCCGAAAAGACAAGTCACAGAACAGTAATAAAAGCACCCTACTCGGTTCCTGCACTCTTCCTTTCCTTAGTAATTTTTCTTGTGCTCATGGACCTTTTGCTTGTTCTCTTGCTTGCCATGAAGCCGGGTTTCGGACAGCAGCGAAGTCAAAAAGTTGGCATGTAGGTTTAAACACAATACTCAATGTACCTTTGAATTTTGAAGTAGAGCAACCGAATAGGCAAAAGGTAAAGCCGAGTAAAAACACTTAAAGCAATTTTGGACGAGGGCAATCCCCGAGATCAATTTCAGATTGCAGAGTAGAATTTCAACTCGGATAAGAGGGTACATACACATCTTTGCTCACGAATGAAAACGACGTAGTAGAGCTACATTCCAAGGGCGCTTGGTTTCCTCTCCAGCTTTATCTGCCCTGTTCGCCTGTGGTGGGCGCGCATCTATAAGATAGTAAGCATCGTTGTGCAGCGCTTTGCTCACAATGAAAGGCCCTTCCCATGGAGGAGACAACTTGTGCATCCTGGCTGTGCGCTGCACAAGCCTAAGGACCATGTCTCCTTCTCGGAAAACCCTTGGGTTCACCTTTTGGCTATGATAACGCCGCAGGTTTTGCTGGTAGATAGCCGAACGTGACAGAGTCAGCTCTCTTGCTTCTTCAAGCAGGTCAACGTCGTCTTCTCGAGCTTCTCTCGCCTCCACCTCAGTGTAGAGGGTTACTCGGGGGGAGTCATGCTCTAGGTCTATTGGCAACACGGCCTCAGCCCCGTATACCAAGAAGAATGGCGTGTAGCCGGTTGACCGGTTAGGGGTAGTCCTTAGACTCCACAACACCGCTGGCAACTCGTCTAACCAACACCCAGGTGTTTTCAGCAGTGGCTCCATCAGCCTTGGCTTTATGCCTGCCAGTACCATGCCATTTGCTCTTTCAACTTGCCCATTGGAAGCGGGATGCGCGACTGACGCAACGTCTAGTCGGATATGCTTATCTCTGCAGAACCGCACCATTGCTCCCTCAGCAAAATTTGTGCCGTTGTCGGTGATGATGCTGTGCGGGTAGCCATATCTCAGGATCACATCCTTCACGAATTTCACAGCTGTGGCCCCATCGCACCTCCGAATGGGCTTCACCTCGATCCACTTGGTGAACTTATCCACCATGACCAGGATGTGAGTCATGTTGCCTCTAGCCGGCTGGAAGGGCCCGACCATGTCCAGACACCAAACAGCAAATGGCCAAGTGATAGGAATTGTTTTCAGCTCGGAAGCAGGCATGTGAATCTTACTCGCGAACATCTGACAGCCATTGCACTTCCTCACGATATCTTCAGCTTGCTGCAGTGCTGTGAGCCAGTAGAAGCCATGCCGGAACGCTTTCTGGACCAACGCCCGAGAAGAGGCATGGTGCCCGCATTCTCCTTGGTGTATCTCTACCAGGATTTCTTCTCCTTCTGCTGGGTCCACACAACGTTGCAGCACGCCAGTGGCACTCCTCTTGTGCAGCACATCTCGGACTATGGTGTAGCCCTTGGATCTTCTCTGAATCTGTCTTGCAGCCACCTCATCTTCTGGTAGAGTACCGTCCCTCAGAAAAGATAATATGGGCATGGCCCAACTCGGTGTCTCCCGTGTGGGAAACACTGGTTCGTCCACTTCCATTGGGACGGGTACCTCTGGTTGCTCTTTAGGGATGGGAGAACTTCTCTGAAGCCCAGACCGATTAGCAAGGACTTCCTCAATGAATGTGACAGTCCCCGGGTTAAGGACAGCAGTCCCCAGGTAAGAAATGGCAGTCCCCGAGTAAGGAGTGGTAGTCCTCGAGTAAGGAGTGGCAGTCCCCGAGTAAGGAGTGGCAGTCCCCGAGTAGAGGACGGCAGTCCCCGGGTTTCCTGTAGCATTCTCCCAGTCAATCTCCATGGGATCAGATTCCTCACTTGGCAGAGAAGGAACAAATATGGACTCCGAGTTGGGAGAGGGCTTGATGGATGGTTTCCTCAAATGTTCCAAGGCGACTCCCGCCGGGATGGATTGCCGAGAAGATCCCAACTTGGATAGCTCATCTGCTGCTTCGTTCTCGCTCGGTGAATGTGCTGGAACTCACAGCCTTCAAAGAACCCAGTCATAGACTGCACTAGGAAGCGATATGATGCCATGTTGGCATCTAGAGCATCCCAAGTGCCAGAGACTTGCTGCACCACCAGATCTGAATCGCCATAGCATATAATGCGCTGCACGCCAACCTCCTTGGCTACTCGCAAGCCATGCACCACTGCCTCGTACTCTGCTAAATTGTTGGACGCTTTGAAGTGAATCTGCAGCACATACTTGAGTTGATCTCGCTTGGGTGACGTAAGCACTACGCCAGCACCAAGGCCTTCCTTCACCTTTGAGCCATCAAAGTGCATCTTCCAGTAATTAGAAACTGGAGCAGGAGGTTCATACTGCACCTCGGCCCAGTCCACTAGGAATTCCGCCAGAATCTGAGACTTGATGGCTTCTCTTCTTGCGTACGTAGGTGCATACGCGGCCAGCTCGATTGCCCACTTGGCTACTCTGCCACTCGCCTCCTTGTTACCCATGATATCCGAGATGGGAGCAGAGCTCACAACCGTGATAGGATGCTCTTGGAAGTAATGCTTTAGCTTCTTGGCGCCCAGATACACGCCGTAAGTCATCTTCTGATAGTGCGGGTAGTTTTGCTTGGAGCTGGACAGCACTTCACTAAGATAGTACACTGGGCGCTGCACACTCTTTCCTTCTTCTTCTCGTTCCACCACAATCACCACACTGACTACTCGGTTAGTCGCAGCAATGTACAGCAGCATTGGCTCCTTGGGTAGCGGACTAGCCAAGATGGGAGCGCTAGCCAGCATTGCTTTCAGCTCATTGAATGCCACATCCGCTTGCGGAGTCCAGACAAACTTGTCACTTTTCTTCATCAATTGGTACAGAGGCAGTGCCTTCTCGCCCATTCGGCCCAGAAAACGGCTCAGAGATGCCAAGCAACCAGTGAATTTCTGCACATCCTTCAAGGATCTCGGCAAAGACATGCTCTCAATAGCTTTTATCTTTGAAGGATTGGCCTCAATGCCCCGACTAGACACCAGGAAGCCGAGTAGCTTGCCAGCCGGTACACCAAAGGTGCATTTACTCGGATTCAGCTTCATTTTGTACTTGCGTAGGTTAGCAAAGGTTTCCTCCAGGTCGGCAAGCAGAGTATGTGTTTTATTCGTTTTGATGACAATGTCATCTACGTACACCTGCACATTCTTGCCGAGCTGGTCGTGCAAGCATTTCTGCATGCATCTCTGATAGGTTGCACCCGCATTCCTCAAGCCAAAACACATGACACGATAGCAATAAGCCCCGTACGGGGTAATGAAAGCAGTCTTTATTTGATCAGCAGGATTGAGTGCAATCTGGTGAAAACCAAAGTAGGCATCTATGAAAGACAACAGTTCACAACCAGCAGTGGAATCGATCACCTGATCGATGCGAGGTAGCGGGAAGGGATCCTTGGGGCATGCCTTGTTCAAGTCGGTGTAGTCGACACACATGCGCCATGCAGTGGCAGCCTTTGGATCCTCCTTCTTCTTCTCGACCATGACCGGGTTAGCTAGCCAATTCGGATGCAGCACCTCCATGATGAAATTGCTTATCAGCAGCTTGGTGATCTGGTCACCAATGGCCTTCCTTCTCTCATCTCCGAAGCGGCGCATAGCCTGCTTCACTGGTTTGGCGTCAGGACGCACATGTAATGAGTGATCAACCAACTCCCTCGGGACCCCTGGTAGATCTTCATTGGACCAGGCGAATACATCCCGATTCTCACGGAGGAAGTGGATGAGCTCGCTTTCCTATTTCTCCGCCAACCCGGAGCCAATGATGGCTACACGGTCGGGGAACTCGGGGTCGACTTGGACCTTCTTGGTCTCATGAGATGCCTGGAATGCGGTCCCGTGCTGGGTACTCGGCACGCCTTGCGCACCAGCTTGCGCGGATTGCGCCATAGCCACCACCTCATACATCTTCTTCTTCTCGGCAGCAATCACCATCGATTCCGCCAACTGGGAACCAGCAGAGGCACACTCCATGGACTTCTTGTAATCACCAGAGATTGTAATTATGCCATTGGGACCAGGGATCTTCATCTTCAGATATGCAACATGGGTAGAGGCCATGAACTTGCTCAGAGCAGGCCTGCCGAGTAGAGCATGGTAAGGACTCTGATGATCAACTACTTCGAACTGCAGGCGCTCTGTGCGGCAGTTATCCCTGGTGCCGAATAGCACATCTATCCACACTCGGCCAATCGGGTTGCACGAGATCCCGGGCACAATGCCATGGAAAGTGGTCTTGCTGGGCAGCATCATGTTCTCGGCCAGGCCAAGCTTATCGAGGGTGTCTTTGTACACATTGTTGATGCTGCTGCCGTTGTCGATTAGCACCTTGCTGAACCTCACATTCTTCTCGGGACCCAGGAAGGTAGGGTCCAGCACCAAGGCGTAGCTACCCGGATTGGGCATCACCTTGGGATGATCTGCTCGGGACCACCTGATCTCCTGGTCACACCAATACATGTAGTGAGGGACAGCAGGAATCACTGCATTGACCTCCATGGCACGCATGTGCTGTGATTGCTTGTCGACTGGCTCAGAAGTGAAGATCATGTAGCTCTCGTGGTGCTCTTGGTACTGATTGGAGCCTCCGCCCCCATTGTTGCCGTTGTTGTTGTTGTTGCCCTGGTAGTTGTTGTTGCCTCTGTTGTTGTTGTTGCGGTTGTAGTTGTTGTTGTTGTTGCGGTAGCTCTCATTGTTGAAGTTACGGTTGGCTCCTAAAGCCACCTGGTTCACATTCTCTCTTCTCGGGTACACTGGCGGCCGAGCTGCGGGTGCGCGAGTAGGCTGCACATTGGCATTGGCCGCTGGCAGAGGAGGAGGAGGAGGCAAGCCATCACTTTTGATCACATCCCACCACTCGCACTGCCGAGTAGTGTGGTTAGCAGGCCTCGAGGGGTGGTGAGTGTGAAAACTGCATGGGCCATCCTTCATGTCATCAAAGACAAACTTTTTCGGCTGCTCGGAGTTTCCGCTAACCGACTGAGAAGTGCGAAATGGTTTCTTGTTGCCTTGGCCCTGGTTATGGTTCTGCCCGTAGGCTCCAGCAGGTTTCTGCCTTTGGCTACCACCAGCTCCAACAGTCACTGCATTCACCTCTTCAGGATCATACCGAGTATCTACTCGGCGCTTGTTGCGGAACTCGTTGCGCTTGCTGTTGCTGAAGTTTCTTCTCGGCTCAGAGGAGTCCATCAGGGGCTGAGTAGGATCACCGAGTGCGTACTGATCCGCAATCTTGATGGTCTCCGCCAGAGTGTTGGGCATCTCCCTCTGCAACCTCTGCCACAACATACTGCCATGCCTGCATCCCTGCGCAAACCAAGTGATGGCCTGTGCTTCATTCACACCTTCACAGGTGTTCCTCAATGTACTCCACCGAGTAAGATACTCGCGGTCTGTCTCGTCTTCTCGCTGCCTGCAAGCGGACAGCTGCTGTGGCCTATTCGGCCTCTTGTATGTGCTCGTGAAGTTGCTGATGAAGGCGTCCGAGAAGTCCAGCCAGCAATTGATGCTGTTCTTGGGCAAGTTGTTGAGCCAAGTGCGGGCTGGACCCTCTACCATCTGCGGAACATAGCGCACATCCCATCTTCTGTTGCCGTTCGCGATATGGACCGCGGTGACATAGTCATTGAGCCAGTCTTCCGGCTTGGTGCTGCCATTGTAGCTCTTGGTGCCCCTCGCGAGCTGGAAGTTCTTCACGGACGGCTCGTTCATGATGCGCGGGCCAAAGCACTCGGGGCCAGGAGGACCCGTGTTCTCCAGCCGCGCCGACAAGCTGATCCGTTCCAGCTAATGCATCGCATCTCCAGGCGCCAGCATGCGCTCGCCGACACGATCATGTACATCATAGCCAGCCATCTCCATGGCCGAGTAGCCATCATCATATCTGTCCACCTGCACAGCTGCAGGCTGTTCCACCGGGTTGGCGACTGGCGCCACTTCTCGCGGCTGCTGCCTCTGCCGCGTAGGCTGAGCTGCGGGCTGCCGAGAAGGACCTGGACGCGCACCATCTCGGGCATGGCTTTGAGCTTGATGGGCTTGAGAGCCTGCTCTTGCAGCGTTGTGTTCCTGCCCGGGCTGCTGCGGCACAGCAAGCTGTCTCGCGGCAGCAGCCGGGTCATACACCTGCATTTGCCTATCTCTGGCCGAACGTCCGCTGCGGCTCTTCTCGCGACTGGGATGCGGAGACGAGGCCTGATCGTTAGATCTAGCCGCGTTCGAGTGCACCACCTGCGAAGCTCCAGCACCCGGGTTGGCTTTCCGGAACTCCTCATTCTGCCTAGCAGCCTCCAACACCAACTCATTGAGCCTTTCTTGCTACCTAACACGCGCGTCGCCGTCTAGACGAGGCAACTCGGCAGCTACAGCCTCTGCAGCTCTAAGTGTCTTGGCGGGTGTGTTATATCTGGGCCTAGTGGAGGTGTTTGCGGTGACGGACTGAGCAGGAACCTCTACAACTGTCGCCATCTCGGCACCAAGATTGCACCGAGTGGCGCCTACTCTGCTAGCCCTCCTAGCGACTGGCGTGAAGCCGTGAGTCTTGTTGTACTCGAACTGATCTAGACTCAACTCCAACCTCACCTTATCCAACTCCGCCTGCTCGGCAAGCAGCTCCAGGCGTTGCCGCTCGAGCTGCTCCCTCATGGCTAGAAGCTCGATGTCGGTGGGAGTCGGCATGCCAAGTCGCCCAGCCGACGCGGGAACAGTCGTAGAAGTGGAAGGCGGCAAGTTGCACTCCTTCTCGTAGGGCCGGTGAGTCCTGCCACCAGCGCTCGGTGCAGCAAGATCCTCGACGACTGCTGCGGCGCCAGTGGCAGCTGCGCCAGCGTTTGCCGCTAAGCCCGTCAACATCACCTCAGCGCGGTCCGCAGAACGGCACGCGGGCCTTCCGCGAGCAGCGATCACCGCGGGAGGATCCTCCGCGTCATGCACCAGCTCGGGGTACGCGCGGTTGGCGACGGTAGCGACGTAGACGAGATGAGAGCCGAAGGAGATCACCGAGCCGCCCTCCGGCATGGCCCTGCCGCCGAAATCGCCGGCGTTATCGGTGACAAAGTCGAAGGAGCCGAATCTGTGGACAAGGCCACAGACCACGCGCTCCGCTGAAGAAGATCCCGTCCGAACAGAAACTCCAGCCAGCGCCGCTGGTTGCCCCACGGTGGGCGCCAACTGTCGTGGTGGTGTCACGGCAGATGCCATGGGATGGCTAAAGATGTGGGGACGAAGGACGCTGGAGGTGCTCGGGGAGGGATCACGCGACGAGTAGCCGCGTGAGGTACGAAGTAAACACTGTAAACAACACGATCTACCCAGGTTCAGGGCCCTCGTGAGGAGGTAAAACCCCTACTCCTGCCTTTCTCTATGTATTCTGGTGTCTCACCGAGTAGCCACAGTACAATGTTCTTGCTACCGAGTAGCCACTCTCCTCTCTACGTGATGAACTAGGTCAAGAATCTAGGTCACAAGGTGTTCCAGTATGCGATCCCTCACGCAGGAGGCGGCGGGGCACCTTATATACCTGGTGCCCAGCCGGATACGTCCAAACATGGACAAGTGTCGACATAGTGTGCACATCGTCCTTCTTCCGGGTTCCCGCTGACAGCTTTGGTTCCTAATCTTGGCTGTATCCGGAAAGTCGTTGGGCAAAACAAGGGGACAGACTGGTATCACTGTGCCAAACACAGAGTAGGGCCCCCTTATCCTGCGACGGCCTGCTTCCATGCTGTCACTGTCAGGCAGGCCGGTCCCAGATGAACAGTAGTTCGAATACTGCCAAGTACGAACCCAGGATACGCGGGATCCTGTGTCAGAACGGCTCCTTTGACTTTCTGGCCCGAGTAGGTTCCCGCCAATTTTACTCTGGCCAACTCTTCTACTCGAAAGGACAGAACTTGATTGATTCTTCCTTCTGGTCATCTTGAGGTGAGACCGAGTAGCAGTCGACCGGGTAGCAAGTACCGGGTAGGCGGCTACTCGACCAAACCTCTCTTCTGATAGTTGCTTTTACCACTTGCCTTTACCCTACTCGGGGGTAACCCCCCGACAGTACCATCGCCCTATACAAGGAGTCAACTGAGAACTTTCCATCCTTAGTTAAACTCCATCGAAATTCATCGGTGCCTTGTGATAGTTGGATCACAGCCAACCTATCAACTAGGGCATTCCAAGACTGAAGTCTTGGTCCGATAAGATCTCGCCTGAACGACACATTTGGTGGGAACGTTTGCATTACAGTAGCTAGCGTATCACCTTTGTGACGAACAATATTGTATAAGGCCGGATACTGTTCTCGGAGGGTGGCATTTCCTAACCATTGATCCTCCCAAAACCGTATCTGAGATCCATCCCTGATGTTAAATACCCCATAGCGAAAGAAATGCTTCCTTGTCGCCATTAGGCCGGCCCAAAAAAGCGAGTCACCTGGTTTCCAAACAACCTGTGATAACGCTTTTGTGCCAATGTATTTTCTCTCTAGGAGAGTTTGCCAAACACCATTTTCTGTAAGCAGCTTAGATAGCCATTTACCTAGAAGTGCTGAGTTTTTGACCTTAAGTTCATGAATCCCCAGCCCTCCCTGATCTTTGGGTCTGCAAACCACGTCCCAATCTTATATAATGAAAATACAAAGAAATGTTAGAACAATAAATTTCACAGATAAAAGTGACATTTTGTTGTTGAGAAATATACAAAGCTGATATGATGAGCTACATTTTGAAAGGAAATGAACGAGGCTGGTAGTTACCTTTTGCTTGAGGCTGAGGACTATGATCTTGGGGCAGGCACCGAGGTTCTTATCATCGATGTAGGCATAGAAGTGACTGCTAAATTCCGTGCTTATCATCGATGGCTGGTTAGTTGCACAAGCATGGCATGTGCGCTATAGCTGGTGCTATGTTATTTTTTACTTGCATGCTATTACAGATAAAACTAAACCTTCTATTCGATTGTATCCAACTAAGAGCGAAGGCGCAAACCATACCAAGGTCAGATGGAGGATGACACGGCGCCGGCGGCCTCGGCCTCGAGGTATCGTAGTTCCGCTCGATGACCTCCGTCCCATTGGCGCTGTCTGCAGAATTGCTCGGCCATCGGGTTTCCCATGGTACAGCACGGCGAACCCATCCAAACTACTAAGCCCACAAGGATTATATGCATGACCACCATAAGTATAACTGGCTACCATGATCCTGCAAGGACAAGTGTGGTATGAGATGGTCAGATGAATCAACAGGCTTGCTTACGGTGTGAAATAAGTAAATAGACGATGACAATAACTCTATCCGGTTAATAAGGTAAGAAAATTTTACACGGAGTCAAAGGTCGGCAAGACTAATACCATTATTTTGAATTGGTAACTTAGTTAATAAGGTAACTCGGTTTCTCATACAAGCTTTTACCTAGAGAGCTGACGTGCATCGACTTGCACATCAATTTCATCTGCAGCTCATGCGGAGACGTCTATGTTAGACATGTATAGTTCCATTTTCTGTTTGCCCACTAGTGGAAACAGGGGCTTTAGTCCCGGTTCGTAGGCCCCCTTTTGTCCCGGTTGTGCAACCGGGACGGGGCATCCGGGACAAATACCCCTCCCCATTGGTCCCGGTTGTGGCAGGACCCGGGACAAATGGGGCTGACCACGTGGCCCGAGCGCTGGAACCTGGCCAGGGCTATTAGTCCCGGTTCTGAATACGACCCGGGATGCATGCCCCTTCTGCCGCGGCAGGGCTTTTGCCCTTTTCTCTGCCGCGGCAGGGCTTTACAATTTCCGTTTTTTTGGTCCCCGAGACCTCCTGGCGGCCCCTCCCCGGACCTCGAGAAGAGTACCCTCCACCGAGCCCCCGGATCGCACGAGTGAATAAGTATATAAAGCAGAATAAGAAACACTTATATTACAGAAGCAAAGTATATCGATCATATTACATGACCGATGGAGTGTATTACAAAATCAAACTTAGTTCCAACCGGAGGCATGGTACTCTCCATCTACGTTTATGACCTCTGCATCTAAGAAGCCCGCAATTTCCTCCTGAATTGCTCGTATGCGGTCCCTAGGTAGAAGACCGTCCCGAAGCCGTTCGATCTAATATAAAGAAGAGTGGTCACTAAAATATATGAAGCTAAGTAACTAAAATAGATAGTAATAAGAAGAATTGACGATTAACGTACATGAAGTTCTTTTAAATTTCTGCCCTTGGGAGATGTGGTCTGACGAATGAACTCGCAAACGTAGTATCCACACAAGTTATTCCCGTCTCCTTGTTGCAGGCACTATACGAGAAGATTGTTTCAATCAAAATAATAATCAACCAGGCATGATAATGCAGATGGGCACGAATCTAGATAGTACTTACTTGCACAACATCAAATGTAAGTTGTTTTTCCCATTCACCGGGAGACTTCCTTATGAACCTCTTCCAAACCCTACCCGAGAAAGAAAAAGAATAAAAAGAGTTAGTAATTACTTGATATCCGAAAATGAAACAAAGTAGTCGATATATTGCAATATATAAATACTGAAATTAATAAAGATTGAAATTACCGCTGGATCATTTCCTGCATGTCAGCCCACATTGAGAGGGGTTTACGTTTTGAGTCCATTACAATTACTTTTCCTTTGTCAATTTGGAAGATTAGCAGAATATAGTGGAAGCTGCGCACGCAGAACTCATCAATTATACAATGAACATCGAGTAAGGAAAACAGAATGTTTACAACAGAGTAACATACTTACTTGAAGTTGTAAGGAAATAGTATTTCCCGTCGGTGTTGGTTAAATATTATTGCCCTCAGAATATTATTTTCTGTATCCTTGGGAGATTGCCGAAGAATCTTTTCATAAATAATATTTGGATCAATGAACCCAATATCATAGATTCCATCTCTTTTGCATTCGAGAATCTTCATTCTGCAATTATAATATATGAGTGTACTATATATATATATATATATGAATATATATGCAATTGAATGAGGTGAGCTAGAGAAATAAGTGCTTACAGACAATAGGCACTAAGGATAGATTTGTCGAGGGCCTGCTGCTGGTATAACTGAAACAATTCCTCAAATTGAATCATGACCATTCCATTTCCAGTTCCATAGTGCTCGTCCTTAACACTGAGACATAGCCAGTCCTCAGATTCATTAGCGGCTTGCATATACCAATTATGCACTCTTCGCATTTTCGTTGGTAGATTCTTTATCTCCTCGGGTTTGACAAGAGGCTGCCCGGACTCGTATTTGTACGCACATTCAGCTGCGGGGAAGTAGTTCACTGTTTGCATATACTCAGCAATGGACAAACCCGCATCAGCTGCCTTGTCTGCGTACAGTGTTATAAACTCCGGATCAATATCCTCATCAGCAATATTAGTGCTCGGCCCCACCTGGGTATTGGAAATCACTTTGAGCGGGGACGTGGATTGTTTTTTCTGCTCTCCGAGTTGAGCAACTGATTTCCCCTTTTTCCCGCTTGCGCTACTACTCTTCGTTGACCGCACCATTTCCTGGTGTGACTTCAGAATAGAGCGGTCATAGTCAGATGACAGACTCGGCTCGGGTTGATGAAGAGTCTTCACCATTTTCCAAGCTCGTTCTATCTCTTCTTCGGTCTCAGGGAAATCTGGCTTTTGCTTCTCCTTCCGCTTTGATTTCCACGCATCGTATTCGTCCTTTGCGATTTTCTGGGTTTCCTCGGGAGTATAGTCGTAAGGTAACTTGGGTACCTCTTTTGGTACCTTCGGGAGGGGTGACCGTTGACGTTTCGGTGATTTTTTACGTTTCGGCAGAAACTTAGTGGGCGGAGAGGGCTGACGCGGCGGCGTAGGCGACCGCGCTGGAGACGTGCACGGCGTAGGCGACCGCGCCGGAGACGGCATGCGTTGCGAAGACGACCGCGCTGGAGACTTTTGCGCTGGAGAAATGCGAGAATTCGATGGCTTTGCCGTCTGATTTGTGAGCACAATGCATTCCTTTAGCCATAGAACGGTCGAGTTCTTGGCTTCTCCGAGTTCAGTCAACTCTTCGTCTTCACCTTCAGGAAAATCAAGCTTTACCCGCTCGAATCCGTTGGCAACTTCATCGACCCCAACAACAGCGTAGCCCCGTGGAACCGGGAGACAATGGTGAGTTGGTTCGTTGCCAATCGGTAAGACATATCCGGCCGCCGCCTTGATGGTTATATTGACGACCTTCACGTGGAGCTCACAGGATGTCATTTCCGTGATCTCGTCCACCGGGTAAATCATCGGTGGTGCATCATCATCCGGTAGCTGCGTGGACGCAACGCTGCTTTTGCGATGAGAATGTGCGGCGTCGGGAGCCTCAGCTTCAACTTCTAGCATGTGTACTGATGCGCCGGTAGACACTATCTGCTGGCTAAGTGTGTTAATTTGGTCTTGCTGCTTCTTTGCTACATCCTGTGTCAGCTTTACCATTTCTTCAAGTTGACGCCTCCAGTTTGCCTGATTCTCTGCTTCAGCTGCCTCCTTGTCCTTTTTACGTTGACGGCTTCTATCTGGGTATAACTTTTTGGTGGAGTCGAACGCAACACTCCACGGAGGAGTGCCTTTTGTGCCTCGTGTACGCCCTCCGTGTTCCTTATTCCCTAGGGCTCGTGTGAGCTCGTCGTTCTCTCTATCTGGCACGAACTTCCCATCTTTAACGTCCTTTATTGCGTCTCTCAGCTTCTCTATGGGTAGAGGATGACTCTTTTTATGCCTTAGGTTATATATTGCTTTTCCTTCGGCGTCCAACCTCCCCCATGCCCGTAGAACCATGACCTTGTCCGCTCGACCCACAAGAACGGCTCGGGAGTGATCCCCTGCTGAATCAGGTTGTTCTCCCATGTCTCCCACTTGGGACTAGAACCCTTGTAGCCACCTTGCCCCATAACATGGTGATATACCTTTTTGCCGGCGTTTTTCTCATTTGTTTTCGTCCTTTCCAGTTCATTCTCTGCCAGCTTGTACTTCACGAAGTCTGCCCATACGGGTTTTATTTTCTCATACCCTTGAGTGAAATCAGGAGTCTTCTCCTTCTTAACATAATCAAGGTTCAATCTTTTCTTCCAGTTTTTGAATTGCTCGGCCATCTTTTTTAGGGTCCACGCTTTGACCTTTTCCCGTATCTCATGTTTCATTCTAGTAACATCGGCCTCAGTCACATCCGCATTCTCGTCCACCTCCGGCACGGGTAAGTTGAAATTAGCCAAAATCTTTGAGAAAAGATGATCTTTGGCTATTTTGCCGACATATGAAATTCCTTGTTTCCGCGGATCTTTTGGCTCATTCCACTCATTAACAGTGATCGGGATGTGATCTCTAACTAGCACTCCGCATTGCTTCACAAATTTTTGGGCAACATCAGCGGGAAGCTCGGGTGCGCCGTCTGCTGTGATCGTGTCGATCCTGTATCTTTCTGTATCTTTCAACTTCTTTGTTGCGCCTCGTTTAGTCTTTTTTCCGGTTGATATATTTGAACCGGATGGCTAAAAATATAAAGACTGTTAATACATGTATATAGACAACGGATGCTTCATTAATTAACATATATATATATGCACCTCGGAGCCGGTGTTTGTAATTTGTATGGTTCCACCGGAGCCGTCGGCTGCTCCCATATCGGAGCCGTCGGCTTCTCCCTCATCGGAGTCGTCTCCCTGGGTGAGCACCGGATCTCCCTCACCGGAGTCGTTCATCCACTGGCTCACATCGGGCTCTACGTCGGGCCCGCGGATTAAACCCTCGATCATATTTTCGGCATCTTCGTCTCTTGGCTCCATACTATACAAAAAGAGTAAGTATATATTTCAGATCCAATTCATTAAAATTGCACATGCATAATAATATTTAAACATACGATAACATTTCTAGCATTCTTAAATTTCTAAGAGCATGTCTAACGGACCCTTATATGTTTTCGCCCCCTAAGAGCATGTCTAACAGACCCCGCCCTTATGTTTTCGCCCCCTAAAACGCGTGTACAGGGTTTTGGACATTTTCATGCATAGCCTGGTGAGTTACTATAAAATCTTCTTTTTTACAAGTTTGTCCGAGTATTTTCACTGCCTCATTCTCTTTTGTTTTTCACCTGTTCCTGCGTGCTACAGGTCATACCAGAGTGGTTTCTGAACTATTTTGGAGGAAAGATATCAGGAACTGTCAAATTACAAGCCCCTAATGGTATTGCATTTGATGTTGGAGTTATGGAGAACATGAACAGAACAATCCTCAAGTATGGGTGGGCGGAACCCATACTTGAGGATTATTCTGTTCATGTTCTCCATAACTCTCCAACATCAAATGCAATACCATTAGGGGCTTGTAATTTGACAGTTCCTGGTATCTTTCCTCCAAAATAGTTCAAAAACCACTCTGGTATGACCTGTATAGCAGGCAGGAACATGCGAAAAACAAAAGAGAATGAGGCAGTGAAAATACTCGGACAAACTTGAGGAAACCCCAAAAAAGAAGATTTTTTAGTAACTCACCAGACTAATGCCCGTGTTAGAGGAGAGCAAAGCAACACTAAAACGAAGAAAACAGATATTGCTGCTGTATGATTGTGTTGAAGAAGCAAAGACGGGACCAAAGGTTACCAGCAAATTTGGTAACCTTTGGTCCTGTCTTTGCTTCTTCAACACCTTCATACAACAGCAATATCTGTTTTCTTCATTTTAGTGTTGATTTGCTCTCTTCTAACAGGGGCATCAGGGATGCCTCTTCATATCTGAATTTTAATTGATGTTGTTATTTCTAGACAAACTAAACTCTGTCCATACTCTCAGCGCGCCCTAGCTCGCACGAGCTAGAGGGTTGGCCCTCTATATCCCCTCCCGACCCGCACATGTAGGGGTCGACGGGCCGCCCCCTACCCAAACTTGTAAAAAATCGTTCGGGGTGGTCCATTTACGGGGTCTGCTAGATGGCCGGGTATAGCCCAAACCCGTATATCAGCGGTTATTATACGGGTTTTGGGCCATATATATAGGGGTCTGTTAGACATGCTCTAACATTCTTAAATTTTTTATATCAATTCTAAACAAATTTAAAGTAAATAAGTCTAATATAAAATTTCTAACATTCATAAACTAAAATTTCTAACATTTGTAAACTAATAATTCTAACAATAATAAAAAAACAGTAATTAAGTAAAAAAAAGAAAGAAAAACAAAAAAGGCCCCAGATTAGGGCGAGATGGAGGCAGGCCTTTTACCTCTTCTTGGGGCAGCGGCGGGCCGGCGGCGCGGGGCAGCGACGGGATCGAGGGGCGGCGCGGGGCAGCGACGGGGATCGAGGGGCGGCGCGGGGCAGCGACGGGGATCGAGGGGCGGCGCGGGGCAGCGACGGGATCGAGGGGCGGCGCGGGGCAGCGACGGGACCTAGAGGGGCGGCGCGCGGCCGAGGCGAACGGGAGAGGGCGCTAGGGGGGGTGGGTGCGCTCGACGGAGTCGGGAGCGGCACCACAGAGGAGGATGCCGGCGGGGCGAGGGGGCGGCGCGGATGCCGACGGGGCGAGGGGGCGGCGCGGGGGGACGGAAAAATTGGGCAGCCTGGCGGCGTCGATTTGGTCCCTGCGCGCGGTCTGGAACTGAAAGGAGCGGGGACGTGTTTATATCCTATGACCCTTTCGTCCCGGTTGGTGGCACCAACCGGGACGAAAGACCCTTCCGTCCCGGTTGGTGCCACCAACCGGGACGAAAGACCCTTCGTCCCGGTTGGTGCCACCAACCGGGACGGAAGGGCCCGGCTGGTCGCCCGCGCCAGAACCAGCTGGCCGGCGCGCCAATTGTTTTAGCGCCAAATTTTGAATATCTTAAATATGTAAGTGAATAACTTCTACATACTTTCAAATTACGAAAAAATTACAACATTAAAATTGTTTGAAATTGCGTAAATAATTTAAATCCGTTTTGGGCAAACATACTGGCTGATCCTCTTGATTGGCCTCCATCTACTATTTCTCTTCCTAGCCAGGTAATAATAAGAAATATAAAACTATTACCATTTTTCTTTCTTGATCAACTATCTCCCTTATGCTGGTAGCCACCATGCATTTACAAACCAGTGTATTAGGATCTGTAATGCACGAAACTCCTATAAACCATCCAACCATCTGCACAATCGTCATCAGAAACATAATATCAACCGATACTTACAGAATGTGCCTTCGGCAGGGAGATCAATATAGGAAAGATGACAAGCACTGGACATAGGACGAAGTGATTAAGCTAGCCAAGGGTGTTGAGAAATATGGCGCTGGGCAATGGAAAAAGATCGAGCTTCATTACTTCTCACTACCGGACGGAGAACCAGTCCGATCAAACGAAAATCTGAATGTATATGTAGAAGTCTACTCCAAAAAAAAAAGTGGTTATTGGCAAATATGGAAGTTGTTTTATCTAGCAGATGAATAATAAAGTGGGTGTAGAACAAAACAAACGGTATCGCCATCACACAGCCCAACCGTGGCTACTGGGTGCATATATATATGCATACCAATGCACGGTTGGACGTATGATGGCGAATCCGGATGTTTTGTATTTGAGAGATGAACTGACCGGGGTGTATGAAGCTGGGCTATATATAGGGTCCTCTGGCTCAAAAAGTGTTGAGCTAGGGTTTTGATCCAACGGTTAAGAAACACCTCATCCAACGGCTCACAGCAGCTCGAAAGAAACACACTGTAGCCCTGATCGAACGGCTCACAACAGCTCGAAAAAAACACACCCGGATCCAACGACTCACGAGCGCTTGAAAGAAACACACGATCCGTGTGATTCTATCTGATTGGTCCAAACGAAACCCTAATTCCCATTTAGTCCCGGTTGGTATCCCCAACCGGGACTAAAGGGATGATCCGTTTCCCAATGAAACCCTAACCCATTCAGTCCCGGTTGGTGTCCCCAACCGGGACTAAAGGGATCGATGTTTTCTTCTCGCTATATATATGTATGCATTGCCACACCATTGGCATAAACACATACAAACTCACCACTCTCTCATGGCTTCTACCGTACCCACTCTAACATTCATCCAGGCGGAGGCACTTTCCGCCTCGAACTACCCCTGCCCGTGCGGCTACAACGTTCCCGCCGGTTGGATGCTGAGCGCCGGAGGAGTGCCGGTCCCTCCTCTTCCTCAAGGTGTGGCGCGTCGGGCGGCCATCACGAACCACTACTACCACGAGCTCACGCCGGAGCAGCGGAGGAATCCCAGTTGGCATCCCGATAACCAGCATACTTGGGATGCCTTCTTCATCAATCGGCGTGAGAGGGCGCTCGCCAGGTATGAGGAGGACGGTCTGCCTCCTGGGAACTTTCACGAGGCCGGTCGTCGGCTATGGTGGTCCGGCTGGACTCTACAGAGCGTCATGGACTACATCAGGGCCGGCGATATCCCCCGCCTGCGCTACCCTAAGGCCCGGTCCTGGAGTCGTGATCTTCCGAGGGAGTGCAGAGCACCGTCAGACGATAGTGACGACGACGGCGGCGGCGACTACGACGACTACGAGTACATGTACTATAGGCCTAGGCAGGAGTATGACTAGTAGATCGATGCACTTTTGCCATTATGTACTGCTTTGTTTATTTAGATCTATGCTCTCCGTTTAGATTTAGATCCAATCTTGCCATTATGTGTACCGTGCCTTGTTTATCTATTGAAATACATGTCCCCCTCTTTTTAACGTCTATCGAAATGCCATTAGATCTGAATCCAACAAATCAGGAAAAACCACACGGAAAACAGAAAACAGACGAGCTAGAGGGCCACTGTTTGCCGGAATACAACAAATTATTTTATTAAACAGCCAACAGAAAACAGACGCGCTAGCGCGCTACTCTTCGTCCTCGTCGTCGTCGGTGACCTCCTCGTCGTCGGAGGAGGTGCATGATGGTATTTCCGAGATAGGCCCCCACCTCGGATCGTCGGAGGCCCAGACTTCGCCGGCATGGTCGGCCCGACGGAGCGCTTGCAGCGCCTTCGTCCTCGCCTCCCGAGCGGCATCTAACTCGAGGTGGCGTTCGAGGCACCGCTCCGCCCGCTCAGCCGCGCGGGTCTGCCATAGCTCCTCGTCGGCGCTCTCCTCACCCGGATTGTTCCGGTAGTACTCGCGGACCACGCGGTCGTCCCTGGCGTCGACTAGGCCCTGAAACGCGCGGTGCCTGAGGTGGCGGTGGTCGGCGGCAGTGACGATCTGCGGCGTCGGCGCCCTGGCCTCCGCTTCCCAGAGGGTGTGGCAGTCGCTAAAATTCATCAACGACCGCGGGCGGCCGAGGCGCCAGGCCGCCGCGTCCCAAGCGCGGGCGGCCTCCGAGGCCGTCGCAAAGGAGCCGAGGGGGATGCGGTCGTCCCCGAAGCGGATAGTCGCGGTGAACATTCCGTTCTGCCGCGATCGAACTCCGCGGAAACCGGTAGTGTTGTTCCTCCTCGGAGGCATGGTGGTGGCACGACGGTGCGTGGAGTGGAGGTGCGGCAGTTTATAACGCGCATTCATGGCCACGCGTTACAACTCCCGCGCCACGCGGACAGACAATACCACCCATGCGCCACGCGGACAGACAATACAACCCTTGCTAAAAAAAAAAGGGATTCGTCCCGGGTCGTGCCACGAACCGGGACCAATGCCCATGCGCGCGCCACGTGGCCTGTGGCTAGGGATTCGTCCCGGGTCGTGCCACGAACCGGGACCATTGGCTCCCCACGAACCGGGACAGATGCCCCCAGGTGGTTTCTGCTGCCTCGGGCACACGAACCGGGACCAATGCATGGCACTTGTCCCGGTTTTTGGTGCAACCGGGACAGATGCCCCCTGCCCCCCTGGACGAAAGGGGTTGTTTCCACTAGTGGCCCCATAGTATAAGGGGTTTCCTGCACTTTGCCCACTTGTATATGTACTAGCCTTTGGCCCCCTGTGAATACCGGTTGCTATTTTCCCAACCTCACAACATGGTATCAGAGCCCAGCTAGGGTCTCCTCTCCTCCCTCTTCCCGCACGTTGCAACTCCGTGCTTCCTCTCCACTGCTCCGGTCACCAGCGTTATCTCCCCTTGTTCCCGCGTGCTGCTCGAAATCGAGCTGAGGGTTGTCCCCGTTGGTGCCCCGTCAACGTCTCAGCTGCCATCGCCGGATTCCGTGCTTGCCTCATCGGATCTCGTCGTCCCCGAGCAGCCACCGCCGTTTTTCGCGTCGCAGTCGCCGGATCCCGTCGTCCCCGCAGCTCTCCCGGCCGCGCCGGCCGTCGCCGGGCCTCCGCGTCGCCGGATCCCGTTACCACCTCCGCGCCGCCCGCAGCTCCTCCGGCCGCACCAGTCGCCGGGCCTCCGCCCCCGCAGCTCCTCCGGCCGCGCCGTGGTCGCCGGCGTCCAAGCCCCGTCCGGTGCCGGGCCGCTGCCGGTCAGTTTCCGGCCGCAGCGCTTCTGCCTCCTGACCTCCCGCTCGTGGCCCCTGGCCTCTCACTCGTGCTGGCTATCGCTCGTGCCTGGAAGGAGCTGGCTATCGCTCGTGCCTGGAAGCGATTCGATCCAATCCTGATCCAATCTGATCCGTGAGCTTTGACCTCAAAAAAAAAAAAAAAAAATCAGAGAGAGACAGAACTATGTCAGGTTATGTGGCTATACCTCGGTGCTCGGTGATTTTTGATGGCACCAATTATGCTGAGTTTGCAGCGCATATGCGCATTCATGTGTGCGGGCTTATGCTTTGGGGGGTTCTCTCGGGCGAGGTCTCCTGTCCGCCATGCCCTGTTGCTCCTGTAGCTCCTATTCCGCCGCCGCCACCACCGGTTCTTCCTGATGATGCTCCCCAGGCTGACAAGGATGCAGCCAAATCTCTTGATGATGCAGCAGTGGATGCTTATGATCAGCAGGTATCGGATTACTCGGTTGCTCTTTCTGCCTACAGGGATGCTTTGGCTGCTTACACTCAGTGGTGCAATGATGATGCACGTGTTGCGGCTGTTCTCACTTCCAGTGTTCTGCCTCAGTTTGCTTCCGAGTTTATGGGACTTCCCACTGCTGCTCAGATGTGGTCTTACCTTCGTCAGCGTTATCAGCCCTCTGGAGATGCTCTCTACTTATCCGTGGTCCGTCAGGAGCATGAGCTTCAGCAGGGTGACTCCACCATTGACGATTTCTACACCCAGAGCGCTGCTATCTGGCGTCAGCTTGACTCCCTCCGCACTGTTGTTTGTGGTACCTGCCCGTGCTGCCAGACTACGAGATCAGACTTGGAGTTTCAGCGTGTCTTTGAGTTCATGTCTCGTCTCCGTTCCGAGTTTGAGCCTCGGCGTGCCAACCTGATTGCTCGGGGTCGTGTTCCTATCTCAGAGGTACTTTCTGAGCTTCGTGCTGAGGAGACACGTCTTCGAGGTGTTGGCTTGCTTGCGGTTCCCTCTGTGCTTGCTGCTCGGGCTCCTGCTGTACCGTCTGTTCGTCCCAGTGCTCCGCCGCTACTTCCCACGCCTCATGGGGGGGGTGAGCCGCTCTTCTTCTGCTCGGCCTTCTGGTGGCGATGGCCGATCTCGCCCCCGTATCATCTGCGGCTACTGCTCGAAGCCGGGCCATCCAGAGTCTGATTGTTACAAGAAGCAGAAGGACATGCGTAACAATGGTCACAACTCATCTACTGGGACTCGGTCTTCTTCTGCATCTCTCTCGCTTACGGACCAGGATATTGCGCAGCTTAAGCGTCTGCTGGCTTCTACTGGCTCTACTTCGACGGGTACTGCAGCTTCTGTGACCGCAGCTTCCACCACTGAGCGACCACCACCGTCCACACAGTCAGGTATATCTTCCTGGGTTCTGGACTCTGGAGCTTCCTTTCATATGTCTTCTGATTCTTCTGTCTTGTCCTCACTTCGATCTCTCGATTTTCCTGTCAATGTTCTCACTGCTGATGGTACACCTCTTCCTGTTGCTAGTCGTGGCACTCTTTCCACTTCGTCTTTTTCTGTTCCAGATGTGTCTCATGTCCCTCGTCTCACGATGAACTTGTTTTCTGCTGCTCAACTTACTGATTCCGGTTGCCGTGTTATTCTTGATGTTGATTCTTGCTCTGTCCAGGATCGTCACACCAAGGTTCTGGTTGGGGCTGGCCCTCGGCACCGTGACTCTCCAGGCCTTTGGGAGCTAGAGTGGCTTCGTGTTCCTTCTGCTGCACCTGCACCCACCGGCTCACATGCTCTTGTTGCTTCCGCTTCCGCTTCTTTTCAGCAGTGGCATCATCGACTTGGTCACCTTTGTGGTTCTCGCCTATCGTCTTTAGTCCGTCGAGGTCTTCTGGGGCCTGTCTCAGGAGATGTCTCGCTTCAGTGTCAGGGTTGTAGACTTGGCAAACAGACTCAATTACCGTATCCTACCAGTGAGTCTGTATCTCAGCGTCCTTTTGACTTAGTTCATTCTGATGTATGGGGCCCTGCTCCCTTTGTTTCCAAAGGAGGTCATCGCTACTATGTTATTTTTATTGATGATTTCTCTCGCTACACTTGGCTCTATTTTATGAAATCTCGTAGCGAGGTGCTCTCTATATACAAGCGTTTTGCCGCTATGGTTCACACCCAGTTTTCCACGCCCATTCGAGTTTTTCGTGCTGATTCGGCTGGAGAGTATATCTCTCAGATGTTGCGTGGTTTTCTTTCCGAGCAGGGTACTCTTGCCCAATTTTCCTGTCCTGGTGCCCATGCTCAGAATGGCGTTGCTGAGCGCAAGCATCGCCATCTCCTTGAGACGGCTCGTGCGATGATGATCGCCGCCTCTCTTCCACCTCATTTCTGGGCTGAGGCTGTTTCGGCATCCACCTATCTCATAAACATCCAGCCTTCAGCTGCCTTGCAGGGTGGCATTCCTATGGAGCGTCTTTCTGATCGTTCGCCTGATTATTCGGCGCTTCGGTTGTTTGGTTGCGTCTGCTATGTTCTTCTTGCTCCACGCGAACGCACCAAACTCACTGCTTAGTCTGTTGAGTGTGTTTTTCTTGGATACAGTGATGAGCATAAGGGTTATCGTTGTTGGGATCCTGTTGGTCGTCGGATGCGTATTTCACGAGATGTGACTTTCGATGAGTCTCGCCCATACTACCCTCGTTCTTCCTCCTCGACCTTCTCGGTGACTGATATATCTTTTCTCACTTTCCCCGATACATCTCCCTCAGTGCCTCCTGTTCTCACACCACCTCCACCTCCGGCATCATCTTCTCCCTCATCTACTGTCTCCACACCCTCCTCTCCACCCTCCTCCCCGCGGGCTCCCTCCTCTTCTCCACCTCCAGTGCACCACCCTCCTCTCTCTCCCTTTCCTCTCCACTACACTCGCCGTCCTCGTGCCGTGGATGCTCCTTCCACCGAGCCCTCCACTTCCAGAGCGTCCTCTCCTCCGTCCACTCATGTTCACCATCTTCGTACTCGGTCTTCGTTACAGCCTCCTGATCGTTATTCTCCCTCTCAGTACGGTCTTTCTGCTATTGCTGAGCCCACTTCCTATCGTGATGCCATGGCTAAGCCTGAATGGCAGCTTGCGATGGCTGAGGAGATTGCTGCGCTTGAGCGCACTGGCACGTGGGATCTGGTTTCCCCTCCTTCTGGCGTTCGTCCCATCACGTGCAAGTGGGTCTATAAGATTAAGACTCGCTCTGATGGTTCTCTCGAGCGTTACAAAGCTCGTCTTGTGGCTCGTGGTTTTCAGCAGGAGCAGGGACGTGATTATGATGAGACATTTGCTCCTATTGCCCACATGACCACGGTCCGCACTCTTCTAGCTGTCGCTTCTGTTCGTCATTGGTCTGTGTCTCAGCTTGACGTTCAGAACGCTTTTCTCAATGGTGAGTTGCGTGAGGAGGTTTATATGCAGCCACCACCGGGGTACTCCGTTCCTGATGGTATGGTCTGCCGTCTTCGGCGCTCCCTCTATGGCCTTAAACAAGCCCCTCGCGCTTGGTTTGAGCGTTTCGCCTCAGTTGTGACTGCCGCTGTCTTCTCACCCAGTGATCATGATCCAGCGTTGTTTGTTCACACTTCTCCTCGTGGTCGCACTCTTCTCCTCCTCTATGTTGATGATATGATCATCACTGGCGACGACTCTGAGTACATTGCCTTTGTTAAGGCTCGTCTTCGTGAGCAGTTTCTTATGACTGATCTTGGTCCTCTTCGTTACTTTCTTGGGATCGAGGTTTCATCTACCTCTGATGGTTTCTACATCTCCCAAGAAAAGTACATTCAGGATCTCCTTACTCGTGCCGCTCTTGGTGATGAGTGTACGGCTGAGACTCCTATGGAGCTCAATGTTCGCCTCCGTGCCTCTGATGGTGAGCCTCTTCCTGATCCCACACGCTATCGACATCTCGTTGGGAGTCTTGTCTATCTCGCTGTCACTCGTCCAGATATTTCCTATCCTGTTCATATTCTCAGTCAGTTTGTTTCTGCTCCTACGTCGGTTCACTATAGTCACCTCCTCCGTGTTCTGCGATATCTTCGTGGCACGATCTCTCGCCGTCTTTTCTTTCCTCGCTCCAGTTCCTTACAGCTCCAGGCCTACTCTGATGCTACATGGGCTAGTGATCCTTTGGATCGCCGGTCTCTTTCTGCTTACTGTGTGTTCCTTTGTGGTTCGCTCATTGCCTGGAAGACAAAGAAACAGACTGCGGTTTCTCGTTCGAGTGCAGAGGCTGAGTTGCGAGCGATGGCTTCTTTGACTGCTGAGGTGACTTGGTTACGATGGTTACTAGAGGATTTTGGTGTTTCCGTTACTACACCAACTCCCCTATTGTCGGACAGTACAGGTGCTATCAGCATTGCGCGTGACCCGGTGAAGCATGAGCTCACCAAGCACATCGGTGTGGATGCCTCATTCGTGCGTGCTGCTGTGCAGGATCAGATTCTCGCTCTTCAGTATGTGCCTTCTGAGTTTCAGTTGGCGGATTTCTTCACCAAGGCACAAACTAGAGCGCAACATGGGTTTTCCTCTCCAAACTCAGTGTTGTTGACCCACCATGAGTTTGAGGGGGGGGTGTTAGACATGTATAGTTCCATTTTCTGTTTGCCCCATAGTATAAGGGGTTTCCTGCACTTTGCCCACTTGTATATGTACTAGCCTTTGGCCCCCTGTGAATACCAGTTGCTATTTTCCCAACCTCACAACAGTCTAATGCTCGTGGCAATCCTTACTCTTGAGCCCATTCTTGCACATCTCCTTTCTCCCTCAAGAGGAAATAATACTATTGCGTTAGTTGGCCACAACAATCGTGATTTCTCAATGCAACTTGATAGTCACCACGAGCACCTTTGCCAATGTAAGTCGGTCCAAGATGGTACAGTATGAGCATCCTGTTCAGCTTTCAGCCCAGGATTTTCTTCATCCACATTTGGATTACCAATACACTTCTCTAATGCTTTGTGAAGTCCTAAAAACCAAAAATAAGTATATATGTTCAATACGATTTACTTCTACACCTCAATATAAAAGATAAACAGGCATATGGGCAAAAAAGCAAATACGTTCCATCCATAGTGATACCTGGCATAGGGAGCCGGATCCCATTGAGGATCCCATCCCGGGAGGCTGAATCAATAATGGGGTGGAGGATCCCATAACAAGGATGGGGCTCTTTTACGGTAGGGACAGAGAAACATCAGCCGTTTAACCCGCACGATCCAGTGGCTCACGTGAACCAATACTATTCAACATACGCAGTAGTATATTTCCAACTAGGGGCAAAAATGGGTAAGGCATAAAAATGTGTCCAAAACAATTTCAACATCTAGCATTGGTGTCTTTGCAAGTTCATCCGACAGGGTTAGGGACGATCTCCACACACGCGCAGCAGCGCATGTACCCGCTCCACTCGCTTGGCGACAGCACCCAGCCACACACTCCTCGACACCTCTTCCACGCCGCCGGTGCCAGCCCCTACGTCGACACCGCCGATGGCGACCTCGTGGAGCTTGTATGGCGCAGCCGCATACCGCACACGCACCCGAGGCTTGCGGGCGGTGGTCAAGGCGGACCTCCCTGCGCCGACAGGGGCGAGGGGCAGAAACAGCACGCGCACCGTACCGGCGGGGATACATCCACATGGCTCGGCGACGTCGACGGGCTGGAAAACGAGACCTACCCGCAGCTCTGGCAATGTGGCACAACCTTGCCTACTCGAGCGGCGCGCTCCGTGCCACACTCCGCTGCCAATGAGCAGCCGCATCAGCACGAGCAGGACGTGCTGGAGGATGGGGACGACATCGGCTCGTCGTTCTGCGCACTGCCGTCGGACGAGATGCGTCTGAGGCGGGGGCGTGTGCAAGATCGACGGCGGGGTCGCGTCCGATAGCAGTCTCGAACGGCAGCGGCGACGGCGCACAGGGCTGGCGGCGCGTGCGGGCACAACCTCTGTGTCCGGCTCAGCTTCCTGCAGTGATGGCGGCGCGTGCGAGCACAGGCTCTGTCAGACTCGGTTATTTCTATTTTCTTCAGATTGGTTGAACAAATTCAATTACCCCCCTTACTATAATAAGTTACCTAAACTAGCCCACACAACCAATGGAAGAAATTGTTATATACTAGTGCCCCATGAGACTAGTAAGTTGTACCGTAAAAGAGCCCCAAGAATGCAACACAACCTCCGACCTGTGCACATGCACGACATCACCAGTAGCTGGACATGCATGCGGTAGTCTCATCTAAACGGTTGTACTGTGGCGAACAGTGTTTTGATCAGGTGCCATCTTACCGTATCAAGCACCCACACGCAAAACTTATCTTCAGGTCTTTGCTCGAGTATTTAGCATAAAACCACCACATTACAGTAAAATGTTCGGAAAACCACCACTTTAGTGTGAGATCGTAAAAAATAACCACTTCAGTACTAAGTTGTTACAAATTGCACCAAATCGAGAGCTAATTTTGAATTGACACGGGTTCTGACAGGTAGGCCCCATCGCTTAGCCTAATAAAAAAAAACGTTTGTGCTGCCGTGTGCGCGCGCTGCCGTGCGTCCGGTCGCCGCTGTGCCGCTGCCGAGCGTGCGTGCGTGCTGGCCGGCCGCCGTGCGTGCGTGCTGGCCGGCCGCCGTGCGTGCGTGCCGCGGCCGCCGTCGTGCCGTGCGTGCTGTGTCGCCGGCGCGCACGCGTGTTGGCCGGCGCCGTGTGCCGCCGCCGCGCGTGCGTGCGTGCTGGCCGGCGCCGTGTGCCGTCGCCGCGCGTGGGGGCGTGAGTGCTGGCCGGAGCCGTGTGCCGCCGCCGTGCGTGCGTGCTGTGCCGCCGCGCGTGCGTGCGTGCTGGCCGGCGCCGTGTGCCGCCGCCGCGCATGCGTGCGTGCTCGACGGCGCCGTGTGCCGCCGCCGCGCGTGCGTGCTAGCTAGCCGTCGCCGTGCGCGTACTAGGTGTTTGATAAAATGCCTAAAAGAGAAAGATCACGTGCGTGCGTACTAGACGGCGCCGCGTGCTGCCGCCGCGCGTGCGTGCGTGCTGGCCGTCGCTTACTAGGTGTTTGATAAAATGCCTAAAAGAGGAAGATGATGACAGGTGGGACCCATTGCTTAGTTTGCATGTCAATTCGTGATCAATCCGTGTTTAGTGCGATTTGAAACAACTTAGTACTAAATGATGGTTTTTTGCAATCTCACACTAAAGTGGTGGTTTTCCGAATATTTTGCTGTAATGTGGTAGTTTTATGCTAAATACTCTCTTTGCTCTGCAGAGTCCTGCATATGACGTTAAACGTCCGGAGAGTCGATGGGTTCAGTTAAATATTATGTGGGCAAGACGAGGTCCAGCTTTCCTTCAAGTGTTACAGGTTCTGATTACAATGTTATGCAAAGTAACAAACAAGAATTTGTGTTGGTCAGCCCTAGGGGTAAACATAGGGGTGGGGCAAAAAATAGACAAACAACCTATCTATGTAAAATTAGAGGGGTTATGTGGTACCCCAAATAAATTGCAGCCGTTAATTTTCGCTAATCTAACGGATGAAAACGTTCCATAATAGTGCTTAAATTGTGAGTAGTATGTTTTGTACTAGTCCATATTCATCTCCTCCCACGGATGAAACGTTACTACCCAAGAAGAAAACGTAAATATTCACCCCAAGACAGAACATTTGTGTTGGGCCATGATGTCTCTGACGAAGAAACAGACTGGTCATTGCCGACGCCGCCACGTTCGGCGTTTCGGTAGTCCACTTCGATGAGACCCACCCCTCCCAGCCCCTCGTCCGACCCGCCCCCACAAGAGGGTGTTGCTCTCTCTGAAAATTTAGCCCGTGGACCCGGTCTACATATTTAGCCCGTGGACCAACCTCATCAATTGACATGTCGTAAACCGGTTTGAACAACATGCAAGGCAGTTCGGCGCTCAGCCGAACTACATAGGCAAGCAAACTGAAACAAATGTATATACACAACCAACACACACACAAAAAACTACTCCATGGCCATGGGAGTATTTTCTCCCGTGGGCTCAGTTCTATTTCTACGGAGCTAGCGGGCAGTCGGAAGGTGTCGGTGGTAGGCAAGTCGTAGCTAGGGTGGTGCGTGACGGAGCAGAAGAGAAGGAGGAATGGTGGTGATGGCCAGACACACATACCTGAGCCTGCGGTGGTGGTGGCCGGAGTTGAGGAAGACGATCGGTGAAGCCACAAAACTCCAACTCCGCTCGCACTCGTCCCTCGTTCGTGTACCTTAAAAGAAGACAAGAATATCAAGGTTAATACGGAGTAGTACTAGATAGAAGAGAGAGTGGTGAACGAGGATGCAGGAGGCCAACTTTTATAACCAAATGCGCTTGTTTTTACTGTCTATATGAGTAATGCCCTTGTTTTTACTGTCGCGATGTCTTCACCCACCCGTACTGGTGCCGATTAAATCCAGTTCTGCTACCCGTGTTTCACGACGTTGTAGGAAGCGTGCCAGACACTGCAAGGCTCCAACGTTTCAATGCGTGCATGCAGACTTGAAGAGACCACACATCTTCACTATCCTATGACTGTACCTAGCTCAGTCGTGGGGCAATAGATGGGCCACGCCCCAAAGTTCTACTACACTTTTTTTTAACAAGAGATGGGCCTGTTAAACATGTACGTGTACCGTACGGTAGTTTAGACTTGTATTCCAAGTTAGTCTAGAAGTAGATAACTTCAAGTTGTTGTAGATCGGTTGGTTTAAACCGTATTGTTGTAATCCCTATTGTGGTATATATACTGAATACCTGGCGACCCTAGAGGTTACGCCAAACACCCCAAACCTGATTTCCTGATATGGTATCAGAGCCAATCTCTTCCATGTCGAGCTCTTCATCCTCAGGTGCCGGCGGCGGACTGCAACATGGAGCGGTGACCGAGAAGCTTGGGAGGGATAATTTCCCTCTCTGGAAGGCGCAGGTCATGCCGCCGCTGCGGTCGAACCAGCTGACCGGTTTCCTAGATCGATCGGTGATCAAGCCGCCGGAGACCATCTCGGTGGAGGTGGAGAACAAGAAGGGGGAGAAGACGGTGCAAGTCATCCCCAACCCGGCCTACGTTACGTGGGTCTCTCAGGACCAGCACGTGCTAAGCTTCCTCAATTCCTCTCTGTCACGAGAGGTGCTCATGCAGGTGGCGTCGTTGGAGACCGCCGCCGATGTTTGGGAAGCGCTGACGGCGATGCACTCGTCGCAATCTCGAGCGCAAGTTATGCAGCTCCGGATGCAATTGGCGACGACTCAGAAGCGCGATCTGCGCGTGGCGGAATACTTCGCCAAGATGAGGAGCCTCGGTGACGCCATGACGGCGGCAGGCTCCAAGATGGAGGACGACGATCTTGCATCTTATGTCCTCGCCGGCCTCGACTCCGAGTGGAACGCGCTCGTCACCGCCATGACTACCAAAAGTGAGACGGTGACCCTCTCTGAACTCTACTCCCATCTCCTCAACTTCGAGAATCGCCTTGATCTTCAGAACGGAGGAGCGGGGGCTGCCGGTGTCAACACTGCTTTCAGCTACGGTGGAGGCGGTGGCCCTCCCGGTGGCGGTGGAGGCATGTCCTCTATCGCCCTGGCGTCCCGTGGTGGGCGCTACGGGCATCGTGGCGGTGGCGGCCGCGGCTTCGGTCGTGGCAGAGGAGATGGCGGGCGCGGCGGTGACCGCGGCGGTGGCAACTACACCAACAATGCCAACCGCAGCCAGCAGCCGTTCGACGCCAACGGCAATCCGCGTCCACAATGTCAGGTGTGCAGCAAATATGGGCACACGGCGCTGAAGTGTTGGAAACGCTTCCACAAGGACTACAACGGAGAAGAGAAGGTGGCCGGAACTGTCACCACGTACTCCTACAACAACGATCAGCCGCAGCCATGGGTCGTTGACACTGGTGCGACGGATCACATCACGGGTGAGCTAGACAAGCTCACCATGCGAGATCGCTACCACGGCCATGAACAAGTCCATACGGCGAGTGGATCAGGTATGGATATAGCACATGTTGGTCAATCAACTATTCATGCCCCTTGTGATAAATTTCTTCTCAAAAACATCTTACACGTTCCAAAAGCCACGAAAAATCTTATTTCCGCTCATAAGTTTGTTCGAGATAACAATGCTTACCTTGAAATTCATCCTTTTGATTTTTTCGTTAAGGAGCGGGGCACGAGGAGAATCATGCTTCAAGGTAGATGCCGTGATGGTCTCTACCCCCTTGTGCCAACATCATCTTCTTCAATTCAAGCTTTTGGAGTCAATAAACCATCGACATCTCGATGGCATAGGCGTCTAGGACACCCCTCCCTCAACATAGTTCAACATGTTCTTAGTCACAATAAACTTCCTTGTGTAAAGGATGATTTTGCGCAATCCGTTTGTGATGCGTGTCAAAAAGGGAAGAGTCATCAACTCCCTTATCCTAGGTCAACTAGTGTTTCTAGTGCTCCTCTAGAACTAGTGTTTTCAGATGTGTGGGGGCCAGCTTGTGCCTCTGTTGGAAACAATAAATATTATGTAAGCTTCGTTGATGATTATAGCAAGTTTACATGGATTTATCTCCTCAAAAACAAATCTGATGTTTTTGCTCGTTTTCATGATTTTCAGAATTATGTTGAGCGTTTGTTTAATCGGAAAATTCTTGCCCTTCAATCCGATTGGGGGGGTGAATATCAGAAGCTAAATTCCTTTTTTCAGCGTATTGGGATCGAACATCATGTGTCTTGCCCATATGCTCATCAGCAGAACGGTTCAGCCGAGCGCAAACACCGTCATATTGTTGACATGGGTCTTACCTTATTAGCTCATGCAAACATGCCTCTCAAATATTGGGATGAGGCGTTCCTAGCAGCTGTTTTCTTGATTAATCGTACCCCTAGTCGAGTGACAAGTCTTAAAACTCCACTAGAACTGCTGTTTAAACGTAAACCTGAGTATGCCTTTTTGCGTGTATTTGGGTGTGCATGTTGGCCTAATTTGCGTCCCTACAATTCGCGCAAACTCGAGTTCCGGTCTACTCGTTGTGTTTTTCTTGGCTACAGCAATTTACATAAGGGGTACAAGTGTCTTGACATCTCTAGTGGTCGCATTTATATTTCCCGCGACGTTATTTTTGACGAGCAAGTCTTTCCTTTTTCCGAATTACATTCCAATGTGGGTGCTCGTCTCCGCGGTGAAATACTTCTTCTTCCATCCACCCTACTCCGTTATACACAATATGATCAAGGTGATGATTTAATTGATGATCAATCATGGGCTAATCCTACTAATTCTACTTCCAGTGATTTTTCTGGTACGCAAGATGGTGTACATGGAGCAAATACCTCTGGCGCAGATTCGGGTGCTGATTCTCCGACAGCATCCTCTTCGGGATCTGCGTCTGACGCGTCTGGTGCTGGGAGTGTATCGCTCTCGGGATCCTCAGCGCCTGGCGCTGGCGCTGGTGGGGCGCAGACGCCATCTCCTTCGGGATCGACGCGGGACAGTGGACGGACCCGCTCCACGTCGCGGTCTGCGTCAGGGTCGCGTGCGCCAGGCAACGTGGCACGCTCCGATTCCTCGCATGCGAGGACGCCTGCGTCATCGAGCTCCGCGACGGGATCTTCTGCGGACGCACTCGATTCTTCTTCGGCCACATCCAGGCGCACAGGATCGTCTGCGCCGGCGGGTGAATTTCCTGCTGGATCTTCTACGGACGGTCGTTCTCCCTCTACGGACACAGGCAGGGGCACAGGATCCTCTGTGCCAGATGCTCCGACAGGATCGGGTGTTCCTGGCCAGACGGCGGGATCTTCTGCGCCTGGGGTTTCTGCACCAGTGCGTGCTGTGACACGTTCTCAAAATCGGATTTTTAAGCCAACTAAAGTTCCTGATGGTTTTATTCGTTATGGACAATTGTGTATCACAGGGGAACCCGAAACTATACAGCAGGCCTTTGAGGACCCGAATTGGAAGATGGCGATGGAGGAGGAATATGGTGCATTGCAAAGGAACAACACTTGGCATCTTGTGCCTTTGAGTGAAGGGAAAAATGTGATTGATTGCAAGTGGGTGTACAAGATTAAAAGGAAGTCTGATGGTACCATTGACAGGTATAAAGCACGGTTGGTTGCTAAGGGTTTTAAACAGAGGTACGGTATTGATTATGAGGACACGTTCAGTCCAGTTGTGAAAATTGCCACCATCAGACTTGTGTTATCTATTGCTGTTTCTCGAGGATGGGTACTTCGTCAGCTCGATGTTCAGAATGCGTTCTTGCACGGTGTTCTGGAAGAGGAGGTGTATATGCAGCAGCCACCTGGTTTTGAAAAAGGTGAAAGGCTTATTTGCAAATTAGATAAAGCATTATATGGGTTAAAACAAGCACCACGAGCTTGGTATGCACGGTTGAGTTCCAAACTTCAGCAACTTGGTTTTATTCCTTCTAAATCCGACACATCTCTGTTCTTTATTGTCAAGGCTGACGTCACCATGTTCATACTAGTCTATGTTGATGATATTATTGTGGCTAGTTCATCATCATCTGCTGTTAATTATTTGCTTCAGCAGCTTCGAGGGGATTTTGCTCTTAAGGATCTTGGTGATCTTCACTATTTTTTGGGCATTGAGGTGAGGAAAGTGTCGGATGGTATAACTCTTTCGCAAGGGAGGTATGCATTAGATTTGCTCAAACGTGTGGGCATGGATAAATGCAAACCAGTTACTACTCCAATGTCAGCCACTGAACATCTGTCAGCACATGAGGGAGTGTTGCTTTCTGCTGATGATATTACACGGTATAGGAGTGCAGTTGGGGCTTTACAGTACCTTACTATGACTCGTCCAGATATTGCTTATGCTGTTAATAAGGTATGCCAGTACTTACATGCGCCCACAATGACACATTGGTCAGCAGTCAAGCGTATTATGAGATATCTTCGTTATACAGTTGATCTTGGTATAAGAATCAGAAGATCTCCCTCTACTCTTGTTAGTGCATTCTCAGATGCGGATTGGGCAGGATGTGCTGATGATCGTCGTTCCACAGGAGGGTTTGCAGTATTTTTTGGACCCAATTTAATCTCGTGGAGTGCTAGGAAGCAAGCGACAGTGTCTCGTTCGAGTACGGAAGCTGAATATAAGTCCCTTGCAAATGCTACTGCTGAGATCATTTGGACACAGTCTGTTCTTCGAGAGATTGGTGTGTCACAGCCACGGATTGCCTGTCTATGGTGCGACAATCTGGGAGCTACATATTTATCAGCTAATCCTGTATTTCATGCTAGGACAAAGCACATTGAAGTGGACTTTCATTTTGTTCGAGAACGTGTGGCGAACAAGTTACTGGAGGTCCGGTTTATACCCTCTGGTGATCAAGTAGCAGATGGCTTTACGAAGCCACTTCCAGTTAGACAACTTGAATCTTTCAAACGACATCTCAATCTGGAGAGTTGCGTTTGAGGGGGGATGTTAAACATGTACGTGTACCGTACGGTAGTTTAGACTTGTATTCCAAGTTAGTCTAGAAGTAGATAACTTCAAGTTGTTGTAGATCGGTTGGTTTAAACCGTATTGTTGTAATCCCTATTGTGGTATATATACTCAATACCTGGCGACCCTAGAGGTTACGCCAAACACCCCAAACCTGATTTCCTGATAGGGCCACGAGACCCGGATGCTGCATTTAGAAAGATCCAGGTAGCACGTACAAATTGTGGGTTGGCCGTTTTACAACTCTCGTCCTGAGATACCTTGTATTTAAAGATAAGGCCAACACAAACTCAAAAAGGACACTAGAATGAAAAATTACAAAGCAATCAGGTCCTTGATCCCCTCCGCTACCACTCGCTGGTGACCTCGCGGCGTGGATGCCGAGGTACGAGAGCAGGGCGCTCGGACGCTCTCCAAAAACAGCAAAGAGCCAGTGCCACCAGCTGCCAAGAAGAAGGCGGGGACGAACCACTTGACTTCTCCTCGACATCGAGCTCCGGGACAAGGCTCGAAAGACCTCCGCACAGGAGGAGATGAGAGGGACGCCATCTCGGTCTAAGATCACGCAGGCCACCATGGCCTCCGTGTGATGCGCTCGGAATTGCAGCTTGCAGTCGAACCCATGTCCTGCAGCAATGAGCAAGAATAGAAGGGGGCAGCAACTACCTCCACGACTTCCGTGGCTAGTAGGCGATGAAAACCCCTCTGCTTCGTCCACCACCGAAGAACTAGCACCTTTAACCCCTAAGAGAAGGAGTTGACCTTCGAGCTTATGAGGGAGAGGGGAGGTGGCGCCATCCATCCCTTCCTACATTGGCTCCAACCATCGGAGGACGAGGAGAAGGAAAAGGGTGAACGTCGTCACGACGGTGCGGCTCGGTCGCAACCGCCGTCGAATCCTCCACGGCATAACACCAAACTGCACAGAGGCAAACAGAACCGGAGACCTACTTCTACTGCCTAAACTACTTCTATATAGAAGGGGCCGGCACCCTATTTTATCTCCGCACCAACCGGTGTAGGCACGGGCAGCGGGAGTGGCCGGATCTAAGCTTTCTCGGCAGCGGACTCTCAAGAGCAGGGGAGGGGGAGAGGAGAGGAGGACCTTCTCTGCTTGCCTAGCGTGTATCGATCTCCCTACTACACTTCAACATATCCTAATTTACAAACTATCTATATATACAATATTAGTATAAAAAACTATAGAGAAAAACTATCTATATCTACAATATTTTTATATTACATATGCATTTGTTATTAAGAATGTTGATATATTTTTCTATACAGTTGGTTAATCTTTAAAAAATTCGACTTCTATAAAAGCTAATACTCATCTAAATATGGAATAAAGGGAGTACTACACTCGACAGTGCATGAATACAAAATGGAATATAGTTAATTTATTGGCAGTCTTTATTTTTAACGAGCGTATAATTTTAAATATAAAGTCTACTTCGAAGAGAAACATGTTAAATTTTGATTAAACATATAGACCGATCATAAAAATATACAATACCAAATCCATATTTTGGCATGACGGCCGCAATGAACCTAGTTTAGTTTAGCAACCCGTTGGAAAAACTATAAAATATTTGATAGGGAAATCTATTCTAAAACTTTAAATATCGTTACATACGACACAAAATATACATAAAGAAGAACCTCTAATTACACTTAACTACAGATCATGTTTTCCAAAACCAAACATATGTCGTCAATTTAGTAATGTGCAAAAAATCACAGATACTTGGAGAAACCATCCCAATTTTAATCGAATCGATCTGCACAAGGATGCTCAATCTACGTGCTACCGTCGTTTGTAAAAAAAAAACGTGCTAACCAACATTATTTATGCATTGCAAGATGTGGCCAAGTGATTAAGTGAAGTAACAAATTTTGTGAACGGGAAAAGCTCGTCATTTTTATGTAATGTTAGGTTTTATACTAATGCATTTTTTTGTTAAAACAAACCCATGTTGAGCTATTTTTTCCCATGAGTGATGTGGATCAGTCGCATGATATTCTCTATTTGTGTTGGCCATTCGGCAGTGGGAATCTATCTATTTGTATACTAAAAGCAATATAAGGATGTTTAATAGAGTCACCACGTTGAGCCACATCATTATAATTATATCTACAGTTAGATCTAAAATTAAACGGTTAAAATTTAGTCCGGGGATAATTATTAGATGTTACGTGCAACATCAAACGTGTACAGAAGAAAACTTTATGTCACGTAAGTACATACCTTTTTTCTATGGCCACCTATGTACATGACTGCTCACGCGATGGATCTCTCCCCAACACCGGTTTCTCATAAGGCTAGGAGGTTACGTACCGTTTGACGTATAAACATGAGTAGTATGGTCCACAAACTCCAACAAACATAAGGTGTACGTACAAACCTCAAACTCTAATTTCCATGAGAGTATCATCACGTGCGGGGCCCACTAGTGGAAACAGGGCCTTTTGTCCCGGGTCGTAAGGGCCATTTGTCCCGGTTGCGCAACCGGGATGGGCTAGCCGGGACAAATGGCCCTCCCCATTGGTCCCGGTTGTGCCAGGACCCGGGATGGTAAGGCTGGCCCACGTGGCGACTCTGGGCCAGGGACCGCGAGGGAGTTCGTCCCGGTTCGTTTTAGGGACCGGGATGGATGCCTTCTTAAAAAAAGAATAAAGTCCGCCCATTTTCCCTGCCGCGGCAGGTTTTTTTTGTTCGTTTTTTTTTCTCCTGCCTCGCAATCGCCAACCGGCCTCCCCTTCCCCAACCGCTCCAGGCCCACGTCTTTAATTAAGCCCACTGACACATTTTTTAGTCAAAAAGGCCCACTGGCCCGCGTCTTTTATTATGGACAGTCAACGGTTCGAAGGGCCCACTGGCCCGCGTCTGTTATTATGGCCAGTCAACAGGGGCCACTGGCCAACGGCCTGGTGGCTGGTTCGCCTGGTCCCTTAAACTAAGACCGAAGGACGGTCAAAGGGCCGCTGTCCGCCTCGTCTTCCCGCCCCGCCTCGGCTTCCCGCGCCCCACTCCCCACGCGCCACGCCTCGGCTCCCCGCATTCATGGCCGCCTGCAACCGCCGCCACGTTCAGGCCGCCGGTTGGCATGCCAGCCCACCCCGGGTCCTTTTTAAAGGCCCCCCGCCGCCCGTACGACAACCCACCCACCCCGGACGCGTCCCTGGCAAAGCAACCCTAGCCGCCACCATGTCCCGCTGGTTCTCGAACTCCGGCAAGCGCCCAAGGAACGACGACGGAGGCTCGTCGAGCGGCGCCGGCCGCATCCCGCCCCCGCCGGCGGAGGCCTTCGGCTACGGCCCTGGAGCGGCCCGCCCGCCGCCCCGCGCCGCGCCCCCGGGCAAGCGGTTCCGCCGGTACGTCCGGGTGGACGAGGCGGAGTGGTACTGGAACAATGCCACTCCGGTGTTCTACAACGACGTGCACCTCCCGGACGGCTGGCACCTGAATCCCCAGCGGATCCCAGTGCCGCCGGCCCCGACCGGCGCGGCGCTGCTCGAGGAGATCGACCGCCGGCGCGAGCTCCTGCCGGCCCCCGTCCGCAGGGAGCGGATGTACGCGCGCGGCTCCCCCTACTGGGCCGCCTGGCTCGAGTAGGAGCACGAGCAGCGCCGCCGCTCCTTCATCCCCGCCCCCCTCGAGGCCAACGTGGACGACTACCCCCCCGCCAGCGCCCGGCCGGGAGAGGGAGCTATGGCTCCTCGTGGATGAGCCGGAGGACTTCTCCGGGGAGGAGGACCCCGAGCTCCGGGCCGCCATGGAGAAGGCCTGCGAGGCCTCCCGCCGCTCCCTCATCGACGACGAGATCAAGAGGTGGGAGCGTGTCGTGGCCGCCGCCGCCGCCGACGCCGCCGCCATGCCGCCGCCGCCGCCACCCCCCTAACGAGCCTGCCATCCCCTGGTGGCAGGCGATGAACGCCGAGCTGGAGGCGTTCGAGGACATGCCGGAGCCGCAGCCGCTCCCACCAGGCCTGGAGTATGGCATGACCTGGGCCTGGACCGGCGGCGTTTGGGCGCCGGGTCGCCGGAGCAGGAGGAGGAGCTGCCCCCGCCGCCGCCGCTGCCGCAGGAGGTGCTGCCCCCGCCGCCGCCGTACGCGCCCCGATGCCCCCGATGTCTCCAGCCCCGGCGAGCCCGGCCCAGCCGCCTGCCCACCTGTGGCAGCCACCCGCCTATGTAAGCCTCTTCCGACGACGAGGACGACTAGATTGGCGCCGCCGCCTGTGGCCGCTGCCGCCGCCCCCCTATTCTATATAGACAACGCCCTAGCGACCCCCCCAAGAAACGGCCGGCCGCCGCTGTGGCCGCGCCGCCGCCCCTTATTGCAAGTACGGCCGGCCGCCTGTGGCCGCGCCGCCCCTATGTAAGCAAGGGCCCCTGGCCCTTATTTTAATATAAGTTGTGTTCCCCTAATCTACTGTGTCCCTAGTCCATCCCCGCCGCGGAACGCCGCGGATCTGTCCACTCGTTCCCTCCGCCGCAGGGGTTCGCCCAGCCATATCCACTCGTACCCGCCCCTGGGGGTGTCCGCTCGGCCTGGAGAGAGGGCCGCGCTTTTTATACACCTTGGGCCTTTAGTCCCGACCCGTGCCACCAACCGGGACTAGAGCCCCTTTGGTCCCGGTTGGTACCTTACGGCCCTGGACCAAAAACAAATTTCGAATTTCGGTGGCAACCCTGCGCGCCCAAAATTTTTTAGCGCCAAAATTTGAAAAGTGTTAAGTTTGCACATTAACAACTTTTATATACTTCCAAATTTGACAAAAATTCCAACATGAAAAATGCTAGAATTTGCAAAACTAATTTAAATCCATTTTTCGTTTAACTAAATAATTATTCTAACTATTGAAACTATTAATTATTTTTTCATTTGTATATAATTTGAATATAAATTATGGAAGTTATGGATGTAGCCTCTTTCTTGAGCAGCTGCACAGAAGTGCTTAGAATCCACAAACTCCGGCTCTGTGTCATACAAATTTCTGGAAATTTCCACCCATACACTTTTTGGAGCTAGGGCCTCATTTTCATAGTAGAAGTAGGGTGGCTTGTTCATCCTCTAGAGTCGATGTCAGTCATGGCTGCTTGTCCATCCTCTAGAGTCTGCTCTGCTCTGCTCTACTGCTCCTTGCGGCTCAGGTTGGTTGAAGGGAATATGCCCGAGAGGCAATAATAAAATGGTTATTATCTTATTCCTTGTTTATGATGAATGTTTATTTCTCATGCTAGAATTGTATTAACCGGAAACGTTGATACATGTGTGCTTAATAAACAAACAATGGTTCCTAGTAAAGCCTCTCTTTTAACTAGCTCGTTGATTAATAGATGATCAAGGTTTCCTGATCATGAACATTGGATGTTATTAATAACGGGGTCATGTCATTAGAAGAATGATGTGATGAACATATACCCAAAGATAATATAGCAATGCGATCAAGTCATTTAGTTTACATTGTTATATCAAACATACGAAGTAACTTATTCCTTAGACCATGAGATCATGTCAATCACTGATACCGGAAGAGTGCTTTGATGGCATCAAACGTCACACCGTAACAGGGTGACTATAAAGGTGTCGTTAAGTATTCGGAAAGTATTAGTTGAGGATCATGGATCAAGAGTGGGATTTGTCCATCCAAATGACGGAGAGATATACTCTGGGCCCTCTCGGTGATATCACATCGAAACCGCTTGCAAGCACGTGATATGATCACAAAGGATGTTATATCACGGGAACGAGAAAAGAGTACTTGTCGGTAACGAGATTGAACAAGGTATGGTTGATACCAATGATCGAATCTCGGACAAGTAAAATATCGCGAGACAAAGGGAATAGTTCGCGGCGTTGTTGGTTCACACGATCACGAGAGTCATCGTTGAATATATAGGAGTCATCACGGATCTCCAGATCCCGCTGTTGATTATTGATCGGAGAGGAGTCTCGATCATGTCTATCTTATTCGCGAACCGTAGGGTGACACACTTAAGGTTCGATGACGCATTTGAGAGGATACGGAATATCGGAGAAAAGTTTGGACAGCACCGAAATTGTTTCGGGGAATATTGAAATAGTCACCGAAATTGTTTCGAGTAATTTTGAAATAGTTCAAGGGGATTCTTATCAAATGGTTGTTAATAGATTTAACAACTAACTCAAGGGGTTATATGTTAATGTTTGTTAATGGAATTAACAAATATTAAAATAAAGAAATAAAATTGTTTTATTTATTTATTAAAGAAAACCCTTGGGATTTTGAGTGGGAATTCATGGAAGAATGAGTGGGTTGAGTGGAGACTCCACTCACATGATGAGGGAGAGGTGGAGGCAGCCAAAAATTCGTGGCTGCCATCCCCTCCTATAAAAGGAGGGGTGAGAGCTCCCTCTCCCCCTACACACACTTGTGTCATCTCTTCCTCCCTCCTGCCGCTGCTCCACCACTTGTTCGTGCGCTTGGCGAAGCCCTGAGCAATGTTTTTCTCCACCACACCACGCCGTCGTGCTGCTGGAGTTCCGAGGGATCCTCTACTTCCGCGCCCCGCTGGAACGAGGGAACGGAGGTCGTCATCAACCGTACGTGTGACCGATCACGGATGCACCGCCGGATTGCGGTGCCATCTTCTCGCTATCGGGATCGGTGTGAGTACGACTACGCCAACAACGAGATTTGATCTCGTACCACTTTGAGTCTTCGAGGGTATGTGTTCTCCTTAACCTTCTTGTTGCCCGTTGCACTTCGTCTCCTAGATTAGATCTTGGCCTTTCGGGTATCTCTCGCGTAGGAAAATTTTTGTTTTCTATGCTGCGTTCCCCTTCAGTGGTATCAGAGCCGGATCTATGCGTAGATGTTTTGTACGGGTAGAACACATAGGTGTATGTGGGCGTTGATGATCATGTTATTACCTCCTTGATTATTTTATGATCTTAGTGGCATAGTGGGATGAAGCGGCCCGGACTAACCTTACATGTCCACGTACATGAGACTTGTTCCACAACTGACATGCAACTTGTATTGCATAAGTGGCTTGCGGGTGTCTGTTTCTCCTACTATAGTTAAGATCTAATCTATGAAGGGTTGTTAAAAATGTGTTTATCAACGTTGTGGTTGATGTTCGTAGGTATGAACGGTTCTATCCTCGAAAGCCCTAAGCCACGTAAAATATGCAAAAATAAATTAGAAGCGTCTAACTAGTTTTTGCTGGGCATGTGATGTGATATGGTCAATATTACAAATTTGATTATGAGATGATCTATTTTGTAAATTATTGATATACCGTAAGGTATCCATATGGTTGTCTTCTTATTGATGGACAAACGAGTTTGGGGTACCGTGGTACTTGGTACCACGCCGGTGGAATGATTGAGATCATACCATAATGCACATGATGGAGATCAAGTGCAAGAAGGACCATATCATATCACGTTATCCTTTCATGTGATGTCTGTGATGTTGATCCTTTTTATGCATCTTGTTTTGCTTAGATAACGTTGGTAGCATTATAAGATGATCCCTCTCACTTAATATCAAGATAATAATGTGTTCTTCCTTAAGTATGCACCGTTAAGAAAGTTCGTCGTTTCGAGACACCACGTGATGATCGGGTGTGATAGACTCAACGTTCGCATACAACGGGTGTTTTCAAGCCTAGCATGTACAGACATGGCCTTGAAACACACGCAATACTACGGTTCTACTTGGCGAGCCTAGCATGTACAGACATGGCCTCGGAACACGTAACCGAAAGGTAAAGCATGAGTCATATCGATGATATGATGAACATGTCGATGTTCGCCTTTGAAGCTACATCATCTCACGTGATGATCGGTTTTGTTGTAGTGAATTTGGTTCGTGTAATCACTAAAGACGACTAAGAGGGATGTTGTTTTTGTGTGGGAGTTCATGGCTTAATTTGAATTAACTTGAACTTATTTATCATGAACAACAAATCAAAGTGAATTTGCACAACTTGTAGTAGTCATTGGCATCCTCATAACTACCTTACACTTAGATTGTTAATTGAGATATAACTGTTATGATCTGGTAAATACCATTTAAGATTGGTACCGTATTAGTGAAATTTAAAATTGAGTCCTATTGTAGATTTTTGGTATTTCCTACCTAGCTCCATGTGGTTAATGATTGATTAATCTAGAGAGCAAATAATTCCTACTTAGAATCCAGAGTCATGGTTGCTTCCGTATTACTTTATCTTCAAAAGAATGTTTTGTTGATCAAGGTGATTTAGGGACTGAAAAGAGTTGTTTTCAGAAACAATCAAGTGAAAGATATATTGATATCTAGAAACTTATTTGTGGCAACATGACTGAGTATAATTTAGCGTGACAATGTTTGCTTATATTATCTGAATATATGCAATGATTGAAGACGCTAGGCGTTTGAATATTCCAAGAAATTGGATGCTAAAAATTATCCTCTAAATTCCTTCCTTCGAGCTATAGTAGCTTAATCATAAAATTGTTATGATGGGATGGATTAGAAGTATGGGTAAAGTAGTTTACCTTACTTGGAAATTGCTAAGAGTGGAATCTAGAAGAATGCTATTAATATGGTGATATTAGTAGAACAATCAAACTCAAAGTATGACTCAATGGGTGATAGTATATGACTAACACGCCAAAGAAAATGAGCTAGTAAGACTAGCATTGTTTGATGTTGAATGATTCTTCTATAAAGGAAAGGGAATATTGAAAATAGAATTACAAATAGATATATGGCAGAAAAGAAGATAACTGGAAAAGTCCAGCTCAGGAGTATATACTTGATATACAAGATATAGATGTATTACTAGTTAACAAAGTATTTTTGGTATTTTGATACCACATTGGTTGGTATGAGTTGTCATACAAAGCAACACAATGAAAGAAATACAAGGGCCTAAAAGGAACTAGTAATAGATGTGGAATCGATTATGACAAGAACATAAATAAAGTGTTATTGTGTTCATTGTCGTATCGAACCAACCAGTCGAGATTTATTTGAAGAACTTAATAATTTGTTATTTTGTTCTAGTCTTTTGTGAGAACAAATGAGATTGTTCAAACTATGATCATATTCCATAATTGATGGATATGTTAATATAAATCATGTTGGTAAAGTAAACATCTATAAGACTAAATGCTAAACGTTGCAAGACGTTGAAGAGTTTCACTTAAATTGTGACACCACCATTTTAGTTCATATCGGAAAGGAAAACATGAAGGAACTCCATATTGATGGACTTCCGGAGTCATTTTATTGACGCTTGTGAGACCTCTTCCAAAAGATGACTAGAATTCCGTTCTTAGGCCAAAGTAGAATGGACGACTAATTTAGTGGAGATTATACATATTGATGTATATAGTCCATTATGTGTAGTCATGTATGGTGGATTAATTTTTCCTTCATAAAATTCTGTCGATGATTTAAGTAGATATGTGAGTATATCTATTTAAAGGGAACAGAGTTTGACATTTTGAATTGGTTCAAAAGGTTGCTAATATGAAGTTAAAATCAATGTAACAAGATAATCAAGTATTTATGATTGGATCATAAAGGATAAAGTTTGAGTTACAAGTTTAGCAAAACATCTGAGAAGTTGCAAAATTGTTCTACAACTTATACTTCTCGAATACCCCACATTAGATTGGAGTATTCAAAAGACAAAATCAAACCCTGTTTGACATGGTAAGATTAATAAAATTGCCATTATATTTTTGTAGTTTATACATTAAGGACAACCGCTTTTACACTGAAAAGAGCACCATCATGATCCGTTGAAATTGACAACATATAAGATATGGTTTGGGTAATGACCTGAATTGTCATTTTTCTTAAGTTTTGGTATGCATAGCATGTGTAAAATGTTTACAACCAAAATAGGATAAATATATGTTTATAAGGTTATCCCAAATAAAACATTGGGTATTTATCCTATCACCGAACCAAAAGACAAATGTTGTTTGTCAGAAAGGGTTGATTTCTCGAGAAAGTAGTTCTTGCGAAACAAGTGAGTGGGAGCACGGTACAAACTCAACAAGATTACAGAATCTCCGTTATCATGTCAAGAGTAGCGCAGCACTGGAAGTTGGTCCGGGGTTTACTATTTTGACTAAGTAGAAGACACTACAAATGTTGTAGATACTTCAAAAGAGTTTGCGAACTGTACCAGAAAAGTCCAAAAACTTTGTACTTTGAACAACTTGTGTTTTAAGTATAAAGTGTTGTTTTGACAACAAAGGACCTGGACCTTATAAAGGAAGCAAATGATGGGCACTGACTTCGTAAAATTGACTATGAGTCATTATATCCGCCATAGTATCCTTGTATGAATATCAAGTATGTGACTTGGTAGTCCTTTCAATAGGCATGATGCCTAACGATAGCAAAAGGGTCTATATAGCGACAAAGACATGGATACTTATCGGAAAGTTGTTTTCGACGAAGTTCAAAGAGTTCACTACTACAAGATTTTGATCTTCCGTAGTGATGCTTAGTCTTTGCAGATAGTTCTAGAAAAGTTACATATTATGATATGGATGTTGAATAACAAAACCAATTCTCCTCTCGAGGAAGTTTATTCAAGGATGTGTACTTGACACAGTCTGAGAGTTTTGTAAAATTCAAAAGGTTGCTAGAAAGGCATGCGCACTTCAATGGTTGAAGTGAGCATAACGAAGTTCAAATATTTACCTTAATGAAGTTATCAAAAGAGTTTGATTCCATCATGAATGATAAAGATGCTTGTAGAGTTACAAGAAATTAAGTGGGAGCGTTATGACATATTTCCAATACTTTATGTAGATGACATATGGTTGATTGGAAAATATGTATTTTAAATTAACACGGTTAAGATTTCATATTGATGAAAGGCTTAGAAGATATTGGGCATCGATATCTATAAAAGATGGATTGAAGCGCCTGATATGATTGAAGCCAAATTACATAGATGAAATATTGAAGTAAGTCAATATAAAATTGATAAGAAGGAGTTCTTGTCACATGGAAAATAATTGAGCAAGATTCATGTGTTTTGACACATGATGAGCATCATTGAAATTGAGATTTCTAAGTCATGTTTCCATGCTATGTACACAACCAGATGAGTCCTATGCTATAAAATGTTATAGTAGGATAATTCATATGATGATTAGACAACAGTGGGAGAGATCCTTGTGTCATTTTAGAAATGCTAAGGATATGTTTTCCTATATAGTAATGACAAAATAATAGTTGTAATATGTTACACTAATAGTCTTGTCATTTATTCAAGTAATTTTATCTCAATTAAAATATGTGATGAAGGGTAGCACAATAGGATGGAAGAAAGTTCCATGCTGGATTTGAAAGAGTTTCAAAATTAAAATATTGTGACAGATACTACAACAAAGGCTAAAGTATATCGTTGTGTTGACAACTAATTATAAGCGTATTTTGTGTCAAGGAGTTCTTTATTGAATTTGGTGAATTTCCAAGATTGCTGAAACTATGAAGCTACATTTTCACAATGTTAGTAACATCAGTTTAAGCTGAGGAATTAAGGTATCACCGGAACTTGGTGAGTTTCCAAGAATGCTAACACTATGAAGCTACATTTCACAATGTTAGTGACATCAGTTTAAGCTGAGGAATTAAGTTTTCACGAATTGACTATATATATACAAAGCCATCTCATTAGAGAATGAGTGATGCGTGTAGACGCAAAGAACATGCAAATACAATAGGACCTGAACAGTTCAGATCTTTTTGATGATGTTTACTGCATGCGAAGCATGGTAATAACACTGGTACGCCATATGTGTTGAAGTGCTTACAGACTAGATTATTGACTCTAGTGCAAGTGGGAGACTGAAGGGAATATGCCCGAGAGGCAATAATAAAATGGTTATTATCTTATTCCTTGTTTATGATGAATGTTTATTTCTCATGCTAGAATTGTATTAACCGGAAACGTTGATACATGTGTGCTTAATAAACAAACAATGGTTCCTAGTAAAGCCTCTCTTTTAACTAGCTCGTTGATTAATAGATGATCAAGGTTTCCTGATCATGAACATTGGATGTTATTAATAACGGGGTCATGTCATTAGAAGAATGATGTGATGAACATATACCCAAAGATAATATAGCAATGCGATCAAGTCATTTAGTTTACATTGTTATATCAAACATACGAAGTAACTTATTCCTTAGACCATGAGATCATGTCAATCACTGATACCGGAAGAGTGCTTTGATGGCATCAAACGTCACACCGTAACAGGGTGACTATAAAGGTGTCGTTAAGTATTCGGAAAGTATTAGTTGAGGATCATGGATCAAGAGTGGGATTTGTCCATCCAAATGACGGAGAGATATACTCTGGGCCCTCTCGGTGATATCACATCGAAACCGCTTGCAAGCACGTGATATGATCACAAAGGATGTTATATCACGGGAACGAGAAAAGAGTACTTGTCGGTAACGAGATTGAACAAGGTATGGTTGATACCAATGATCGAATCTCGGACAAGTAAAATATCGCGAGACAAAGGGAATAGTTCGCGGCGTTGTTGGTTCACACGATCACGAGAGTCATCGTTGAATATATAGGAGTCATCACGGATCTCCAGATCCCGCTGTTGATTATTGATCGGAGAGGAGTCTCGATCATGTCTATCTTATTCGCGAACCGTAGGGTGACACACTTAAGGTTCGATGACGCATTTGAGAGGATACGGAATATCGGAGAAAAGTTTGGACAGCACCGAAATTGTTTCGGGGAATATTGAAATAGTCACCGAAATTGTTTCGAGTAATTTTGAAATAGTTCAAGGGGATTCTTATCAAATGGTTGTTAATAGATTTAACAACTAACTCAAGGGGTTATATGTTAATGTTTGTTAATGGAATTAACAAATATTAAAATAAAGAAATAAAATTGTTTTATTTATTTATTAAAGAAAACCCTTGGGATTTTGAGTGGGAATTCATGGAAGAATGAGTGGGTTGAGTGGAGACTCCACTCACATGATGAGGGAGAGGTGGAGGCAGCCAAAAATTCGTGGCTGCCATCCCCTCCTATAAAAGGAGGGGTGAGAGCTCCCTCTCCCCCTACACACACTTGTGTCATCTCTTCCTCCCTCCTGCCGCTGCTCCACCACTTGTTCGTGCGCTTGGCGAAGCCCTGAGCAATGTTTTTCTCCACCACACCACGCCGTCGTGCTGCTGGAGTTCCGAGGGATCCTCTACTTCCGCGCCCCGCTGGAACGAGGGAACGGAGGTCGTCATCAACCGTACGTGTGACCGATCACGGATGCACCGCCGGATTGCGGTGCCATCTTCTCGCTATCGGGATCGGTGTGAGTACGACTACGCCAACAACGAGATTTGATCTCGTACCACTTTGAGTCTTCGAGGGTATGTGTTCTCCTTAACCTTCTTGTTGCCCGTTGCACTTCGTCTCCTAGATTAGATCTTGGCCTTTCGGGTATCTCTCGCGTAGGAAAATTTTTGTTTTCTATGCTGCGTTCCCCTTCATTGGTAACGGTCCATGTTTGCGTATGCTTTGTGAACTTATGGTTTGATTTGAGAATTTCAAAACTTTGATTTGATAATCTTTTGGCCGGAAGCACCTAGCAATATCTTTTAAACCTTGTTTCTCTCCATATGCTATTTGTACTTCTCATCGGCTCTAATGTTTCTCTACCTGATTCTACTTCTCCTCTGCCTAGTTTACAGATGTTTGCTCTTTTCTGTAGATGTTTCTACACTGTAAAATGGGCATGTCCTGCGAAACATGCAGACAAGGCGCTGAGCACCACTACTGGGACATCTTGGACGATCAAGGCAAAGGTTTTTTCAAGATTATACAATTCTATCATTAGTGAGAGACTTCACGTCGGCAATCTCAATTAAAGTGCCAGTTTGTGTCTGATCCCACCAACCCCTCAGAATCCTCCTATTAACTTCACCTATCTCAACTGAAATCACTGTCTTCATGTGGATGCCAAGCCTGTGCAAAGCTATCTCTTCTCCTCCAATGCCTCAAATTAATATGGTGTGCCTGCAATATGTGCGCGGAATATATCGCTTGTTCTATACCGTGTGTCAACAGATACTACATATTAAAAGTAGTTATAATCCTGCAATATCTGTCAGGATGTTATCCGTACTATCACTTCGAAATGTATTCGGACATGGGTCATAGTTGTCAGCTATTTACCGGTCAATACAAAATACTAATCAAACAGAACTATATGATCATGTATTTCACGCTTATTATTACACATCACCAACATACGGAGGAGAGAGAAACAGAAAAGTGGGATGGTGGAACAATAATGCTTGCCAGCTTTTCTTCGTGTCCCTTGCTTATGATCGCTTCGGCCGTAACCATGGAGCATCTTCATTATTTAACGGGATGGTGGGGTCAGATTTCACTGTGAAGGGTGGAATTTCAACAAACTTATTATAATCTTCTGACATGTCTGTCGTGTCCTCGATTCCCACGATGTTTCTTTTCCCTGAGAGAACTATGTGACGCTTCGGCTCATCGTATGATGAAATTGTTCCCTTATTTTTTCTTTTCTTCGGTCTGGAAGACATGTCCTTCACATAGAAGACCTGAGCCACATCATTGGCTAGAACGAATGGTTCGTCATTGTAACCAATACAGTTGAGATCCACTGTTGTCATTCCATAAAGCGGGTCTACCTTTACCCCTTCTCCATTCAGGTTGACCCATTTGCACTTGAACAAAGGGACCTTAAAAGAAGGTCCATAGTCAAGTTCCCATATCTCCTCTATGTAACCATAGTATGTGTCAGTTTTTCCATTCTCGTTTGTTGTATCAAAGCGGACACCACTGTTTTGGTTGGTGCTCTTCTTATCTTGGGAGCTCGTGTAAAATGTATTTCCATTTATCTCGTACCCTTGAAAACTCCCAATAGTCGAAGATGGTGACCCTGCCAACATGTATAGCTGATCTTCAACAGTGGTGTCATTTATAAGACGTGTTTGCAACCAACTTCCGAAAGTCTTCATGTGTTCGCGTTTAATCCATGAGTCATCCTTCCCCGGGTTTGCAGACCGTACAATATTCTTGTGTTCCTCGACATACGTAGCCATGAACAAAGAATTTTGTAGAAATGTGTAGTGTGCTTTGGTCAAAGAATGCCCGTCCCTAGGTATCATTGTTTTCTTTCCCAGCGTTCCTTTTCCCCTCAGTCTCCCCTCATGCCGCGATTCAGGAACACCAATTGTCTTAAGGTCAGGAATAAAGTCAACACAGAACCCAATGACCTCCTCTGTTCCATAGCCCTTCGAGATGCTTCCTTCTGGCCTAGCACGGTTATGAACATATTTCTTCAAGACTCCCATGAACCTCTCAAAGGGGAACATATTGTGTAGAAAGACCGGACCGAGAATATGAATCTCTTCACATAGGTGAACAAGGAGATGAGTCATAATGTTGAAGAAGGATGGTGGGAACACCAACTCAAAACTAACAAGACACTGGACCACATCCCTCTGTAATCTTGTCAGAATTTCTGGATCGATTACCTTCTGAGATATTGCGTTCATGAATGCACATAGCTTCACAATGGGTACTCGAACATTTTCCGGTAGAAGCCCCCTCAATGCAATCGGAAGCAATTGCGTCATAATCACGTGGCAGTCATGAGACTTCAGGTTTTGGAATTTTTTCTCTGCCATGTTTATTATCCCCTTTATATTCGACGAGAAGCCAGACGGAACCTTGATACTGTAAAGGACTTCAAAGAATATTTCCTTCTCTGCTTTAGTAAGAGCGTAGCTGCTTAAGGAATGGCGCCCTGTATCTGTGTGCTTGTTGCTTGGGTCTTTCATACGTTGCTGGTCCTCCCGTGCTTCAGGCGTATCTTTTGACTTCCCATACACGCCCAGGAAGCATAGCAGATTGACACATAGATTCTTTGTCACGTGCATCACGTCGATCGAAGACCGGACATCTAAAACTTTCCAATAGGGTAGCTCCCAAAATATAGATTTCTTCTTCCACATGGGTGCCCGCTTATCAGGGCCGTACGGAACTGGTTGGCTGCCAGCAGCCTTACCAAAGATTACTTCTAGGTCCTTGACCATATCGAATATATCATTACCACTACGGAGCTCAGGCTTCTTTCGGTTATCTGCCTCACCTCTGAAATGCTTCCCTCCTTTTTTCCTTAAGGGATGCTTGATCGGAAGAAATCTACGATGCCCCAGGTATACAACCTTTTTACATTTATCCAAAAAAAACACTGTCAGTCTTATCTAAACAGTGTGTGCATGCATTGTATCCCTTGTTTGTATGACCGGAAATGTTACTAAGAGCTGGCCAATCATTGATGGTCACGAAAAGCAACGCCCGTAGGTCAAATGGCTTTTGTTCGTTCTCATCCCACACACGTACACCTGGTTTGCCCCACAGTTCTAAGAGTTCTTCCACTAATGGCCTTAGATACACATCAATGTCGTTGCCAGGTTGCCTCGGGCCTTGGATGAGAACTGGCATCATAATGAACTTGCGCTTCATGCACAACCAAGGAGGAAGGTTGTACATACATAGAGTTACAGGCCAAGTGCTATGACTGGAGCTCTGCTCCCCAAAAGGATTAAAGTCATCTGTACTTAGACCAAACTATAAGTTTCTCGCCTCTCCTGCAAAGTCTGGAAAGTCTCTCTCGATCTTTCTCCACTGCGATCCATCGGCGGGGTGCCTCAACTTTCCATCTTTCTTACGGTCTTCTTTGTGTCATCGCAACAACCTAGCATGCTCTTTGTTTCTAAACAGACGTTTCAGCCGTGGTATTATAGGAGCATACCACATCACCTTAGCAGGAACCCTCTTACGGGGGGGCTCGCCGTCAACATCACCAGGATCATCTGCTCTGATCTTATACCGCAGTGCAGTGCATATCGGACATTCATCCAAATTCTCGTACTTCTCACCGCGGAAGAGAATGCAGTCATTAATGCATGCATGTATCTTCTGCACATCTAATCCTAGAGGGCAGAGAGCTTTCTTTGCTTCGTACGTACTCTCAGGCAATTCGTTATCCTTTGGAAGTTTTGGCTTCATTAGTTGAAGTAAAGTCTCAAATGCCTTGTCAGTCACACCGTTTTGTGCCTTCCATTTCAGCAACTCCAGTGTGGTACCGAGCTTTGTGCTACCATCTTCGCAATTTGGGTATAACAATTTTTTGTGATCCTGTAACATGTTGTCCAGTTTCAACCTCTCCAATCTATTTTCACGGTCTTCCCTTGCATCAGCAATAACTCGGCCAAGATCATCATCGGGCTCTTCTGATGCCTGTTCTTGATCACCTCCTTCTTCTGCATTCTCTTCCATTGCAGTATCGTCGTATTCAGGGAACAAAGGATCTTCTTCTTCTTCTTCATCGTCTTCCATCACAACCCCTCTTTCTCCATGCTTGGTCCAGCAATTATAGCTGGGCATGAAACCTCTCCGAAGTAGATGGCCGTGAAGGATTCTTTCGGAAGAATGTTCTCTGACGTTCCGACAATCAACACATGGGCAACACATGAAGCCATTATCTTTGTTCGCCTGAGCTACAGCAAGAAATGCATTCAGGCCTGCCATATACTCGGAGGTGCGTCGGTCACCGTACATCCATCGCTGCCGTGCATCCATCTGCATCATATAATTAAGTTTATCAAAATACATATTAATACAGAGATAACCACAGTACATCGACAAATAATACTTTTTTATGTATCAGTTACAGATGAAAAAGATAATTTGTTAACCTCGGTCGAAGAAACCATTTTCAGTGAGCTTGTGTGCGTCTCGGGAATTTCGTCGAACACCTCGTGTGCATAGTAAAAAAAAAACAGCAACACCACACTCTCTCACACCTCCAAGCAAAAAAAAAAGATGGAAGGAGGGGGGCTGGGGCAGTATATATAGGGGAAGGGGGCATTGGTCCCGGTTCGTGGACTGAACCGGGACAACAGGTCATGCGCGTGCCACGTGGCCTGTGGCTAGGCATTGGTCCCGGTCCGTGGCACGAGCCGGGACCGATATGCCCCCCCACGAACCGGGACCAATGCGCCCAGGCGATTCCTGTTGCCCCGGGCGCACGAACCGGGACCAATGCAGGGCATTTGTCCCGGATTTGGTTGCAACCGGGACAGCTGCCCCCCGGCCCCCTGGACGAGAGGGGTTGTTTCCACTAGTGGCCCTCAGGAAACACATTCCAGTACACGTCCCTCCGTTAATATTTTTTGTTATAATAAACGTTGCATGCTAGAGATGCTATCTCTACGTACCATGCACGTGATGCATGAATGTTAAAAATTTATACTCTCAATAAAAAAGTGCACTTCTCCCATTTTCAAAATATTTGTGTATATTCTACATATGTTTACGGTGGAAAAAATAGAACAATAAGGGCCAAAATAGATAGCATATTTCCATTCAAACTAGCTAGATTACAAGTGCAAATTAAAAAAAATGAATATTTTTTATAATAAACAAAATATCTTGGAGTTGAACACTTCTGATTTATCGAACAAAAACTCAATAATATTTAGACATACAAATTTAAAGGTTTCAAACCCATATAAAGCACGCTCGAGATTTTAGTAGGTGTTATAATATATGTCCGTAAATAATTTTCCATTGACGAAGATAAATTACAATTAAGTTCCAAATATTTAAGTTGTTACAAAATATTGAACATTACATTAATATAGGGTACACACGTTAAACATCTACTATATTTAACTAAATTGATAACATGTAGAGTTCGAGCGTTCCTGAATACACGTCTAATATAATTGAGTTTTCTTATATTATATTCTTCTGTATATTTTTTCAGTACTATGAAAATTTCTGTATCAACCTAATATTTTGGTTTCTTACCAAAAAAATATTAGGCGCGCCTTATTTGTTCTTGGCTCCTTTAAGCTCACCTACAATTGATAGTGAAGGCATGACTAATTTCATCGAATACATATTAACGTTAACTGATGACAACTCAACTTTAATACAAGTCGTAATTGAATCAGACATTCAAGTCAAGTTTTATGTCCTGATAGCAAGTAATTAAAAAGGATGGGTTACGGAAATTGTATGGCAGATTGATTGTTCTTAGAGAAGATGCATAAATTAGATTGAACAAGTTTGTGTTTTAGTTAAGATCATAAATGTTATAGAGATACATGAATTTGTGTTTAAATTTATTAATAAGTTTTGCGACCAACCACCGTCTAAAAATTTCTCAACTGATCTCTATGTATAGTGGCACACATTTAATGTAATTTTAAACTATATATCTAATAATGTAGCAGCCGATGTTCTGAATATGAGCCTCATATATTAATCCCACATCACATGATCAACTATTGGATGATGCCCAATTGCAGTGTTAGTTACATGCATTGGCCTTGTATAGTGTAGAGAAGATGCAAATGTTCAATAATATTGTATGTTTAGATATGAGAACTATTCACTCATAAGATTGAACATTATTAAATAGGTTTCCACATATTTAATATTTTATTATGTGATAGTGTATTATATTTTTGTCGTACTATAATATTGATATAATGAAATATTTGATTTATTTCTCTCCACATGTAGCATAGTAAATATGACACCCACGCATTTGTGAGGGCCATCTTGCTAGTTTTGTAAAAGGGAAAAATATTGGAAGCGGTCTTGGAGAAAACATATTTGACCTTTCAGTTTATCCCATGGTGCTCCCTAGTACTAATCTTAACCAGCAGGAATAGAGAATATTTGGATAGTGTGAAACACCATGGATATATCGCGGTTGCAACTATAACCACTATATCTGATTATTTTTCTTGAAGGTAAATAAATCTATCGAAAACATGTAAACTATCTGATTCTGTAGAACCTCTTTTAATTAGTTGTGCATACCATATTAATAAATTAATGTTGAAAAGAAGCAGTAGTGGCCGTATAGATACGGGATATCCGACAAGGAATAAAGCCCATGGAGAAGAACGAGGGAAGGTAAATGTTCTACGATTTAGATTCAGAAACAAGAAACTTACATCAATTACCATTGCATAGATATGAGTGGATTACTAAATTATTGCATCAAAACTTTTGGTCCCCAAGGTGAAAGACCACCATTAAACGTAGGCACAAAGAATTAAAGTTAAAAAGTGAATGGCTGCTTCAATCTCATCAAACTCTACTACATCTTCCTAACCCCGCGCTCATGGGTTCTAGTAGTACACACTCCTATCACTCCCAATTTGTTGTTGCATATCGCTCACACCCTCCCCCCCGGGTCATTGTGCCGCTCCCCGAGCGACATCGGGGGCGAACCGCGCCGCCACCAAGCACCCCCTCCTGTGGCCTTCTCACCACCACTGCCCGCCAAAAGGGTTGTGCGGAGGGAGAGAGGTCATGTCATCGGCGTTTTGGAGGCTGCGGTGGCGGGCCCGGAACTTGTGGGCAATGTAGCCATTGCCTTCCACGATAGTACGGTGATGAGAAGCGCATGAGGCCTAGTCAAATGCCGGCAAGTCTGGTTTTGTCCAGATCTGGTGGTGGCGTCCAAGCAGGCAGACAGCTCAGGAGGTGGCCGATAGGACAAGGTGCGGTGTGGCCCAGGCGATATGCGGTGCCATGGTGCTTTGCGGAAGCTCGAGTTAGAGGATAGTGGTTCGTCGGTGCAGGTTGAGCAGGGCGCGGTAGCTAGATGTTCTGCTTCCATGGCGGGCCGGCACGGGATGAGTGGCAAGCGAGAGGATGTCATCAGTGAAGTGTGGGAGGCAGTGGCGGTGATATCCTATCCAGTGCCATTATGCTCTGTGATCCAGGCTGCCTCGTGTACTCGGATATGAATGCCCTCGATGAATTGAGAAAGTCTCCATTAAAAGCTTTGCACAACTATGGTTGCTTCTTGCAGCGGCGGAACCTTCGGGCGTCGTCGACCTTCTTATAGGCACTGTCATGGAGATCTATTTCCTCCCCATTGAGGATCTTGGACCTCCGGTTTTTCCGGAGAGAGCGACGTCGACAATTACGTCATGACCTTCTCGGAGGCGTCACTTTAGAAGGAGAGTCTATTGTTGCTTACTGGGGTTTCCAACTCTGTTGGGATTGTGGATGTCTAGGCAGCGGCCCCGAGATGGTGGATGTGCATCGAGGAGGCGGACTCGGGCTGCGGGGCAGTGGTAACTCCATGGGGGCAGGGCTACGGATTGGCACAATTTTGTGTGGTGATCTTGAGTGGCTAGGGCAGCAGGATTGTCGGCCAGTTGGCGCATCCTAGAAGGATGGTTGGACGGTATGTCGTGGTGGTGGCCCCAGGAATGGTGTGGCGTGGTGTACGGGAAGTGTTCATGTGTAGCGTGGGCTACATTAAACTGGGTCGTGCGGCATTGCGGCTCGAGGTTGAGTGGTGTTACGTCGAGGCGGCGGCCCCAGAAGGTGGTGTGAGTTGAGTGTGCAGGACATTCTGGAGCAGTGAATGTCGGGGCCACAACACCGAGAGCTTCCCAACTTCCGCGGTATTGACCTTGTGTCGTGTGGGCGACGAGGTTGCTCTTGACGTTAATCGTCGATGCACACCTCTGTTGGAGTGTCCCGGGTCTACTCCTCCCATAGCAGGCGCAATTCCTCCTCTTGGACTGAGGTGTCTTCGTTGTGTCATCGACGAGTGTGGGCGTATCCCTATGAGAGCATCTCCAACCACCGTCCTAGAACTGGCCCCAAACGTCCGGACAGACAGCTCGGGCATGGTTTAGGACCGAAACATGTAGCTAACCAGGATTCTTGAATGTTGCCCATCTGCCCGGGCCGTCTGGAAAGCCTCAAACATGGCCCATATGTCGGGATGGTTTGGGGTTGCCCGGGCGTGCCCGGCGTGTCCGCCCCGTACTATCCCTTGACCAGGCGCCATTCCCGCAGCCCAAATTCATTCGACCCGGCACCCGCCACTCCTGCCTCCAAATTTTTTGTTTGTCCCTCCCGCTGCCACTGCTGCCGTGAGAAGACATGATGGAGGTGATGCACGTGGTGTCGGGGGGAAGGGCACCTCAAGGGAGAAGAGCACCTCGGCGGAGTCGGTTGAGCAGCTGCCGGGTGCATTAGCGGTAAAGCCGGAGACCCTTTCCCATAAGGTGCGGCGGGACAAGCAGCGCCCCTGCGAGCAGAAGGAGAAGGAGGACGCGAAGGAGGAGAAGAGTTGCATACGTGACCAAGCGAAGAATCATCCGGTCTCCCGTTCACCATGCCCCCGCTAGTGACCAGAAGGACAACGAGCGTGGCGCCCATCGAGGTAAATAGATCGATGTCCGACAGGCATGACATGCTCGATTATCACCACATTTTGTCGGCTATGTGTTGAACTACTTTAATTTTCATTCGGTTGTGTGCTGAGACGACTTCAATTCCAGTTGGTTATCAAACTTATTTGAATATGTATATGTGACTGTCGTTGCATGGAATTGTATGGATTTTCTACTCCATTTTGTGGTTCATGGTTGTAGGACACAATATTTCGGACTTCTCTGGGCACTATCCGCGGACACGCCCAGATACGCCCTGTCGTGTCCGCGGACAATTTGGGTTGGAGATGCTATGATGTTTATATTTGGGTTGGCTTGGCCCTGTTTGTATCACTTTTTAGAGCAACTCCAATGCACCGATCTATTTGGGGTCCGCGGGTGGTCCGTTTTCCTCCGTTTGGGTCAGAAATGAGACCATGTCCGACCTCCCCACACGAGTGAACCCAACGCGCCGACCTATTTGGTCCACCAGCGCCAGCTTTTTTTGATCATTCCCTAGTGTGCACCAAAATACAGACCAAATAGATGAATTAAAACAAACATATCAAATGCGAAATAGATGCAACTGTTGCATAGTACCCAAAAGAATAGAATACCCATTGACATTCTAGATAGTGCCCATAATAATTATGCCGTGCAAGGCCCCATGTATTCCCCGGCCAATGCTCATGCACAACACAAAATAGGACCGAGGAGATGATAAAACATCCCTCTCCATGTAGTGCCACTGCTTCTTCTCGACACAAGCCCTCCTCTTTGGGGTCAAGGTCGTCAAGTTGGTGGTGATGATCGCGGCCTCGACCTCTTGTGCCTTGATCTCGGCCTCGGCTTCCCTTGTCTTGGTGTTGGTAAGCTCCACCTCGGCCTTCTTCGCATCAAGCTCGATATTCTTCTTTTGGAGCTCGTGGAAGTTTTTGTCCCTTTCCTCCCTTTCCTGGCGCTTCTCTTTCTCCATCTCTTCCTTCTTCTTGGTTCTCTTCTCCTTTTGGGTGATGAACACCTTTAAGGTGTCTTGCAAGGCGATCGTTGAAGCATCTCGCTTCATATCCATCTTGGTTCTCTTGTTCCCCCTTGGCCTCTTCGCCAATGCAGGATCAAGATCAACCACCTTGGTCCCAAATTATCGAAGTTGGATTACAAGGTCCTTCCGCTTTTGATTATCCTTGAGCTCTTGCACACCATGGATCAAGGTGAATGCGTTCTCCCCATGTTGGGCCTTGAAGGTCTCCAGTGCTTTAAGTACCTGCATTCTCCATTGTCACAAAGCAAGCAATGTGCATATCGGGAACTAGACATGTGCATAAGAAAAGGGAGGATAGATCATACCATGTCCTTCACCCCAATGCGACTCACGGGGCGAGCAGAAACATCATCATTGTATCCACAAAATTTGTTCACCTCCGATTGAATGAAACGACATCTTTTTTATAGAGATTACATTCCGGTCACTTTCAAATGGTTTTTCGCAAATGAACCGTTCTTCGTGGAAGTATCCGTGGCAACTCTTCCGATAGACGGTGCATTTCTGCTCGGCCGCGGTTATTGGACATGTGCCCAACTCTTTCCATGATTTGTAGGGCACGACGTCCTCGGCCTTTGTGAACCCCTTGATTCTCTAGGAGAACCTCTCAGCGGCAGCAGCAGGGGCACCACGCTTGTGCCTAGCACATCTTGGGTCTCCTCCTTATCTTTGCCATAACCCTAGTTGTTGTTGGATGCGGGATATCTTTTCTTAGTAAGCAATAGTATATTGGACAGGGAGCTGGGGCGCTCAATGACGTACTGATCTGCGCTGCATTCGACAAGGTGCATGTACGTAGATCTTGAGCCGATATGTTCTACCGCAACCTGTACCTAGCTAGGCTCATTAAATGAAGACAGCGCATGAACGTAAGGCTAGTGTAGCGTGCCGCGCTCGACCTGCCACCATGCCGTTGGGTGCAGTAACCCCTACACCTATTCTGCTATTCACTTTACCAGTATAGGAACACATGTACATCAGTGCATGGCAGAGCACCCAGTGTCAGAGAAAGTTTGGCGCGTCCATCTCTCATCTCTCACAACGGCATCCTGCTTGCCGCCTTGGGTGCAGTAACCACTATGTCACGGATGATTTTTAAGGGCATCTTGTGGAAGCACTTTTAAAAAAATGCCTAGAAAAATTATACTACTATTTAGTGCCACTTTTTAGATAATGCCTGCAATAATATATTTTTAAGTGCATTCATCGACAGGGCCTGCGAAAATACAGTTTTTAAAGATATTTTTAAATAGTGCATGTGATAATCTGATATTTTTAGGCACTTTTCCTAGTGACTGCAAAAATACCGTATACTACTCTACCTCTTATTATTCTGTTTTTCGAAACCCCTCTTATTATTATTTCACTCATGCAACATAAACTAGTATTTTGACCCATGACCAAGTCTGATGTGTTATTTTGTGGTGATTCAAATTCATATAAAGATAAAGGAAATTTCGGCCTCCGCTACGATACGAGTTGTTACCGAGTTGAAGTTGGCTTCACCGTCACCGACCTAATTAGGCTAGGACCGCCTTTATATACCTCGTGTAAACCTTCGCACGGGATATGCCACAAATTGTAAGTCCCAGCGCGTTTTGTAACCTCACCCGATATAGTGAAGTATTGCTGGCTGGCGCCCCTGTTTTTTTCTCTTCCTTGTTGGAAGGGGTTTTCACGTTAAAATCTCGTGTCCCCGTTGGTTCGATCTGGTTTAATTTCATCGTTGTTTTGCTATTGCGTGTAACATGATGAAGGCCGGGATGGCGTTGACCCTAGATCTAGCGTTGAAGAGTCTAGGAGGGCTATTGTTGGGGGATATTCGACAGCTAGGCCCACAAGGAGAAGTGCTCATAGGTGACCTTCCCCTTGCGATTCCCCTCCGTTCGAATAGGCCTTTGAGAAGAGGCGCCCGAGATGGGTGCGTTGGCCGTGGTGGGCACGAATGCTGTTGCGGACGCGGCGGTGGTGCTGACGACGAGGGAGTTGTGCTCCCCGGGTTCTTCATTCTCCTCCATGCACCATAGGGAAGCCTGCTAAGGCTGTCGGAGAAAATTGTTGAGCTGCTCGTGGTACACGACCGCGACTCCTACTGCAATTGGAGGAATATCCCAATCGCGTGAAGGCGTCCTGGCCATGAACGTTGCCGACTTGTTCCTAGGGAATGGGTGGGCGTAGTTCACCCTCATGCACCAGCTTCGGCTAGTTGCTCACCTTCCACGACGATTGTGAAGCCAAGCTCCGAATCAAGATGTACGACGTTACATTGCTCCAGCGGCCATGTTGCCAGTATAGCAGCAGTGACGAGCACAACACCATGGACGTCGTCGAGGCAGCGACGAGTAGGAGATAGGGTTAGCTGCGGTGATCAATATGTAATTTCATTCAAAAAAATTAATCTATACGTAAAACATGAATTAAGCTTTTAAATTTGCCTAGTTTATGTATTTTATTTTTGGGTTTAATTTTGTTTGGGGCTTCCCGTTGTGGACAGCACCGCCTATCTCGGCAGGCACATGTTCGGCAGTACCAAGGGTCGTTTGTTTGGGCTCCAAAGAGCTGCTCCAACAACTTCCAGCCTGTGGAAGCTAGAGCCCAAACAAACATCAAACTTTGGGCCGGCTTTACGCAGCCGCTCTAGTGGAGCGCTGCCCAGAAATACACTCCCCGCAAGAATCTGGGCGATCGACGCTTCTTTCGGCCGGAGCCACCTCCAACCCCAAGAATGACTAGTTTGCCCTCCAACAAATTTCCTTATTACTACCAATGCCACTAAACCGGTTTTTTTTCTTTTTTTCCTCCCAGCCCGACCGAGCAGCACATCACAGGCCCGAGCAGCAGTTACGCATCGAGGAAAGAAACGGGCGCTAGGGTTCATCCTTCTCCACCTCGCGCCGCCGCCGGCTGGATCTCCGGCTGCCGGCGCATCCGGGGTCCTCCACCGCGGTCGGAACGAATCCCGTGGCCCCGACCCTTTCCCCGAGCCCGAGCTCTGCGTCCCGTTCCCCTGCCCCGAACCAGAGCTCTGCCTTCCTTCCCCGACCCAGGCCCCGAGCTGCCTCTGTCCTCGAGCCCCGAGCAAGGTGAAGGCCGCCCCGACCCCGAGCTCCACCTGCCTCTGTTCGCGAAGGCCGTCCCGTCCCCGAGCTTCGTCTGCGTTCCTTCCCCGACCCCGGCCCCGAGCTCCTCTGCCTTCCTTCCCCGACCCCGGCCCCGAGCTGCCTCCGTCCTCGAGCCCTGAGAAAGGTGAAGGCCGCCCCGACCCGGAGCTCCTCCTGCCTCTGTTCGCGAAGGCCGCCCCGACCCCGAGCTCCTGCTGCCCGTGGTCAACCCATCCAGACGGAAGGTAACAGAAGAACTTCTGTGTGTTATTTTTTTTCGTATCTTGCTCGGTAGAACATGTATGTATGTATGTATGTTAAATCTATCCTGGTATGCTAGTTACAAGATTGAACATAGCTGCAATTAGATGATTATGTCCCTAAATATCCAGTGGTTTAGATGATGATATGGACGTTAATCTGTCCCAACAATTGTGTTTAGATGGAAACTGCCAAAGCTGTGTGGGATGCTACTGCATCTAAAATTTTCTGTGAGTGTGCTGCCAAACAAGTAGGGCTCGGAAATTGGCCAACCAAGTTCTTGACTGCCTCGGGATATAAGGGCTTGGTGGCAGATTTCAATGCGAAGACCGGGAGAAACTATGATAAAAAACAAATGAAAAATCAGTGGGATGATTTGAAGGCTGTTTTTTCGGCATGGGTGTCCTACAAAATGAAAGCAAGCGGACTAGGATGGAACGATGATACACATACTATTACCGCCGATGAAGCTCAGTGGGCTGAACTGATCAAGGTTTGTGCAATGATATCTACTGTAATTCCATGATACATATTGTATGATAAGTACTAATTTTCGAATACATGTGCAGATTCACAAGCCAATTAGAGCTTTTCACAAAGGCCCGCCGGACAACTTGGACTTGATGTATAAGATGTTTGAGAGTGCTAATGTCGATGGTACATCATCCGTCATGCCCGGAGTGGAAGAGATGGCTGCTATTAAGGTTGATGAAAATACGATAGATTTGGGTGATGAAGAAGAGATGGTGACTCCTACCGCTAGCCCATTCCTCAAAACAAGACCCAAGCGTCCATCAAGTGCAATACCTTGCAGTCCATCTAAGTTGAAGAAGATTAATTTTCCCAAAGACTTCAAGAGGTTTGTTGACCATGTCATTACTGAAGGTAGCAATGCTACCGAACATACTGAGATTACAAGCATCATGGAAGAGGTTTCCAAGTGTGGAGCATCCGAAATGAGTGATGAGCACTACATTGCAACACAGTTGTTTGCTAAATCATCAAACCGAAGTTTCTTTTTATCTATGAAGACAAATGAAGGGAGACTCAATTGGCTGAAGAGACAATTTGAAGATAGGAAAAAAAACTAGTCTGTGTATTTGTGTGTTTCCTTTCGAACAAATTATTTGAACTATGTACTTGTGTGTTTCCTTTCGAACAAATTATTTGAACTACGTATTTGTGTGTTTCCTTTCGAACAAATTGTTTGAACTATGTACTTGTGTGTTTCCTTTTGAACCTATTATTTGCACTTATCTGGATACTAACTTCTTGTTATGTATCTGTTATCTTCATAGATGAGCACAACAACTAACAGCGACAGTAACACTTATTCAAGTGAAAGTGAGGATGAATCTGAAATGAGAAGGATGAAGATTAGAAAGAAGATACATACTCAATATATGTATGCTGCTTTTGTTGCTGCCAGTCACTCTGAGAAGTATTTGATGAAAAGCAAAAGAAAACATGCAAGAGTTACAGGACAACAATGGGTCTATGATAACTTGGGGTCTTCCAAAGATTGCTACAAAATGTTCAGAATGCACAGACCTTGCTTTGATGCATTACATGAGACTTTGGTACGAGACTATGGATTGCGAGCAACAAGCAACATGTGTTGAGAAGAAGCCCTTGGGATGTTCTTGTGGACCGTTGGTAGCCCACAGTCCGTGAGTCAAGTTCGAAACCGTTTCAAGAGGTCGACTGAAACTATAAATCGGAAATTCAATCATGTGTTGAAGTGCTTGAATTTACTAGCTGCGGACATCATTAGGCCAGTTGACCCTAGCTATGCCTAGCTACCCACCGAGGAAGCAAGCAAGATTATCATTGCTTGTTTGGCATTGCACAACTTCATTTGAGATAGTGACCTTTATGATTACCACTTTGCTAGATGCGATGCTGATGAGGACTACATTCCTCCGGGCCATGTGGTCAACAATGGTGGCGGGAACTATGCGGCAGGGCCCAATGTTAGCATGGATGCAACTCGTGATAGCATTGCTGATGCTATCATGGGCAATTGATAGTAGTCGAACAACGAGTTTGTAATATACTGGAATGATACCCCTATATTTTACAGTCGAACAACGAGTTTGTAATATATTATTAGAACTGATATATTATCTACTACAAAATTAGTTGTCAAGGTTGTTGTTTACACTTATAACATGACAGTCAGCACTTAAACCTCATCTACAGGACAACAGCGGCATTCAGGTCGTTTCAACACGTTTTAGGTGCAGCCGCAGCTATAACAACCAAAGAAACAAAAGGACATATGACAGCTTCAACCTTTCAGCCCCAGCTGGCAGCTACAGCTGATTCTGCCAGCTGCTGCCCTGGCAACTGCAGCCGTGGAGCAACGGTCCAAACAAACACAATCCAAGTAGGTCACTGTTGAGGGTACTAGACATAAGTTAGACGAGAAGATGTTGTGATGATGACTTTTCTTTGAACCCCTCAAGCCACATAGTGTCTAGGTGACTAGGTGCACTGTTTGGGCCTTTTTGACTGCTCCAGCCTCGCCTCCAGCAGCGCCTAGACTGAATCCATGATGTTACATTGATTACTGGTTTGGGCAATGGGTGTGGCTGGCACGCTAGACTGAATCCTTGCAGCATGGCTTCCTACTCTCTTTTTTTAACAGAGAGAGGGGTCAGAGACCCCGATGCTGCTATATATAGAACACGTGGCAGGTACAAATAACACATAGGTCCTTTACATCTACTTCCCTATAGACCTATAATTCGAAAAAAGGCCCTGTGATTTTACAAAGAGCACCCTGGAGAAAAATTAGAAAAGCAATCAGCTCCTCGTGCTCCTCCGCCACCCATCGCCGGCGTCCTCCAGGCGCACAGGTCGCCGAGAACGGAGCGCGGTGAAGAACACGGACTCTCCCATCTGGCGAGAAGCCGCTGACGCCGGCTGTCTTGAAGTGCTCGGGAGTACCACTTGAGCTCTTCTCGAAGCCGAGCTTCGGCGTCGGGCTGAACAAGCCTCCGACGAGGAGGTTGCAAGAAGGCCACCATCTTGGCCGAGAATCGCAGCGCCAGCACATGGCACCGCGTGATTTGCTCAGTGATGCAGCAAGGAACGAACCACCACTTCAAGAAGTTTGGGGAAGCATCGGCATCTCTCTTCCACCCCCACGCCACCGCGTCCATCGAGCACAAGTAGAGCCACCAGTCTACCAAACTCCTCGAAGAAGCAAGCAACATGCTCCAGAACCAGAGCCGAGCCTTCAGGCTTATGAGGGAAAGAGGACACAATGACTACCTCCTCCAAGCTCATCTCTGACCACCGGAGCACCGCCTGGAAGCAAGCAGTCGCCACCACCTCGAAGAAGCTACCCGGGCGCCTCCACGGGTGAATCCTCGACGGCATAACGCCACTACTTAGCACAGCCAACAAGAAACAACAGCAAACCCTAGAACTACAACCTAATCTACACCTATACACAGAGGGCCGGCACCCTAGATCATCTCCACGCCAACCAGCACGGACGCTAGCGGCGGGGATGGCGGGGAAACGGCAGCGGCTGTGGTGGACTCTCAAAACCACTATAGCAGAGGAGAGGGGATGGATAAGGTTCTACACTGAATCGATCCGCATTGCACTGTCTTTGGTGTGGATGCTTCATTTGGCACGCTGCGACTCACCAGAGTAGCTGGTAGAGCCAACAGCTGGGTATAACAAATTAACATCTCATACATATAGCTAATCATATAGTTAACATGTACAATATTAGACATACAAATATTTTCTCTGCTCTTCTCGCTTCTTCATATCGTCATACAAATGTGAATTTAATCTTTAATCTTTATAGACTGCTTACATAACTTATTATACTTGCTCTTAGGGCTTAGGCCAACGCAACCTGTACCTCTTCTTGGATTTCGTGAAAAAACGTAGGCATGTGCCAATGTACTGTTTTTTTTAACACAATTAACATTGATCCAAACACGATCCATAGAAAAAAATTCCAAGGATTAGAATTGTTCTCATTGCCGTGACCCCGGCGCAGGGCCGAGCAACCCGCATTGCCGTGATCCCGGCGCAGGCACGAGCAGGTGGGACACCGGCGGCACGGACGACGACGGCAACGGGGACGACTGCGACTACAGCCAGGCGATCGCGGCGAGCCTTGGCCTGCAGTAGCCGTAGAGTTTTTATATTTTTTTTTACCGTTTTTTAGTTAAATTTCTGTCGAAATATATGAAATTGCGTCGAATCTACTTTTTCGAATTATTTTGGGCCGAGTGTTGGGCTGGGGGCGACGGGGAACCGTGCCCCCCCAGATTTCAGATTAGCGTCGTTTGGCACCGCGACGGCACCAAAACAGGGCGACAGGGCTGGAGATGCCATTAGATTGCTTTTGCATGGTTTGCTGACTCTGTAGAAGGACAAAAAGGCCGCATGTATATTTCTCCTTGGCATGCTCGTCCAAGGACGTGAGCCGAGAAGTCGGAACTGGTGGTCTTTGCTGTGCATAGATCGGCATGCATTGAGACGTTGGAGCCTGGCAGTGCCTTTCTCAGGTCTAGAATATATTTTGTGAGGGGAGACCCCTCGAGCAGGGCTATGGCTAGGGTCGATTTGATTGCTGGGGAGACGCGTCGAGCAGCACGGCCATGCTGCTAGACTGTATACTACTAGGGCTATGGCTACGGAGGATTTGATTGCTGGAGCGGCGCCTGTAAACTAGCACCATGCTGCTACACTGGCTAGGGGCTGCACATTCATGTGCTCTCTTCTCCTAGGTCTATTTTTTTCACGAAAATACGTGATAGGGCTGCACGCTGGACAGGAGGCAGGTTGCCTACGCCCGATACAATGGGGTACGTGACTTTAATCGGCCAGCCGGTGTAATGGGCAGCGGCCGGATATGCAGACCGTCCGACAGCTTGCAGCGTTGTCAAATAGGATATGATCCTGTTGACCGTACTAAAAAAAAATCCCATCCCCCACCACTATAGGAATCTGTCAAGAAGCCGACGGCTTTTAGACCAAAATATTGTCGGCACAGGCTATGCCGACGGCTGCCGTCGGCACATTGCGCGTAAGGACGCATAGGCATACGCCAAATAACCGTCGGCACACTAAAAGCCGTCGGCGTAGGGCTGCTGTCGGCATAATATTTCCAAAATAATTGGAAAGAAAAATTAAAGAAAAAATTCGATTTTTTTGAACTTTTTTAAATTCAATTACAGAATTTTGAACTTGGTCACATATTTGATCTCTAATTACACAATTAATCTAGTCAACATACTTAACTTAGTCAAACTTTCCGTTCGGTCACCCATCCTAAAATTCCTCCAGCCCAAGCACACTTAACCTTTGAGTTCCTTCCAAACTAGATTCCATATGAGATGTTAGAACTTACTGATATTACTATCATATATCAATCATATTAACCTGTGGGGAATTATGCTAAACTTTTCTATTGTTTAAATTTAAAAAAATATTTGAACAAATAACAATGATTATATAATTATCTTTATTGAATAAATAATAATATAATGTTAGAAATTACTTTATTTTTTGAATAAATTATTTAATATAGAATAATTTATATTTTTAAATCCGTAAATTGAAATTTGACAAATAAAATGTCTAAATCGATTAGAAAAATTAGAGTAATTCAAAAATGATATCCATACCATAGAAACATCGATAGTTTTAAAATAATTGAACTCTTTTGATGAATAGTCATGGTGGCCATTTTGACAGTTTCTGCCGATTCAGCTGGAAACATGCCAAATGATGGGTGTAATGGCCAAATTCATCGCATAGTTTGTTTAAATGTGCCCATATTCCACACAAACATGCATATTGGAAGCACGGGCAATGTTCACGAAGAAAGTTTTCCTTTTCATTGAATAAAAAAACCATTTTCCATTTTCCGAGTGTGAAAAATGGCTTTTTTTTTGTGAAGCACCAACCACAAATATATTGCAAAACTTGGGAGCTGAATTTTTTGAAAATACTAGACCATGTTATATGCATAACTAACCAAATTGTTGCCGCTGAAAAGGTTTCCATCCACCTCTTTTGAAAAACACAAGTTTCTGCCGATTCAGCTGGAAACGAGACAAATTTGAACTACAGGTGCCTCGTAGTTTGCTCATGATTTTTGGAAAAATTCATTTTTAGGTACACAACTACCTATTTTATCAAAGATACACCAAGAGTTTATCAATATTCAAGCCCTAGCTACGAACGGTCATGCCTGCCATCTTGACTTTTTCAAGAAACCGGCTTAGAAAATTCCGGAAAATTTAAAAAACGCCATAATGATGCAAGACCTTCGCGTGGTGTCATTATTTATGTCCTAGTATCCACAAAAAATAATAAACTTGGAATACCACAATTATATTGAAAATATGTTCACATAAATGAGTTATCTTCTACGAACATTCTAGGGTTTCGGGCCAAATGACGGGTGTAATGGCCAAATCCATGGCATAGTTTGTTTAAATGTGTCCATATTCCACACAAACATGCATATTGGAAGCACGGACAATGTTCACGAAGAAAGTTTTCCTTTTCATTGAATAAAAAAACCATTTTCCATTTTTCGAATGTGAAAAATGGCTTTTTTTGTGAAGCACCAACCACAAATATGTTGCAAAACTTAGGAGATCAATTTTTTGAAAGTACTAGACCATGTTATATGCATAATTAACCAAATTGTTGCCGCTGAAAAGGTTTCCATCCACCTCTTTTCAAAAACACAAGTTTCTGCTGATTCAGTTGGAAACGAGTCAAATTTGAACTACAGGTGCCTCGTAGTTTGCTCGTGATTTTTGGAAAAATTCATTTTTAGGTACACAAATACCTATTTTATTAGAGATACACCAAGAGTTTCTCAATATTCAAGCCCTAGCTACGAACGGTCATGCCTGCCATCTTGACTTTTTCATGAAACCGGCTTAGAAAATTCCTGAAAATTTAAAAAACCCCAAAATGATGCAAGACCTTCACGTGGTGTCATTATATATGTCCTAGTATCCACAAAAAATAATAAACTTGGAATACCACAGTTGTGTTGAAAATATGTTCACATAAATGAGCTATCTCCTACGAACATTCTAGGGTTTCGGGCCAAATGACGGGTGTAATGGCCAAATACATGGCATAGTTTGTTTAAATTTGCCTATATTCCACACAAACATGCATATTGGAAGCACAGACAATGTTCACTAAGAAAGTTTTCCTTTTCATTGAATAAAAAAACATTTTCCATTTTCCGAGTGTGAAAAATGGCTTTTTTTGTGAAGCACCAACCGCAAATATGTTACAAAACTTGGGAGATGAATTTTTTGAAAATACTATACAATGTTATATGTATAATTAACCAAATTGTTTCCGCTAAAAAGGTTTCCATCCACATCTTTTGATAAACACAAGTTTCTGCCGATTTAGCTGGAAACGGGTCAAATTTGAACTACATGTGTCTCGTAGTTTGCTCATGATTTTTGGAAAAAATCATTTTTAGGTACACAACTACCTATTTCATCATAAATACACCAAGACTTTCTCAATATCTAAGCCCTAGATAGGTCATGCCCGCCGTCTTGACTTTGTTTTGAAATAGGCATAGAAAAATCAAACAAATTCAAAAAAATGATGGAGGTGAAACCCTTAACATACATAGTAGAATACTTGACATATAAAACCCAAAACACACTTGTACACACTTGGTATGGTCTACCCAGATTTTGGTTGGATTCAGAGGCCCCACAACCCTCTCAGACGAAACCGGTAACCCATTATTGTTAGTTCCATTCTTTCTCACGATTTTGTTTCTAATAATGTAGCTTTAACAATATGCATGATAATTTAGATATGTTTCTCCTTTTCGAAATGAGATAAAGAACGTCAAAATCCGAGTTCGAATGCAAAAGTTATGATCAAACGGTGATTAAGGCAAAAAAAAATGAGCTTGGCTATGCCGACAGCTTTGCCGTCGGCGTAGCTCAAAAAAAAAGATAGGCCGACGACATAGCTAATTTTTTTTCACAATTGGGATTCTCTGGTTGGGTCTATGCCGTGGGCATATAATTTTTCCATCGGTACAGAAGCCCATTCCAGTAGTGCACTGTCGTAGTCACCCGCCCCTCGGAGTTCCATTTTACTCGAGTTGATTTTGTCACATCGGTCTGATCCTCATAAAACAGTTTTTGAGTCGTTTAAATATGATGACAGACTCCAAATTCAAGATTATTGGTATTTTTTTAAAACCAACCGAGGCTCGATTTTCCGAATCTTTTCAATACCTATTCCAAAGACCCCGATTGTTAATTAGTAGCTACTCCATCCATTAGGTAACTCAAACTTGTGGTGATTTCAGTTCAAATTTGTACTCAAGTAATTTCAGATGGGAAAACCGTACTTTGTTGTTACTTCTGTGAACCAAAGGTTGGAAGTTTTAGTACTATGGGTTCAATGTACTACTGGGTTGGTCGCTACTAGCGGCCTAAAGATAAGGCCCAAATCAGCTATAGATGTTGGGTTTGATTTACAGAACAAGGTAAATAGGCCATCAAGTATTTTTATTTGGGGAGTATTTTAATCTCTGCCTCAAGTGTCTTGCCGACTCGGGCGTTAGGGCATCTCCAATAGTCGTAAGATAGACGTCGTTAGATTTTGCCACATAAGATTTTTGATGATGTGGTATAAAATAAATGATGTGAGAGAGCGAGGTTGTATGTAGATTAACCAACAACCCTTGCACAAGCTCCGAGGTAGAATAGATAGAGGTCTTGCATATTCTCTCACCTTCTATTGGTCAAATTACATACAACAATTGGAGTGGTTGTAGGATGTGTTGTTGGTTGATGACATGTCCAATTTTACCAACAAGCTAACCAACAAACTGTTAAATATGTCCTTAGTAGTTACACGGAAATTTTAGTGCTAGTAAATCATTCATTTACCTAGCTGATGCGACATACTAGTGTGTGTGTGTGTGTGTGTGTGTGTGTTTGGATCGCATATAACATTTCTAACATTTTATGAACATGGCCTAAGTTTGGTCAATATTTAATGTTGCATGCAATAGCAAAAGAACGATAAAGTTAAGTATAAGTTAAGTAAGATCGAACCAACAGAGACACGATATTTTAATGGGAAAAACCCTTCCATGAAGAGAAAAACCATGGGCGCCAGCTGATACGTTTATCTATAATTTCCAATGCTCCATGCTTATTTTCTACCCAATACATTTATATTTTCACATGTTTACCTTCGTTTTCCGTACGTTTTCATGGACTAACCTATTGACAAGATGCCACAGCGTCAGTTTCTGTTTTCTGTTGTTTTTAATTTCAGAAAAGTTTTTCTGAAAATATTCTCGGAATTGGACGAAACAAAAGACAAAAGTCTTAGGATTCCCGACACGTCAACGGAGTTCAAATGAGCAAGATGGGGGCCCTGGAGGCCCCACACCATGGCTGGGCACGGTCCCCCTGGCCGCGCCTAGAGGTGGTGTGGGCCCCTCGGGCGCCCACCGTCATCGCCCTTTCGCCTATAATGTCCCCTGAGGCATAAACCCTAAATATACCGGCCTCCTTCCACGAAAAGTTCCGTAGCTCCGTCGCCGCCGACGACATGTTTCGGGGGACAGAAATCTCTGTTCTGGCACCCTGCCGGGACAGGGAAGTGCCCCCGGAGCCATCTCCATCGACTCCACCGCCATCTTCATCGCCTTTGTTGTCTCCTATGATGAGGTGGGAGTAGTTCTCCCCAAAGCTGAGATCTCTACCGGTAGCTATGTGTTTCATCTCTCTCTCCCATGGTGTGATCTTTATGTGATCATGAGCTTTGTAATCTAGTTGAATAACTAGATGTTATTCTTCATTTTTTATGCTACTCAAGTGGTTTCGTTATGAGATCTCCGTAGACAATTTGATCACAGTGTAAAGGTGACATTGTGTTCACCGTGTGGTTTAGCATGATATTTATATTTTGTGTTGGATGACCCTATGAAATTGTGGTGTTTGTTTGGAACCATCTAGGTCTCATGGTGATAGAGTGGGGGTTACCTAGATAGGGAAATGTGAACTCTAAGGAGTGCTTTTTGCAGCTCTACGCAAACATTGGTGTTTGTTATTCGACCGAAGATTGGTTCAGAGTAGCGTATTGAAGAGAGATATTTATGCATTCAATTATGTTATTATTGTTGAGAGTGTTCATTAGTGAAAGTATGACCCCTATGCCTTGTTTCTAAGCATTGAAACACCATTTACAATCAGTTATGTTACATGTTTGCTTGCAGCCATTTTTATTTCAGATTGAAGTTATCCCATATAATCATCCATATTACTTCTATTTCACTATGTCTTCACCGAACTAGTGCAGCTATACAACTGAAAATTGTATTAGGTGTGTTGGGAACACAAGATACTTCTTATATCGTAATTGCAGGGTTGCTTGAGAGGAATATTTTTGATCTCTTCCTCCCTGAGTTCGATAAACCTTGGGTAATCCACTTAAGTGAAACTTGATGCTGTTCCACAAACCTCTACGCTTGGAGGCCCAACACTATTTACAAGAATAGAAGCGTGCGTAGACATCAAGCTTTTTTCTGGCGCCATTGTCGAGGAGGTAAGGTAAAAGTTACTCACATCCTCTGATGTGAGTGCTCGAAGTTATTTCCTTTAGGTTCTGCAATTATATCATTTTGTTTCTTGTTTTCACTAGTTAGGCTTATTTTTACTCGCTTCTTGTTTTTATTTTTACTAGTAGTCTTAATGGAAAACAACAAAATTTTGATAGAACTTTATAATCTTTGTATTGAATTAGGATATGATGATTTTGAAAAGAAAATTAAAAAACATATGGAATTTTGTTTGCATAATAGTGATAGCAATGTTATTAGCATTAATTCTTTGCACACCATTATTTCTAATGCTACGGAAAAGTCTAAGCTTGGTGAAGCTAGTTATTATAAAAATGATATTTGTAGTTCCCAAGCTTTAGAGGAGAAAATTTGCTCTGATGATACTCTATCTCCCATATTTGATAAATCTAATGATGTTTGTGATATTTTAAATCCTCCTACTAAAAGTATTCCTTTTAAAATAATTATGAAAATGGTGGAACGTGTCATGAATAACTGCTATTTTGGATATGGAAGTGTCCATCCTTGTGATTATTTACTCTTTATACATGAATTATGCGAGTTGTTCAAGTGTGCAGGTATTTTAGTGGACCAAGTTAATATGAGGCTATTCTCTTTGTCACTTAAGGACAAAGAAAGGGAGTGGTATGAGCTACAAGATGATCCTCATCATTTGGAGTGGAAGGAGCTTGAATCTCTCTTTTACTATAAATTTTATCCATCTCATGACCTGTATTTAGATAGGAATTACATTTATAATTTTTGGCCTCGTGATGGAGAAAGCATTGCCGAAGCTTGGGGAAGACTGAAAACATTAATACTCAAATGTCCTAACCATGATCTTCCTGAGGAAATAATTGTTACTAATTTTTATGCAAGGCTTTCAGGACATTGGATGGATTATCTAGATGCATGGTCAGAGGGTTCTTTCTCAAGTAAGAAGGTTGAAACTAAATACGATCTTCTTTAAACAATTCAAAACAATAATGAAGATTGGAATAAGAACAAAGGTAAAGAATCATCTATAAACTATGAGTATGATTGCATTAAGTCTTTTGCCGAAACTGCTGATTTTCAAGAGCTTAGTGCTAAATATGGTATTGATACTCAAATGATTGTTGGTTGGTATAGATACTTTGCCTCTTATATTAATGTTCCTAAAGAAAATTGAGACCTATATCATGAACCTTTTAAAGACACTTGCATGAAAAATTAAATTGCAAGTACTCTTTACTCGTTCCGTGATATGGCATCCTTGTGACATAGTATGCTCAAACTTCTGAAACTACTATTTCTTATAAACATGTCAATTTTTTTTGTAGCAATTAGACCTTATGAAAAGAATCAAATCGAAGAAGAATATTGTATCCATCATAGGAATGAAAAAACTAGAATGTGGCGTAGGGACATAGATGATCTTGGTAAAAAAGTTTGTACACTCTATCCTTTTATTTGTGAACTTTGCTATAAAGTGGGTCATTTCAATTTTCAATGCTCAGGTCGTATTAATGACCTTGCGAATCCAATTAGTACTGCAAGTTTGTATTGTGATGACATGATCACTCCTAATCAGCATGATGAACTTACATTATTTTTGGGGTGTGAAGAGTTATCAAGAAAAACTTCTTTGGTAGATATGAGTGCTTTTGATATGAATAGCGTCCTGCATGGTTGTCATTTTTATTGTGTTAATAATTGCAACGCAAATATGTACATACAAAATATTGTAAAAGATGAAACTTTACCAATATATGACATGATTGATATGAATTTGGTTCTTATTAATGAAGAGGAGGAATGCTCCAAAATTCTTTCTATTGTTTCTCACAATAACCAAGGTATGTGGAGAAGCTTCCTTTTAAACCTATCCCTCCTAAAGAAGGGAAGAAGAAGAAGAAGAGGAGTAAAAGGAGAGAGGTAACAGTATCTCCCCTTAATCATGTTGCTCCTATTATAGTTTTTGCTGATGAGTCTGAACTTGATGATTTTCTTATGCCTGTTATTTATGAAAGTGATCATGATTGGGAGAAACACACTACTTTTGATATTGAAAATCTGTTTGGTACCAATTCTTAAAATGATGATAATAATTGTTGTACTATTAGTACCATCCATGTTCCTTCCAATGATATAGAAAGCTCTGAGATTTTGGATGATGTGTTTGAAAATCCTTTTGCTACTGATTATTATATACTTGATACCTCTCCTTCTAGTAAAAATGATGATATGTTTATAAATAAACACGCTTTGGAAGATAACTATTCTATTGCTAATGATGATATTATGCCCCCAGTCTTTTATACTTATGAAGAATACTATAACATAGGCCATAATTATAATTATCCTTCCGAAACTTGTCATAGTTATGGAGGTATTACCCAAAACCATATCCCTAATATACAAATTGTCTATCATGTTGGAGTTCTTTATGATGATTACAATGATGAATATGATATTTTAAGTCCACCTACTATTGAAGAGAAAATTAATTATGATTATAATATGCCTCCTATATTTTATTATTATGGTGATGTGAATAGTAATGATATCCATTTTGTTGAATTTGCTCCCACTACTACTAATGAGAATGACTATGCTTATGTGGAGAGTAATAATTATTTTATGAATGTGGCTCATGATAAGAATGTTTTATGTGATAGTTATATTCTTAAGTTTATTCATGATGCTACCGAAAGTTATTATGAGAGGGGAAACATAGTTTCATGCTTCTCAACAATATTAAGTTTCCCCTCTTTATGTTGAAATTTCTGAAGGAGCACTTATTTTGTCTTCCTATGCTAGCCACTTTGTGCTTTATTGAATTGTTTATCTACAAGATTCTTTTTCATAGGAAGTGGGTTATACTAAAATTTGTTTTACAATTTCTTCTTGATGATCTCCTTTGCTTCAATTAATATTTCTCATGTGATCATCTTCTCAAGTTATCATGCCTAGCTAAAAGGCGTTAAAGAATAACACTTCTTGGGAGATAACCCATGTTTTTTATTTTTGCTTTGTTTTTATCTGTTTTCTTTGAGTCAGGGTGTTTTATACTTCTGTAGAAAGTCCTTTGTATCTTTATTTTCATGTATTAGTTGTGCCAAGTAAAGTGTCAAGCGAAAGTTGGTTTTGGTTTTGGATTTCCGCGCAGGAAACATATTTCTGTTGTCCACCGTAAATTCCGTGTAAAATCACAGAAAAATCAAAATGACTTGCCAATGTTTGGGCTTATTCCTCGGATAATTCCAAAACTTTTTGGTTATTTATGTTTTTCAATTTGAGAAACGTAAGTGCCTCGAAAAAATTCGTCTTTATATACTGCTCTAGTTTTGACAGATTCTGCCTTTTTACTTGCATTATCTCTTTTACTATGTGGAGTGGATTTCTTTGCTTCACGAAACATCAGTGGTGTAGCTAATGTTTAAAAAGTATTAATAACACTTGTGTACATGCAGAACATGTGAATTTTTGATTGTGCACTAACCCTCTAATGAGAATTACTTTGAGTTTGGTATGAAGGAAGTTTTCAAGGGTCAAGAGAAGAGGGTGATATAATGTGACCATGAAGAGTGAAAAGCCTAAGCTTGGGGATGCCCCTGTGGTTCATCCCAGCAAATCCCAAGAATACTGAAGCGTCTAAGCTTGGGGATTCTCAAGGCATCCCCTTCTTCATCAGCAACTTATCAGGTCACTTCTAGTGAAACTGTATTTTTATCCGGTCACATTATATGCACTTTCCTTGGAGCGTCTTTTTTGTGTGTGTTTTTCTTGTTTTCCTTTCTTCAATAAACTTAGTTGGAACCTAGTATTCTTGTGTGGGAGAGAGACACACTCTATTTTGATTGCTTGCAACACTCTAGTTTTCACTCTTATTGTTCTATGAGTGTTCACTTTTTGCTAGTCCTGCGTTTAGCCCTTGTTTTCCACTCGTATTTTGTTTAGAGGTTGTTAATTTTCTTTAGTTATATATGATTAGCTCTCTGTCTTTGATGAATATTTTCTATGAGAGTTGTTTCAAACAAATTAATTTTTGTTGGAGAAGAGTAAAATATTTCATGCTTATAACGATGCAAATAGAAACATGTTTAGACCGTGACTAGACTTTATCATGTCATGTATGCTTTGATCAATAATGTTTTTGTCGGTATGAATGATTATGGCCATTATGATATCTTCATTTGTCGCTCCCGGTCTTTGCTAGCCTCCACCTGTAGTGAGTATGAGCTCTACTCGTGCATCCTTGCTCATGTGTTACCTTTAAAACCTTCCAAATTACACCTGTTTTGTGCCCCTGTTTTAGCTCATGAGGACGCACATAGCAAATCTTTATCTCACTTGTTGATTGTACTTCATACACCTGGACTAGTGACCTCATACGCTTATCCAATTGCTAGAAGAGCTGGCGGCGGGGTGCCCAACCCCAAACTTAATCACTACAAATTCTCTTCACTATTTTTGCCCCTGATTTAGGACTTAAAGCAGAATCGTGTAAACAAAAGAGAAAGAGGGATGATCTTCTACCCCAGTTGTGTCCTTCAATGGGAGCCGCTCTTCTGAAGTCTAGTTGGCTTGTGACGTATTGTATTGTCTGTTTGTCATTCGTTGACATAAACATACACCTCTGAAGACCAATAATTGTTACAGCGGGATGAAGGTGGACAGTGAGGGTGATGGTGCTGGTGGTGAGGACGATGACAATGATAATCTTGATGAAGCCCGGAGTGATGACGGTGACGATGGCGACGATTTCCCCTCTACGGGGAGGAATTTCCCCGACATATTTCTCCCTGCTGGAGAGCTTTTCTCTCTCCATTGTTTTCCGCCCGAGGCGCCGGCGGAATATTTCTTCAATGATGTTATGGGGCTTAGGGTTCTCTCGGGGTCAAGTACGCGAAAGGAGGCGACTAGAGGTGGGCCAGGGTGGCCACACCACCTGGCGGCGCGGCCAGGGGGGCGCACCACCCTATGATGTGGGCCCTTGGTGGCCCCCTTGTGGATCCCTTTGCGGCTGGCTTCCTCTTCTGAACTTCTAAGACCTCTCCGGTATCCCCCTCTTCTTCTGATATTCTTAAATAGGGTATCCGGATGGTGCTTTTTTCCATCAGATTTCTGGTCTCGGTGTTTATTCTCCAATAATTATCAAACATGCAAAATAAGATGAAATAACATAACTAATGCATCATATCATGAAATATATTGATGAATAACATAAAATAACAATATAAAATAGTGATGCAAAATGGACGTATCAACTCCCCCAAGCTTAGACCTCGCCTGTCCCCAAGCGAAACTGAACTCGGTAAACACGACCACAGGTTTATGGAGTGATGTGTGGATAAATAAAATACATACAAGAAGCATCACATCTATCAGTACACAAGTCATTCTAGACAGCAACTTCCATTCATATAACTTAACGTGAAACAAGTAAATGGAGTCACAATAGAGGTGAAAAAGGAAATCATAATTGATGAAGTCAAACTTTGTTCTTGGTCAGAGAACAATTAACATATTTTACTGATCTTTGATCAGAGTCTTTATATTAGATCTTATATCGCGAAGTTTAACATGCTCAATCATAATTTTTTTTTTGCAATCATTGATAACTTTCAAAGTGGTATTCATTCAGATAAAAACATTTGTACTAAACAAGGAAGAACAAAAGACATGATCGAGTAAATCAACATATAGATGGATGGATCACAACAACTCAAATGCTTGCGTAAGACAGAAAGGAGTAGGCTTACTGAATCAACATAAAAGTAAAAGATAGACCCTTCGCAGAGGGAAGTAGGGATAAACTCATGTGCTAGAGCTTTTCATTTGATAAACAGAGTCATTGAAAACAATTTTGAGAGTGGTGTATGTTTATGTCAATGAATGGAAAGCAGAAAATGCAGTACGTCACAAGCCATCTAGACCTTACAAGAGAGGCTCCCATTGAAGGGCGCTAACTGAAATCAGCAGATCATCCCTCTTCTCTTTTGTTTAACATAATTATGCTTTGATTGATAAATCAGGGGCAAAAATAGTGAAGAGAATTTGATGTAATTAAGTTTGGGGCTGGGCACCCCGCTGCCAGCTCTTCTAGCATTTGGATAGGCGGATGAAGCCACTAGTCCAAGTTTGTAAAGTCCAATCAACAAGTGAGATAAAGATTCTCGATTTGCGTCTTCATGAGCTAAAACAGGGGCACAAAACAGGTGTAATTTTGAAGGTTTTAAAGGTAGCACATGAGCAATTTACTTGGAGTGGCGGTTAAATACCACATATAGGTAGGTATGGTGGACACAAATGGCATGGTTTTGTGCGCAAGGTTTGGATGCATGACAAGTATTACCTCTGAGTACAAGTTTTTGGCTAGCAAGGTTGGGTATCAAGCATAAGAGTTGACGGAAAAAAAAACATATATATGATAAAACCAATCATGCAATCTTCCTTGGAAGTACAAACAATCTTAACTTGACAATACTAATCTTATGAGCCAACAAGAAAGAAAGATCATGAAATAATATATCTACATTCAACTCCCTTTTTTCTACTTAAGCCTCAAAATATTGTTGCTACTGACCAATGCTAAGTTTGCCAAAACCAACTAGATTAACTTGATGCTCCAATATTGATACCAATACTAATAACAAGATCAACCATATAACATAAATTGTAAGCTAAAATAAAGTGTAGAAGATGATGAAACTTCTGATTAATATTCCATAACGGTAACACAAACCAAGGGATACACCGATAAACAACTAAAGAATGATACTTCCATACAGCAAACCATCCTATATGATAATTTCTCTACTCATGATATGACTCTGCTAAAAAGTAAAAAGGTGAAATATAAAGGTGTGATACCGCGGCACTCCCCAAGCTTGGAACAAGCCAAGGGGATGCCAATACCAATGAAAAATTATTTCTTCAGTGGTGGTGGTGAGATTTTGTCGATCAAGGAATGAAAAGGGGCCAACATCTCACGAAATATGTCATTCTCCTCTTGAGCTCGATACGGATCACAGAACTCATCGGTGACTCGAAGAGCTTCCTCTACTCCAGGGATGGGTCTGAGGCTCGGAACTGATGGTCTCGGTCCCTGCATGCTACAAGAAGAAACACTTCCATCGCTGCTTGATGACATCCTTTTTGCTTCTCTCTTAACGCCCTGATCCATGTTCTTGCGCTTGGGGCTTTGGGGATCATCTTCCATAGGCTCCTTCCCCTTGTTGTTGTTGGCGGAGGCCAAGGCTCTTCTTAAACTGAAAACTAATCCTGGCAGAAATAGATCGAAACAAAACACGACGAGAAAATGATATACGGACCTCGGGGGGGGGGGGGGTCCGTGGGATTATATAGCAGAAACATTCGTATCGAAAGGAAAGTGAAAGTCAAAAACGATTCGAGAGGGGCTCTGAGGTGTCCACACCATAGGGTGGTGCGGCCGGAGGTGGGCCCGCGCCCCCAAGTGGCGTGGTGCCCTCGGGCACCTTCTCCTACCCTTCTTCGGCTTGATATTTTTCATATTTTCCATAAATGAATAAATTATAAGCTGGAAGTCAATCCTTGAACTTTTTCTTAACAAAACTGTTACCTATTCAAAAACGGACCCGGCAGATTCTAGAATTTTCTCCCTTATGAACTCTTCCGGGGTTACCACTTCGATAGTATCAACATCTTCATCGTAACAATCTCCGTAAATATAATGTTTGAGTCATTTCCATTTACCACTTGTGTAGTGTTATCTTTGAGGGAAGTAATTTTGATTGCACCCGAACGATACACCTCTTCGATAACATAAGGTCCTTCCCATCTCGAGAGTAATTTTCATGCAAAAAATCTGAGATGAGACTGATACAATAGAACATTCTCACCAACATGAAACTCTCATTTAAGAATTCTCCTATATCATGCGATTTTTTAAATTTCTCTTCAAAGAGTCTAGCATTTTCATTGGCTTCACATCTCCATTCATCTAAAGAACTCAAATCAAGCATTCTTATCTTACCAGCAAGTTTCAAATCTTTGTTAAGTTCTTTCACTGCCCAATAAGCTTTGTATTCTAATTCTAAAGGCAAGTGACACGCCTCTCCATAAACCATTTTATAAGGAGACATACCCATAAGATTTTTATAAGCAGTTCTATAAGCCCAAAAAGCATCATTCAAATTACTAGCCCAATTTTTTCAATATTCATTAACAGTCTTTTGGAAGATAGATTTAATTTCTCTATTTGATAATTCTACTTGCCTAGTGGTTTGGGGATGATAAGATGAATAAATTCTATGATTAATATCATATTTAGCAAGGGTTTTTCTAAAACCACCACGAATAAAGTGAGTACCTCCATGAGTCATAAGATATCTAGGCACACCAAACCTAGGGAAAATAACATCTTTAAGCTTTTTTTAATGAGGTTTCACTATCAGCACTCTTTGTAGGTATAGCTTCTACCCATTTAGTAACATAATCAAGAGCAACAAAAATATGAGTATAACCATTTAAAGGAGGAAACAAACCCATAAAGTTAAATCCCCAACAATTAAAAAGTTCAATAACAAGAGAATAATTCATAGGAATTTCATTACGTCTAGAAATATTACCAACTCTTTGACATTCGTCACAAGATAAAACATATTTACGTGCATCTTTAAAAAGAGTAGGCCAATAGAAACCTGATTGTAGAACCTTTTGTGCGGTTCTATTTCCAGCGTGATGTCCTCCATAAGCACTACCGTGGCATTTTCTCAATATTTCTCATTGTTCATATTCTGGAACACATCTTCGCATAATACCATCTACTCCTTCTTTATATAAGTGTGGGTCATCCCAAACATAATGCCTCAAATCATAAAAGAATTTCCTTGTTTGTTGAGTTGTAAATGTTGGAGGCAAATACTTGGAAACGATAAAGTTAGCATAATCTACATACCATGGACTATCTTGCAGCTAGTTGTTCATTTGGAAAACTATCATTAGCAGGAATAGGGTCACAAGCAATGTTTTCCAATCTCGGCAAATTATCAGAACATGATTTTCAGCAACCTTTCTATCCACAGTATGCAAATCAAACTCTTGTAAAAGCAACACCCATCTAATAAGCCTAGGCTTAGCATATTTCTTTTCCATAAGGTATCTAATAGCAACATAATCAGTATGATAGTGACTTTTGAATTAACTATATAAGGTCTAAATTTATCACATGCAAAAACTATAGCTAAGAACTCTTTTTCAGTAGTAGCATAATTTTTTGAGCAGCATCAAGAGTCTTACTAGCATAATGAATAACATTCAATTTCTTATCTACTCGTTATCCAAGAACAACACCGACATCAAAATCACTAGCATCACACATAATTCTGATAGGTAAATTCCAATCAGGTGGTTGGACTATACGGGCAGTAGTTAAACCTTATTTAAAGTTTCAAACGCTTCCTTGCAATCATGATAAAAAACAAAAGGTACGTCTTTTTGAAGAAGATTAATAAGAGGCTTTGATATGTTAGAGAAATCTTTAATAAACCTCCTATAAAATCCAGCATGACCCAGAACACTACGAATACCTTTAACATCCCTTGGACATGGCATTTTCTCTGTTGCTTCCACTTTAGCTCTGTCAACTTCAATACCTCTTTCAAAAATGGTATGTCCAAGAACAATTCCTTCATTAACCATAAAGTGGCATTTCTCCCAATTAAGAACAAGATTAGTTTCCTCACATCTCTGCAAAAGTTTATCAAGATTGTGCAAACAGTTATCAAAAGAAGTTCGATAGATAGAGAAATCGTCCATGAATACTTCCAAAATTTCTTCACAAAAGCCATGAAAAATAGCACACATGCATCTTTCAAACATAGCAGGAGCATTACACAAACCAAAAGGCATGCGTCTATAAGCATAAGTTCCATAAGGACAAGTAAAGGTTGTTTTCTCTTGAGCTTTCTCTCTAATCGCAATTTGGGAAAACCCAAAATAACCATCAAGAAAGCAAAAAATGAGTTTTCTTAGACAACCTCTCTAGCATTTGATCAATAAAAAGAAAAGGATAATGATCCTTCTTAGTAACTTTATTAACCTTTCTAAAATCATTGCGTATTCTATAACCAACTACTATTCTTTGTGAAATAAGCTCATTATTTTCATTAGGCACAATAGTCATTCCACCTTTCTCAGGGACAGAATGCACATGGCTTACCCATCTACTGTAAGCAATAGGATAAATAATACCAGCATCAAGGAGTTTTAATACCTCATTTATTACCACTAGCTTCATCTTAATAATTAAATGACGTTGATGTTCAACTACTAGCTTTGCATCTGGTTCAATATTAATAACATGCTGACATATAGTAGGGGAAATCCCTTTTAAATCATCAAGAGTATATCCAATAGCTCCACGATGTTTCTTCAATATCCCCAACAATCTTTCCTCTTCTTCACATGAAAGTTTAGAACTAATAATAACATGACTTATTTTCTTCTCATCAATATAAGCATATTTAAACTCATCAGGTAAAGGATTTAAATCAAAAACAGGTACCCAAATCCTCACGGGTAAATTGTGTCTCAGCATCACTGGTTGACGAACAAGAATATCGTCAATCACATTTCTTTCTTCCATAAACACCTCACTTTCATGGTCCTCCATGCACCTTGCCGTCGGCATATGCCCGCGTCGGCACAGGTCAAATGACCGTCGGCACACTAAAAGCCGTCGGCGTAGGCTATGCCGACGGCAAAGCCGTCGGCACAATATTTCCAGAATAATTGAAAAAAAAAATCAAGAAAAATTCGAATTTTTTTAATTTTTTTTTGAAATTTCTTGATGTTCTATTCCAGAATTTTTCACTTAGCCACATATTTAATCTCTAATCTCTAATTACACAATTAATCTAGTCAACATACTTAACTTAGTCAAACTTCCCGTTTGGTCATCCATCCTGAAATTCGTCCAGCCCAAGCACGCTTAACCTTTGAGTTCCTTCCAAACTAGATTCCATATGAGATGTTAGAACTTAGTGATATTACTATCATATCAATCATATTAACCTGTGGGGAATGATGTTAAACTTTTGTATTGTTTAAATTTAAAACAATATTTGAACAAATAGCAATGATTATATAATTATCTTTATTGACTAAATAACAATATAATGTTAGAAATTACTTTATTTTGTGAATAAATTATTTAATATACAATAATTTATATCTTTAAATCCGTAAATCGAAATTTGACAAATAAAATGTCTAAATCGATTAGAAAAATTAGAGAAATTCAAATATGACGTCCATATCATAAAAACATCGATAGTTTAAAAAAAAATTAAACTATATAATGACGGGTTCTGCCGTTTCAGCTGGACACAGGCCAAAGAGTGATGATAAATAGCCATGGTGGCCATTTTGACAGTTTCTGCCGATTCAGCTGGAAACAGGCCAAATGACGGGTGTAATGGCCAAATTCATGGCATAGTTTGTTTAAATATGCCCATATTCCACACAAGCATGCATATTGGAAGCACGGACAATGTTCCCGAAGAAAGTTTTCCTTTTCATTGAATAAAAAAATCATTTTCCATCTTCCGAGTGTGAAAAATGGCTTTTTTGTGAAGCATCAACCACAAATATGTTGCAAAACCTGGGAGATGCATTTTTTGAAAATACTAGACCATGTTATATGCACAAATAACCAATTATTTTCCTCTGAACATGTTTTCATCCACCTCTTTTGAAGAACACAAGTTTCTGCCGATTCAGCTGGAAACTAGTCAAATTTGAACTACAGGTGCTTCGTAGTTTGCTCATGATTTTTGGAAAAAATCATTTTCAGGTACACAACTACCTATTTCATCAGAGATACACCAAGAGTTTATCAATATTCAAGCCCTAGCTACGAACGGTCATGCCCGCCGTCTTGACTTTTTCACGAAACCGACTTAGAAAATTCCAGAAAATTTAAAAAACCCCAAAATGATGCAAGACCTTCGCGTGGTGTCATTATATATGTCCTAGTATCCACCAAAAATAATAAACTTGGAATACGTCAGTTGTGTTGAAAATATGTTCACATAAATGAGCTATCTCCTACGAACATTCTAGGGTTTCGGGCCAAATGACGGGTGTAATGGCCAAATTCATGGCATAGTTTGTTTAAATATGCCCATATTCTACAGAAACATGCATATTGGAAGCATGGACAGTGTTCCCGAAGAAAGTTTTCCTTTTCATTGAATAAAAAAAACCATTTTCCATCTTCCGAGTGTGAAAAATGGCTTTTTTGTGAAGCATCAACCACAAATATGTTGCAAAACCTGGGAGATGCATATTTTGAAAATACTAGACCATGTTATATGCACAAATAACCAATTATTTTCCTCTAAAAAGGTTTTCATCCACCCCTTTTAAAGAACACAAGTTTCTGCGAATTCAGATGGAAACTGGTCAAATTTGAACTACAGGTGCCTCGTAGTTTGCTCATGATTTTTGGAAAAAATCATTTTTAGGTACACAACTACCTATTTCATCAGAGATACACCAAGAGTTTATCAATATTCAAGCCCTAGCTACGAACGGTCATGCCCGCCGTCTTGACTTTTTCACGAAACCGACTTAGAAAATTCCAGAAAATTCAAAAAAACCCCAAAACGATGCAAGACCTTCGCGTGGTGTCATTATATATGTCCTAGTATCCACCAAAAATAATAAACTTGGAATACGACAGTTGTGTTGAAAATATGTTCACATAAATGAGCTATCTCCTATGAACATTCTAGGGTATCGGGCCAAATGACGGGTGTAATGGCCAAATCCATGGCATAGTTTGTTTAAATGTGACCATATTCCACACAAACATGCATATTCGAAGCACGTACAATGTTCTCGAAGAAAGTTTTCCTTTTCATTGAATAAAAAAACCATTTTCTATCTTCCGAGTGTGAAAAATGGCTTTTTTTGTGAAGTATCAACCACAAATATGTTGCAAAACCTGGGAGATGTATTTTTTGAAAATACTAGACCATGTTATATGCACAAATAACCAATTATTTTTCTCTGAAAAGGTTTTCATCCACCTCTTTTGAAGAACACAAGTTTCTGCCGATTCAGGTGGAAACTGGTCAAATTTGAACTACAAGTGCCTCGTAGTTTGCTCATTTTTAGGTACACAACTACCTATTTCATCAGAGATACACCAAGAGTTTCTCAATATTAAAGCCCTAGCTACGAACGGTCATGCCCGCCGTCTTGACTTTTTCACGAAACCGACTTAGAAAATTCCAGAAAATTTAAAAAACCCCAAAATGATGCAAGACCTTCGTGTGGTGTCATTATATATGTCCTAGTATCCACCAAAAATAATAAACTTGGAATACGACAGTTGTGTTGAAAATATGTTCACATAAATGAGCTATCTCCTACGAACATTCTAGGGTTTCGGGCCAAATGACGGGTGTAATGTCCAAATCCATGGCATAGTTTGTTTAAATATGCCCATATTCCACACAAACATGCATATTGGAAGCACGGACAATGTTCCCGAAGAATGTTTTCCTTTTCATTGAATAAAAAAACCATTTTTCATCTTCCGAGTGTGAAAAATGGCTTTTTTTGTGAAGCATCAACCACAAATATGTTACAAAACCTGGGAGATGCTTTTTTTGAAAATACTAGACCATGTTATATGCACAAATAACCAATTATTTTTCTCTGAAAAGTTTTTCATCCACCTCTTTTGAAGAACACAAGTTTCTGCCGATTCAGGTGGAAACGGGTCAAATTTGAACTACAGGTGCCTCGTAGTGGCTCATGATTATTGGAAAAAAATCATTTTTAGGTACACAACTACCTATTTCATCAGAGATACACCAAGAGTTTCTCAATATTCAAGCCCTAGCTACGAACGGTCATGCCCGCCGTCTTGACTTTTTCACGAAACCGACTTAGAAACTTCCAGAAAATTTTAAAAACCCCAAAATGATGCAAGACCTTCGCGTGGTGTCATTATATATATCCTAGTATCCACCAAAAATAATAAACTTAGAATACGACAGTTGTGTTGGAATGCAAAAGTTACGATTAAAACGGTGATTAAGTCAAAAAAAAAATTGAGCTTGGCTATGCCGACGGCTTTGTCGTCGGCATAGCTCAATTTTTTTCGCAGTTCGGAATTCCCTCTTAGGGTCGATGCCGACGGCAGCCGTCGGCGTAGCTCAAAAAAAAAAGTCCGACGGCATTGCCGTCGGCATAGCAAATATTTTTTTCGCAATTTAATATTTCCTCACTGGATCTATGCCGACGGCCCCGACAAATTGCCGTCGGCATAGAATTTGGCCGTCGGCATATCGGCCGATTCCTGTAGTGCGCGTGCTTAGCATCCACGGGGATTAGCACCGGCCGGCCAAAGTCCAGCCAACTTCGGACTTCCTCGGTCGCTCCAGTCTACGGGAGAAAACTTAGCGCCCAATCTATAGATCATCCACGCCGTCCACGATTCTGCCCACGATCTCCATGACGGGCGCGCGGAAGAGCCACTGGCTAGCTGGCTATATAAAGAACAACACCTATACGCTGCAAAGCTAATCATCGACTCACAACTCCCACTGCTCACAAACACCGGATCGATCAATCATTCACCCATCCATACGCTGCCCAAGTCCACCCTTCATTTTTGCGCCCACGCTCCACGTCCACACACTCGCCGCCGGTTGCTCATCATCGGCGTTGCTCGTCGTCAGCTGCTCAACACTCAAGCTACAAAGCGTTGGTTGTTTAGCACCTGCCGTCGGCTGTTCGACATATACGAGCGCGATACGCCGCTGCTGCCGTTTTATTCCGTTCGTTGCTGCTTCCACTAAGGTGAGAAAAGGATGCTAGAGCTAAACTCTCTTTTCCTACATTCTTGATCGTATGGCGATACATTGTTGATACTTCAAACTACCCTGCTCCTTACGTGATCGGCATGGTGACTCCGGTCCCATGAAGATACAAATTAAGGGGACAAATAGAAATAAAATAACATACTCCTTATTTGATCGGCATGGTGACTCCGGTCCTATGAAGATACAAATTAAGGGGACAAATAGAAACAAAATAACATGCTCCTTATTTGATCGGCATGGTGACTCCGGTCCCATGAAGATACAAATTAAGGGGACAAATAGAAACAAAATAACATGCTCCTTATTTGATAAGCATGATGACTCCGATCCCATGCATGTAGATACAAATTAAGGGTAGGAGTAAAATCGAATTACCTTACTCCTGTTTTCTTTCATTCTTCATTATGCGGTCGTACATACACTGATTGTTATAGCATGCTCAAATAAACTGGCTCCTTATTTGGCCGCATGGTAACTCCGGCTCCATGTTGGTATAAACTAAGGATAGAAACATCAATTAAAAATGCATTGTTGTGGTCATTTGTCGGTAGAAATCAATATAAATATATATATATATATAATTATATATATATATCCTTTGTTGTCTTAGAATTGTTCGGTAGCATCATATCTGAGTAGAAGATAGATGGTACATGCGCATACATGCTCTAGCTTGTCCAATTATCCAATTAGACTTGCTCCTTATTTGGTCGCATGGTGACTCCGGTTCCCATGTTGATACGAATTAAGGATAAAAATAGAAATCATATGCATATTATTTGGCCACTCGCTCGCCGGTAGAAATCTCGATATATTTCTTCCATTGGCCATTAGATCAATTAAATAATGGTACGTATACATGTTGCAATATCATTCTCACTTATTCCTTATTTGATCAGCATGGTGACTCCGGTCCCATGAAGATACAAATTAAGGGAAGAAATAGGAACAAATTAACATGCTCCTTATTTTGATCGGCATGGTGACTCCGGTCCCATGTAGATACAAATTAAAGGTTGAAATAAAGATCAAACCTCATATTGTTCGGGTCTCGGAAAATCCTAGCTGATAGAAATTAGGATATATATATATGTTCCATATCGCGTACATGTAATGGTAAATTAAAACTTGACCTTGATTTGGTCTCATGGTGATTCCGATCCCCACGTTGATACAAATCAAGGAAATAAACCAAATTTCTAAATTCGGTCTTATAGCGATCTTTGATCCTATTCTGATACAGGTTAGGCGCACATAATAAAATTCTTCTTGGTTCGGTCACATGCATATTCTAATCTCATGATGATACAAATCAAGGATAAAAGTAGAAATAAAAATCCATATTTATTTGAGCTCAAGAAGTCCTACCCGATAGAAATTAGGACATATTTTCCCCATATGATATTATATTAAAATCCCATAAGCTGCACGAATCAGTGTTGCATTATGTATTCCCTCATATGGATGCATGCATCATCTAAATAAACTGTCCGACTTCCTATGTTGATTTTGCACCAGGTATAATATAGTGCATCATGTTGTTAATATTAAAAAAAGTATGATAATCAAAATACTCATACATGATAATTGCTCTATGCATTGTTTAGTCCCATATAGCTAAACTAAATTGACAATTGTCATATTGCCCATCAAAATATAAATTGGCACATACTCCGAGTTTGGTTTCATTACAGGCATATGCTCTATGCTATGATAGTGACAACACAAACAAAGGAAAATCACCATGCTTCACTTGGTTAGGCTACACGTGGGCATACCGATGCACGATGATAGTAATAATACAAGTGAAGACTAACTTTATAAAATATTCTCATGATTCTGACATCTAAAATCATATAAATATTTCACTAGTTACATGTGACATATTTGAACTAGTATGGATAATGTGTATGTAGAAAAATAATTTACATGTCAAAAGATAATCCCATATAAATCAAACTATGCACTCCATATAGGCGTGTGCATGTTATAAGATAACCTCATATAGATTAAAATGAAACCATGCACTCCTCTCATATAGGTGCATATACCCATACAATTATTATGCTAGGATCATATCCATGTCGCTTGCACTAAACGTAACTTAGTGCATCATCAATTTCCATAGCCTCCCCATATGTGGCTTGACCAAATATATATTGTTATAAAATGAACATGATATCCTCTAAATTCCATGCATGCATATAGAAATAAAAATGATAAAATTAACTCATAAAAAGAGTTATGCCATATGTTGCACATATGCCTATTAAACCAGCTAGTTAACCATTAAAAACATCTTCATATTATGAAAAGACAAAACACTACTTTACCAAAATTCCCAATGGTTAATGAACTGGGTGAAAACAACTAAGGCATGTAGCGTTATATATTAACATGCCAAATATGATATGATGAAAACAAATCAATTGATGGACATTATGCTACCCACATATTGGCATAAACATACTTCATGGCCCCCAGAATGCGCCGACGTCGACGACAACGAGGAGGATCTTTTATTTCTACATTTTGTAGTTTCTTTTAGTTTCTAAATTTTGTAGTACTCATGTGTTATGATGCCATGTAATAGTTATGTTGGAATTCTTAATCAGGGGTTTTCTCTCCGGAGATGTAATTAACAGTTCTTTTATGTATATGTAAGAGTTCTGGAAATAAAGTACCTGCAATACTTGATAGTTGTCTCATTTACTTTGACGTACTTTAAATATTATATTCTATCTGTCTCTATGACGTGGACGCGTAGTAGTATTTTTCTATCGCCCCATTTTCCCGTCATCAGAACCTATGAACCCCGGTCCATTTTCCACAATTTTAAACAAACCACAACAATTTGCTGCTCTCTTTACATACTGCAAGCATACACTGTTTAGCACACTATACGTCTAATCTTTGTTTTCAGCAAGACCGGTGAGATTGACAACCTCAGTGTACCGTTGGGGCAAAGTATTTTGGTTGTGTTGTGTGGAGGTTCCACGTTGTTGCTGACACCGGTGAAGCGCCAGCACCACCGTTAGTAGCATCAACCTTCCGAAGGTCCTGTTCCTCCTACTGGATTGATAACCCTGGTTCCTAACTAAGGGGAAAACTCCTACCGTTGTGCTCATCACACCCTCCTCTTGGGGTTCCCAACACACAAGCATCACCCCCATCAACAGGAGTCACTACTAGAGTGTTTTCATATTTGGGTGAGGTAGCTGCTAGTGCTAGTACAAATCTAGTTGGGGGCAGCTCCTTCTCTCCACTTCTATCATCCACACTATCATCGAATTCACTTGTGCCATAATCCACCTGCTCAGATTGGTTCTCATATTCTTGGTTCTCTCCTTCCTTCTCATCTTCCTTTTCCTTAATAGTCTCTAAAGCTAGTTCATAGTTCTGTCTAATTAGGCTAGCATTATCACTCCTTGATTTCATGAGGACCTTCAAGAATTTCCTATAGTCCAGCTTGTCTTTTTGCTGATCTGTTGCCTTCCTCTGTAGGTTTTCTTCAGAGAGCTCCCCTTGGATATCCTCATTGCCAATTGCCTGCACCACTTCCATATGTACATCTGACAATCTCCGTTGAGAGCTATCCATAGCGAACATAACAGAAGGAACACTATTAGTGCCCTCCCCTTCCAGGTTAAGACCTAGCCCAGGTTTTTCACCTCCCAATATCTGTAACATCTTTGTGCCAAATGATTCACTTTCAGAAGACAAACCTATCTCCATTTTCACCACTGATTTGTTTGCCCTTCTGTGCTTCTTCTCCCTCTCCCTGAAACAACCTACCTCACTCTTGTATTTAGTTCATATTATTTCCATGAAAGTCCTACAGGTGCAGACCTGGAGCCCACACCCCAACCAGCAGTTTCTCCTCCAGCACTGTTTTTTTTGTTTTTTTGGAGTATGTTGCCCTTCTCCTTTCTCACTATCCTCATTTGCAATAGCATAGAAATTTGTAGCTTTTGTGTTTGGATCAAACACCTCTCTGGTATATTGAAATTCAGAGAGGCCATTGTGCTATCTCCCCCACCCTGACCTTTGGAACTAGACTAGGGTCCTTCACTCCTATCTTCACCCTAATATAGGCATAGTTCCTGAGAACTTTTTTGTCTAGAGCCAAGGGCTTTCCAACTAGACTTGTAACATAAAAAATCAGTAGACATGTTTCTATACTTCATTGGTATGCCTTTAATTCTAAACCAGGATTCTTCCAGCACTACAAATGGTTGAATGTCCCCAGACCACTTATGTAGCTTGATGATAGCATCAGGTAGTCTTCATAAAGAACTTCCTAAAGTGAGACAATGCCTCAATGTTTTTTGCATAAGGAAACCTAGTCATGAACTCATTTTCAGATATAACCATAGCAAAGAATCTCCAATTGATCTTTAGAGAATCTGCCCAAAGCTAGGACTCATGTTCAATGTCCCTCAGTTAACCTTCCCTTTCTCCACAATTATGTGAGCATAGTTTAGCTTCTCCAATGGTTGAACCTCCGATTCCACCGCTGGTATCGAGTACAAGCCCTGGTCAAACTCAACACTGCCAAAAAACTGGGAATTATATTCCCAAGGATATTTCTCTTGATAGGTACCACAGCCAATTTCAGGCAAAAGAGTCAGATCAATCAGCTCCTCACGCTCCCCAGTCACACACGCAGCAGGAGACGCCGATGGATGTGTAGATGACCCCATTAGAACATCAACCCTAGCCGTAGAACCCATTACCACTCGACTTTCTCCTCGTTGTAACTGAGCTACTAAGTTGGAAAGAAGGAGAACTAGCAGGAAAATCTTACCCAGTAGAAGGAGCCACCGTTCCTCTCACCCCTCCGGGAGCCCTGGAGGATGAGATCGGCGTTGTAGGAGCTTGTTCTGGCCTGTTGACGCGCTGCTCTCTGTTGATGCGCTCCTCTTCCTCCTCTCTGCAACGTTGCTCCACCAACGCTCTTTCCCCGCCATGTTCTCAGTGTTCAAGAGGGTTTATGCACGACAAAGATCTTCCTCCCTGCATCGCCTATCTTCTACCATGCGCAGTTCCTCAGATCTCCTCTCATTTTCAAACCGCCTCTGTACCTCTTCTCTCCTGATCTCCTCCCGCCTCCACACTTCTTCCCATCTTCTCTCCTTCTCTCGTCTCTCCGCCTTCGGATTCATCCTCTGCCTGGAGTTCTCATAAGGATTGATCCTTTGGAAGGTGCGCGGCAGAGATCTCCTGGCTCCACCGAACCTCCTATCCATGTTGCTCTGCGCTCTAACCACCTCTGGAAACGACTGCGCGTCACCGGAATCCACCCCACTCCACTCTTGTTGTTGCATTATCGATGGAGATCTAGATCTAGGAGTGGTTTGGATGTGGACGAACACCACACCGCACCTCCCCGAATAGTTAGGGTTTGCATATGGTGGGGAGTAGGTGGGTGGTATATATCTCGATCGCTCCGAGAGCAGCGCTAGTAGGTACGGGTGCCGGTCTATCTCCGGCCCGCTCGCGACACGCTTCGATCCAGCCACGTGTCGTCTCCCGAGGTAGACGGCGTCACACAAGCGCACGTAGGGCGCTGTGCTCGTGTCACCCAGCCACGAACCAAAGTTCGATGTGCAACGAAACTCCCCAGCGAAGTGGGGACCCACCTTGACCATGAAGTCATTGACCTTCAGCGTGACTCCTGCCAGGATCCTTTCCCCTGCCTCTCGTCGCCGGCGAGATTTAACGGTGTTCCGATCATCGGAAACCACAATCTCCTTCTCTCGATCTACTTCGATCCACCCGATATAACTCGATCTCACCCGCAGATCTGTCTCGAAAATGATCGCTCTCCATCGCTCTTTCTTCACCGATGAGGTTGTTCTATCCCCTCCGGTGATCGCCGGTACGAGGTCTCCGGTCGGGCTATGGACGGGAGGGTCGCGGTCAGGCTCTCGCTCTAGGGATGCGTTCATTTTCTCAGCAGCGATGTTGGCGCCGACCTCCGTCGCTTGCTACCTGGAATGGGAGTTCGCCCCGGCACGACCGACGCTCTATAAACAATATAATCGTTCGGTAGAATTTTAGCACCGGCAACAAAAAAAAAAAAAAAACAAGTGCCGAACACTCCTATTGTGGTCGCCGTGCAGATGATTTAACTCTATCTTCCTTAACATAGAAGAAACGCATGTCTTTTGCGTGCTCTTGTAAAAAAATATGAAAATGTATTAAAGATTTATGGATGCCAATGTATGAGTACTCCTGCTGTCTGCCTCGTCTGTTCCTGTCATGGAGGAAAAAACAAGTCGAAGAAAGCACGGCTACGTGGACCGCTGGATAACACAGAGGACGTGTGTGTGTGGTCTCTTCAAGTCTTGGACGCATTGAAACGATTGGAGCCTTGCAGTGTATGTGTCTCTGTTTCGGTTGATTTCATCGCTGGGGCAGTACTGTATTTAATTGGTACTCCGTACCAACTAACATGAACCTACAAGGTAGGCGGTCAACTGTGTAAAAAATCTCCGCCGCTCTCTTCTATCTTCTATCTAGTAGTACTCCGTAGTAACCTTGATATTCTTGTGTTCTTTGAAGGTACACGATCGAGGGTGGAGACGGACCAGTGCGAGTTTTGCCTCTTCACCGAAGGTCGTCCTCAACTCCGGCCAGCTGCGTCAGGCCAGCACCATCCTTCCTCCCTCTTCACATCACTTACATGCAAGACAATGAAACCACTTCAGAACAATAGCACACCAGTACACAAGCAAGAAGTAGAGGCGACCCGTTTTTTGCAAAAAATAATAATAATTTGAGCCAACTCTAAACAGTGACCATGAGGTTGCTCGTTTTCACAATCTGACTTGAAAAAAAAAATGCCGAGCCAACTCGATCTCATCTAGGAAGGCTCAAATCCATGGCATAGTTTGTTTAAATATGCCCATATTCCACAGAAACATGCATATTGGAAGCATGGACAGTGTTCCCGAAGAAAGTTTTCCTTTTCATTGAATAAAAAAACCATTTTCCATCTTCCGAGCGTGAAAAATGGCTTTTTTGTGAAGCATCAACCACAAATATGTTGCAAAACCTGGGAGATGCATATTTTGAAAATACTAGACCATGTTATATGCACAACTAACCAATTATTTTCCTCTGAAAAGGTTTTCATCCACCCCTTTTAAAGAACACAAGTTTCTGCGAATTCAGCTGGAAACTGGTCAAATTTGAACTACAGGTGCCTCGTAGTTTGCTCATGATTTTTGGAAAAAATCATTTTTAGGTACACAACTACCTATTTCATCAGAGATACACCAAGAGTTTATCAATATTCAAGCCCTAGCTACGAACGGTCATGCCCGCCGTCTTGACTTTTTCACGAAACCGACTTAGAAAATTCCAGAAAATTCAAAAAAACCCAAAATGATGCAAGACCTTCGCGTGGTGTCATTATATATGTCCTAGTATCCACCAAAAATAATAAACTTGGAATACGACAGTTGTGTTGAAAATATGTTCACATAAATGAGCTATCTCCTATGAACATTCTAGGGTTTCGGGCCAAATGACGGGTGTAATGGCCAAATCCATGGCATAGTTTGTTTAAATATGATCATATTCCACACAAACATGCATATTCGAAGCACGGACAATGTTCCCGAAGAAAGTTTTCCTTTTTATTGAATAAAAAAACCATTTTCTATCTTTCGAGTGTGAAAAATGGCCTTTTTTGTGAAGCATCAACCACAAATATGTTGCAAAACCTGGGAGATGTATTTTTTAAAAATACTAGACCATGTTATATGCACAAATAACCAATTATTTTTCTCTGAAAAGGTTTTCATCCACCTCTTTTGAAGAACACAAGTTTCTGCTGATTCAGGTGGAAACTGGTCAAATTTGAACTACAAGTGCCTCGTAGTTTGCTCATTTTTAGGTACACAACTATCTATTTCATCAGAGATACACCAAGAGTTTCTCAATATTAAAGCCCTAGCTACGAACGGTCATGCCCGCCGTCTTGACTTTTTCACGAAACCGACTTAGAAAATTCCAGAAAATTTAAAAAACCCTAAAATGATGCAAGACCTTCCCGTGGTGTCATTATATATGTCTTAGTATCCACCAAAAATAATAAACTTGGAATATGACAGTTGTGTTGAAAATATGTTCACATAAATGAGCTATCTCCTACGAACATTCTAGGGTTTCGGGCCAAATGACGGGTGTAATGGCCAAATCCATGGCATAGTTTGTTTAAATATGCCCATATTCCACACAAACATGCATATTGGAAGCACGGACAATGTTCCCGAAGAATGTTTTCCTTTTCATTGAATAAAAAAACCATTTTTCATCTTCCGAGTGTGAAAAATGGCTTTTTTTGTGAAGCATCAACCACAAATATGTTGCAAAACCTGGGAGATGCATTTTTTGAAAATACTAGACCATGTTATATGCACAAATAACCAATTATTTTTCTCTGAAAAGTTTTTCATCCACCTCTTTTGAAAAACACAAGTTTCTGCCGATTCAGGTGGAAACGGGTCAAATTTGAACTACAGGTGCCTCGTAGTGGCTCATGATTATTGGAAAAAAATCATTTTTAGGTACACAACTACCTATTTCATCAGAGATACACCAAGAGTTTCTCAATATTCAAGCCCTAGCTACGAACGGTCATGCCCGCCGTCTTGACTTTTTCACGAAACCGACTTAGAAACTTCCAGAAAATTTAAAAAACCCCAAAATGATGCAAGACCTTCGCGTGGTGTCATTATATATATCCTAGTATCCACCAAAAATAATAAACTTAGAATACGACAGTTGTGTTGGAATGCAAAAGTTACGATTAAAACGGTGATTAAGTCAAAAAAAAAAATTGAGCTTGGCTATGCCGACGGCTTTGTCGTCGGCATAGCTCAATTTTTTTTCGCAGTTCGGAATTCCCTCTTAGGGTCGATACCGACGGCAGCCGTCGGCGTAGCTCAAAAAAAAAAAGTCCGACGGCATTGCCGTCGGCATAGCAAATATTTTTTTCGCAATTTAATATTTCCTCACTGGATCTATGCCGACGGCCCCGACAAATTGTCGTCGGCATAGAATGTGGCCGTCGGCATATCGGCCGATTCCTGTAGTGCGCGTGCTTAGCATCCACGGGGATTAGCACCGGCCGGCCAAAGTCCGGCCAACTTCGGACTTCCTCGGTCGCTCCAGTCTACGGGAGAAAACTTAGCGCCCAATCTATAGATCAGCCACGCCGTCCACGATTCTGCCCACGATCTCCATGACGGGCGCGCGGAAGAGCCACTGGCTAGCTGGCTATATAAAGAACAACACCTATACGCTGCAAAGCTAATCATCGACTCACAACTCCCACTGCTCACAAACACCGGATCGATCAATCATTCACCCATCCATACGCTGCCCAAGTCCACCCTTCATTTTTGCGCCCACGCTCCACGTCCACACACTCGCCGCCGGTTGCTCATCATCGGCGGTGCTCGTCGTCAGCTGCTCAACACTCAAGCTACAAAGCGTTGGTTGTTTAGCACCTGCCGTCGGCTGTTCGACATATACGAGCGCGATACGCCGCTGCTGCCGTTTTATTCCGTTCGTTGCTGCTTCCACTAAGGTGAGAAAAGGATGCTAGAGCTAAACTCTCTTTTCCTACATTCTTGATCGTATGGCGATACATTGTTGATACTTCAAACTACCCTGCTCCTTACGTGATCGGCATGGTGACTCCGGTCCCATGAAGATACAAATTAAGGGGACAAATAGAAATAAAATAACATACTCCTTATTTGATCGGCATGGTGACTCCGGTCCTATGAAGATACAAATTAAGGGGACAAATAGAAACAAAATAACATGCTCCTTATTTGATCGGCATGGTGACTCCGGTTCCATGAAGATACAAATTAAGGGGGCAAATAGAAACAAAATAACATGCACCTTATTTGATAAGCATGATGACTCCGATCCCATGCATGTAGATACAAATTAAGGGTAGGAGTAAAAACGAATTACCTTACTCCTGTTTTCTTTCATTCTTCATTATGCGGTCGTACATACACTGATTGTTATAGCATGCTCAAATAAACTGGCTCCTTATTTGGCCGCTTGGTAACTCCGGCTCCATGTTGGTATAAACTAAGGATAGAAACATCAATTAAAAATGCATTGTTGTGGTCATTTGTCGGTAGAAATCAATATATATATATATATATATATATATATATATATATATATATATATATATATATATATATATATCCTTTGTTGTCTTAGAATTGTTCGGTAGCATCATATCTGAGTAGAAGATAGATGGTACATGCGCATACATGCTCTAGCTTGTCCAATTATCCAATTAGACTTGCTCCTTATTTGGTCGCATGGTGACTCCGGTTCCCATGTTGATACGAATTAAGGATAAAAATAGAAATCATATGCATATTATTTGGCCACTCGCTCGCCGGTAGAAATCTCGATATATTTCTTCCATTGGCCATTAGATCAATTAAATAATGGTACGTATACATGTTACAATATCATTCTCACTTATTCCTTATTTGATCCTCATGGTGACTCCGGTCCCATGAAGATACAAATTAAGGGAAGAAATAGGAACAAATTAACATGCTCCTTATTTTGATCGGCATGATGACTCCGGTCCCATGTAGATACAAATTAAAGGTTGAAATAAAGATCAAACCTCATATTGTTCGGGTCTCGGAAAATCCTAGCTGATAGAAATTAGTATATATATATATATATATATATATATATATATATATATATATATATATATATATATATATATATATAGGGTCGCGCTATTTGACACCCAGGGTGTAGAATAGTTATTCTACACCCACCCTATATCTTTGCAACCGTATGTGATTTTTACGTCACGTAATTTTTTTTATATTCCTTATGTCGAATAGACCTAAAAAAATATTTACATGATCTAATTTTTTTATTTAGATGTTGCTATAAAAATAAGATTAAAATACACGTATTTATGTTGTTTTTCATGACACTTAGAATGTTATGACTCATATTTCACATTTTTTATGTTGTATTTTTCTGTTACGGGATAAAGTGAAGGTAAATATTTACATATGTAACATAATTTTTAGAATTAGCAACGTAGAAAAAATAATGGGTGCAAAATAAGTTTTCTGCACCCAGGGTGCTGAATAGGGTGTCTATATATATATATATATATATATATATATATATATATATATATATATGTTCCATATCGCGTACATGTAATGGTAAATTAAAACTTGACCTTGATTTGGTCTCATGGTGATTCCGATCCCCACGTTGATACAAATCAAGGAAATAAACCAAATTTCTAAATTCGGTCTTATAGCGATCTTTGATCCTATTCTAATACAGGTTAGGCGCACATAATAAAATTCTTCTTGGTTCGGTCACATGCATATTCTAATCTCATGATGATACAAATCAAGGATAAAAGTAGAAATAAAAATCCATATTTATTTGAGCTCAAGAAGTCCTACCCGATAGAAATTAGGACATATTTTCCCCATATGATATTATATTAAAATCCCATAAGCTGCACGAATCAGTGTTGCATTATGTATTCCCTCATATGGATGCATGCATCATCTAAATAAACTGTCCGACTTCCTATGTTGATTTTGCACCAGGTATAATATAGTGCATCATGTTGTTAATATTAAAATAAGTATGATAATCAAAATACTCATACATGATAATTGCTCTATGCATTGTTTAGTCCCATATAGCTAAACTAAATTGACAATTGTCATATTGCCCATGAAAATATAAATTGGCACATACTCCGAGTTTGGTTTCATTACAGGCATATGCTCTATGCTATGATAGTGACAACACAAACAAAGGAAAATCACCATGCTTCACTTGGTTAGGCTACACGTGGGCATACCGATGCACGATGATAGTAATAATACAAGTGAAGACTAACTTTATAAAATATTCTCATGAATCTGACATATAAAATCATATAAATATTTCACTAGTTACATGTGACATATTTGAACTAGTATGGATAATGTGTATGTAGAAAAATAATTTACATGTCAAAAGATAATCCCATATAAATCAAACTATGCACTCCATATAGGCGTGTGCATGTTATAAGATAACCTCATATAGATTAAAATGAAACCATGCACTCCTCTCATATAGGTGCATATACCCATACAATTATTATGGCTAGGATCATATCCATGTCGCTTGCACTAAACGTAACTTAGTGCATCATCAATTTCCATAGCCTCCCCATATGTGGCTTGACCAAATATATATTGTTATAAAATGAACATGATATCCTCTAAATTCCATGCATGCATATAGAAATAAAAATGATAAAATTAACTCATAAAAAGAGTTATGCCATATGTTGCACATATGCCTATTAAACCAGCTAGTTAACCATTAAAAACATCTTCATATTATGAAAAGACAAAACACTACTTTACCAAAATTCCCAATGGTTAATGAACTGGGTGAAAACAACTAAGGCATGTAGCGTTATATATTAACATGCCAAATATGATATGATGAAAACAAATCAATTGATGGACATTATGCTACCCACATATTGGCATAAACATACTTCATGGCCCCCCGAATGCGCCGACGTCGACGACAACGAGGAGGATCTTTTATTTCTACATTTTGTAGTTTCTTTTAGTTTCTAAATTTTGTAGTACTCATGTGTTATGATGCCATGTAATAGTTATGTTGGAATTCTTAATCAGGGGTTTTCTCTCCGGAGATGTAATTAACAGTTCTTTTATGTATATGTAAGAGTTCTGGAAATAAAGTACCTGCAATACTTGATAGTTGTCTCATTTACTTTGACGTACTTTAAATATTATATTCTATCTGTCTCTATGACGTGGACGCGTAGTAGTATTTTTCTATCGCCCCATTTTCCCGTCATCAGAACCTATGAACCCCGGTCCATTTTCCACAATTTTAAACAAACCACAACAATTTGCTGCTCTCTTTACATACTGCAAGCATACACTGTTTAGCACACTATACGTCTAATCTTTGTTTTCAGCAAGACCGGTGAGATTGACAACCTCAGTGTACCGTTGGGGCAAAGTATTTTGGTTGTGTTGTGTGGAGGTTTCACGTTGTTGCTGACACCGGTGAAGCGCCAGCACCACCGTTAGTAGCATCAACCTTCCGAAGGTCCTGTTCCTCCTACTGGATTGATAACCCTGGTTCCTAACTAAGGGGAAAACTCCTACCGTTGTGCTCATCACACCCTCCTCTTGGGGTTCCCAAAACGCAAGCATCACCCCCATCAACAGGAATCACTACTAGAGTGTTTTCATATTTGGGTGAGGTAGCTGCTAGTGCTAGTACAAATCTAGTTGGGGGCAGCTCCTCCTCTCCACTTCTATCATCCACACTATCATCGAATTCACTTGTGCCATAATCCACCTGCTCAGATTGGTTCTCATATTCTTGGTTCTCTCCTTCCTTCTCATCTTCCTTTTCCTTAATAGTCTCTAAAGCTAGTTCATAGTTCTGTCTAATTAGGCTAGCATTATCACTCCTTGATTTCATGAGGCCCTTCAAGAATTTCCTATAGTCCAGCTTGTCTTTTTGCTGATCTGCTGCCTTCCTCTGTAGGTTTTCTTCAGAGAGCTCCCCTTGGATATCCTCATTGCCAATTGCCTGCACCACTTCCATATGTACATCTGACAATCTCCGTTGAGAGCTATCCATAGCGAACATACCAGAAGGAACACTATTAGTGCCCTCCCCTTCCAGGTTAAGACCTAGCCCAGGTTTTTCACCTCCCAATATATGTAACATCTTTGTGCCAAATGATTCACTTTCAGAAGACAAACCTATCTCCATTTTCACCACTGATTTGTTTGCCCTTCTGTGCTTCTTCTCCCTCTCCCTGAAACAACCTACCTCACTCTTGTATTTAGTTCATATTATTTCCATGAAAGTCCTACAGGTGCAGACCTGGAGCCCACACCCCAACCAGCAGTTTCTCCTCCAGCACTGGTTTTTTTGTTTTTTTGGAGTATGTTGCCCTTCTCCTTTCTCACTATCCTCATTTGCAATAGCATAGAAATTTGTAGCTTTTGTGTTTGGATCAAACACCTCTCTGGTATATTGAAATTCAGAGAGGCCATTGTGCTATCTCCCCCACCCTGACCTTTGGAACTAGACTAGGGTCCTTCACTCCTATCTTCACCCTAATATAGGCATAGTTCCTGAGAACTTTTTTGTCTAGAGCCAAGGGCTTTCCAACTAGACTTGTAACATAAAAAATCAGTAGACATGTTTCTATACTTCATTGGTATGCCTTTAATTCTAAACCAGGATTCTTCCAGCACTACAAATGGTTGAATGTCCCCAGACCACTTATGTAGCTTGATGATAGCATTAGGTAGTCTTCATAAAGAACTTCCTAAAGTGAGACAATGCCTCAATGTTTTTTGCATAAGGAAACCTAGTCATGAACTCATTTTCAGATATAACCATAGCAAAGAATCTCCAATTGATCTTTAGAGAATCTGCCCAAAGCTAGGACTCATGTTCAATGTCCCTCAGTTAACCTTCCCTTTCTCCACAATTATGTGAGCATAGTTTAGCTTCTCCAATGGTTGAACCTCCGATTCCACCGCTGGTATCGAGTACAAGCCCTGGTCAAACTCAACACTACCAAAAAACTGGGAATTATATTCCCAAGGATCTTTCTCTTGATAGGTACCACAGCCAATTTCAGGCAAAAGAGTCAGATCAATCAGCTCCTCACGCTCCCCAGTCACACACGCAGCAGGAGACGCCGATGGATGTGTAGATGACCCCATTAGAACATCAACCCTAGCCGTAGAACCCATTACCACTCGACTTTCTCCTCGTTGTAACTGAGCTACTAAGTTGGAAAGAAGGAGAACTAGCAGGAAAATCTTACCCAGTAGAAGGAGCCACCGTTCCTCTCACCCCTCCGGGAGCCCTGGAGGATGAGATCGGCGTTGTAGGAGCTTGTTCTGGCCTGTTGACGCGCTGCTCTCTGTTGATGCGCTCCTCTTCCTCCTCTCTGCGACGTTGCTCCACCAACGCTCTTTCCCCGCCATGTTCTCAGTGTTCAAGAGGGTTTATGCACGACAAAGATCTTCCTCCCTGCATCGCCTATCTTCTACCATGCGCCGTTCCTCAGATCTCCTCTCATTTTCAAACCGCCTCTGTACCTCTTCTCTCCAGATCTCCTCCCGCCTCCACACTTCTTCCCATCTTCTCTCCTTCTCTCGTCTCTCCGCCTTCGGATTCATCCTCTGCCTGGAGTTCTCATAAGGATTGATCCTTTGGAAGGTGCGCGGCAGAGATCTCCTGGCTCCACCGAACCTCCTATCCATGTTGCTCTGCGCTCTAACCACCTCTGGAAACGACTGCGCGTCACCGGAATCCACCCCACTCCACTCTTGCTGTTGCATTATCGATGGAGATCTAGATCTAGGAGTGGTTTGGATGTGGACGAACACCACACCGCACCTCCCCGAAAAGTTAGGGTTTGCATATGGTGGGGAGTAGGTGGGTGGTATATATCTCGATCGCTCCGAGAGCAGCGCTAGTAGGTACGGGTGCCGGTCTATCTCCGGCCCGCTCACGACACGCTTCGGTCCAGCCACGTGTCGTCTCCCGAGGTAGACGGCGTCACACAAGCGCACGTAGGGCGCTGTGCTCGTGTCACCCAGCCACGAACCAAAGTTCGATGTGCAACGAAACTCCCCAGCGAAGTGGGGACCCACCTTGACCATGAAGTCATTGACCTTCAGCGTGACTCCTGCCAGGTCGCCAGGATCCTTTCCCCTGCCTCTCGTCGCCGGCGAGATTTAACGGTGTTCCGATCACCTGAAACCACAATCTCCTTCTCTCGATCTACTTCGATCCACCCGATATAACTCGATCTCACCCGCAGATTTGTCTCGAAAATGATCGCTCTCCATCGCTCTTTCTTCACCGATGAGGTTGTTCTATCCCCTCCGGTGATCGCCGGTACGAGGTCTCCGGTCAGGCTATGGACGGGAGGGTCACGGTCAGGCTCTCGCTCTAGGGATGCGTTCATTTTCTCACCGGATGAGATCTCAGCAGCGATGTTGGCGCCGACCTCCGCCGCTTGCTACCTGGAATCGGAGTTCGCCCCGGCACGACACAATATAATCGTTCGGTAGAATTTTAGCACCAGCAACAACAACAAAAAAAGACAACAAGTGGCGAACACTCCTATTGGGGTCGCCGTGCTGATGATTTAACTCTATCTTCCTTAACATAGAAGAAACGCATGTCTTGTGCGTGCTCTTGTAAAAAAATAGGATAATGAATTAAAGATTTATGGATGCCAATGTATGAGTACTCCTGCTGGCTGCCTCGTGTGTTCCTGTCATGGAGGAAAAAACAAGTCGAAGAAAGCACGGCTACGTGGACCGCTGGATAACACAGAGGACGTGTGTGTGTGGTCTCTTCAAGTCTTGGACGCATTGAAACGATTGGAGCCTTGCAGTGTATGTGTCTCTGTTTCGGTTGATTTGATCGCTGGGGCAGTACTGTATTTAATTGGTACCAATTAACATGAACCTACAAGGTAGGCGGTCAACTGTGTAAAAAATCTCCGCCGCTCTCTTCTCTCTTCTATCTAGTAGTACTCCGTAGTAACCTTGATATTCTTGTGTTCTTTGAAGGTACACGATCGAGGGTGGAGACGGACCAGTGCGAGTTTTGCCTCTTCACCGAAGGTCGTCCTCAACTCCGGCCAGCACCACCCCGGACTCAGGTACGTGCGTCAGGCCAGCACCACCCTTCCTCCCTCTTCACATCACTTACATGCAAGACAATGAAACCACTTCAGAACAATAGCACACCAGTACACAAGCAAGAAGTAGAGGCGACCCGTTTTTTGCAAAAAATAATAATAATTTGAGCCAACTCTAAACAGTGACCATGAGGTTGCTCGTTTTCACAATCTGACTTGAAAAAAAAAATGCCGAGCCAACTCGATCTCATCTAGGAAGGCTCAAAAACTACTCGGATATTCTCGAATTCGTGTAAGAAAGAGAACCGTGTCCGGTACTTTAATCATTGGATTCGACCAATTTTTCTAGATAAGATGACAAGGCCTAAAAGCCATGGCGGTATTGGTTTTAAAGATATGAGAATCTTCAACCAAGCTCTGGCCTTGCTAGGCAAGCCTGGAGACTTATCGAGTTCCCCGACACTTTATTTTCACGACTCCTAAAAGCTAAATACTTCCCAGGTGGAAATCTCATTGACACAGTCTTCAGTCAAAATGTGTCACCTTGCTGGCAAGGAATCTCTCATGGTCTTGATCTGCTCAAGAAAGGCGTTATCTGGAGATTTAGCTCCGGCTCTAAGATCCAAATCTGGCGCGACAATTGGGTCCCGAGAGGTAACTTAAAAATCACCAGGAAAGCAGCCAATATGAGAACCCGTTGGGTGTCTGACCTTATCAATCATAACACAAAAACATGGAATGAGGACTTGGTTAGATCATTGTTCCTCCCTCATGATGCCGACGAGATCTTAAAAATTATTCTTCCAAAATCTGATGGTGAAGACATGCTCGCTTGGCACTATGAAAAAAGCGGCAAGTTCTCTGTCAGAAGTGCGTACAGACTGGGGATAGAATTACAAAGCAGAGACAAGCAAGAGTCTACTAGCAGAAATCCTGATGGAGAAAGGATCGGACTATGTGTAAGTTAATATGGAATGCAAATGTACCCCCAAAGATCAAAATTTTTGCTTGGAAACTTGCTACTGATACCCTAGGCGTGCAAGCCCACCGGTTTAGGAGAAATATGGATGTGACCCCCACTTGCAAAATCTGTGGTATGGAACCTGAAACAGCCCATCATGCCATGGTGAAATGTACGAAAGCCAAAGCCTTGAGAGAGCGCCTAAGAGAGCACTGGGAACTCCCTACCGACAGCAAGATGTCCTACACTGGGACTGAATGGGTTCTTGTTATGCTTAATCAATGCAGCGAAGATATGAGAGCAAACCTGTTGGTCCTGTGGTGGAGATGCTGGCACCTAAGGAACAACACCATCTTCGGCGATGGTACATGTGGAATAAACCAATCTGCCATTTTCTTGCAGTCATACCTTGCCTCTTTCCAGCAAAAGGAGCTCTTAACAATCGACGTAAGCAACAAAGGAAAGAAACCTATGTCCAAAGTGGTTGAGGGGGAACCAAATAAGAAGAAGGAAACTAAAGAGTTTTGGAGGGAGCCTAGTGTTGGCCGGACTAAGTTGAATGTCGACGCTAGCTTCCTCGCCGATGACAACAGTGGCACTTGGGGAGCAATACTTCGTGATAGCTCTGGAGCTGTTATTCTATCGGCCTGGGGAAAGATCGAGAAATGTTCCTCGGCCACGATTGCCGAAGCTCTAGCAGTTCTAGAGGGCACTAGAACAATCATTACAAAGGCGTATCTTCCTGTGGAGATCGAATCTGATTGTACGAGCGTAGTCGATGAACTGAAGATGGAGGATAGAACGAAATCTGAAATTTCCCTAATTGTCTATGATACGAAACAACTGCTCAGGTCCTGCCAAACTGGCGTATTAACAAAGTCAATAGATCTGCTAACAAAGCTGCTCATGCTCTGGCTAGCTTCAGCCGTAAGGCTGGATCTGAAGGTGTGTTGCTTGGATCAATTCCATTTGGTGTACATTTCTCTGTTTCTTCCAAATGTAACGAACTTTGTACCCAGTTTCCCTGTTATGAGTAATATATGGAAAAGTTTTCAAAAAAAAAAAAATTTCTAGATTGTGGACTACTTCATAAATTTTATTTTGGGTCGATCGGTACTAAATAAAAAAATTGACTAAGTGCTGCTACACCTTCCACTATATATACAAGAGACTAGATTGGTCATAGATAAGCGGGCTTTGTCCGCTTGCGGTATACATAAATATGTATAGGAAACCTATTTTACAACTTAAATTTCATTGCATAAAATTATTATCTAAGTGTTCCACGTTCTCAGATTACCCTTAATTAAATACCATATTGTCCAATGCTGAACTCTTGTGTCGTAACGCAAGTCGACAGTGGACCAGTGGTATTCTGCAACATATTACGCTACAGTTCTTTCTGATACTTCGAGAAATTATCACTTTTCTTGACACATCGATGTGTACAACGACGATGAACTAACGTCCTAACCAGCATGATAGAAACAAACGAAGACTGAGCCAAGTATTGAAGTGAAGTAACAAAGTTGAGATTTGCACATCCCAACAGGTCACCATTTTCTAGTTGAATTATGCCACACACTCGCACACTTTCATTGATCAGTTACAGAGTACATATAGACAGGAGAGAGTCGTGGCTACAAGCCAGTGCACACGCAGGTGCATGCGACGTGGTGGACCAGGTAGTCCTACTATCTAGGATCAGCTGTTACACATACAGGTACGCATAGACCAAGCTACGGTATGCGTCAACACCCCCCGCAGTCCGAACATCGTAGGGTAAGATGTGAAGACTGGATCGAAAGTCTTGGAAGACGGGGCTTGGCAATCGTTTGGTGAACACATCTGCAAATTGAGAGGATGTGGGCACGTGAAGCACCTTGAGCTCTCTGAGGGACACTCGATCTCGGACAAAGTGTAAGTCGATTTCAACATGCTTGGTTCGTTGATGCTGGACCGGATTCGAAGAGAGATAGACGACACTTATGTTGTCACAGAAGACAACAGTGGCTCGTCGAGGTGGACGCCGGAGTTCAATCAAGAGCTGACGCAACCAACAAGTTTCAGCAACGCAGTTTGCAACTGCGCGGTACTCAGCCTCGGCGCTCGAACGGGAGACAGTAGGCTGCCGTTTAGAGGACCAGGAGACTAAGTTGTCGCCGAGGAAGATGCAAAAACCGGAGGTCGATCGACGCGTGTCGGGGAAGCCGGCCCAATCGGCATCGGAGTAGGCAAGGAGATCGGACGAGGAGCCACGGTACAGTTGCAGTCCATAGTGCGGTGTACCATGTATGTAACGGAGGACCCGTTTGATGAGCTGAAAATGAGAGTCGCGCGGTGCATGCATGAAGAGACACACTTGTTGAACCGCATAGGAGACGTCGGGCCGGGTTAAGGTGAGGTATAGTAACGCACCGGCGAGACTACGATACAGTGGCGGATCCGAGAATGGTTGCCCATCAGAGGCAGAAAGTTTCGACCGAGTGTCAATAGGTGTGGAGATGGGATTGCAATTGGACATTTTGGCACGGTCAAGGAGGTCAAGGGCGTATTGGTGTTGAGAAAGAAAGAGACCATGTGTGTTGCGATGAACATTGATGCCTAAGAAATGATGAAGGGCTCCAAGGTCACTCATAGCAAATTCTTGCTTGAGGGAGTTGATGAGAGAGTGGAGAAGTGTGGTGGAACTGGCGGTGAGGATGATATCATCAACGTAAAGGAGAAGGTAGGCAGTGGTGGAACCTTTGTGGAGTATGAATAGGGAGGAGTCACACTTTGATTGAGCAAATCCGATGGAAAGGAGGAATTGAGTGAACCGATGGAACCATGTGCGTGGGGCTTGTTTGAGGCCATATAGGTATTTTTTGAGTAGACATACATGGCTAGAGAGAGTGGAATGGGTGAACCCCGAGGGTTGAGCACAGTAGACAGTTTCTTGGAGGTGGCCATTGAGGAAGGCATTTTTGACATCCAACTGATGGAGGGGCCATGATTGCGAGGTGGCAATACTGAGGACAACACGTATGGTGGAAGATTTGACAGCGGGGTTGAATGTTTCATCATAGTCCACGCCAGCTTGTTGAGTGAAACCTCGGACAACCCATCTTGCTTTGTAGCGAGCAAGGGACCCATCTGGATGGAGTTTATGCCGAAAAATCCATTTGCCCCTGACAATGTTGACACCTGCAGGTTTAGGGACTAAACACCAAGTATCATTCTTAATCAAAGCATTAAACTCATCTTGCATAGCCGTACGCCAATTAGGATCCTTGAGTGCATTTTTGTAGTTGGATGGTATGGGAGAGATGGGACTGGTGGTTGTGTGCAAAGAAAATAAGCGCTTGGGCATTAAGAAGCCATTTTTCGCACGCGTGGTCATTCGGTGGGGATTATGGGGTGGCTGTACCGGAATAGCATGTGGGGACAGTGGTGCGTGACGTGGCGCGACGGGAGTGGTGGGTGGAGATGCGGTAGTTGCGGTAGGTGAGGGAGAGACACTGGTGGTGGAAGGTGATTGGCCGGGGGTGTTTGTTCTTGGGCTGGGCGCGGCAGGCGAGGTGGATGCGGGAGGGGACAAGCATGGGCTGGGTGCAGGGGAGACCGGTGGCGATCCCGATGTGGATGGCGGGTCAGAAGGAATGATGCGGAATTCCGCGGAGATTTCCTGGCGGTGGGTGGGATCCGGTGTGGCCAGGGGTTGTGAGGTGGCCGGTGTGGCTGGGATGTAGGGGAATTGGTTTTCATCAAAGGTAACGTGTCGGGAGACTATGACTTTCTGAGTGGCTAGATCTAGGCAGCGATGACCTTTATGTTCGCGTGGGTATCCGATGAATACACAACGAGACAAGCGAGGAGCAAATTTGTGTGGGAGGTGGAATACGAGTTGGGAAAACACATACAACCGAAAACACGGAGGTGATCATAAGATGGGTGGTGTCCAAAGAGACGGAAATGGGGTGTGTGAGATTGGATGGGATGAGAGGGGCGTAAGTTGAGTACAGTTGTGGTTGTGTGTAGTGCTTCCACCCAAAAGGACTCGGGGAGGTTTCCTTGGATTAGTAAGGTGCGAAGGATATCATTGCTGGTGCGGATCAAGCGTTCGGCCTTGCCATTTTGTGGAGAAGTGTGAGGACACGAGAGGCGAAGGGAGATGCCCGTGGTAGAGAAGAGAGTGCGGAGATTTGTGTTAACGAATTCGCCTCCATTGTCGCACTGAACGCATTTGATGGTTGTGTGGAATTGGTTTTTAATGAATGAGAGGAAACGGTGGAGCGTAGGGGAGGTGTCGGATTTGTGTCTAAGCGGAAACGTCCATGAGTAGTGCGAAAAATCGTCAAGAATGGCGAGATAGTACATGTAGCCTGAACAGCTGGGAACCGGTGAGGTCCACAAATCGCAGTGTATAATCTGAAATGGAGCTGTAGTACATGATTGGGAAGAAGTAAATGGCAATCGAGTATGCTTTCCTAGTTGGCACGTCTCACACACAGGAGAGAGAGGTGCAGAATTATTACAAGGGGTAAAGTACTGGATAAACGAGAAAGAGCATGGTGTCCAAGGTGGCCGAGGCGCCTGTGCCAAAGTTCGCCGGGTGTAGAGGTGAGGAGCGCTAGAGAGAGCTGGGAGCCGCCATGGAGAGGGTAGAGTTCACCGGAACTATTGCATCTCAGAAGTGTAGTCTTGGTGGCTAGGTCCTTCGCAGAAAAACCGAATGGGTCAAAATCAAGTGAGCAAGAGTTGTCTCGGGTAAATTGACGAACATATATGAGATTCTTAATGATAGAAGGTGTGACAAGAACATTGTTAAGTTGAAAAGGGCGAGAGGCGTGAGGGATGGTGGTGTTTCCGGTGGCGACAATAGGCAGGTGGGATCCGTTGCCGACGACGATACGATGAGAGTTATGCTAAGAGAAAGAGTGAGAAGTGGTGAGTATACCTGGGTGTCCGGCGATGTGGGAGGATGCGCTAGTGTCCATGTGCCATTCCGGCTGCTGGTAGCTAGGGGCGGCGTGCACCATGGCGGTGTGATCCCAAGAGGGTGCTGGAGGCGCGTGGTAGATGGGTGGTCCGTACTGCATGGCGGGGCAGGCTTGGGCGTGGTGACCGGGGCGGGGCCCGAGGATGCTCGATGGATTGGCGTAGAAGTGCGGGCGGTAGCCTGGCGGCGTGGCGCCGTAGGGTGCACCGTGGTGCTGCTGGTAGTAGAAGTGGCCATGTCCGCGCCCGCGTCCCCGGCCGCGACCGCGATCATTGAAGTGACCGCCGGTGCTGTAGCCTCCATTGTGGCCGCCGTTGCCGTATCCTTCGTGGTGACCACCGTTGCCGTAGCCACCGTGATGGCCACTGTTGCCATAGCCGCCGTTGTTCCCGCCTTGGCCGTAACCACCGTGGTGGCCGGTTGGACGCGCACCGTAGCCACCGGTCGAGCCGTTGCCAGATCCGCCACCGCGCTGGCCAGATCCGCCAGATCGATCACCGCGATCACCGCATTCGGTGCGGTCGCCAGATCCAGTGCCGCCAGAGGTATTGGTGACGAGGGCTTGAGTCGCCTGCAGTGGAGGCCTTGGCCTTCTGCTTGATCTTGGCGCGGAGAAGGCGGTACTGGGCATCGGCGAAGGAGGCGAGGGGGGGGGTCTGAAGCATCTTGGCCTGGAGAGCGAACCCGTCGCCGAGGCCGTCGAGGAGGCGCATGGTGAGCTGACCATCGGAGATGGGGTCGTCGACGTCGCCGAGCGCATCGGCGATGGCCTTCAAGAGGCTGCAGTACACGCCAATGGACATGTCCTCCTGCTTCAGATCGTGGAACTCGCGGCGCAGGTGCATGCTCCTGCCAGCTTTGTTGGCGGTGAAGAAGGCATGGACGGCGCACCATGTCTGGTAGGCCGTGCTATCCTCGGACAGAACGATCTGTTGGAGATCATCAGCAATGGTGGCGATAAACCACAGGGTGATTGAGAAATCAGTCTTGCGCCACTTGTCGTCGGCGAGGTGGGGCTCGGTTTTCCTCCTCAGCGTGGTGGCGGGCATTGTAGCGGGAGAGGAGGATGAGGATGGTGGTGCGCCATTTGCAGTAGGATTTGCTGGACATATCGAGTTTGGTGGGGATGTAGTTTTCTATGTGGAGATTGTGAATGGACATGCCGGGAGGGATGAGGGCCAGGGTGTTCTGAGAGGATTGAGCCATGGCGGTAGCAGAGAGATCGCTCATGGGGAAGGGTGGGAGGTAGAGGAAAAAGAAGGAGCCTGTTGCTCTGATACCAAGTTGAATTATGCCACAAACTCTCACACTTCCATTGATCAGTTACAGAGTACATATATACAGGAGAGAGTCGTGGCTACTAGCCAGTGCACACGCAGGTGCATGCGACGTGGTGGACCAGGTAGTCCTACTATCTAGGATCAGCTGTTACACATATACAGGTACACATAGACCAAGCTACGGTATGCGTCAACATATCTTTGCCCTTTTTTGCGGCCTAGGACCGCGGGGCTGCTCAAATCCGGACCCAATTGGTCCGGATTTTGTCTGTTTGAACAGTCGTCCGGGCCACTGTCCGCGCGGATTTGGTCCCTGCACCCTGCGGGGCTGCTCATTTAGTGGGCCGGGACCTATGTTTTCCTAAGTTTTTTTCCAAATTGATACTTTGAGCCAAAAAACAAACACAATACTAAATAAAATACGAGTTATTTATTACAAATTTGACAGTTCAATAAAGACACAAATAGGTCTTAATAAAAATTATAAAGTTCAAATAAGCAGAACCGGATAAAAAGTCTACTGGTTTCCTACGAAGTTCCAGATGTGTTGCACCAAATCATCCCGAAGTGTGCGGTGGGTGTCCTGATCACACAACTCGTACTGGAAGTCAATGAAATCCTCAAATATTGCCACTCCTGGCTGGGGCTCCACGTTCTCACCCTGAAACAACCAGTTCTCGTCGTAGACATTGTCATCGCGCTCATCCTCTATGATCATGTTGTGCATGATCACCCAAGCAATCATCACCGACCACATAATCTCCGGGCTCCATGTTCTAGCAGGGTGGCGAACAATAGCCCATCGATATTGAGGCGCACCAAAAGCACGCTCCACATCCTTTCGGGCACTCTCCTGCTCTTGGGCAAATCGTTTCCTCATATCACCTTGAGGATTGGAGATGGTCTTCAAAAAGGTAGCCCACTGGGGATAGATACCATCAGCAAGGTAGTATCCCTTTGTGTAGTGGTGGCCATTGATATCATAGCTCACCTCAGGGGAGTTGCCTACGGCAAGTCTGCCAAACAGCGGAGAGCGCTGGAGCACGTTGATATCATTGTGTGAACCTGCCATGCCGAAGAACGAGTGCCAAATCCACAGATCATGCGAAGCAACTGCCTCGAGAATAACCGTGCACTCACCAACATGGCCCTTGTACTGCCACTGCCAACCAAATGGGCAGTTCTTGCACTCCTAGTGCATACAATCGATGCTTCCAAGCATCCCAGGCCACCCTCTGCTCTCGTTGATCGACAACATCCGCTGAGTATCGGCAACAGTTGGTTCCCTCAAGTACTCCGGGCCAAAGACCTGAACCACAGCTTCACAAAACTTGTACATCGATTTGAGGCATATGGTGGATTCACTCATACGCAAGTATGCATCAACCAGATCAGCAGCTACTCCATATGCGAGCATCCGAACTACCGCGGTGCATTTTTTATAACAAGAGAAGCCAAGCTTACTGGTGGCATCCGGCTTGCACTTGAACCAATCATCATAGTCGAGCACCCCGAGTCGAATGCGGTTGAACATGTCCCTTTTCATCTGAAAACGGCGCCGGAATAGCTTGGCCGTGTACACCGGATTGGTTGGGTGGAAGTAGTCATTGTACAGCTGGGTATGGCCGGCTGCTCTGTCCCTGTCCAAGCCCGGTGCACGGCCGGGAATGGACCCTCTGAACACCGGCCGCATCCTTACGATGTGGTCATTGACCACGAGAGTGGCAATGAGGATGTCGCTCCCGTCTTCGGAATCGGACTCCGACGAGGACGAGTACATGATCACGTTGTTGAAGAAGAACTCGTCGCCGTTGTCCACCATGTTTCGGGCCGAGGTCGGGCAGGCACACGGCCGAACACCTTGTGTGCGTCCCGTGGAGGTGGGGAGCTGGACCGGGCGGTAGGCAGGGCGGCGAAACTCCTGCGGGACCGGTGGCGTTGTGGGTGAGAGGTGGGGGCGGTGGCCTTGGCCGGTGGGGGTCGAACGGCGGTGGTGGTCGCCAAATCGGCGAGCCAGCGGCGGCGAGGTGGGTCGGGCGCGGCGCGAGGTGGGAGGAGGAGGCGTTCTGCGCAGGCCAGGTGTCGCACCCGGACTTCTAAAGGATACTCGCAGTTCCGTTGAACAGTAGTAGATTGGATTACGGGGCCTACCTGCACCCGCGTCCTCTTACGAGTAGGCCAACACACGTATGTGTGACAACCAACCTCTATCTGTTCAGCGTCTACGTAAACCATCCCATAGAAATCAGGATACTACCATTGACGTACTTCATACCATACACACATGGTACGTCAACGGCGTTTAACAAAATGAAAGCACAACAGACCTCTAAGACACAAAAGATGGAAATAAGTTGCAAAAGGCTCTCACTAGAGCAGAGAATAGCAAATACAATCATCCAGAGGACACATGTCCCAACATATCACCATTACATCACAGCGGAAGCAAACAAAGTGTCTGAGTAAAGACAAGATCCAAATAGGCCTAAGAGGCCGGCAATGAAAGGAAAACGGATCCCATCCACGTAGTCTCGGATCCTGCCCGGGTCCGCTATCTACTCGTCAACAGCCTCGTCATACTCCACGTAGTAGCGACCATGGGGGTCCTCGGAAACGTAGTCTGCAGAACACGCAGCCCCATAGGGGTCAGTACAGACAAGTACTGGCAAGCAAGACTCACAATTCACCAAAGTGTACCCGGCAACACCAAGTACAGATGCTCTGGGTTCAACGGAAGAATAGGTGATACAACAGTACGGCAGCGGGCTGCAGTAACCAACTACAGAGACACGCTACAACTTCCGGCTAATAGAAAGAAGATAAGATAGCGTATCGTAACCAACTACCACTAACATCAAACAAACTCATCCTGGATCTCGCCCCTTATCCTAAGAAGCAATCCAAGGATAACTCACACAGTTGGATTCATGATGTTCAAGTTGTTGTGTCAATAAGCCTATTACTAGTCAACTTAGTATTAGTTAGGTGTAAGTTGTTCTGAGTACTTGTTAGCCAGCACTTTCACCAAGTCATCCATAACCGCGGACAACACGGCTTCTCGAGAAGATTTAACCCTGCAGGGATGCACCAATTTGGCCGTACACGTAAGAATATCCCGCCAGACGGGAATCAAACCCACCAAGCGAGGCACTCAACACAACCCGACTCTTCTCCGCATCAAGCCCAAAGCACCACGTGCTGCGCGTGCGCGGCTAATCGAGCCCCACGAAGAAAAGGGGGACCCTCATAGCACTGGAAGACCACGCCGCCCTAAATGCCGACTACAAAAGTTCCACCCTGGCCTCGGGTTCGCACCTGCATATGCATGCATCAAATGGAAATCCCGAACTAAGTGCGGCGATTTGGACGAGATGCGAATCGAGTCAAGTTGAGGGGGGCGCCCATACACGCTTCCCACATGAGGTTAGTGCGCTCATCATGGATCAGTAGACAAGACCCTTTTCCTAATTAGGGTCGACACTAGCAGGCCTCAAAAACCACGCCGGGCCTCCTGCCGGTGCCTTATCATCAAATTATTATTACCTCAAACATTAGCAGGTTATTGTTTAAACATCAAGCCCCCAGAACATGAATAATATAGTAACAGGAGATAACGGACAACAGACTCGAGCACAACAACCCTAAGCATGCTAGTAAGACACAGGCAACAAGCAACGGGGTTATAGGTGTGGAGGTGAGGCAATATCAGGGTTATAAGATAACATGTGATAGGATCGGGACACAAGCAACGAGTCATAAGGCTAGCAGAATAGACAACGGAAAGTATCGGTATCCAGTGTGGAAAGGACACAATGGTTCATGTGAGTGAATACTTGCCTGCAAACTCAGTAGCCTGGTACTGAGCTAACTCCTCAGAAGTAGTGTCGTAAACCTCGTATGTCTCAACGCCGTCGTCTAATCGAGAAGAAGCAAACAAACAACAAAGAGAGACGGACAATCAATAACATGGCATAATGCACAATCATGGGATGATGCATGACAATTTAATTGATGCATCAATGATAAGCTAGTTGACATGGTAACATAATTAAATGGACCCATATGCAATTTGGGTTGCACCTGGAAAGTCCATGAATTAAGGTTGAAATAATTGTTCTACAACTAACCAACAGGTGAAAGTGGATTAGCATGATGCATGGATGAGGAAAACAGAAAGAAAACAACAATAGCTTCAATTTGAAATGAAGTTTACCAAGTTGGGAATTTTATTTATTAAGTTATGAAATTTTGGGTTTCTTAAAGGTGTTACACAAGCATTTGTTGTTTTCAGCAATTTTAATTGTTCAAAATAGATAACAAAGTTCATATTTGGAAAATACACAAAATTTTAGGTGGAATACATGTTTCACTTGTTGAAAAAGGAGTTAGAATAAATTACTTATGAATTAAACAAGATTTAAAAGGATTTAATTCAAGTATGAATTTATTTGAATTTTTATTTGTTCAAAACATTAAACCAATTTCATATTTGACAAGTTTATACTTTTCTGGTCTGAAAACATATTTTATAAGTTCAAAAATAATTTAATTTGAGCAAGTTACGAATTTTAGCAAATTTAAATGATTTAAACAAGGTTTAAATCATTTAACCAATTTTAATTATTCAAAACATGAAACAAAGTTTATATTTGGAAAGGTGGTTCAATTTAGCATGGAAAACATATTTTATATATGACATTTGAAATAATATTGAATTAGTTATGAAATTAACCAAATTTGAAATGATTTGTTTGAATTTGAAATTTGAATACATTTGAAATGTTCAAAACAGAAAACAAATGCTTTAAATAGATAGAGAATTTAATTTGGTGCAGAATACATATTTCATTTGTATTATTTAGATTTAAAAATCAATAGTTATTTGTATTTTGAATACAGGGACTAATCTGTAAATGATTTGGACTTAAAATTAAAAAGAAAAAGCCAGAAACGTTTTACACCTCGCGGTGGCCTAGCCTGGGCCACTGACGAGGGGGGACCATGGGCCACGGAGGCGCGCGTGTGTGCGCGTCGCAGCAGAGCCGCTGACAGAGGGCCCCGCCTGTCAGCACTCGCTGTGCAAAATGGTGGGAATAATCCCGCGAGGCTGGGATTCGAACCCCAGACCTCGAGTGCGTGCGTGTGTGCTGCTGCCACTGCGGTAGCTGAGCGTTTCTTGTCAGTATAGGGTAGCGAGGGAGGATATGGTTTAGCTAACGGGATAACTGACGAAACTGAATAAGTTTCAGTTAACTGAAACACGGCGAGGCGACGGTGGTCACCGGCGGCAGGAACCTGCTGCTGCTGCTGCGAGTGCTCGTGGGTGTGCGGGAGGTGCACGTGCGCGTGCTGGAGCAGAGGGAAGGGGATGGAGGGACGTCGTGGTGCTCACCGGCGTTGCAGGTGAAGCAGGGGCTCGGGGAAGGTGGACGCCGGCGACAGAAGCAAGGACGGCGGCGAAGATCCAGCGGCGTCCAGGCCTCTCCGTGGTGTCGAGGTGGAAGAGGGTACAACGGGGAGTCGATTCCCGCTGCTAACGTGCACGGTGGCGGCACATGGTGGCAGCGATCACCGTAGTTCAGAGGTGGTGGTGCTCGGAATTCAGAGATGGGGTGGTGTCGCGACAGAGAAAAGCGGGAGAGAGGGGGAAACGACGGCGACGTGAGAGGGAGAGAGGAGGGAGGACCTAGGGCTAGGGGAGCTCGAGGCTAGGGTTGGCTATAAGGAGGAGGGAGGAGGAGCTCGGCCGTTCCTCCTCTTCTCTGCCGACGTGGATGCGCCCGATGGCGTGCCGTACGAAGGTTAGGGACGAGGTGAAGGGGTAGCAGGCCGTGGGCTGGGCCTGCTGCCTCTCCCCTCTACGTTTTGTCTTTTTTTTTTGTTTAACTGTTTCTGTTTTTTTTTTGCAGAAATAGAATAAGGAAAGAAAACATGGTTTTAGGGTTTGCCAAAATTTTAGGAAAAAATTTGTTTAATTTATTTATTGTAACAACACTCATTTGCCAACTTTTATTTTTCAAATATTTCAAATTGGTTGTTGTTTGTGTTTTAACTGAATTTGAAAGAATTCGATATTAAATGAATTATTAAAAGAACCATTTAAATAGTTTGAACCCTCAAGTTTATTTGAAACAAATGATGGAAGTGTTTTGTAATTTTTTATAAAATTCAAAATGGTTGCTGTTTGGAAATTTAATTGAATTTTGAATGAAATTGAATTAAGTGAATTATTAAACGGAACAAGTTAATAGTTTGAGCTTTCTATTTTAATGGAAACAAATAGTTGTTTTTATTTGATAAATTCTATTTGGAAATTGTAACAGAGCAAGTATGAAACAAATATTTGAATTTTGTTTGAATTTCAATTGGGAAAACAAAGGAAAACAGATGAAAACAAATGGAAAACGAATGCCAAAACAAAGGCAATGATGATGTCATGATGCAAAACATTAAAAAAACAAGAAACAAACATTCTAGGGTTTGTTTTCATACTTGGGATGTTACACCAGGGGAACGTGTCCACGGGACACTTTGTTGTCCGCGGGGCTGCTCAAATCTGGACCAAATTTGGTCTGGATTTGAGCATCCGGGGACAAAAAACGGACCGTGGTCTGTATGAGAAGCACCGCAGGGGCCTGGTTTTGGCCCAGACTGTTCAAAACGGACCGGTCCGGGGCAATTGAGCAGCCCCGCAGGAGATGTCCTTAAACTATTTGCATCGGTGAGATCCATGTGTCATGGTCGCTGTCCTCTTATGGAATCTCTCAAAATAATATCTATTTTTGTACCCTAGAAGCAACAGAAGAATATTTCAATGCCGGAGAAGAATGTGTAACAACACAAAACCTGTAACATCCCTGATTTTTGAAGGAATTAAAAAATCACAAAAATTTGAAACTTTTGTTTTCCACCAAAGCAAGCCACCAAAAACAAATAAAAATCCAACACGAAGGAAATGTTATATGTTATTCCAATGTTATTGGAAATGATAATCCAAATGCCTCTGTTTTCTAAAACCCTAAATCCTCAAAGTAAATAATTATGCAAAGAAACTATTTTCTCAAATTACAAACCTTAAGAATACAAAATGGTTTTCCAGAAACAAATTGTTTTCCATATTGCTTTCATGTTCTATCAGCTGGTTATAATTCCTATTTCAATTATTGGATTAATATAATACTTTCAAAGCCAAAATTAGCTATATTTTTTTCAATTACTATAACAAGTTCCAACTATAAAATGTTATTATGAAGTATTTCGCTTAAAAAAAATAAGTTAAATGACTATGTGAAACAATATTTTCAAAAGTGTTTGTCTCCAAATTTTATTTGGCTATAAACTTTATTTAGCTATTTTTCTATTTTAAAATAACATTAAGTTACTATTCGTAAATTATTCATTATTTCGAAGATATAAAATTTTATTTGTGTTTGAAACAACACAAATGTTTTCATTTGAAAGAGAATGATTTTACAAAATTATAGAGTTTTGTTTGAGGCATTTTGGATCTTTAAAACGAAAGTTATGGCTTAATATAGAAAATAGTTTTTTTAAAAAAAGGGAAAAACAAAAGAGGAAGAGAGAAGAAAAGGCCGGCTCAGCCCACTCCCTCTCCCTATCTCTCTCGCGCAGGTGGCCGAAGCCAGCTCAACTGGGCCAAAGCCCATAGTTTAACGCCCGCGCATGCAGCGGACAGAAGCCCAGCAATGCAGCCCAGACGCCCCCTCCGTTCTCTCTCTGACGACCTGGACCCACGGTGACGCAGCCGCTGACGTCGCCCTCCTTCTTCCTCCCGTGCACGCCACGAACTCCCGAGTCTGGGGAGATTTTTCTGCGCCGTTTTTGTGCGAATCAAGTCGCGAACCCTAGCCCCGAGACCACCCTATATAGCCACATATCCCCTCTACAAAAACCCTCTCTCTACCACTCGAATTGCGCCGCCAGGCTGCCGCCATTGCTCGTCGGAGCTACAAACCCTAGCCGCCGCAAATCCCCGATTCCGGCTACCTCGGTGAGTATCCGCCGCCGTCTCTGGGCCCCCTACCTTTCCTTTGTACCGGCACACCTTCTCATACCCTCCCCCTATTTTTCCATGGAGTGAAACGCCGCCGCCGTGTAATTCTGCCACGCACCGGAGTGGCGCCGCCTCCGTTCGAGCACTGCCGTTGCAGAAGACCTCCTCCAAGAACTCCATAGTCTCCATCCGCTCCGCTGTGTAGATCTGCATCTCGTTGTGGTGTTTCCGAGGCCATAGCAGCACCGGAGGAGCGCCGCCGTCTGTTACCGAGGCGCAGTTCATCGGACGGCCACCGGAGAACTCCATCGCCGGCGACTCGAGCTTCTTCATCACCGCGCACCGTCCGATCCTCGCCAACGGCTTCGATTATATCGCGAAGCGGTACGCCCCTACGCCCGTTAGATCTGGATCTAACGATTCAGATCGTTTCACTTATCCACGTAGGCAGCACAGTCAGCGCCGCATCAGCATCTGCGCCCAGTTAGAACGCGCCACGTGGCCCAGCCTGTTTCTGAAATTTTCCCCGGTAGAATTATATTGGCAGATTTGCAGAAACGTCCATGGATATTAGAATCATCATAACTTTTTAACAACAGATCCAAATTAAGCAAACTTGGACTTTTTTGGAAAGCCCTGAACCTGTATAATAGTTTTGCACTGTCCAAATTGAAATTTGACAAACTTAATTTTGTTCAATTTTAAATATGCTTGTTTGATGGTTTTTGGCATAGTTTAAATTCTACAAATCTAAAAATTACAAATAAAATATTTTTGGAGACCTTTGGATGTGTACTAATAGTCCCTTGCGCCCAAAATAATTTTTGGCTAAGTTAAAATGGTTTTGGTTGTTATTTGCTCATATGACTATTTCTGACTTAGTTTATTTTATATAATTATTTTCAATATGTTTTCTCTAGAAAATTTGTGCTAAGGACTAACCTTAGATCAGAGAGAACAAAACCAAAGAACCTAGAATATTTCTAAGTCCTTTTTCCTAGTTGACCCTCTTAGTTCAAAAAGCACTAAGTCTGGATTAGTGAAAAGCCATGGAGAGGATGCTACAATGGACTTGAAGGGACTTAGAAAATTCAGAAGCATCTCCAAAAAGAAGGATCACTTAGAAGAAAATATCAAGAGGAACTTCAGGATTACCAAACCACATCTTTTCTCTAAGTCTTTCCTCCTCTTTCTTTTCTGTTCTCTTAGACTTTGTGCTATGGCTAAGTTAGATGAAGACCAGCCCTAGTTGTACCAAAACCAACAAGTGTTAGAAGATTTCAATGAAGTCACCAACAAGGAGGAAGCTACAAAGGAGCATGGAGATTTTCCAAGACCAATCATGTGAAGTCTTAGAATTTGTTTTCCAAGACTTAGAGTTTAAAATGATTAGTGTCAAGTTTGTTTTTACCAAGACTTAAGAATTTGCTTTCCAAGTGTGATGGGAGCTTTTGACCAAGACATCAACAAGAAGAATTTCATCAAGAAGAACAACTTCAAGCCAAGTTCAACTCAAGAATACTCTCCCAGAAGATGAAGAAGAAGAGGAAGATTTTACAAGTCCTTTCTTTAGGAAACTGTAGCAATATCTACTACCTCTCTTACTCTATGTGACTAAGTCCCTTGAATCCTAGATAGATACTTCAAATTATTTTCTTCAACTCAATGAGGAGTACTACAAGCAATGCCATTGAAGAAACATGCAAAATATTTACACATCAGAAGCCACCTAAGAACATGGAGGGAGGACTTGAAGAAAACAAGGCAAATATATATGAGACCAATGTTAACAAGATATTTTAACTTGGTCCAATAACTTGTTTTCTTTTGGTGAAATAACTAAGTGTTAAAAAAACATTGTCTTGTTTCCTTAATAAGAGGTGTAATCACACCTAGTGAACTCTTGGAAATTCATCTAACAAGTATGGAATCCATCATAGGTTATTTTTCTTCAAACTTAAACTTTAACCAACCCATTCCCTAGTAACTAACCGTATGCCCTTTTCACTAAGTCTTTTCACAAGTTGAATCTTTGTGACTAACTTGTTTAAAATCCTTTTGTTGTGATTGTTTGTTTATTGTTGTTTACTTGTGTTGTTTAGATTGTACGGAGAGCAACGTTCCCTTTTGTGAAGGAAGTGTGTTTTCTTCACCAAGTTCAAAGGCAAGTAACACACCATCAACTACCTATTATTTTTATTATGCATCCCTAGAGTTTTGAGTAGTATGCATGGTAGGAATTTTATCTAAGTATTATGCTACGTATCCCAAGTAGTGTGTAGCCATCCTTTATATCCTGCTAGTATAGAAGACATTAATAACTTAGTAGGATTATTGATGCCTTGCAAAAATTGTTTTGATTAAACTATTAAATTCTACTAAGTTAATTTACTACCTGGGTGGATTGGGCTTGATTGGCTGTAAGAGTTGAGTGTTCTATCACTTGAGGAATGCCACCCAGGAACAAAGAGATTACTATGTCCTTCTAAGTTTAGTAGCTTCCCGTGCAGCCTTTAGTCATATGGGCTCTGGCTAGATGGATTAAGTTGCGTGGATTTGTCCCGACTTGACAGGTGGTGGTAGAATGGCTAGAATGGGAGCGCGTCAAGTCAGTATGGGATGAGGAAATGCTTCTGAAAAATCTCGTCTCAATCTTCTCCTTTCCTTAATGCACTCAGGGTGTATAGAATGTTTGGGCTGATTTGAGTCTCAAGGTGAAAGTGCACAAACTCTGCAGAGTCAACAAACTAAGATCTTAGCCGTGGCCTCGGTCATGGACAATTTGAGCAGCTGGACAAGGAATGACGGAAGAATCTCATCATGCCAACTTCATAATAAAATTTGATGGGTGAAAATGGGAAGGAGATTTACCCTGGTCTCTATCAGTGGTACTCCTTAATTTAGTTCTGGTTCATTGGTTTCTATCAGTGATACCTTTTATAGATGAAAATGTTTTATGATAAAAGATAGGAGAAAATTGGCTTTATGCAAAACAGCCTTAAACTCCACGAGCCAAATATGCATGTAGTACTAGTCTTGCCATTTATATCCACCATAGTGTTAGTTGCCAATACATTAAATTGTATTGACTCCTTTGTGGCTGCATATTCCATATTGGAGATGAATCTGAAGACGAGTGAGGTTTCGTTCAGGATCTCGAGTCTATCGCCAACATGTTTTTACCTGTGGCACATGAAGAAGATAGGCTCAATGTTGTACTATGTTTTCTGCCGTAATTCTGTTTCCTGCTAGTCTTCTGAGACTATGCAAGTTGTAAAGTTATTTTCTAAAGACTGGATCATGCGATGTAATAGAATTTTGACGCATTTGCATGATATTTCATTTTGAACTGGGGTGCTAGCAATTGATCCAGGGACTAGCACAATAACACAGAGTTCTTGCATTATTTAAATGTGGGAACTCTACAAAACCAATAATACTGTAGAACTTTGTTTTATGTATATCCTGAATTTGGTTTCTCCATTTGAGTGAGAGCAAGTGTAGCTAATTCTACGCTTTTTTAGAGACAGTAAGAGCATCTCCAGTCGCGCCCCCTAGTAGGCGTCCGGATCGACGTCCGGGGCGACCCTTTGAGGGCTCGTCCGGACGGCGCCGCGCCCACGAGGGCACCCCGTCCCTACTCGGCGCCCCCAACCAAAACCCCCAAAGCATTTTTTTCTCAAGTTTTTTAATTGTATAAATACAAAAATAAATAAAATCTTACATAATGATATTTTTTTGCCATAATTTAAAGTTTTGACATTACAAAACCATACGAATTCGTCGCGCGCTAGTGTCAATCGACGTTGACGACGTTGTTGGAGCCGAGAAATCCGGGGTCGGGGTGTAGCCGTGGAACACGTCGCCGGCGGGCTCGGCATCCTCGGTGTCGCCGGCTGGCTCGGCGCCCTGGGTCTCTCCCGACGTTTCGTTGCTGCCACCGCTCTGGGCCGCTTCGTGCCGCTCCATGGGCGCCAGGATGCCGCCCTGTTGTTCGCCGTGGCCGTCGTGGACGCCGGACAGAGGCCCATCTCGGCGAAGATTTGAGCACGCAGGCGGTCACACGCCGCCCTCGTCCGGGGATTAAGGTTGGATGTATCCGTGGTGAGAATCATGAAGTCCCCTTGCCTCTCTTGGACGCTACCTCGCCGGCCTCGATCTCGATCTTCTTGTCCGTCTTCTTGGAGAACTCCGCCCACTTGGGCTCGGGTGCCGAAGTCGTAGCTGCCGGAGGGCGCCTGGTCAGCGAAAAGGCGCGGGGACCGACGTCGAACACATTGTGGGCGGCGTCCTCGAACGACAGGGTGCGTCCGGACTGGGCCTACTCGACCGTCGCGCCGTCCCGGCGCAATCCCGAGGACACCTCGTACGCCTTGTTCAGGTCGAGTCCCGTCCCGGCGCCGCTGGGTGCGCCGCCGCTGAACACGGCGTTTGGGTCGAAGCCGCCGTAGTTGCCTCAGTAGCCGAACGCGTAGCCGGCATAGCCGCCGGGCTCGTTGAAGTTGGGGGTGAGACCCAGGCTAGGACAGAGCCTTGACTGTGAACGCGCCCCCAACAATCTTGGAAAATGATTTTTAAGTTGGAAAATCCTATTTGAGATAGTTTACTAACTCGAAAATGATTTTTAAGTTGCAGACTGTTTTTCGACCGAACAGTTTTGGATAGTTCGAGTCAAACACTTGAATTCGATGCGAATTATGCCTTTTTGGACGTGAATCCTTACCTTTTTCTTGCACAGGAAGTCCAAACGCCTCTTATATACATGAGAGATGACACCCGATTGATCCAACACCAATCAAACAACACACAGCCTAATTTATTGTGTACATCTATCTCTCTCCTCTGTATCTTACTTCTCGTTTTTCATTGTTCTTCAGGTTTGAAGGCTATGATCCAAGAGGCTCCAGGGCGTTAAGGACAACTTGAAGCAGCCAATCGTCGCTGGTTCCTACGTAGAGTCCCTCCCGAGGAACCGAGGCGTCTGGTACCAAAAGCGTCGGCCCGATTGTCTTGTGTACCGCCCTTTCGGCTGGACTCCCGCATTGCGATTTGCGGAGCATCTCCCTCGGCGTCGCGGGTATACAAGGATGTCTTCGTGTGCGCGTTCGAGCGTCAACACACTTATTTGACAATTGGGCTGGGGAAAAAGCATCAAATGGTCTCCAGCCCGTTCTTGCTACGAACATGTATATATTTTGTGCTATTAATTACAAGGAATTATCAATCACGGTAGTCGTGTAGATAAAAACCATACATATGTGTCAGACATCACTCGCCGGAAGTGTGCAACAACTAACAAAGCTATCAAGAGTCCAATGGATTGCATAGATTACTTACACAAAACATGTTAAATTCGCGGACATATTATCTGGAATAGAGTTGATGTCTAGTGTCTACTCCGAATTAAAGAGCATGTCAGCTTACCTTGCCTGACATAATGGGACGGCTCATCTATCGATGGCACCACACGGTGGGGAAATGACAAAACTGGGGATCTCATTATGGTGCACATATTACAAATTTCAATTTTTTTCGAGACTTCACTATTTTCTTGCTGGCAATATTATCAGGTGAATTCAAGGCTGGAATTTTGGGTCATGCAACCAAATTTCTGTTCCGAAATATCCGGCCAATACCATAAGCTCGCGCCTTTTTTCTTTAGAAAAAAAATCCACCGAGACCAAAATTTCTAAATCGCCCAAAATTTCAGGTCTGAAATATCCGGCCCGTGCGAAATTGCCGGATCGTTCGGATACCGTTTCGACTCGAACTTTTTTCGGCGCGGACAATAATAAGACCTAGATGGAAACGGGTGAAAAAAACTTCTTAAATGAACGTGTTTTTTGGACAAACAACTTTTTCTTCAACGCGATTTTGATCTGAAGTCGTTTGCCACCTTGAATCTAGAAAATACGGACGTATCATAAAAGACAGATTCAGATTCAATTCAAATGACTTTTAGTGCGGACAGAATTAGGCCTTCAAGTTGACATCAGATGGAAAAATTACAGAACATTAAAGTTCTTCGTATTGTCGAGACAAACAACTTTGTATTTTACGCGATTCCTATTTGAGGTAGTTTACTAACTCGAAAATGATTTTCAAGGTGTAGCCTATTTTCCGACCGAACATTTTTTGATGGTTCGAGTCAAACACTTGAATTGGATGCGAATTATGCCTTTTTGACGTGAATCCTAGCCTTTTTCTTACACACGAAGTCTAAACGCCTCTTATATACATGAGAGGTGACAGCCGATTGATCCAACACCAATCGAACAAACACACAGCCTAATTTTTTGTGTCCATCTATCTCTCTCCTCTGTATCTTACTTCAAGTTCTTCGTTGTTCTTCAGGTTCGGAGGCTATGATCCAAGCGGCTCTAGGGGCGTTAAGGACGACCTGAAGCAGCCAATCGTCGCTGGTTCCTCCAATTTGTGTAGAGTATAAACTTGTTGATAATTAGGTTAGTTCGAGAAAAATACTCGTTGATAATTAGGACAGTCACCACGATGTTAATTTGGGTAATTGTTTCCGGAGGAATTTGCACTTTTTGCAGTAATAATAGAAATAAGAATGTCATAATGATGCTTCTACTTACACGGTGGCAACACCGGGAGGAACAAGTTTCTAATGTGAGTAAATAATTAAATAAATAAAATTTGAACATCTCACTGGAGCCACACAAATTGTACTTGAAAAGTAATCATGTCACGATCAATTTAAACTTTAAGCATATCACCAGACTGTCTTGACAATCACAGGCCACTCTGCTCTGCTCGCTCAGCTAGGCAAGAAAGAATACCAGGTGGATGCTACCAAGACGCGTGAAAATAAGAGAAACAGCATACAGTATATGTAGCAACAGCGGTTCAGATGGCATACATGCTGGTTTCTCATGCACCTAAACGACAACCCTAGCTAGGATTAATAATTAATATAATATGGTTCATGCCAACTCCACCAATCAATCAGCTGGGCTAATCATATGGCATCTGCTTAACGCCAACAGCAAATAGACACAACAACGCAGATTTAAACGAGTTTGGTTGTCCATCCACCAAAATACTATCAGCATCATACTACGACTCGCTTTAACACATGTCGTTGTGCATCTGTGCCAAAAAAAATAAAAAAAGATGCAGCTCCTCTACATGGTTACTTCCTCGGCCAGTCCGTCTCTCCATGACTCCACCTTCGAAACAAACTTGGACAACACATCATCTACACTGAATGAGAGACTTGAACACCTGAAAGAAAGAAAGATGCACATGTTGTTGATAAGGAGCCGGAGCAGCTGCATCAAACTACATGGACAGAGGGGGGCAAATAAGAAACAATAGCAAAGGTGGCAACTGGCAAGTGGCAACCTAGGAATCGCTACGAGTATATTATTATAATTCTGGAACATCAGGTTTTCTTGGCAAGTTAAGTATTTTCAGCGCCACCTTCGCCATGCATGCTACTACTACTTGACTAACTAGATATTCATCAGGATGACAGGACAGCGTGGGGATATCGATGAGGAAGTGTACCAAATCTACCACATGCTGAGAGAGTTTTAAAGTAACTGAATTCAAGAATAACAAGACAGAGAAGAATATGCACGTGATTCTTGCAACCCCTTCAACTTTCACGCATATATACAATGCAACTTTTCAAGTGTTCTTATCTACCAGAGATATCTTACATACACCCTCGTGTTTTTTTCCTATTCTTCAACAGTGAGGACAAACTAAAGAAATGAGAAACGTAAACTACATTTTGTATAAGTAGGACTTCAACTCACTACTCAGAAATACAAATGAACCACATAAATTTTGTGTATTATGTAATACAAATGAACCAAGACTAGACCTACAGCGGCTTTTTCCTACACTGTCTGACAAAATAAGTAAATGTACTTACTAGCTACTACCTCCATTCCATAAAATAAGGCGTATTTTGTTTGCTTTGACCAATGCTTTGACCAATAATTAGTCTATTTATATATAATTTTTTTGACATATAATTAATATCATTGCATTCCTATTTAAAAGTACTTCACAATGATTATAAGTTATATCACATATGTCACATATTAAATGTGTAATAGTTGGTCAAAGCCTCGGTCAAATGAATCGAAATACGCCGTATTTTTCGGAACGGAGGTAGTAATAATATCAATTTTGCTCTACACTGTACAAAAATCTCCTTTGTTATACAGTGGAAACTATAGTCCCTTGCTGAGTAACCACTATGGGAGAGCATAGTATGTAGTGCAAGATACATTCATTTGGAAGTCATCTGATAACGAATGGAGGGAGTAAAAGGGAAACTATAGTCCCTTGCTGAGTAACCACTATATGAGAGCAATTAGAGGCTATGTAAACGGATGGGCGCGTATGCCACCGTGCCCGCCTACTAGTTAAAATGATGGTATGTGAATCATATGGAGCAGTAACCCATACAAGAAACAAGAGAAAGGCAACTAATTAGAAAGATGGCATATACAATAATAATAAGGAGCAGTCGCCCATAGAAGAAACGAGGAAGTCAACTTATTAAAATGATGGCATGTGCTAATAACCGAATAGAACAATTAATCAAAAGAGGGCATTGAACATCATGTGCACCTGATCTCATCCTTGGGGACACCTTGAATGAACTCAAATAGAGCAGCTGCAACCTTGCACCCAGATACTGGGTCCTTCATACCCCGCAATATGCCAGAATAAGCCTTGATTATTCCCTGTCTAAGCTGGTTAGAGTAATCAACCTTATCCTCCTCAAAAACATTTTCATAATGTCTTCGGTGAGCAGCATCTTTCAGCTTTTTCATAACATCCTTCAGGTACCTCTCGAATTCCTCACCGAGAGCATGAGCAATCTCTCCAAAGCATGCCAAAATATGAGGTTTAAGCGCCCGTTTTGAGTAACCTTCGTAAAGAACATTCATCATATAACCACAGTATGGCAGGACTTCATCTCCCAGGACATGAAAGATATCACCGATCGCCTCTACATAAACTGGGGAGAGTAGCTTCACATTGAAATACTGCAAAAATATAAGCATGAGATCCACAAACTTTGGACCGACAGCACGAGCAAGAGCACCGATAGCAATCGCTGCTTTATCATGTGCAGCTGAACTGTCGCAATCTGAACTGTCGCAGGTTAAGACACGACAGAATAGAAGCAACAGAAACTGAGCAGAATCGCTAACCGTGTACAGTGAGTTGCCCAATTCCTGGATTATGACATGCAGTAGGCTGCACAACAACTCCTGAAGATGATATTTGTTACTCTTCTCACTTGATGAAATTGCTTTGGCGTCAAGCGCCGTGTTCAATCTTCTCATGATATGATGCATTAAAGCTCTAATAGCTAGTGAAGTATGCAAATCTATGTTGCTTACTTTCACAACCTCAATCAATGCTTCATAAGCAGATGAATATGCTGGAAGTCTAAAAGGGGTCTCCTCATCAAGTTCTGAAATTGAAATTAGAGCATCGATAGCACCACTAAGACAATCTGAAAGCTCATATGAGATGTCCTCGGATGGGATTGAATCATAGCCTTGGGCAAGAAAGTATATAGCTCTACAGGCTTCCTCGGACACTTCTCGGACATCTTTACTGCTCTTTGACAACACAGCCATGATGCGAAGAAAGTTTTCATTTGTGAAAATTCTATTTGAAAAAGCTGAAGAATGCAGATGCTCAAACAACCGCCCGAAAGTGCATGCAGCTGTGAATCTGACCTCTTTGTTCGGATCTTCCATCCTGTCCATCAACAAACTGAGAACCGAAGTGAATTTCTTCCATCCTGTCCCTTCAAGGACAACGCCTAGTGCAGAAGTAGCTGCCTTGCGACTCTGCCAATCTGCCATTTCGATGTTACGCTCGATAAACGGCATTGCAAGGGGTAACATCGTATCGCCAATAGTTCTAGCCACCAGGCCCAGGAAAATAATAGAGATCTTTTGTGCATCATCATCTCTCTCTTGGTTTAAGAGAGTTTCTAGCAGAACTGGAACAAGTAAAGAGAGAGGCTTCTCAATAAAGAGACAATCTGCAACCGGGATAGCTTTACCAAAAAGCTTTTGTTGCTCTCGGAGTTCAATCACTTTTTCACACATAGTTATCCAAAACTCCATACATTGGAGTGCACCTGATTTTTCACCTCCTTTCAATGCTTCACTTGTAAGTCCAAGTATAATTTCCATGTATGGTTCTAAAATCATATAAAATCTGGAAGCAACAACAACAAGGCAGCCAAATGCTTCCTGTTTGATCATCTCCGCTTCATCGGATTCAGCTGCATTCTGGATGGCACTCATTATAAGAGATCTGCAATCCTCCTTTGCGAAGTCAGCATGCTTAAGAACATTTTGTAGAGCTTTAACCGCTGCAAGACGGACTTGAGAACTTTGCTCTGCCCGGTTCATTGACTTGATGACAGCATCCAGAACAGCCGCAATTTTATCCTGCTCCAACCCCAAGAACTCCTCAAACACATGCTCCAGCGCCTCTAGAGTTCCTTGCTTTAGTGGAGGAGATGCACCCTGCTGTGCTATGTTGCCCAGTAATTTATCAATGAGATCTTGCCATTCCCCACAGGGTATCTCAATAAATGCAAGCTTGCCAATAATCTGTGATGAGGCGTGCCTTGCCTGAGCAACCGAAGATCCAAGCGTGATCAGCAATAACTCTTTAATCTTCAAAGTGACAAGTGGATCCAGGCTGAACCATTGTTTGATGTGCAGGTTGTTATCTTCTGAGTACTTTCCTTCCACAGAATTCTTAATGATAATACCAGCGAGAGTTCTACACTTTGGTAGACTCTTGTCGCTCGAGAGCACTTCTGATAATGACAGGAGGAAGTTGGGAAAATTTTCATCCTGGAACTTCTTGAGTTCGCCTTCTGCTACTGACCGTATCTTGTCATCCGGATTCTGAGCATTTTGGAGAGTAGCTTCCAAAGCATCGCTCAGAGCATCTAGCAGAGTCGGAGTGATATCCATGGCTGTATCAACTGTCCTGGCAAACATTAAATAGGCAGAATCGTTCCGTTAGAAAACAAAAAAAGAAATTTCACACAAACTAAGAAATAAAATTGTATGCATCAACCGTCCTAAGGCCCAAATTTCACATATCTTAGTCAGACTTTTGCGATGAGAACCATGTAAGGACAGGGTGGTTACATGCTAAGTGATTTGTCTGGCAAATTATGCTTCTTATAAGATGTAAAAAGTTCAGCGCCATGAATAGCACCAATAAAACCACCATGGCTAAGATAATTAATTAATATGCAGCATGAATATGCTTAGCTATCCCAAATCTGGCAAGCCAAATATTTCTTCGCTGAACAGAACCTTATATATGTAAAAACTCATAGCCTGATGACTTAAGTTATACTAGTAGCATGCTAAGTTAAAGAGCGTGAAAATGCAAAGACAAAAACTGCTCGCACCCAGAAAGAGGAGTTTCTGGAGCATAAGCTCCGGCCCGTCAGATGTAACATAAGAAGCATGGATATATGGGCCTGATTAAAGTTCGCAGCCTGTTTACTTCCTGATACAATCAGAACGCTCATAAGTCAGAACTTAGACAAAACATCCATCAATTACTTGGAAAGTGCAAGAAGCATCTTCAGTTTTTTGACATTATAAGAACCTGATGCACATCAAATTACTACACAACCATTTCATACACACGATGTATATCAAATTTATTCGTACAAATACCACATTACGTACCGGAGGGGAGTAAAATTCAGAAGAAGAAAAAAAATGAGCAAAGCACCACTATCATACAGTAGAAACGTATGAATGTTTAAATAAATAGACTGATGCTAATGACTAGTGTGGTTGTTTGCAATCACAAATGGTTGTTTGCAAAATATATAGTTACTATCAATAACATGATAGTTCTCAGTTCTCACAGAGCAAAACTGTGGTTTGTGGATTGAACTTTTTGAATTCACAAATGCAGCCTAATTAATGCATGGGCTGTCTAATTTATTACTAGTATATTAAGATTCATGGGACAGAAGGAATATATCCGCATGCCTGATTTACAGTGCTTCAATTTGCGATCACGTAGAGGCCTGCGGCTTACGTCCCTGCCATGAGACGTCCCCAATGCATAGGGGCAAAAGTATTTTCTGAAATCTCCGGCCTCAAGTGCCCGGCGTCAGGGATTGGGCGGGATTTGACCGAGAAACAAACACTGGCGCTCGCGAAGGAGATTGAAGCGGTCGGCGGGCGGCTAGGGTTAGGGATCGAGCCTCAATCGCGTGAGAAGAGGTGGGGACTGGGGAGACGGAGCAAAACTTACCAGCTCGCTCGGAGAGGCGGAAGAGGTGGTTCGCTTGTAACGGTGGCGGTGGTGGTGGCGGTGGCCGGCGGCGGAGCGAGTAGTCGGTGGGGATCCGGGTGGCAACTCCAGAGTACTATAAACGCCGGCAACACTTTTGCCACCCAACTGCCACAAAAATTACCCGCTCTCAAAAAAACAAAAAATAAAAAATTACCCGCAAAAAATCGGGGCGGGGGTAATCTATTCAGCTATCCCCGTGTAGTTTTGATCTCTCGAATATTAAGTCGTGATTGAAACTCGGGATGCCCAAATGTTCCTGTTCTGCATCTACACATGATTTTGTATGTCAGCGCAATGATCTCGCTACTATCAAGAACATAAAAAAAAATCTGCATCTACACATGATTTTGTATGTCAGCTGTACAGAACGATTTTCACGTTGGTCTGATCATGGAAAGTGATAGCTGTCCTCGAATTGTCACACCCCACTTAACTTAATTCTTCACTTTTGTTTGAATTTTTCACAGGATTGACATGCCGCAACTGCAAGTTAGCAGCATATATAGCATCTTATCATCGTTGATTTGTAGAGAACTAATGAAATTGTACAAGGATTTTGTTCTAATTGTGCATGGTACGCCCTTCTACTTTTACGTAATATTCTATTCACCATTTTGGCCCCACCACCACTTGGTCACGCACGAAACGGGAAATGAAACGTGTGGGTCTCACCTGTCAGTCGTTGCCACACGGCAAAGAGGTCAAAAAATTTATTTTTTTGTTTTTGTTTTCATTCAACATTGCAGTTCAAAATGTCACAATACATTGCACATAACATATAACAAGCAATATTCATCACAGCAACCCCAATTGCATACAAAATGCATCGAAACACCACAAAATCATCCATAATAGGACAAATATCATCCATAGCATCATTATTTACAATGGTTTCATTATTACATCGATGTTGCATGACAATCAGATCATCCGGGAAGTCCTGATGACATCGATGTCCCCTCCGAGCTCCAATCCATCTAGAACACGAGAGGAAGCAACATTGACATGAGAATGTAAACATTTGAATCCAAAATGACAAATAATTGACATAGATATCAAACGTTGCACTCTCACCACTCTAAGTCTAAGGATGTGGCAGTGAAGCGAAAAATTCGGCCAACCTGACGAGTAGTAATTCGACAGGTGGATCAAACTCTAAGTGAGACATGAAAGTAAGTTTTGACACAGAGTATAGTAGGTTTTAGCTAACTCACCACTCTCGTCTTGTCTGCTCTCGTGCTGAGGTGCGGAAGTGGACATGGACGATGCGTTCGACCCCGCGGCAGAGGCACCAGTACCCTACAAGCAGAATAAGTACATGGTTACGATCTAGTAGACGGAAACGACACCATTTAGACGGAAATGACACAAGTCTCGAGGAAATGTTAACTTATGGTAGCGTTCGGTGATTGGTGAATCACCATCGGTCCGGCTCCGGCTCCCATAAGCGGCATCTGCGGCATATTCTGCATTTGCGACTGCATAGTATGTTTTAGAAACCGGGTTAGTAATAGTAGAGAAGACTACCAGTACTATGCAATTTGAATGAAACTCACCGCTAGCCATGTCATCTGCGCCTGCATCGCTGCCATCTGCCTCGCCTGCTCCTCCATCTGCTGCCGCTGCAACTCGAGCTGGCGCCGCTGCTCCTCGGCCTGCTGCCTCTGCTGCTCCTCCAGGAAATCATTCCTGGCCTTCACCGCCGCCAACTCCTATTCAGGTGACATGGTTTGCAGTAGTTAGGACAAAAACATGCAAAAAGGATAAAAAAATGAGTGACAAAACTAACCGCAGCTAAGTCACGTGCAGGCTCGTCGCGGGTCAGGATCGGGAGGCTGGAGCTCGTCGCCCGAGTCTTGATGGTAGGGAGGTTCTCGGTCTCCACGGGGAAGGCACTCGCTCCAACAGAAGGTCGTCCGTGCCTCTTCCCGCCCCTAGACACCATGACCAGGAACGGGTCAAAGTTCTGGGAGCTCGGGTCAGCGTCCTCCCCGTCCATGCCCTTGAAGGAGCCGTCGTAGTTCTCCTTGCGCTGAAAGGTGGGCCGCCCATACGCCTCTTCGCCGAGGTTGGGATTATATGGCTTGGCCAGCTTGGCGAGTGCCACCTTCGACATGAAGAAGGCCAGATAGGACTTTGGCACCTCCACCTTATTGTGAGCCGCCTGCAATAGAAAATAACACGGTTAGAAGAGCACATCTTGTTCCGCCCATAAGTAAGAATTCATGAAGAACTTGCAGAAAGAAATTGCACTTACGTAGATCTCGGTGTAGCCCGAAACAGACCGGCTACCCTGATGGTGATAGGACTTCACCAGGAGCCGGTTCATCCTACCAGCGGCGTTCTTGGCCTTCCACGCGTCAGAGTCCCACATGTGGGACAGCTGGAACCACGCATCCGCGTGGTGGGCGCACCAGGTAGGCACCGCCTACATAAAAGATTACGAGGTTAGTATGTATGGAAAAAAAGTACAAGTGTTAGACATGCAAGTATGTGAGAGGAATAAGAAGATGCAATTTTACCGAATTATACTCCTCAGCGGAGGGGTACTTCTTGATGGCGTCCTTCCTCGGGTAGGACACCCCCTTCGCCGCCTCGATCCGGACCACGACGGCGACACGGGCCTCGTAGAACATGTCCGTCACCCCCTTGACCCCTTCTTGATGAGGATCTTCCGGGACAGCTCCTCCTGCCCCTCAGCGCATCGAAAGTACCGCTACAATTAAACAAAAGATGTGGTGTTAGTTCATTCGATGAGATGTACTTCAGCAAATATGGTAGCTTTTACTTACCCAGAAATCCTGGAGCACGGCCTCGTACTTGGTGCCGTGGGTGGTGTCCTCGCCGAGATTGTAGTCCTCCCAGCGAATAGCTGGCACTTCTGGAGTGCCAGCACCATGTGACACCATCCCGGGGTAGTGGGTCTTCAAAAGACCACCCAGAACGTGCGACACGCTACGCCCCGGACCGAGCTTCCTGAACCTGTTTGTAAGATCAGAGAGCAAAAAAAAAATATTAGTTCCAATGTTTCCAATAGATATATGATGCAAAATGCAAGAAGAATTGTAAAACAATAGACAGAGTAGCGCGAAATAAAATAAAATTACTATGAATCTTACCCGGTGCCCTCTGGCTGAACCAAAGGCCGAGATGCGGGGGGCACGTCCTGTGGGAGCAACACCGGACCCCGCTGGTGACCTCCTGCTCTCCCTCCTCCCTCTCCTCCTCCTCGTCCTCCTCCGCCATCAGGTGGCGGGAGATCGTCTTCCGGCTGCTGCCTCTCCGACTCCTCCCTCTCCTGCTCGTGCCTCTCCGGCTCCTCCACCCTGACCTCCTTCCCTCGGCCAGTATCCCCCTCCGTCCTCGGCCTCCTCCTCCTACTAGTGTCTCTCCTAGTCGACGTAGCGGCGGTTCTGGAACCTCCGCCGCTTCCCTCCTGCGCCCTCCGCTCCTGCTCCATCCGGAGGGACTCCTGGTACACTGCGTCGAGCTCCTTCGTCGTCGATGTCCGGGCGTCTCTCCCTCTCCCCGAGCCCTTCCTCGTGCCCCTTCTGCCGCCCTGGACGACTCGGGCTCGACCAAGGGGGTCCTCTTGCCGGCTCCAGGTCCTACCATGTTGCTGTGGCCTGCAATGAAAAACATTAAACCAATTAGTAATTAATATAAAGCATGTGAAGCAAATAAGAAATAAATGAAAAGAATGTGGAGCAAACAGAAATAAATGTAAAGCATGGAAAGAAAATAAACTAAGTAAATTTACTATAAAGCATACATATATTGGTTTGTGTCGGGATCATCTGGATCTGGAGCACTAGTACGCGTGTCATCAACGTCGGCCTCATCATCACTATCACGCGTGTCATCAACGTCGGCCTCCCCCTCTTCGGCGGCGTGGTTGTTATGTGCACTTAACCGCTCGAGAAATGCCAAGTCCTCGAGGTCCTCAACCTCTTCTTCGATGTCGTCACCGCCAACGTCTATTTCCATATCCTCACCTCCCGTCAAGTCGATCACGAAATGGCCCGTGGGACCATCGTTCTCTTGGAAGAATTCTCCCTCATATGTGTCTGTGTTTATGAGAGGGTTATAATCGGAGTTGATTGGCATTGGCAATTTACCATATGGCGACACCTTGTACGGGACATCGTAATCCCGCAGACGAGGAATAGTGCATGCGTATGGGAGGTAATATACTTGCGTCGCCTCTTGAGCCACGATATAGACGTCTTCGCAACCTCGAGGCCTGGAACCAAAGCCTTGGAACTTTCCATGTGTTGTGCATGTTAGTGTATTCTTTGGCGCATGGGTACAACGATACGAATACCCCGATGGAGAATATACTAGGGAAGAAGACTATCAATCTTACGAGCTTTCCGCTGAAGGGAATATTTTATTACCGCTAACGTCGCATCATGGCGATGCAACAACAAGTGTTTATATCCAGTATTTGTATAACAAAGATGTGCACTGTTCAACAAGTTTAACATTTTACCACTCAAACTTAGGAGTGGCTCAATTTAAAATTTCAGAAGTTTTTGCGATTTGTCGAAGTGATTGTTTATTGGCAACTTATGGGGCGACCATGAATTAGGCATGAGAAGGACCTAATTGCCATCTACCCATATTGTCTGGACGAGTTGATGGTAGAAAGCTATGTGAACCAATGTTTGGGGAATATATGATATATGCGCACATCTCATCATTTTAGAGTTGAAAGACGACATTAGCCATTGACTACCTATAGTAGGAGAAAGCTTTTTTGGTTTTGAAAGAGTGGACATTAGCTATATGAATATGTGTCTCCTCACACGGGGAACGCCTCCCGTGAACAACGTGTGTGATAAGCCGACAAGCCATGCCGGGGTGCCCTAGAAACTTCCCGGGACGTCCTCATAGAAACCTTCCGCGTGCCGGGGGAGCGTCTCTAAGACGAGATATTCAAAGATGTCCAAGGACAAGGCCCTAGTACATCTTCAAGAAGCTCCCCATAGAGTCGCAACCCACGCTAGCTCGCCGGGGTGGCCTTCTGATAGAAGTAGATCATGTATGTCTCCATGCTCGATCTTCATCACCTTGCTTGCACCTGCCTGAGTACCTTTAAGATTTAGATCTTTTGGACGTCTCGATGATCTTCTCCCTAGTGAGCTTGATGTGGAGCTAGAATATTTATAGCCCTGGAGCTGCGATTTTGATGTTGTGCTTCCCATGGTATATCTTGACGGGCAGCTCTTGATTCTCGCGAAGGTACCCCGGAGACTCTGGGGTGCCTACTCTAGTAGAAATTAGCCGGTCCCAACAATGGGATGCCTACAATATAGAGGCAATCTAGTCTACTATGGACTGAACAAATGGTACGATGCATTATATTTTTTTTCTCACTTTTGTTAGACACATGTGAGAATGCACGCCTTATTTTCGTTGGGCAACCAGCCAAAATAAAGAAGCTACAATATCACAAAAAACTACGGCCGTCCACACTTTTCCTCCCCACCCTGATTTTATCAAGCACACACTACTCCGACTCTGCCTTGTTGCTAAATACTGATTGTTTCGCTCAAGCGAGATGAAGTGAAATACAAGAAGCATCAGGGAGCAAATCTTCACCGCTTGCTTGCCCGCCCACACACTTGACAATGCAAGCCACGAAGCCTCTAGCACCACCGAAGGGGAAGTGTCAAGTTCACAATGTCCCAAAATAGAGAACACCTCGGACCTAATGACACTCACAAAGGGGCAGTCCATATCAGGTGATCCATAGTTTTGGGCTACAGGTTATGATCATGGGTAGCCTGATCATTTGTAGAGAACATCTAGCTATGAATAGACCTCCCATTAGGCATTTAATCATTCACCCGAAGTTGAACCAACTCAATGTAGAGGCATCCAAGGGACCCTAGATGGGCTTGGAGGAGAGGGCACTCGAAGGTTAGAATTTTGAAAGGACATCTAAGCCTCACTAACCAAGCTCAGGAGCAACCCCTCTCAAGCCTCGCTCGTGTCCTTTTCCTATGTTTCACAAGACATAGAGAAATAATATCTTGTCTTTAGACATCGACTTATTTTTTCCTTTAACGTTTGAGGGGAAGCCGCTGCCTGCGAATCAACATTTGCAAACTTAAAGCTGGTTTGTTTTAGTCGATTCATTGCTTGTTGTTAATTATAACTATATTAGGCTCTTTGATGCCCTTTGAGCATCACAATTTGTGGTCATGATTTTCACCTTTTTTTTCTTAAAATAATGTTAGTTGATTTGCTGAGTTTCGTAGCCGAGGGCGGGTGTGGCGGCGGATACGCCACGCCTGCTGCCACATGGAGACAGAGGCTTCGTCGACCCGCCTGGGTCCGGCCGAGCCTTTTGGAGCTGAACTCGAGGATGGCGGTGACACTGGCCTAAGTGCAGAAACGTGGCGGCAGAGACTTCACAGACTCATCTAGGGTCCGGTCGGGCCTGTCCGGCATGGTGTGTCTCTGCTGCCGCGTCCGGCCAGCACCCGCCGATGGCGGTGGAGGTGTCCTCCAGATGGCCTTGTTGCTGCCGCCCTTCGGCTCCAATGGTGGCCTGGTGTGTTCCTGTCTGTTGTGTCCGGTCGGCTATCGTCTACGGTGGTGGAGGTTGATCCCTCCCCCGTGGATGTGGTACCGCCACCCTATCTACGGAGGGGTTTCTCGGTTCGACCAGCCGTGCAGTACTTACCATGGTGATACGACGATGGCGACTTCAATTTCGTGGTGGCGTTTGTTGGTGGGTGGCAAGATATGTGGAGCGCTTCTGAGACAGATGTGGTTTTTGCGGGGTCGGGATAAATCCCTATCGTCGTGACACCGACGCCGTGACACTCTTGAGTGTCGCGCCCTTCCTTCTTGAAGGGGGTCGGGTGTACCCCTTCCCCACAACCTGTAGCATGCCGGGGAAAACCCTAGGCTCAGTCCGGGCAGCAGCAACGTCGTCGTTGCACTAGTAGGAAAGTGTCCTTTAGTGGCGCACCAAAAACCCTTTTTGTGGCACATGGTGGGTGCGCCACTAAATCCTCGCCACAAAATTATGTTTTCTGTGGTGCACCACAAACATGCGCCACAGAAATATCAGAATTCTGTGGCGCACCCCCAACCACGCGCCACAAAAGTTTTTTGAATTTCGAAAAAAAGGCGGTCAGATTTGGATCTGGATCAGATTCAGATCTAGATCTGGCTGCCGAAACTTTCGCAAGAATTTTGGAATTTCGCTGAAATCTGGCCGGAGCTCGTCGGAGGCCATGGTGCCCGCGACCATGGACGCGGGTTGTGGTGGAGGATGTGGGTCACCGGAGGTGGTGGAGGAGGGTCGCCGGAGTTGGTGGAGGAGGAGAAGCTCGCCGGAGTTGGTGGTAGAGGAGGAGGAGGAGGACGAGAACCTCGCCGGAGGTGGTGGAGGAGGAGGAGTAGGTCGCGGGAGTTGGTTGTTGAGGAGGAGAAGGTTGCCGGAGTTAGTGGAGAAGGAGGAGACAGTCGCCAGAGTTGGTGGAGGAGGAGGAGGAGAGAAGAAGTGGAGGAGAGGAGAAGGAGAAGGGGAGAAGAGAAGTGGAGGAGAGGAGAAGGAGAAAAGAGAGGGAGAAGAAGGCGAAAGAGAGAGAGGGAGAGAAGGGCGCCGGCGGGATTCAAATTTCAAATCCCGCCCAACAATTTTGTGGCGCACCCACCACATGGACGTGGGTGCGCCACAGAAATGTCACTTTTTGTGGCGCGTGCAGTTGGGTGCGCCACAAATAAAATGTCACTTCTTGTGGCGCATGGAGGTTGGTGCGCCACAAAAATATCACTTTCTATGGCGCACACTCCCCATGCGCCACATAAATCACATTTTTGTGGCGCACCAAATATCCATGGGCCACAAAAAAAGTGAACTTTTGTGGCCCACATTGCCCGCAGAATATATTTTTGTGGCGCATGGACATTTGGTGTGTCACAAAATGTCATTCCATAGAAAAGTACTTCCCTAGTAGTCATTTTTCCTTCTTGGAGGTGTTGTTTGGTACGCGACGTGTCAAAGTGCTAGGATAGTGGTGGGACTTTGTTGGAGAGGACGCAACGGTTGCGAGTCGCTTTTGGTTTCGTTGACCCGCCAATGTCGGCATTGTTTTCTTGTCTTATTTCTCTTTCTTTTCGTTTGGGCGTGCTTGTGCTATTTTTCCCCAGCAATGGTCTCAATATTGCATCGGGTGGTTTGCTACCAAGCAGCACCTTCAAGAAGGAAAGCTACGCTGCTGCCCAGACCAATGCTGGTCTTAGGGTTTCTCCCGGTATAAAGGGAATCAGATGAAGGTCAGCCATGACGCCCTTCAGGAAGGAAATATGCCACCCAAGGGCGGCACCACGTCGGTGTTGGACAAGCCGACAAGGATTTTGTATGAATCGCGGGGCGAAAGCCTATTTCTTCAGTTGTGTGCATCCTTGATTTTCAGCATCGTGGTGTTGCATAGATAGTATTTCTCTATAAATTTGATTATATACATAGGGCTATAACAGAAAATAACTTTTTGTATCAAATTTTGCTGCAACAAATATCTGGTAACCATTTATTTCTTCGAAAATTTGTGTTACCTCTGTTTGTGGTTGAAGAAGTACGGACATTCAACAATTAACCAACTTAACCGTGGATCTGTAGAGTGCAATATCAATTTAGAGGGCCCAGACCCCAGCGGACAACATTGTAAGGGCCTCTTTAGGTTGAAAGAATGTAATATAAAATTTGGAGGATTCCAATAGTTCATCTGGATCATAGGATTAAGACCCTCAAATTTCTTTGGAATCAATTCCTATGCCCCCTATCCCATAGGGAACTCAACATGAACTCAAACCTCATTTTACTTTTTCTTTTCTTTTGGAAGTCTAATGCATTCACACTCTATCTCTCTCTCTCTCTCCTCATTCATACAAAATCCCTCGTTTCCTATGAACCATCCAAAGGCACCTCTTACAAAGTTTCTGTGTTTTGAAATCAAATAGAAATTAAGTGCATGGCTTCTCAATGCTTTGTTATTCCTATTACCGTGTTTTGAAAATCTTGCAGTCTAAAGAAACCCGAACAAAGAACAAAAAACAAAATTTAGTTTTGACGAAATAGGTCATAGCCCCGCTATATTAATATAGCCAACAACCGATACAACCAACGAGAGACACGGCTGGGGCGACAGCCAACACACACCCAAATAAAGAGGAAAAGAAGAAAGAAAAAACAACATAGGAGGATTGACTAAGCGACGGTGACCCGTAAACGTTGCGCCCTCTCCGAAAAAGTACCACCACGCTCCTAGGTCTGGATTGGCGAGTACCAAGCAGCACCTTCAAGAAGTAAAGCTACGCTGCTGCCCAGACCAACACTGGTCTTAGGGTTTCTCCCGACACAAAGGGAATCAGATGAAGGTCAGCCACGATGCCCTTCAGGAAGGAAAGATGCCACCCAAGGGCGGCACCGCGTCGGTGTCGGACAAGCCGACAAGGATATCTCCCGAAGGACCCCTTCCACACCCTCGAACGATCCGTACCACCGAAGCCTCGCCAAGACGAGGCTCGACTCCACGAAACTAGCCGCCCACCAGCATGCGCCAAAACGATTCCGAAGCCACCATCGTCGTCGCACAGAAGAAGCCGTCACGAGATCTGCAAGGTGGTGGTGAGGAGAAGTAGGAACCAGGGTCGGCAGTATCACGGCCGCGCGGGAGGGAACAACCTCCACCGCCAAGGGCGGTAGTCGACCGGACGAGGCAGCCGAGCACACAAGTCCCCGTCAGATCCGGCCAGGTCCAGCAGACCTGTAAAGCCCCCATGGGGGCACACTAGCCCTAACAGGGTCCGGCCGGGTCCGAAAAGGGCCCGTGAAGCTCGCCGCCACGCTGCAACAAGCCGGCCGGTGTCTCCGCTGACCGCTGCACTCACTTCCTCTCGCTCCCAACTGCAGAACGCCGGCCCGCCCAAGCCCATCTGGGCTCGAAGGGCCCAGATCTGGGCCGCAGGGTAGGCCAGCGCCGCCGCTGCAGCATCGCTCCGCCCGCGAGCCTACGGACGCCGCCGCCGTCACGAGACCCCCGGCCGGAGCCGGACCGCCGCCGCCTCTAGGAACACCGAAGCCAGGCCGCATGAGTCCCGCCTCCAACAAAGCCCGCACAGGGACAGGAGAACCGCCGCCGCCGGCAACACCCGGGCTGCGCCCCGGTAGCCCCTGCCAGCGGCGGCGATGGGAGAGCACGAGAGGTAGGGTACGATGAGGGGGGAACTGGGGAGGCGAGAGGAATGAGAACCGGGCAGTAGCCCAGGCATTGGATGTTACAAGGGAACCAAGATATATGTCCGTACAATGTTTTGTCATTTAATGGATTATAATGTGTTCTTACATAGTTGAATGCAAATATCTGAGTATCTTTGTAGAGTATTCGATGGCACATGGGTCTAACAGTACGATATATTAGCGAATGTGAACGCCCCGAGATCGGGCACTATGCAGACTTCAGCATTTCCGCCAAAATCCACATAATAACCGATTCCAGGTTGCCACTTTTTATAACATTACAACAGTTCACGAATAATCCACAACAACAACAGAGGAGGTATATACAAGACGACTCAAACGAGTCACGGATACAACTGATACAATACAAAGAACCAAATAAAGCGGAAGAAACAACATAGTGTCCGACTACGGACAAGAGAGAAATTGGACTAAGAGTCCTGAAGATAACCGATGGCGTCCAATCCCTGCCCAGGCCAAGCCGGAGGGATTCCCAAGCTAACGTCGTCAGACTTCAAACCTGTTGACTGCAATGTTGAATATGCAGCCACAAAAATGAATTCGTGGGTCAGTACGGTTAAGTACTGGCAAGTCATACTCACAATATACCAGCGTAACCGATCATCACAAGATACAAATACTTTGGGTACAACGGAAAGAAGGGATTATTGCAAAGAAGCGGCAGCGGGCAGCACTAACAAACTACAGAGACGCGCTACAACCTCCGGCTATTAGAGAGGGATAAGAGAGCGTATCAGAACCAACTACAACTACTCACCAAACAATACCCATCCAATGTTACCCCCTACTAAGGAAGCAACCAAGGAAACTCACACGGTTGATTAAGGTGACATTCATTTTTATGGTGGAGGTAATCTATATTACTAGTCAAGTTATCATCGTTAAGTGTAAGTTGTCTGAGTACTTGTTAGCCAGCACTTTCACCAAGTCATCCATAACCGCGGACAACACGGCTTCTCGAGAAGATTTAACCCTGCAGGGATGCACCAATTTGGCCGTACACGTAAGAATATCCCGCCAGAAGAGGGATCAACCCACCAAGCGAGGTACTCAACACAACCCAACTCTTCTTCGCATCAAGCCCAAAGAACCCTGTGCAGTTGAGCGCACGACTAATCAAGCCCCACGAAGAAAAGGGGACCCTCATAGCACTCTAAGAACGTGTCTCTCTAAATGCCGACTACAAAAGTTCCACCCTGGCGCCAAGGGTTCGCACCTGCATATGCACGCGGCAAATGGAAAACCCGAACTAAATGAGGCGATTTGGACGAGATGCGAATCGAATCAAAGTTGAGGGGGGCGCCCATACTCGCTTCCCACATGCGGTTAGCGCGCTCGTCATGGATCAGTAGACAAGACTCTTTTCCTAATTAAGTTCGACACTAGCAGGCCTCAAAACCACGCCGGGCCTCCTGCCGGTGCCTTATCATCAAATTATTATTACCCCAAGCATTAACATGTTGTTGATTAAGTTGAAACCCAACTATCCACTAAACGGGTGATATGAAAAAGGACAACAAGACCTGAGCGCAAACAACACTAAGCATGCAACTACGACACGAGGGCCAACAAGGTAAACAAGCAACAGTTAATAGGAAGTGGAAGGAAAGGCCATATCATGGCTGCAAGGTAAACATATGATAGGATCGAGACACAAGCATCGAATCATAAGGCTAGCATAAAGACAACGGAAAGAATCGGTAACAAGTGAGGAAAGGCAACATAGGTAGCAAGTGAGTATACTTGCCTGGAAGCCAGCAAGTAGAGGTACATCCGCAGAACTTGTCGTTGCTCACATCATCTCAGCGTCCTATCCGCGAAGAAGCAACGAACTAGAACAAATACCGGATGCAACAATTACTTCTACGGAAAAAGATCCAGCATGATCCTATTTTATATGCATGACAATTAGTTGGTGCATCAAAGTAAACCAGTTGACATGATAAACATATTTAAATGGGCCCATATGTAATTTGGATTGCATATGGAAAAGCCCATGAATTGATGTTGAATTAAATGATCTACAAATACCCATCATGTGAAAGTTGATTAGAATGATGCATGGATGATGAAAACAATAAGAAAACAACAATAGTTTCAGTTTGATATGTTGTTTACCAAGTTTGGAATTTTTATTTATTAAGTTATGAACTTTGGCATTTTAAATGATTTAAACAAACATTTGTTGTTTTCACCAATTTTAAATGTTCAAAACAGATAACAAAATTTATATTTGGAAAGAACACAAAATTTTAGATGGAATACATATTTCATTTGTTGAATTTGGATTTAAAATGAGCAAGTTATTAACTTGACAATTTTAAATACATTCATTCAGAAATAGTTGTTTTCAGCAATTTAATTTATTCAAAATAGAAAACAAAGTTTATATTTGCAAAGTTCATGAAAAATGGTATGGAAAACATATTTTATATGTTCAAAAGAATTTAGTTTGACCAAGTTATTAAATTAGCAATTTTAAATGATTTAAACAAGATTTGAATTATTTAACCAATTTTATTTATTCAAAACAGGAAACAAAGTTTATATTTGGAAAGCTTGTTCAATTTTGCATGGAAAACATATTTAAAATGTTGAATTTGGGGTTTTTATGAATTAGTTATGCATTTTTAAAGTTATGGTATTAATGTGTGATTCTTTTTAATTAACAGGGGCCTAAACGTGATGGATAAGGACTAAACTGTGAAAACCCTAGGGACCTGTGTGCGAAAGAACTCTGGATCTGGATCTGGATCCAGTCTAGACCGTGCGCAGAGCCAGCCAGGGTCACTGGCTGGTGGCCCCAACGCCACGGTGGCGCCAGGTGGAAGCTGGCCGGGGCTTGGGAGTGGATGACATGTGGGCCTGGGTTGTGCGCGTGGAGAAATTGGCAAAAAGCCAGGGAACTACTGCTGCTGGGACTCGATCCCGCGCCCTCGCGGTAGCGTGCGCGATGCGCTGGCCAGCAGGCCAACGCGGCGTTCGTGTAGATCTACAGGTGCGTACGGGTTTAGGGTACCATTGCGCCTGTTAACTGAACCCAAAGGTTCAGTCTTTTGACGACGAGCAGACGACGATGGCGAGCTTGTGCGTGTTGTGCCATTGCGCTGTGCTGCTGTGCCGTGTGTGCGTGCGTGCTAGGGAACAGAGGGGTCGTGGAGGAGGACGTGCTCACCGAGGGCGCCCGATCGTCGTGGAAGCAGAGCTCGAGGCGTGCAGGAGGTGACGGAGGCTGACAGCGGTGGTCGACGGCGACAGACGGAGGCGAGGCGAGCTCTAGGGGCTTTCCCGAGCCCGGTCGTGGTGACGATGAGGTACAAGGAGGGTTGGGGGTTCCGTTCCTGCCCCTTGCTGGCTAGGAGAAGGCCATGGCAGCGGCGATCCCCGTCGTTCCCCTCTGAAATTTTCGGTGGGCAGGTTCAGAGAACAGAGAGCAGGAGGGAAAGAGAGAGAGGAGAAAAACGGCGGCGGAGAGGAAAGGGAGAGAGGAGGGGCTGGGGCTAGGGTTAGGGCACGGCTCGGGGTCTTGTAGGGGCACGGGAGCAGGTGGAGCAGGGGGGTCCATGGTGGGGGATGGGACAGCGACAGGAGGTTCTCCTCTGCGTCCGTACGAGGGAGAAGGGCAAGGTGGGATGGGGTTGTAGGTGGGCTGGCCCTTTTTTGGGCTGGCCTGCCTCCCCCTGGGTTTCTTTTTTCTTTTTCTTCCTTTTTTTTAGGAAAGAAAAGGAGAGGAAAAGAAATAGGATTTTTGGTGCTTTTATTTTGACAATAATTTTTATTGAATTACAGAACAGTAAGATCAAAGGTATGTGTACTTATTTTTCATAATTTTGAAATTGCCAAATGATTTGAAATTGCTATTTAAAATTCAAATAGGGTTTCATAAGGATTTGGTTTTTGAAATAAACAATTTTTATTCAATAAGCTCAAACAACTATGAACTTATTAAATTTAAATGTTTGCAAGTTTTTAATTTTAAACACAATTGGAACATGCCAAGTGTGAAATGATTTGATTTGAATTTTTGTTTTTGTGTTTGAATTTGTTTGCAAACCAAAGTGCAATGCATGCTGGATGCCATGATGATGCAAAAAGGAAAAACTCACAAACTAATTGGGGGAAAACCCCGGGTGTTACAGTCGACACCACTAACAAGGGATTGCGCCCTCGCAATCCGCCAACGCCAAGAGAGAAGAAGAAGCCGGACTATCGAGTCTTCGGTCATCTTGTTGATCTCTTCGACACCACTAACAAAACTTCTCGACACCACTAACAAGGGAATCTTGCTTGGGTTGATGACGATCTTCTCCCACCAGGAAATCTTCCGATGATCGAACCTATTAGGTTAACGGCTCAGAAAACGTCCACCCACGTAGGATCCTAACACTTTGAAAGATTGAGAGGGAGAGATACTCCAAAACAAATAAGATGAGAGGAGAAATAGAATAGAGATAAGGAGAAAACAAGAATCCTATTGAGATGTTTCCAAAAAATAGTTTAGCAGAAATAGTTTTTGACACTCTAGAAACAACGACCGTTAGCGAGGTTATCCTACAGGCGGACCCGTTGCTTCGATAACCATTCGTATCGAAACAACATCGGGAATCGGAAACCATGCTCTGATACCATTTGTGAACGCCCCGAGATCGGGCACTATGCAGACTTCAGCATTTCCGCCAAAATCCACATAATAACCGATTCCAGGTTGCCACTTGTTATAACATTACAACAGTTCACGAATAATCCACAACAACAACAGATGAGGTATATACAAGACGACTCAAACGAGTCACGGATACAACTGATACAATACAAAGATCCAAATAACAGTAGAAGAAACAACATAGTGTCCGACTACGGACAAGAGACAAATTGGACTAAGAGTCCTGAAGATAACCGATGGCGTCCAATCCCTGCCCAGGCCAAGCCGGAGGGATTCCCAAGCTAACATCGTCAGACTTCAAACCTGTTGACTGCAATGTTGAATATGCAGCCACGAAAATGAATTCGTGGGTCAGTACGGTTAAGTACTGGCAAGTCATACTCACAAGATACCAGCATAACCGATCATCACAAGATACAAATACTTTGGGTACAATGGAAAGAAGGGATTATTGCAAAGAAGCGACAGCGGGCAGCACTAACAAACTACAGAGACGCGCTACAACCTCCGGCTATTATAGAGGGATAAGAGAGTGTATCAGAACCAACTACAACTACCACCAAACAATACCCATCCAATGTTACCCTCTACTAAGGAAGCAACCCAAGGAAACTCACACGGTTGATTAAGGTGACATTCATTTTTATGGTGGAGGTAATCTATATTACTAGTCAAGTTATCATCGTTAAGTGTAAGTTGTCTGAGTACTTGTTAGCCAGCACTTTCACCAAGTCATCCATAACCGCGGACAACATGGCTTCTTGAGAAGATTTAACCCTACAGGGATGCACCAATTTGGACGTACACGTAAGAATATCCCGCCAGATGGGGGATCAACCCACCAAGCGAGGTACTCAACACAACCCAACTCTTCTTCGCATCAAGCCCAAAGAACCCCGTGCAGTTGAGCGCACGACTAATCAAGCCGCACGAAGAAAAGGGGACCCTCATAGCACTCTAAGAACGTGTCTCCGTAAATGCCGACTACAAAAGTTCCACCCTGGCGCCAAGGGTTCGCACCTGCATATGCATGCGGCAAATGGAAAACCCGAACTAAATGAGGCGATTTGGACGAGATGCGAATCGAATCAAAGTTGAGGGGGGCGCCCATACTCGCTTCCCACATGCGGTTAGCGCGCTCATCATGGATCAGTAGACAAGACTCTTTTCCTAATTAAGTTCGACACTAGCAGGCCTCAAAACCACGCCGGGCCTCCTGCCGGTGCCTTATCATCAAATTATTATTACCCCAAGCATTAACATGTTGTTGATTAAGTTGAAACCCAAGTATCCACTAAACAGGTGATATGAAAAAGGACAACAAGACCTGAGCGCAAACAACACTAAGCATGCAACTACGACACGAGGGCCAACAAGGTAAACAAGCAACAGTTAATAGGAAGTGGAAGGAAAGGCCATATCATGGCTGCAAGGTAAACATATGATAGGATCGAGACACAAGCATCGAATCATAAGGATAGCATAAAGACAACAGAAAGAATCGGTAACAAGTGAGGAAAGGCAACATAGGTAGCAAGTGAGTATACTTGCCTGGAATCCAGCAAGTAGAGGTACATCCGCAGAACTTGTCGTTGCTCACATCATCTCAGCGTCCTATCCGCGAAGAAGCAACGAACTAGAACAAATACCGGATGCAACAATTACTTCTACGGAAAAAGATCCAGCATGATCCTATTTTATATGCATGACAATTAATTGGTGCATCAAAGTAAACTAGTTGACATGATAAACATATTTAAATGGGCCCATATGTAATTTGGATTGCATATGGAAAAGCCCATGAATTGATGTTGAATTAAATGATCTACAAATACCCATCATGTGAAAGTTGATTAGAATGATGCATGGATGATGAAAACAATAAGAAAACAACAATAGTTTCAGTTTGATATGTTGTTTACCAAGTTTGGAATTTTTATTTATTAAGTTATGAACTTTGGCATTTTAAATGATTTAAACAAACATTTGTTGTTTTCACCAATTTTAAATGTTCAAAACAGATAACAAAATTTATATTTAGAAAGAACACAAAATTTTAGATGGAATACATATTTCATTTGTTGAATTTGGATTTAAAATGAGCAAGTTATTAACTTGACAATTTTAAATACATTCATTAAGAAATAGTTGTTTTCAGCAATTTAATTTATTCAAAATAGAAAACAAAGTTTATATTTGCAAAGTTCATGAAAAATGGTATGGAGAACATATTTTATATGTTCAAAAGAATTTAGTTTGACCAAGTTATTAAATTAGCAATTGTAAATGATTTAAACAAGATTTGAATTATTTAACCAATTTTATTTATTCAAAACAGGAAACAAAGTTTATGTTTGGAAAGCTTCTTCAATTTTGCATGGAAAACATATTTAAAATGTTGAATTTGGGGTTTTTATGAATTAGTTATGCATTTTTAAAGTTATGGTATTAATGTGTGATTCTTTTTAATTAACAGGGGCCTAAACGTGATGGATAAGGACTAAACTGTGAAAACCCCAGGGACCTGTGTGCGAAAGAACTCTGGATCTGGATCTGGATCCAGTCTAGACCGTGCGCAGAGCCAGCCAGGGTCACTGGCTGGTGGCCCCAACGCCACGGTGGCGCCAGGTGGAAGCTTACCGGGGCTTGGGAGTGGATGACATGTGGGCCTGGGTTGTGCGCGTGGAGAAATTGGCAAAAAGCCAGGGAACTGCTGCTGCTGGGACTCGATCCCGCGCCCTCGCGGTAGCGTGCGCGATGCGCTGGCCAGCAGGCCAACGCGGCGTTCGTGTAGATCTACAGGTGTGTACGGGTTTAGGGTGCCATTGCGCCTGTTAACTGAACCCAAAGGTTCAGTCTTTTGCTGACAGGGAACGACGACGAGCAGACGACGATGGCGAGCTTGTGCGTGTTGTGCCGTTGCGCTGTGCTGCTGTGCCGTGTGTGCGTGCGTGCTAGGGAACAGAGGGGTCGTGGAGGAGGACATGCTCACCGAGGGCGCCCGATCGTCGTGGAAGCAGAGCTCGAGGCGTGCAGGAGGCGACGGAGGCTGACAGCGGTGGTCGACGGTGACAGACGGAGGCGAGGCGAGCTCCAGGGGCTTTCCCGAGCCCGGTCGTGGTGACGATGAGGTACAAGGAGGGTTGGGGGTTCCGTTCCTGCCCCTTGCCGGCTAGGAGAAGGCCATGGCGGCGGCGATCCCCGTCGTTCCCCTCTGAAATTTTCGGTGGGCAGGTTCAGTGAACAGAGAGCAGGAGGGAAAGAGAAAGAGGAGAAAAACGGCGGCGGAGAGGAAAGGGAGAGAGGAGGGGCTAGGGCTAGGGTTAGGGCACGGCTCGGGGTCTTGTAGGGGCACGGGAGCAGGTGGAGCAGGGGGTCCATGGTGGGGGATGGGACAGCGACAGGAGGTTCTCCTCTGCATCCGTACGAGGGAGAAGGGCAAGGTGGGCTCGGGTTGTAGGTGGGCTGGCCCTTTTTTGGGCTGGCCTCCCTCCCCTTGGGTTTCTTTTTTCTTTTTCTTCCTTTTTTTTGTAGGAAAGAAAAGGAGAGGAAAAGAAATAGGATTTTTGGTGCTTTTATTTTAACAATAATTTTTATTGAATTACAGAACAGTAAGATCAAAGGTATGTGTACTTACTTTTCATAATTTTGAAATTGCTAAATGATTTGAAATTGCTATTTAAAATTCAAATAGGGTTTCATAAGGATTTGGTTTTTGAAATAAACAATTTTTATTCAATAAGCTCAAACAACTATGAACTTATTAAATTTAAATGTTTGCAAGTTTTTAATTTTAAACCACAATTGGAACATGCCAAGTGTGAAATGATTTGATTTGAATTTTTGTTTTTGTGTTTGAATTTGTTTGCAAACCAAAGTGCAATGCATGCTGGATGCCATGATGATGCAAAAAGGAAAAACTCACAAACTAATTGGGGGAAAACCCCGGGTGTTACAGCGAACAAGACTATCAAACTTGTGAGTTTTTTTCGATTAAGAAACTTCATTAACCCAAACGCCACAGAAAGGTGATGCAGCCAAACGCAAAGAGTTTACATTCGACTCTTCTTAAAAATCTCTTATGAGTCAAACTTGCAAGGAGATCAACAAAATATTCTGGAGTGGTTTTGCGAGGAGTCTCTAATAAGTGACGATATGTCTGCAGTTGTCGTGGTAGAACCATGTGAAAACTCAAAAAAAACTATGAATTGGGTGTGAGGGGAATCAAAAACCTCCAACGAAATCATCCATCTCCTTAGTAGTGAAAGGGACCACAAGGACAAAGCACCAGGACCTGATGGTTTTAATGGGATGTTTCTCAAGCACTGTTGGGATATCATTAAAAGTGACTTCTATGCTCTTGCCAGAGATTTCTTTGATCAGTCTATTAGCTTGGAGAATATCAATTCTTCTTTCATAACTTTAATTCCCAAGAAGCCCTCTCTAGAAACTATTAATGACTACAGGCCTATCTCTCTCACAAATACTTGCTTCAAATTTCTCACCAAGATGGTTGCTGACAGACTTCAAACAAGGATTTTGGATTGTATCCATAAAAATCAGTATGGTTTCATCAAAGGAAGGACGATACATGATTGCTTGGCCTGGTCATTTGAGTATATTCATCAGTGTAAAGCATCTTAACTTCCTATTGTTATTCTGAAACTAGATTTTGAGAAGGCTTTTGATTCTGTGGAGCATGAATCAATCTATCAAGTTCTGAGGCATATGGGCTTTCCTGAGAAGTTTATTTTTTGGGTCAAGATCATGCTAGAGTTAGGTACCTCCTCTGTCCTAGTTAATGGGGTCCCTGGAAGAAAATTTAGATGCAGAAGGGGGGTTAGGCAGGGAGATCTCTTGTCACCTCTGCTCTTTGTTTTAGGTGCTGAGATTTTGCAATATATAATTAATGATCTGAAAGAAAGGGGTTTGCTCAGCCTGCCAATTGATGTGGGTGAACAGGATTTTCCAATTGTTCAGTATGCACATGACACTATTTTAGTGTTACAGGCTGATGCCAATCAACTGGCAGTTCTCAAGAAGGCTTTGCAGGATTTTAGTGTCTCTACTGGTCTTCAGGTTAATTACCACAAATCCTGCATGCTACCAATTAATATTTCGGATGAGGAAGTGCAGTCCCTGGCTACTGATTTTGGATGCATTGTGGGTTCTTTTCCCTTCACTTACCTAGGCCTTCCAATGGGGACTACTAGGCCTCGTATCATTGATCTAATGCCTCTTGTCACCAAGATTGAAAGAAGGCTAACAGCTAGTTCCACCTTCTTAGCCTATGGAGGGAGATTGCAGCTCATCAACTCATGTCTGTCCTCTATGCCTGTATACTTCTTGTGTTCCCTGGAGATCCCCCTGGAATTTTAAAACAATTCCATCGAGTTATCATGCATTGTCTTTGGAGAGGTAATCATCCAGACTCTAAAAAACAATCACTAGCTTCACTTGAAATGATCTGTAAGGCGAGAAGTGCTGGTGGTCTCGGAATTGTTGACTTTCAGAAGCAAAACCAAAGCCTGCTTATTAAACATCTTCATAATTTTTTTAATAAGGCTAATCTACCTTGGGTGGATTTGGTTTGGAGACACTATCCGAATGGGGTTCCTCAGTCAGCACCTCTTTCTGGTTCTTTTTGGTGGCGTGATATCATGAAATTAGCGCCACTATATTTTCAAGTCAGTGCAGTGCAGGTTAAAAGGGGGGACACGGTCAGGTTCTGGGATGTTTGGCATGGCCGTAATTTCAAAGAAGACTTCCCTAGGCTTTTTTCTTTTGCACTTGACTCACATATTTCGGTTAGGGAATTTCTGCTCACTATGGATAGATCAAGTCTATTTGATCTACCACTCTCTCAGCAAGCGTTTCAGGAGTTTCAGCAAATGCAGTTGGTTCTGCAACATGTTCAGTTGGATTCCGATGGTTTTGATGAGTGGAAAACAATATGGAAAGGCGGGGAATACACTTCACACAGGTTCTACCATTACTGTTTTCGGAATCAGAGAGCCAGCAAAATTTATGAGTGGATTTGGAAGAGTAAAGTGGTGCTAAGGCTCAAGGTTTTTGCTTGGTAATTGGTCAGTGATCGCTTGAACACGAGGGACATGTTAAGGCGTAGACATTGGAATGTTACTGATATCCTTCACTGCTCCCTCTGTCCATTGAGGGAAACAGAGGAGAGGACTGGATGCATCTCTTCTTTAAGTGCAACTTTAGTGTCCGAATCTGGAACTATTTGCAAATTCTTTGGGAAGATGGAGATAGCTTTGAGCAAGTTTTCTACAAGACAAGGCAGAAGTTTAACAAGCCCTTTTTTACTGAGGTGGTCATTCTTGCTGCTTGGCATATATGGAAATAGAGGAATGAGGCAGTCTTTCAACACATAATGCCAACCTTTTGGGCCTGGAAACGTAATTTCATACATGACATCACTCTACATACGCATAGGGTGAAGGATTCACATCTTCAACAGTTATCAAAATGGATTGAGGATTTAATTTAGATAGGCTCACCCCTTTGGGTGTCTGTAAATTTTGTATATTCTGCAACTCTTGTAAAGTACTCTCTTTATGGTAATAAAATGCTGTGGGGTTTTACCCCACAGTTCAGGTTTCAAAAAAAAAAAAAAACCTCCAACGACCACACAGTAGTGTCACGATGAGCTCCAAAGGAGAAAACTATATGAAATTGTGTAGACGGAAGAAAAGATACATGAACACATCCCGTCATTTTGCATCTATCTGAAAGAGAAGAAATTCAGCATTAGCTCGAAGGTTTCTCATGACACTAGAGTGATTGATGGCTTCAAGTTTTAGCTTTGACCACGCGGTGCATGTTTCAAATTACAAGGGGAAGGAATATATATATGTACTCACATGGTGGCACTGACAATAGAAATATCCTGCGGACGTCGAGGACACGACACGCACACTAGCTAGATGGTTTCCAAATGTGTGCAACAATGTAGGAGTACTCATTTGTGCACATTTGCCGGCGATGGATCACTAGCCTCCACCGCGTACGTTCGTCGATCTGTCGAGACGAGGAAGAGCAACAGAGCAGGATGCACCTGACCGGCGATGTCGCTGCTGCAGGTGATGCCACTGTGAACGTGCGTGCAGCGGCGAGGGTGAACATGATCCTCGGCCTGGCGATGGCCGCCACCATCAACCCCGGCGACTTCCACGCCGGCCAGGCCCAGGTACGTTATGTGCATACTCAACTCCCCTATCCCCCTCCGCCGGAACCGACCGACCGACTGTAATTTGCTCTGTCATGCACGCAGACCATCGAGAACGCGGCGACGGAGGCGGAAGGCCGGAAGCCCTGAACCTCCGCGGGGCAGCGTTGTTGCTGGTGCTCATGGGGGTGGTGCAGGCGGTGGCTCGATCGATCTTAGACTCTTAGTGAATAATTAGTAGGAGTACTATCTGGCTAGCTACTTATTCTGTCTGAAACGTGTTTGCACTGTTTCTTGTGTGTTTGTGGTTATTCCCTTACTTAGTAACCCAACGCTCATAAGTTTCCTGTCGATTGCTTCAATAGGTTCTACTAGTAGTGTGCGATTTACACTGATTGGTCCAGCGCAAGGGTCAAGAATGGTTAATCCGAACAAGGCAGTGATCCATCGGTGAGCTGAGCTGTTCCTGCACAAGATGAGCACGACCCATCAGATTCAGGTAGCGGGTAGCATATATTCTGCAGCAGCACCACACGGTACCCGTGTCCATGAAGGATTTAAAGTTTCAAACCCATTATACTTTTTCCATACCGAGAAGGTAGAGCAGACTCAGCATAGTACCATTGCGTGGCTAAAATTAGCCACTTGCCTCAAGACATGGCAGGATTTTAAAATAAATAAATGACCACCATCACAATCATGTGTTGATTCTTTCAGTGCAAATTATCGAAGAAGCATGAAAAATATTGGCACTAACACTGTTTGCAGCAAATGATAGAGCCACGATTGGTTCAAAAACAGGTTATTATAAAAACAGATTCAGGAACTCGATTGTGCCTTCTTCTTCATCGCCCTCGTCACCCTAGCATCCGGCACCATCGCCAAGGCGGCAGAGTTTTTGTTGCTCGCGGTAGCTCGTCCCCTCGTACGCCTCACCTGATTCACGGGGGAATCCACGCTAGAGGCTTTATCCACTTCCGCAGCTGACGATGCAGGCTTGAGAAAAACCTCACTCACATTCTTAGCCTTGCTGTCCTTGGCCCCAGCCTTCCGCTTCCTAGTGGCGAGTGGAACCACCAACAGTTGGGGCATTCGGTGGCGGCTTTTTGGCTGTAGTTTTTCTTCCCCTTCCACTCCAAGCTCCATCATCACTACTCTTTGCAGTAGCCTGTCAAACGCGAAAAGATCAATCGTGGCGGATATGGTACAATTGTTAGAACCAGCAACAAAGCTGAACTAACCTTCTTGGGTAGCTTCTTTCTTTTGGCTAGAAATGATAGTATATCACTCATAACTTTTTCCCTGGCCTCCATCTCGGAACGGCTTGCATCATAAAGTCTCTATGTAACAAATTATGCCACAAACATGAGATAACACACTTTTCAAAGAACATTAACACCAATAAAAAACAGGATCAGCAAGACTTACATCCAGTGCAACCTCAAGAGCATCAAGATCTTTCATCCAGAGTGATCCTGGCGTGACTCTTCTTGCAGCTTCGACTTTCTTCTCTAACCTGCGCTTCTCTGCAAGCAGACTATGGACCGGCTCCTCTAACATACCACAGATTTGTATTGATAGTAGGTACTCATAGTCGCTTGCTGTAACTTTGCTTCTTCTAGATCCATCGCTGGCAGTGCTTTTTGGGAATGGAGTAAACCCTTGCTTGTGAAGCTCGCGAACAAAGTCGTCTCGCTTCATGTCAATTCTGATATCACCATTTCTCACACCATGGATGAACCTAACTTTGTTTGTGACCTTCAACACTGCAAGGTCGAGAGGCTGCAGTTGTGCCATCTGCATAGAGTAATTGATTATTTCATTGCTTTAGTAAAACGTAAAAACTCCACAGTACATAGTATTGTATACCTTTCTTTTCGCGTAGTATTCAAGGCGAAGGCTAAAGAACTCTTTGAGAACTGCAGAAAATGGTGTAATTTCTGTAAGCAGATGGTATGTAGGAATTTTTTTTTTTTTGCAACAGATGTCAAGCACGTACTCACTTTCTTCCGGGGTGGTGTATTTGCGGATATTTAGACCTCTCATGTCAAACAAGCACATATTCGTTGTTCCAAGTGTAGTTATGAGGTTGAACTTCTTCTCCAGGACATGTTGCTCAGCTATTTCCGTATTCTTCTGGTTCATCATTAATTCGAAGTGTATATGTGTATCGTCATTATATGTATAAAATTCCGACAGATGAATTTCCTGCAAAAAGATTATAACCTGAAATATAATTCATGCATAGAATATCCCAATTAAACTGCAAACCTTATTTTTTCAACTACCTCAATGGGTAATTTCTGGGTCTCATCTTTGAGGTTCATGGGACAGAGAGATTCAAGAAACTCCCTATAGTCTGAAGTCCAGCAGTGGATTGGCAACTCCCTGATACGCAATGTAGTCTCATCGACAACATCTATAACACCAGTGGCGGTATATGTGCTACCGTCGACTGTTGTACTGATCTTCTCTATGCGACCCTATCAAATCATACGTATACAATAGATTACAGTACTTAAACCAATAATGGGTAAAAGGATCATGTACCTATAAATAAACACAAATTAAATTGAAGCTTAAATAAACAAAATTGCTACATGGTATAATTAACCTTGAATCCCTTATGGGTCATTTATCGAATTGCCCACAGCGGACCACTTGTACTCAGTTTTACCCCTAGAGCTGAATCGACCTCAGTTTTGCCCATAGTCTGTGCGCAACTACTATGGAGAGGCTGGAACGGTAAGTTTGGAGTCGACTCCGTTTCGCGAAGTGGGACCAAGGAGTCAGACTCCGTTTCGCGAGTGGGTCCGGGTGGGACTGCCAAGTTCGTTGAAACCATCCAGAGCTTACAGGTGGGACCGCGCAGTTAGTTGACTACGCTGAATAGTCCACACCCGAGTTTCCCGCCACCACCGTCGTGCGCTGCCGCCCAATTTAGTTGACCCGCCGTCGTGCGCTGCCGCTCTCGCCGCCGCCACCGCCGCACCATCCCCTGCTGCGCCACGAGCACCTGCGGCACCACCACCACCACCACCACCGCCGCTGGGTTCGGCTTGGGGGGCGAAAAGGCGTGGCAGCCCACGCTGGCCAAAGCTGTCAGCGACGCGTGGAAAAACCGTGGGCCCCCGGGTCGTTCAAAGTCTGCCGGAGTAACGGCACGCGCGTCGCAGTAAATGACCCGCCAGGGCTACAAAAGGCCCCTCACCGCTCGCCGCTCTCCCCATTCTCGCCGTTCATCTCCTCGCCCTCACCGCACAAACTCTCATCGCCCTCGCCGCACTTCACCAGACACCCCGAGACGATGCCTCGCCGACTCCGTGCATGGCGCAACTCGCCGTTGTACTGCCGACCCACGGCCGCGACGCGGGGCCACAATGACGGCGAGAAGAACGAGCAGCCGGCGCCGGAGGAGGCAGCGCCCGAGCAGCAGCAGCCGCAGGAGGAGGCGGCGCCCGAGCAGGAGCCGCCGCAGGAGGAGGCGGCGCCCGAGCAGGAGCCGCCGCAGGAGGCGCAGCGCTGGAGGAGGCTCAGGAGGATGCAGCCTATCTGGCCCGAGCAGCACGCCACCGTCTACTCGTTCGAAACATGGCGGAACGAGGAGGCGTTCCACACGGTCCGCTCCTGGCTCAAGGAGGCGGCGGCGGCGGCCGAGGCTGCCGCTGTTCGTGCATCCCTGGAGACCCACCAGAGGGAGCAGGCGGAGCGCCAGGTCTATCGGCAGCTCGCCGCAACCGCGGCGTCGGATGAGCAGCAGGCGGTCGTCGCGCTGTACGAGAGCGACCGGCGCAAGGCTGCCCTGCAGAGCGAGAGGCGGGACCGCCGCCATCCCTCCGAGCAGGCGCAGCTGCACCGGCTGCGGATCCGAGGCAGAGCGGAGCGGCATGCGATCGCTACGCTGGCGAACCCATCGCCCTTAGCCAAGAACGACCACGAGGCGGGGCCCTCCAGCATGCTGGCCTACGACGACAGCGATGAGGACGACGAGGAAGAGGAGTAGAGGACGACGTCTAGGAGGAGGGCGACGACCAGGCCGGGTGATCGCGGCGAGCCTCGGCCAACCATAGTTTTTTTTTAAGTTTTTTCAATGTTTTTAGTTAAATTATGCCGTCTAGCTTTCTGTAAAACTATCGTCGAATCTATGAATTTGAGCCTATTTCAACGAGTTCGCGTTTTTTAATTAATTTTGAGTATTTCTGAACGCAATCACGATCCAGAATGTAGATTAAAAGCGAAAAGAATGTTTGAATAATGTTGTATGATGTGTGTTGAACTAAGTCATTCCAAAATTTTGGGCAAATGCGCTTCAAATGAGGTCTGAAGCTAGAGTAGACACATATAACAACATTGTGTGTTGGATTCATGTCATTTTGATTTTTTTTTTGAATAATGTATGCTCATTTGAAACCATCGCTCTATTCTCATGAGAAATGTGCTTCAAATGAGGTCTGAAGCTTGGGTAAATACCCCGTTTGGAATTTCATGAAAAATTCGACCTTGTGAAAATTATCCGATCCAAATCAATTTGAGGAGTAACTATATCACATATAACAGCATTGTGCGTTGGATTCATGTCATTTTGATATTTTTTGAATTATTTAAGCTCATTTGAAACCATCGCTCTATTTTCATGAGCAATGTGCTCCAAATGAGGTCTGAAGCTAGGGTAGACACCCCCGTTTGAAATTTCATGAAAAAATCGACCTTGCCAAAATTAACCAAATAAATTTGAGGAGCCACTATATCACATATAACAACATTGTGCGTTGGATTCATGTTAGTTTTATTTTTTTATGAATTATTTATGCTCATTTAAAACCATCGCTCTATTCTCGTGAGAAATGTGCTTCAAATGAGGTCCGAAGCAAGGGTAAATACCCCCGTTTATAATTTTATGAAAAATTCGACCTTGCCAAAATTAACCAAATAAATTTGAGGATCAACTATATCACATATAACAACATTGTGCGTTGGATTCATGTCATTTTGAATTTTTTTGAACTATTTATGCTCATTTGCAACCATCGCTCTTGAGAAATGTGCTTCAAATGAGGTCCGAAGCTAGGGTAAGTACCCCCGTTTATAATTTCATGAAAAATTCGACCTTGCCAAAATTATCCATAGAAATTTGAGGAGCAACTATATCACATATAACAACGTTGTGTGTTGGATTCATGTCATTTTGATTTGTTTTGAATTTTTTATGCTCATTTGCAACCATCGCTCAATTCTCGTGAGAAATGTGCTTCAAATGAGGTCTGAAGCTAGGGTAAACACCCCCGTTTATAATTTCATGAAAAATTCGACCTTGCCAAAATTATCCATAGAAATTTGAGGAGCAACTATATCACACATAACAACGTTGTGCGTTGGATTCATGTCATTTTGATTTGTTTTGAATTTTTTATGCTCATTTGCAACCATCGCTCAATTCTCGTGAGAAATGTGCTTCAAATGAGGTCCGAAGCTAGGGTAAATACCCCCATTTGTGCTTCAACATTTTTTCGCATATTTTCTAAATCAACCAAATGAATTTTCTAGACATCTATTCTACATGTATAGTGTAAATCTGAAGTTTCATTATGTTTTGAATAATTCTTCTATTTTTTATTTAAATAACATGGTTTAATAGAAAAATCATATGTAAAACTGATAAAAATCATCGCTGTAGTAAATCTGAAGTTTCATTATATTTTTTTATTTAAATAACATGGTTTGTAATATTTAACAGCAAAGAAATCATATGTAGAACCATCGATCCCTGTGGCCAACGTACCAACCAATCAGAGCGCAGAACGAACGTCTCGCGGATCGCTGTGGCTGCGAGCGCATCCGTCCGATGCACGATTCCTTCTAGAAGGCGTCGATCCAACAGCCCAGGTCGAATCTCTGTGTTTCCTTCTAGAAGCTTTTCGGGTGGTCAAACAGAGGGTTGACCAAGCTTGAAATGAGCATACATAATTCAAAAAAAATCGAAAAAATATATTGCCGACGCACATAGTAGTGTTATGTCATATAGTAACGAGAAAAAAATATAAACCTGTCTTATAAAGAATTGAACGAAAAAGCCTTGTGTAACATGTGATATCTTGAACAGTCTAGTAGAGAGTTCAAGATAATGAGATGAGTTTCAAACCTTTGGAACTCAAATATGGTCAAAATCTCACCAAAGCTTCATTTTGGTGTGACTAAGAAAGATCCAAAGTTATTTTTTCATTTTGATGTTTTAAACTTGTTTTATTTACAATTTTCGATTAAAACCATTATTATTCAAAAGAAAATAAATAATACGAATATTCATCTAATAAATTTTCAGGCTTCGGAATTGCATTATATAGGTCTAATACAAGTCTAGGAAAAATATAAATAGGATTTATAAACATTAGAACGAAAGCCATCACTAAAATGAGATTCCTCGAATACAGGAGTAGAGATTTCAAAGAATATGAGGTGGAAACATTGTGAATCTTCCGAAGAGGTGGGTTCTACCTTTTTGTTTTGTGTTCCTATGGGCTATCCTATCACCACCAAGCAAATAGTTCCACATTGCTACCCCCTTTCGACGCCGTTACCGCGTGTTTCCGTATAAGTCCGGTATTTCCCCAGCGGATAGGGTTTCACCGGGAGGGGAGATACGGAGCGTCTGGATCCCAACACAAGCTAGGGGGTTCCATACCATGATAGTATAGGTGTGTTGTGTGCTTTGGATGTCAAAGATTGCTCTCCGGGGTGTGACCCGCTTCACCGGCATCCATTTCTCTCTCGTGAGCGCTTACAGGGTGAAACTCCTGTATCGGACCAAACATCCTGAATCTTCCGAGAGGTGGGTTCTAACTTTTTGTTTTTTGTTCCTATGGGATATCCTAGCACCACCAAGCAAATAGTTCCACATTGCTACCCCCTTTCGACGCCGTTACCGCGTGTTTCCGTATAAGTCAGGTATTTCTCCAGCGGGGCTAGGGTTTCACCGGGAGGGGGGCTACGGAGTGTCTGGATCCCAACATAAGCTAGGGGGTGCCATACCATGTTATTATAGGTGTGTTGTGTGCTTTGGATGTCAAAGATTGCTCTCCGGGGTGTGACCCGCTTCACCGGCATCCACTCCTCTCTCGTGAGTGCTTAGAGGGTGAAACTCCTGTATCGGACCAACATCGTGAATCTTCCGAAGAGGTGGGTTCTACCTTTTTGTTTTTTGTTCCTATGGGCTATCCTAGCACAACCAAGCAAATAGTTCCACATTGCTACCCCCTTTCGACGCAGTTACCGCGTGTTTCCGTATAAGTCAGGTATTTCTCCAGCGGGGCTAGGGTTTCACCGGGAGGGGGGCTACGGAGTGTCTGGATCCCAACATAAGCTAGGGGGTGCCATACCATGTTATTATATGTGTGTTGTGTGCTTTTGATGTCAAAGATTTCTCTCCGGGGTGTGACCCGCTTCACCGGCATCCACTCCTCTCTCGTGAGCGCTTAGAGGGTGAAACTCCTGTATCGGACCAACATCGTGAATCTTCCGAAGAGGTGGGTTCTACCTTTTTGTTTTGTGTGCCTATGGGCTATCCTAGCACAACCAAGCAAATAGTCCACATTGCTACCCCCTTTCGACGCAGTTACCGCGTGTTTCCGTATAAGTCAGGTATTTCTCCAGCGGGGCTAGGGTTTCACCGGGAGGGGGGCTACGGAGTGTATGGATCCCAACATAAGCTAGGCGGTGCCTTACCATGTTAGTATAGGTGTGTTTGTGTGCTTTGGATGTCAAAGATTGCTCTCCGGGGTGTGACCCGCTTCACCGGCATCCACTTCTCTCTCGTGAGCGCTTAGAGGGTGAAACTCCTGTATCGGACCAACATCGTGAATCTTCCGAAGAGGTGGGTTCTACCTTTTTGTTTTGTGTGCCTATGGTCTATCCTAGCACAACCAAGCAAATAGTCCACATTGCTACCCCCCTTTCGACGCAGTTACCGCGTGTTTCCGTATAAGTCAGGTATTTCTCCAGCGGGGCTAGGGTTTCACCGGGAGGGGGGCTACGGAATGTCTGGATCCCAACATAAGCTAGGGGGTGCCATACCATGTTAGTATAGGTGTGTTTGTGTGCTTTGGATGTCAAAGATTTCTCTCCGGGGTGTGACCCTCTTCACCGGCATCCACTTCTCTCTCGTGAGCGCTTAGGGTGAAACTCCTGTATCGGACCAAACATCGTGAATCTTCGGAAGAGCTGGGTTCTACCTTTTAGTTCTGTGTTTCTATGGGCTATCCTAGCACAACCAAGCAAATATCTCTAAAAATGTCTAGAAATGACATGGCCGAGTAGTGCAGACAGCACCTGTCTACACTATTGTACATGCCTTAAAAACAGAGGGAACATAATCCTCTTACTTTGCCCACCTTGGGTCCATTGGTTCCATGCATTCATTATTGAGTAATCGTCTCAAGTTTGCAATAATATCCCTCGGGTTATAGCATGGAACATTGCTATTGCATGTTGTGCTTCCATTTACCAAAACCAAGGGAATGATGGGAATGTACCTGAGAAATAAGACATAAAGTAACTTAACTTTATCAGCTTGACGAGTTCCCGTGTTGATCGGGTAACAACACAAAGATTAAACTTTCAGAGCTAGCTGTACCAGGTAGGTTCAATTGACCGTCCAGAAATTTGCAAATAGTTTAGAAACCTATCGTCATCCTCGGGGAAGAGAAGGCGTGTCACATGGGATAAACAAGTGTACAAATAGCGTCCTTTCGCGTGATCTTTTCCTTCCTGAGAATATAATAAAAAAATATCTGAGTAATATGTAGATAATTTCTCGAACCAAGAAGCTCCATCCGACTTGCCCTTTGGTTTGAGACCTCACCTTATGCCTCGTACCGAATGGTCCGCAAGGTTTATGTTGTTGCTGCCCACAAAACCTTGAGCCATGGCGATTATCAAATCCTCGGCGCTCTTCTTACCATGGCTGTAAGATACTTGTTCAACAGCATAGCCAGCAAGCGCAGCAACCTGCATCACGGGAAAATATGTAGCCTGATGTAAGTATCTCTCGATTGGCGCCCAGCTCATTCAATGTCTAGAGTTCACAGCTGATTCAATGTCTAGAGTTCACAGCTGGCAAGTGCAACTTGGTTTCGGCAGTACATTGATTGGCTTAGCATTGTTGTTCTTGAATGAGGAGAATAGGATCTTCCTCTGGCCTCGGTTGAGACCATCAACCACACTAGGAACTGACCACTGCAACTCTGAGGCCATTTCTGAACCTTCCAAATTCTTGTCGACGGAATCAGTGCGCTCCTCCATGTATTCAGTCCCTGTGTATGATCAATTAACGACTAAATATACTCTATGGAGAAATATTATTACACTATACTACTGATCAACATGGTCGCACGGTTTTGCAGGTTAGGAGTAAACAGTAGCTAGGTAGGGCTCCATTTTCTCAATACTGTATTAGTATATTTTTCTGAAATTATAAGTTATAACTAGATACTCGAAAACATGTTAGCAAACCCACACAGAAGGGTTGGACTTGGCTAACCGGATGAACAACACCCCCCTTCCTTGTGATTAATCGAAGAGATATTCAGGTGGGAGCCTTTGCTCCTCCCCGTGAAAACTTCAAAAAAAAATCTATAAACCTGAAGTAAGGCGATCGAGTAGTTGACGAACTGCTGGTTTTGGCTTGTGTCGGCCGACGTCGGAGTGCCTGTGTCGTCGGTTCCGGCGGCGGATCGACGATTTGATCGGTGGAGGCGCCGCCTCGTGAGGTGAGGGGCGGATCCGTGGGAGCGCGGCGTTTCAATTTCGTGGATTCCTCGTCAGAAGCCGAACCACTGAAATAGGAATTCTGCGCTCGTGGGCCGTCGCATATAAGTATCGGCTAAAACGAAAACTACGTGGGCCGGCTCAGTTATTAATTTTGACTTTTTTTCCCATTTGTTTCCAAAATCGACCAAGTGACATTTCCTCTTTTATATGATCGATCTGCGCAACGACGAATTCTATTGAGGTATATACAGATTTAGTCCCACAACTTGCGCTGAGCGTGCAATTTAGTCCCACTTCTTGCGAATCGTGCACCGAAAGCTCCACAACTTGCTAATCGGGAACAAATTGGTCCTGGACGAATCACGTGTTGACATGTGGACGCTGACATGGACAAATTAATATGCAATGCGTCCCGTTTTATTTCGCAATATCCGAAAGAAGTCCTTCCGCATTGTAAAGAAAGGAAGGGCGCGTGGTTTTTTCTTTTCGGTCCTCGTAACCACCCAGACATCACGATCCGATTTTTTCTCTCTTTCCTTCCTCGTTTCTGTTCTTTTCGGTTGTAACAGAGAAGCTCCTCCGAGGAGTTCTGGGATTTGGCCGCGCCGCCGTTGGCTTCAAGGACTTGGCCGGCGATGCATTACCGCGAGCATAATGAGGACCCTCCCGATTACGGTGAGTTGGGCCTCCGATTTGTTTCTCCCCGCGGCCTCGATGCGCCTCCGTTTTTGCATACTCGAACAGTGCGGATGATCAAGGGATGCTGGTGATTGTAGGGGCGATTTAGTTTGGAAATGGAGCAAGTAGCTTTCTTAGAGTGTTCTAGACGAGAAAATTTGAGGAATTGACCACATGTGTGTGCTGTAGTCGTAGGGCTCTGTCCGGTCATGGTTGTACTGTAGGTTTAGTTGCTTATGATCATGGTTGTACTGTAGGTTTAGTTGGTTATTCGAATACAAAACTTGCACAAGTGTTGAACTGTAGGTTTAGTTTGTTATTGAGTATAGCATAGGAGATAATTTAGCATATTATTAGAATTATAAAAGTCTGAACTTTGCTTCATGTTTCTGAAAATTGATGCACAGTACTTGCCCGTGTCTGAATTTTATTTGAAGCCCGAGTCTGAATTTCAATGCACTTGCCCGAGGTCCATTAGGTTGTTCAGTACAATGTTCTACTGTAGGTTGATTTGTTCCTTATAGTTATGGATTGAATTACTGAATTTGAATGCATTTGCCCGAGTCTGAATGTTACTGTTAATTCACTGATTATGAATTAACCTACAGTAGAACACTGTTAATTCACTGATTAATTCAATGATTATGTTCTTGTAATTATTGATTGAATTAACGAATTGTTGTTATAGTTTTCAATGCAGGGGAAGAATCCAACTTGTTCACTGTTCTTGTAGTGCACAATGGCTTCTTTTGTGGTTTGCGAGATGACTTGGAATATGTTAGTGAATCAAGTGCATATTTTGATTATTGCACCGGTGATACATGGTAAATTTCATGGATTGATGAAATTCTTTGTATTCTTGGAGCAAAGAGAGATGGCAAACTTCATGTTTATTGGTGCTTGCCAGAAAAATATTTGAAAAATGGCTTGGTCCTTATTGATAATCATACTCAGATATTGCAGATGGTGAAAGCAAGCAGATGTAACAGGACACTTGTCATGTATGTAGATCATACCAAATTTTTGAAAAATCTTAGACCAGATGTTATCAGGAATAATTATTCTGTGCCCACTGTCAAAAACATTGCAAGAGAAGTCACAGTTGATGAGCCCGAAGCATCAAATTGTTGTCATGTTGTAGGAGAGAAAAAGGAGTTGAGTGGGACTGTAGCTAGCCAGAAAAAGATTGCAAGAGAGGTGCTTGTAGCAGTGAAGCTTAAGGAGAGTGCAGCAGCTGGGAAGCAAATTGGAAGTGCAGTTCAGAGAGACAAAACAGCAAATTCAGAGGGCAAAAAATAGGAAAGGGAACCTAGATGTGCTGATCCTGAAGATCAAAGTGACAGTGATAGTGACTTCCAGATATGTGACAGTGATTACAATGCTGAAAGTGGTGATGACGATCTATTTGCAGATAACATTGATAAATCTCTCAATGACAATAATGAGAAGGAGATTTGTGAGGACTATGAAGATGATGGTACTCTAGAGGATGATGGTCTGAATTTTGCTGAAGGAGACAGAGAGAAGTTGAAGGAAAAATTTAAGGCTTTTAATCCTAAGGTGGACATAGACAATCCCACATTTACACTGGGTATGGTGTTCAGTGGTGTAGAGGATGTGAGAAAGGCTTTGGCAACATATAGTATCAGAAACAGAGTGGTCCTAAAGAAGAAAAAGAATGATAAACGAAGGATAGAAGCAATATGTGTTCCTGGTTGTCCCTGGTTTATGAAAGCAGCAAATGATAGTAACAGGACTGGTGGTTTTGTTATAACTGCATATGAAGGCACACACACATGTGAGGGAAGTTGGCCCCTCAAAGCATGAATTTTATTACACCCATGAATCGTCCCGTTGTCTCCTTGTCTCCACCATCCGCCTCTTCACATCCAAGCATTCATGTTAAACCTTTATCTTCCCTGCATGATCTATTCTTTTGATAAATGCAAGTTGCATTTCTTTGAAGAGAAGGTCACCTAATGAAAAAAAATTAGGAGATGGCGATGGCGCCCGCGCTCGCGTCCTCCTCGTCGTCCTCCGCGCCCGGGCTGGGGGCTCCCCGCGGGTGATCTCCGGCAACGCCACCTTCTAGGTCCCCTCGCCGATGTTGCCTCCGCCCTTTTGCCGGGCGCCCGGTGGGCAGACGTCGCTGATGAAGAGGACGCCGCGGCGGTGGAACGCCGGGAGGTGGAGCGCTGGTGCTCGCCGCCGGGGCTTCCCACGCTTGGCGACTTCCTCGTGCAGGCGACTAGGTCCCCCCGGCGCAGTCCGGCGGTGCGAAGGGCCCCCTTGGCGCGGAGGTCAGTTCCCGGCAGCTCGACTCCGGTGGTGGTGGCGCTGCCCCGCTGGCTACTGGGACCCGGCCCGAGAGGGGGAGCGCAGTGGTCCCGGGATCCGCCCCTGGGAGCGCGTGCTCTGGGTCGCCGGCGGCTGGCGTGGTGGTGGCGCGACGCCGCCCAGGTCGGCCGCCGTTCGTGCTGCGTCTGGGGGAGGAGGGAGATGGGGCGCCTGGGTCAATTCTTGGGCCTGGGCCCGACGATGGCCGTAACCCTAGGCCTGCTGCCGAGGGCCCGGTAGCCCGGCCCATCATGGGCTGGCGCAACCAGGACCCTCGTGCGGCGGCTGGGCCTTCGTCGGCCGATCTCTCCCGGCCCGTTTCCGCGTGCATCTGGCTCCCAAGTCGTTCTCGACCGTCGGATGTAGGGTTCCCATCTTCCACCCGACAGTTACGTTCTGTCTGCTCCCAGTCTCGCTCGATCGCTTCTGTGCCGCCGCCTCCCCCGTTCTCTCGTTCCTTCGCCGCCGTGGTTGTGGAAGGGATGAAAAGATCCCGCGTTTCCCGGTCTCCGCCGCGCCGCGGCCGCTCGCCCCCGCCCCGTTCCCCGCCGCAAGCCCGCGTACCTCCCCTGCCCTACCGCCGCCCCCCCCCCCCCCCCGCAGATCGCCACCTCGGTCCCCGAGCGGACGCGCCTCGCCAGGAGGCCGCGGCAGCACGGGCCAGGCCTAGGCGACTCACCGGTCGCCGCCAGGCCGGGCGGGGTCTGCTCGTGTGCCGGGCCAAGGAGAGGTTCCGGGGGCGCAGGCCCACGAGGATGGCCTGCGTGCCTCCTTGCTGCTGCGCCAGGGAGCTGCTCGGGCTGAGGCCAATGCTGGGCCCACGGAGCGCCGGGAGGGACTGCTGAGTCGGCCCGCGGGTGCTCGGAGTGGTTCTCGCCTCGGTGATGGAGGGGGTGACTCATGGGGGACCGTGGAGCGGGCTCCGGGCGTGGGTGCTCGGACCGCCCCGCGTCCGGACCCTCGTGTGGGTTGGCGTTCGGGTGAGCGCGGCGGTGATTGGCGCCGCGACCGCTCGCCTCGACGCGAGACCCGTGTGACCCCTCCCGCTGACCTGCCCATGGCGCCGAGGAAGAAGAAGAAGAAGAAGACTGTGGCCGGTGGGATGGGTCCCATGGGCGTCGCTCCCATTGGCCCTCCTTCCCTGGAGATGATGGACGGCAGTCCGAGGAGGAGGGAAGCGCTTACTCTGCTTGGTCATGGGATTGACTCGGGCTTCTGCTACATCGACTTGGGGGCGTCCCACTATCCTCACCGGAGTTCATGGCGGTAGTGACTGTCCTCCCGGACCCTGCCTGGTCATCGTCTGTGGTGATCTCCGCTGAGGTCATCCGAGCGGCGTTTCTCCTCCTCGACCCTATAACGCCGTGGGTGGTGACGGAGCTCTCCCCCTCCGAGTTTGCGGTAGAGTTCCCGTCACTGAGCCTCCTCACGGCTCTGGCCTGGGGAGACTCGACCACCCTGCGAGGATGCAACATCAAGGTCTCCATCGAGCGCTCGTTTGTCGACCCGGCCTCCCGTGCTGCGCTTGTCCCAGTGTGGATCCGGATCTATGGGATCCCGCTAGAGGCGAAGACTGCCCCCATCGTTGAGTTGATCTCTCAGGCGATGGGGCGTCTTGTGGAGGTGGACTTGCCTCGCTCCCGGGCAGGGGCCCTGTCCTCCTGCGCATGATGGTCCCGGATGTCTCCAAGCTGGAGGGGCCCCTGCCTCCGTTCTACTTCGACGGCGTGTACCGCCCTCTTTCGGTGGAGGTGGAGGGCGAGGTGGATCTGCACCGTTCGTCCCCACCTGCTCCCCTGCGTCACTCTCCGTCCACACACCACGACAGCTCTTCCGAGGCGGAGGGTGACTCCTCGGGAGACGACTCAGGCGACAGCCCAGGGGCGAGGCCCCTCTTCAGGGGCGGCGGCCCCCGCTCCAGGGGGTCCTCCGCTGTCTGGGCAGGCGACCCAGCTCGCTGCGTCACTCCAGGTCTCTGCCCCTCTCTCATCCCCTCCTCCCTGTCGTACCCGGACTTCTAGGGGATACTCACAGTCCGTTAAACAGCAGATAAATGGCTTACGGGGCATACCGGCACCCGCATCTCAATATGAGCAGGCCAACACGTAAACGTGTGACAACCATTCTCTTACTATTCATCGTCTGCACAAACCATCCATAGAAATCCAGATACTTCCATTGACGTACTTCAAAACATACACACATGGTACGTCAACGGCATTGGAACAAGTGATATCACAACAGATCTCTACGACACAAAAGATGGAAATAAGTTGCAAATAGCTCTCATTAGAGCAGAGATAACAAATACAATCATCCAGAGGACACATGTCCCAACATATCATCATTACATCACAGCGGAAGCATTCAACATGTCTGAGTACAGACAAGATCCAAATAGGCCTAAGAGGCCGGAAACGAACAGACGGAGCCCATCCACGAAGTCTCGGATCCTGCCCGGGTCTGCTATCTACTCGTCAGCAGTCTCGTCATACTCCACGTAGTAGCCACCATGGTGATCCTCGGAAACGTAGTCTGCGGAAACCACAGCCCCAAAGGGGTCAGTACATAAACGTACTGGCAAGCAAGACTCACAGTTCACCAAAGTGTAACCCGTCAACACCAAGCACAGATGCCTTGGGTTCAACGGAAGAAAAGGGTATATAAAGATGCTGCAACTGGCTGCTCTAACCAACTACAGAGTTACTACCACTTCCGGCTAACAGAAAGGAGATAAGATCGCGTATCGTAACTATAGCTAACTCCAAACAAACCCATCCTGGATCTCGCCCCTTATCCAAAGAAGCAATCCGAGGATAACTCACACAGTTGGATTAATGATGGGTCAGATTATTGTGTCAATAAGCCTATTACTAGTCAAGTTGTTAATCATTGGGTGTAAGGTTGTTAATCATTAGGTTTAAGTTGTCCTGAGTACTTGTTAGCCAGTACTTTCACCAAGTAGTCCATAACCGCGGAAAACACGGCTTCTCGAGAAGATTTATCCCTGCAGGGGTGCACCAATTTGGCCGTACACGTAAGAATACCCCGCCAGATAGGAAATGCACTTCCACCAAGCGAGGCACTCAACACAACTCAACTCTTCTTCTCATCAAGCCCAAAGCACCTTGGGCGCACGGCTAATCGAGCCCCGAAGAAAGGGGAACCTCATAGCACTCTAAGAACGTGTCCCCCTATATGCCGACTACAAAAGTTCCACCCTGGCCTGGGCTCGCAAAAACATGCATGCGGCAAATGGAAAACACGAACTGAATGAGGCGATTTGGACGAGATGCGAATCGAATCAAATTGAGGGGGGCGCCCATACTCGCTTCCCACATGCGGTTAGTGCGCTCATCATGGATCAGTAGACAAGACCCTTTTCCTAATTAGGGTCGACACTAGCAGGCCTCAAAACCACGCAGGGCCTCCTGCCGGTGCCTTATCATCAAATTATTATTAATAATAACATTAGCATGATTGATTGATTAAACATCGAGCCCCCAGAACATAATAGGAATAGTAACAGAAAGTAACGGGTAACAGACTCGAGCAAAACAACCCTAAGCATGCTAGTAAGACACGGGCAACAAGCAAAAGGTTATAGGAGTGGAGGTGAGGCAATATCAGGGTTCAGGGTATCATGTGATAGGTTCGTGACAGAAACAACTATTCATAGGGCTAGCAGAATAGACAACGGAAAAGTATCGGTAACCAATGTTGAAAGGAACACAGTGGTTCATGTGAGTGATAACTTGCCTGCAAACCCAGTAGCCTAGTACTGAGCTAACTCCTTAGAAGGGGTGTCGTAAGTATCGTCGGTCTCAACGTCGTCGTTTATCCGAGAAGAAGCAAACAAACAACGCAGAGAACAAACAATCAATATCATGGCATAGTGCACAAACATGGGATGAGGCATGACCATTTAATTGATGCAGAGAAATAAACTAGTTTGACAAGATAACAACATGATTAAATGGACCCACATGCATTGGATTGCATATGAAAAGCCCATGATTATGGTTGAATTAATTGTTTACACTAATCATCTTGTGGAGTGGAATTAGGCATGATGCATGGAGGGAGGGGGGGAAAACAACAAAATACAACAATAGAACCAAATTGGAAATTAGGTTTACCAAGTTTGGAAATTCATTCATTAAGTTAGGAAATTTGTGGTTCCTTAATGGTGATCACACAAGCATTTGTTGTTTTCACCAATTTTAATTGTTCAAAATAGATAACAAAGTTCATATTTGAAAAGAACACCAAATTTTAGGTAGATTACATGTTTCACTTGTTGAAAAAGGATTTCAAAGAAATTATTTATGAATTAAACAAATTTAAGCAAGAATTAAATGAATTTGATTCAAACATGAACTTATTTGAATTTTTATTTGTGCAAAACATTAAGTGAGATTCATATTTGAAAAGCTTATACTTTTATGGTTGGAAAACATATTTTATATGTTCAAAAATAATTTAATTTGAGCAAGTTATGAATCTAACAATATTAAATGATTTAAACAAGGTTTAAATTATTTAACCAATTTTAATTATTCAAAACATGAAACAAATTTTATATTTGGAAAGGTGGTTTAATTTTGCATGGAAAACATATTTCATTTGTTGAAATTGGATTTAAAATGAGCAAGTTATTATTTTGGCAATTTTAAATGAAATAATTAAGAAACAGTTGTTTTCAGCAATTTAAATTATTCGAAACAGCAAACAAAATTTATATTTGGAAAGTACATGAAAAGTTGATTGGAAAACATATTTAGTTTGTGGAATTTGGAATTTTTATGCCCAAGTTATGATTTTTGCAAGTTTAAGTGAATTTAACAAGTTTTCAAATATTGCACCAATTTAAAATATTCAAAACAGTAAACAAAATTTATATTTGGATTGAACATTCAATTTGGGACAGAAAACATATTTAAAAAGTTAAAATTGGAGTTAAGATGAATTAGTTATGTATTTTAGAAGTATAGGGTGCAAATCTGCCATTTTTAATTCATTAGGGACTTGGAAATAATTTTACAGGGGTTAGAAAATAACTGGCAAGGACCTAACTGTGATTTCTGGAAGTTTCTGTATGAAAACAAAGCAAAATAAAAGTTTTTGTTTAATTTGCGGGAGGGGGATTCGAACCCGGGACCTCGCGTTGTTGAGCAAAGGAACCAACCAACTGGGCTAGTGCGCTTGTGTTGACAGAAGGGGGGCAGCGGTGAGGATATGGTTCAGAAACTGTGGTTCGTTATCTGAAACTGAAAACTGCACACGGGTGCAGTAACTGAACCTGGCGCTGGAAGGTCGCCGGCGGGCGGATGTGCTGCGCTCGCGTGTGATCGCCGGAGGGGCGCCGTGTGGAGGCGCTGTGGGGGGTGTGTGTGTGCTGCAAGGGGGATGAAAGGCGAGGGGAGGGACCCTAGGCGAGGCTCACATCGCGCGACAGCAGGAGGCGGTCGGGGCGGACAGGGAGACGGCCGCGGCTTGGAGCGGACGGCGGCGGCTGCTCGAGGCTCCTCGGCCCGAGCCGAGGGGGTGGAGAGGGAGCCCGCGGTGGGGCGACTCCATTCCCGCCCTCGCGGCGGCCGGAGGGGGACCCTAGGGGCGGCGATCACCGGCGGAAGGTGGAGGATTTCGGGTGGTGATGGTTCAGGTGGTTCAGAGAGTAGCAGAGCAGAGGAGAGAAAGGAAGAGGGAGGAGAGAATTGGAGGCGGGGAAGAGAGAGGAGAGGAAGAAGGAGGGTTAGGGGGAACCCTAGGGTTAGCTAGGTCTTATAGGGGGAGGGGGGAAAGAGCTCAGCCGTTCCTCCATGCTCTCTGCTACGTGGAGGTGCTGGATGGTGATCGTAAAGAGGAAGAAGAAAGACCGAAGGGGTATTTTGGGCTGAGGGGGTTGGGCTGGGCCTTCTCTGCCCCTCTCTCTGTTAGCTTTTTGTTTATTAATTTGTTCCAATTGTTTTTTTTGCTGAATTGGAAAATGGAAGAAATAGATGAGTGTTAGGGCTAGGAAAAATTTAGAAAAATTGTGGTTAGGTTAGTTTTTACAATAGCCACTAAAGGCCAACTTAGTTTTTTCAAAGTTTCAAATTAAAATTACTATTTGTGAATTAAATCAAATTGGAAAGAATTAGCTTATTAAGTGATTATTATTAAAAACAAAATTTTCAATAGGGTGAACCCTATTGCTTAACTTAGAACAAATGATTAGAGTTGTTTTTGGTGATTTTCATAATTTGAAATTTGGGTACTGTTTGTGAATGATTTGAATTTGAAATAACATTTGGATTAATTGAATTATAAAAAGCCATAATTTTAATGCTTTGAACCTTATGGTTTGATGGAAACAATTGATTGATTTGTTTTGCAATTTTCATAATTTTCAACATAGTTGCTGTTTTGGAAAGTAATTGAATTTGAAAAGGGCTTGGTTATTGGATGCATTTTTATAGAAACAAAACAACAGTTTTGAAATCACACTTTAATGGAAACAAATGATTGTTTTGATTTGAAATATCATTTTGGAAATTGTAACATCACAAGGATGAAACAAAAGGTTTGAATTTTGAGTTGAAATTCAAATAGAAAACAAAGGAAAACAAATGAAAACAGTTGGAAAACAAAGCAAAACAGAGGAAAACAAGCAAAACAAATGCAATCAACATGATGCCATGATGCAAAACATAAAATAAGAGAGAGCAAACATTCTAATGGCTATTTTTCATACTTGGGATGTTACAAAACGCCCCCCCTTGAAGGAATCGCGCCCCGAGATTCCTACTGAGAAAAGAAAGGTCCGGATACTTCTTGCGAAGATCCTCTTGAGCTGTGACACGTGAACACATAGTGCACCTTGGATAGTTTTTTTGGAAGTTCAAGACGATAGGCATTCCTGGCACTCTTCTGGAAAGACGTCAGTGAATTTGGAAACCACCGGAACATTTTAAGTAAAGGTAGAGGTTTTGTATGGAGGGTGTATAGCTGAGTGGAACTTGATTCATTTGGAGAATAGACTATCTGGAATGTGGTGCTTCAGGAATGCTTCCTCGAAACAACCCCAGGTGATAGGAATGCCAGCTCTCATAGCCTGGTAGTTTTCGAAACAACAACAACCTTTCTGGCCAGATAGACTTGATATTTGGGAAGTTTTGATTAGACGCCGGTAGAAGAATCAACGGACGAAAAGGATGTTGAGAAGAACATGATAACGAAGCAACACCGGGAAAAACGAGACCAAAACACTCCTGAGGTACTACGGAAAAACCCATCCGGGCTTCTAAAGGATCATTATCTACTGCTTAAGGAATAGAGGATTTGCTTCCGGGGCTTACACGCCTCCGTTCTCAATCGTGAGTAGGCAACATGATAAATCATGTCACAACCACCTCCATTCCTATGGTCTAGTAGATATAACCATCCTAGAGAAACCAGAATTCGTGAAATCCTAACTTGAAAGTTTAGATGAGAATGGAAAACAACGTTGCACTTCCTTACCAGAAAAGGGAGGGTGGGTGGGGAAAGAAGAAAAAGAACAGAATTCCTACTCTCACGTTTCATTTTTCCTATATAGCTACAAAATAGTTTCTAGACTCAACTGCGACCAGTAAAAAGGGATCCTACAGGCAGACAGGCTCTGATACCATTTGTCGTACCCGGACTTCTAGGGGATACTCACAGTCCGTTAAACAGCAGATAAATGGCTTACGGGGCATACCGATACCCGCATCTCAATATGAGCAGGCCAACACATAAACGTGTGACAACCATTCTCTTACTATTCATCGTCTGCGCAAACCATCCCATAGAAATCCAGATACTTCCATTGACGTACTTCAAAACATACACACATGGTACGTCAACGGCATTGGAACAAGTGATATCACAACAGATCTCTACGACACAAAAGATGGAAATAAGTTGCAAATAGCTCTCATTAGAGCAGAGATAACAAATACAATCATCCAGAGGACACATGTCCCAACATATCATCATTACATCACAGCGGAAGCATTCAACATGTCTGAGTACAGACAAGATCCAAATAGGCCTAAGAGGCCGGAAACGAACAGACGGAGCCCATCCACGAAGTCTCGAATCCTGCCCGGGTCCGCTATCTACTCGTCAGCAGTCTCGTCATACTCCACGTAGTAGCCACCATGGTGATCCTCGGAAATGTAGTCTGCAGAAACCACAGCCCCAAAGGGGTCAGTACATAAACGTACTGGCAAGCAAGACTCACAGTTCACCAAAGTGTAACCCGTCAACACCAAGCACAGATGCCTTGTGTTCAACGGAAGAAAAGGGGATATAAAGATGCTGCAACTGGCTGCTCTAACCAACTACAGAGTTACTACCACTTCCGGCTAACAGAAAGGAGATAAGATCGCGTATCGTAACCAACTATAGCTAACTCCAAACAAACCCATCCTGGATCTCGCCCCTTATCCAAAGAAGCAATCCGAGGATAACTCACACAGTTGGATTAATGATGGGTCAGATTATTGTGTCAATAAGCATATTACTAGTCAAGTTGTTAATCATTGGGTGTAAGGTTGTTAATCATTAGGTTTAAGTTGTCCTGAGTACTTGTTAGCCAGTACTTTCACCAAGTAGTCCATAACCGCGGAAAACACGGCTTCTCGAGAAGATTTATCCCTGCATGGGTGCACCAATTTGGCCGTACACGTAAGAATACCCCGCCAGATAGGAAATGCACTTCCACCAAGCGAGGCACTCAACACAACTCAACTCTTCTTCGCATCAAGCCCAAAGCACCTTGGGCGCACGGCTAATCGAGCCCCGAAGAAAGGGGACCCTCATAGCACTCTAAGAACGTGTCCCCCTATATGCCGACTACAAAAGTTCCACCCTGGCCTGGGCTCGCAAAAACATGCATGCGGCAAATGGAAAACACGAACTAAATGAGGCGATTTGGACGAGATGCGAATCGAATCAAATTGAGGGAGGCGCCCATACTCGCTTCCCACATGCGGTTAGTGCGCTCATCATGGATCAGTAGACAAGACCCTTTTCCTAATTAGGGTCGACACTAGCAGGCCTCAAAACCACGCAGGGCCTCCTTCCGGTGCCTTATCATCAAATTATTATTATTAATAACATTAGCATGATTGATTGATTAAACATCGAGCCCCCAGAACATAATAGGAATAGTAACAGAAAGTAACGGGTAACAGACTCGAGCAAAACAACCGTAAGCATGCTAGTAAGACACGGGCAACAAGCAAAAGGTTATAGGAGTGGAGGTGAGGCAATATCAGGGTTCAGGGTATCATGTGATAGGTTCGTGACAGAAACAACTATTCATAGGGCTAGCAGAATAGACAACGGAAAAGTATCGGTAACCAATGTTGAAAGGAACACAGTGGTTCATCTGAGTGATAACTTGCTTGCAAACCCAGTAGCCTGGTACTGAGCTAACTCCTTAGAAGGGGTGTCGTAAGTATCGTCGGTCTCAACGTCGTCGTTTATCCGAGAAGAAGCAAACAAACAACGCAGAGAACAAACAATCAATATCATGGCATAGTGCACAAACATGGGATGATGCATGACCATTTAATTGATGCATAGAAATAAACTAGTTGACAAGATAACAACATGATTAAATGGACCCACATGCAATTGGATTGCATATGAAAAGCCCATGAATTATGGTTGAATTAATTGTTCTACCACTAATCATCTTGTGGAAGTGAATTAGCATGATGCATGGATGAGGAAAACAACAAAATAACAACAATAGAACCAATTGGAAATAAGGTTTACCAAGTTTGGAAATTCATTCATTAAGTTAGGAAATTTTGGTTCCTTAAAGGTGTCACACAAGCATTTGTTGTTTTCACCAATTTTAATTGTTCAAAATAGATAACAAAGTTCATATTTGAAAAGAACACCAAATTTTAGGTGGATTACATGTTTCACTTGTTGAAAAAGGATTTCAAAGAAATTATTTATGAATTAAACAAATTTAAGCAAGAATTAAATGAATTTGATTCAAACATGAACTTATTTGAATTTTTATTTGTGCAAAACATTAAGTGAGATTCATATTTGAAAAGCTTATACTTTTATAGTTGGAAAACATATTTTATATGTTCAAAAATAATTTAATTTGAGCAAGTTATGAATTTAACAATATTAAATGATTTAAACAAGGTTTAAATTATTTAACCAATTTTAATTATTCAAAACATGAAACAAATTTGATATTTGGAAAGGTGGTTTAATTTTGCATGGAAAACATATTTCATTTGTTGAAATTGGATTTAAAATGAGCAAGTTATTATTTTGGCAATTTTAAACGCAATAATTAAGAAACAGTTGTTTTCAGCAATTTAAATTATTCAAAACAGCAAACAAAATTTATATTTGGAAAGTACATGAAAAGTTGATTGGAAAACATATTTAGTTTGTGGAATTTGGAATTTTTATGCCCAAGTTATGATTTTTGCAAGTTTAAGTGAATTTAACAAGTTTTCAAATATTGCACCAATTTAAAATATTCAAAACAGTAAACAAAATTTATATTTGGATTGAACATTCAATTTGGGACAGAAAACATATTTAAAAAGTTAAAATTGGAGTTAAGATGAATTAGTTATGCATTTTAGAAGTATAGGGTGCAAATCTGCCATTTTTAATTCATTAGGGACTTGGAAATAATTTTACAGGGGTTAGAAAATAACTGGCAAGGACCTAACTGTGATTTCTGGAAGTTTCTGTATGAAAACAAAGCAAAATAAAAGTTTTTGTTTAATTTGCGGGAGGGGGATTCGAACCCGGGACATCCCGTTGTTGAGCAAAGGAACCAACCAACTGGGCTAGTGCGCTTGTGTTGACAGAAGGGGGGCATCGGTGAGGATATGGTTCAGAAACTGTGGTTCGTTTTCTGAAACTGAAAACTGCACACGGGTGCAGTAACTGAACCTGGCGCTGGAAGGTCGCCGGCGGGCGGATGTGCTGCGCTCGCGTGTGATCGCCGGAGGGGCGCCGTGTGGAGGCGCTGTGGGGGGTGTGTGTGTGCTGCAAGGGGGATGAAAGGCGAGGGGAGGGACCCTAGGCGAGGCTCACCTCGCGCGACAGCAGGAGGCGGTCGGGGCGGACAGGGAGACGGCCGCGGCTTGGAGCGGACGACGGCGGCGGCTCGAGGCCCCTCATCCCGAGCCGAGGGGGTGGAGAGGGAGCCCGCGGTGGGGCGGCTCCATTCCCGCCCTCGCGGCGGCCGGAGGGGGACCCTAGGGGCGGCGATCATCGGCGGAAGGTGGAGGATTTCGGGTGGTGATGGTTCAGGTGGTTCAGAGAGTAGCAGAGCAGAGGAGAGAAAGGAAGAGGGAGGAGAGAATTGGAGGCGGGGAAGAGAGAGGAGAGGAAGAAGGAGGGTTAGGGGGAACCCTAGGGTTAGCTAGGTCTTATAGGGGGAGGGGGGAAAGAGCTCAGCCGTTCCTCCATGCTCTCTCCTACGTGGAGGTGCTGGATGGTGATCGTACAGAGGAAGAAGAAAGACCGAAGGGTTTTATGGAGACAATTGATTGATTTGTTTTGCAATTTTCATAATTTTCAACAGAGTTGCTGGTTTGGAAAGTAATTGAATTTGAAAAGGGTTTGGTTATTGGATGCATTTTTATAGAAACAAAACAACAGTTTTGAAATCACACTTTAATGGAAACAAATGATTGTTTTGATTTGAAATATCATTTTGGAAATTGTAACATCACAAGGATGAAACAAAAGGTTTGAATTTTGAGTTGAAATTCAAATAGAAAACAAAGGAAAACAAATGAAAACAGTTGGAAAACAAAGCAAAACAGAGGAAAACAAATGGAAAACAAGCAAAACAAATGCAATCAACATAATGCCATGATGCAAAACGTAAAATAACAGAGAGCAAACATTCTAATGGCTATTTTTCATACTTGGGATGTTACACTCCCACAGTTGCTCCTCCCTTGAGTTCGCCGGCTCGGCTGGCCCTTGTGGACGTCTCCCGTCAGGTCTCGCAGGTTACTATGGGCCCCTCTCTCTCACAGTATGGGTCGAACATATGTGAGGAGGCAGGTTCCCTAGATCTTGCGAGCCTCGTGGCAGACGCCCTTCTCGGGTTGCCCTTCCCTCAGTCGGGATCAGAGGCGGCAGACTCGGGAGGAGTGAGTATGGAGGTGGCTGCTCCGGTTTTGCCTCGCTCTCCAGGGGTGGTCTGCTACACACGATCGCCTGGGACCCCCCCACTCCACCGCAGGGGTCCCCGGCCAGGCTCCCAGCCACGCCGGTGCCGAACGCTCGTGCCCAGGGTGCGGTCGTCACCGCCTCTCCCTCACCTGGGGGCACGACGCGCTGTAGCGCCCGCATCGCCCGAGCCAGGACGGGTGCGGAGGTTGTCGAGCCGACGATGGGCGAGCTGGCATCACGCCGCCAGGCAGCTCGCTGCCTGGAGCCTGCTACGTCACTCCCCTCTCACATAACCCCCCTCTCCTCCCCCCCTCTGGATCTAGGTTCTCGGTTCTCGACTCGGTTGCCCTTGAGACTCTGGCCCAGGTTGCAGCTGAAAGTGGTGTGATCTTTCATGGGGAATGTGGTCCCTGGGAGGAGCAGATTGCGGCCATTAGGGCTAAGGAGATTTACGAGGGATCTCTGGCGGCTGCTCGCACTCAGGTGGAGCGTGAGCGGCTGGCTCCCCCGACGTCGACTGGACAGCCACGGGTGACACCGGGGTCCAGTACGAACGGTTCTCCTAGGCCCTTAGCACCGGTGGTCCCCGTAGCTCCACCCCAGTTGGGGAGGAAACGGGGACGCCCCCCAAGACCACGTCCAGGCCCTCGACCAGTGGTAGGGCCACCTCGGTCCCCCCTAAGGGGACTTCCCCCGACATGGTTTCCCAATGAGGGTCTCTACATTCATTTGGAACTTGCGGGGGTTCGGGGCAGACGGCCGCCAACTACAGCTCACCAACTACATGCGGCAGGAAAATGTGGATTTAGTAGGCTTGCAAGAAACGATTAGACAAGACTTTTCCATTGCAGAGCTTCAGAGACTGAGCCGATCCAAATTTGCTTGGCATTGGCTCCCTGCCTCGGGACACTCGGGCGGGATCCTCCTTGGAGCCAAGGAGGAGACCTTTCAGGTGGACGACATGGACCGCAGGGAATTTTTCGTGAGCATGTCGCTCACCCATAGATAGTCTAAACTCCAATGGGAGGTTATCATTGTCTATGGGCCCGCGGACCATCGACGGTCCACTGAGTTCCTTGCGGAGCTTGCGGCGAAGGTGGAACGTTGCCCCATTCTGGTAGTGGTGGCCGGGGACTTTAACCTTATTCGGTCCCCGGAAGACAAGAGCTCGGACAACGTGGACTTCCCTAGGATGAGGATGTTCAACGACTTCATTGCAGATCTAGACCTGCATGAGATAGAGAGGGTGGGGGCCCGTTATACCTGGACTAATAACCAGGTGAAACCCATCCGGAGTGCCCTTGATCGGGTCCTAGTCTCAGTCGAGTGGGACACTAGTAGGAAAACGCTTACCAGTGACGAACAAAAACAAGCTACCGCTGGCGAACAAGTGTTCGCCAGCAGTACTCCGCCAGTGGTAAGGGGTTACCGCTGGCGAACAAGTCTTGTCCGCCAGCGCTATCTAGTTACCGCTGGCGAACATAGTCTTGTTCGCCAGCGGTAAGTCTGAAAATTTGAAATTTCGTAAATAAATTTTTTCGCTATTTTTTTTTCAAATTTTCAAAACGATTGAATTTGGGGAACCTTTAACCACGCTGTAGAATTTTTTCCTTTTTTTTTCTTTTTTTTTCAACTTTGAATGCCCACTTCCCGCTCGGTCACCCATCCTCCCACTACTCTAGCCCGAGCACGCTTAACTTCTTAGTTCCATCCCACTACTCTACCTATGACTCACTCATTCTTTCTTGTTAGTATAGTACTATCAATCCTCTTAACTATTGCACCATATATACAAATCCGTAATTCCAAATTCGACAAATGATATGTCTAAATTGATCACAAGAATACGAGGAATCCAAATATGACATCCTTATTATCTTTTCTCGAAAAAAAAACATTTTTTTATTTTTTTTTGAATTTTGAATTTATTTAATTAAATTGATTATGTAGGAAAATTTAGTCTGTCTCAAATAACTTTTTTTCCTTTTGGAATTTGGCGATTCTGAAAAAAGCTCACAGGCCAAAGGCGGGTGAGGTTGGATCTGGAATTTGCTCAGGCTTCTTTTGATATATTGAACGCGTTTTTTCGACGTCGTATGCAAAAGTTATGGCCGTTTTACGATTTATTTTTGAATTTTGCATAAAAGGTCAAATGGAGTATTTCAAATTTTCTATATCAACTAGACAGTGCACTCTACCCACATATCCAAGGAATTTATTTTTTGAACGTTTTATCATTTTCGTTTGTGATGTAGAAAAGTAAAAAAGGCGGTCCACGGGGTGTGGTGGTGTGTGGAGGGAATTTTTTTCAAAACTTACCGCTGGCCAACAAAAATAGTGGTTGGCCAGCGGTATAGTTAGCGCTGGCGAACAAAAGTGTTGCCCAGCAGTAACCATACCGCTGGCGAACCAGCTCGCTGTTCGCCAGCGCTAAGTAACCATACCGCTGGCGAACAAAGTGCCCTGTTCGCCAGCGGTATTTGCTGCCGCCCGTAGCCGCGCGCAGCCCCGACGCCCACTAGTACCGCTGGCGAACGAAGTGCCATGTTCGCCAGCGGTAGCTAACTTAGCGCTGGCCAACAGGGTGGCGCGTTCGCCAGCGGTAAGTAGCACTGGCGCACAGGTATTCCTGTTGGCCAGCGGTAACCTGGTGGCTATAGCCTGTTTCCTACTAGTGGGAGATTGCCTTCCCTCTGTGCTCGCTTCGAGCGCTCACTAGGGTGGGATCGGATCACGCTCCCCTCCTTTTTTCGTCTGGAGGGGGGGCTATGCCTAGACCTAACCGCTTCCACTTTGTGGATTACTGGCTTGAGCAGACGGGATTTGTGGACTCGGTGGGCAGTAGGTGGGAGGGGGCAGCGGCCGCCCCGCCTCGTGTCTTTAATGCGGTGGATGTCTGGCATCACTGTGCTAAGATGATCCGCCAATTTATGCGAAGCTGGGGGGCTAATGTGGGGGCGGATATCCGGAGACATAAGGCCCTGCTTCTGTCCCAGATTCAGGCGCTTGATTCTGTGGCCGATGCTCAAGGTCTCTCTACGGATGAGTGGCTCCACCGCTACTCCCTGGAAGCCTCGCTGATGACTGTGTATAAGGGAGAGGAGATCTTCTGGCGCCAGCATAGCCGCCAGAAATGGTTGTTGCTGGGGGACGCCAACACGGCATACTTCCACGCTATTGCTAATGGACGACGCCGGAAGTGCTCGATCCCATGGCTTTGGGCAGATGGGTGCCTCCTTGAGGATTCTCGAGAGTTGTCTTCCCACATCTACTCCTTTTACATGGAGCTCTTCGCAGCTGGTCCCCGCTCGGGGATCGCTCTATCTAGGGACCTTTGGCGCTTAGACGCGCTGGTCTCAGAAGAGGAGAATGCGGGCTTAACCGCCCCATTCTTGCTAGAGGAGGTTAGTCGAGCGATTATGGACATGAAGGCTAACTCCGCCCCTGGTCCGGATGGCCTTCCGATTTCTTTCTTTCAGAGATTTTGGGGCCATCTGTAGGCGGCGGTTCTGCCAATGTTCCGAGAGTTCTATATTCGGACCTTGGTGATGTCGCGCCTGAACTTTGGCGTCATCTCCCTGATCCCCAAGGTGGTTGGGGCTACGGATATCCGTCAGTTCAGGCCAATCACGGTTTTCAACGTCATTCAACGCTTTTCCCCAAAGGTGCTTGCGATTCGGTTGGCTCCGGTGGTTCAGCGTCTAACTCACCCTCAACAGTTCGCCTTCACTAAGGGCTGATATATCCATGATGGGATTCTGGCGCTTCATGAAATATTTCATGAAGTGAGGGTACGTCACCATAAGGGTGTCTTCCTGAAGCTGGACTTCCAGAAGGCTTATGGTCGGTTGGACTGGGCTTTCCTGCGCCAAGTCCTCGAACGTCGAGGTTTTGATAACAGGGTCATCTGCTGGATTATGCAGACGGTCACGAGCGGGAATAAGGCGATTAACATTAATGGGGAGATTGGATCCTCCTTTAGGTCCTCCTGTGGGGTGAGACAGGGGGATCCTGTTGGGACGCGTAGAGATAAACAAAACTTTTCCTACGCGGTACTTTCAAGATCTAGCCGAGGTAGAAGGCCACGAGGATTACCACTAGACGCGCGGTTGCGGATTATCGATGAAGCGCGTCGGGGAAGTGCAGTCCCACGATCCGATCCAGCCGATCCGATCCCTCGAACGTCGAAGTGCTGAACGTACAGCACCTCTGCCGGTGTCCACACGTACGAGGAGGAGCTCCGACGGCAGACTGCTAGGTCTGGTGCGATGGCTGGACTTAGTGGGGCTAGGGTTCCCAATGCATGGGAGTGGACTAACGTGCCCGCTGGGCAACCTGCGCCCCTCTTTATATAGCGTATGGTAATGGGCTTCACAACACTTATGACCCATTCCCTCTGTGAGTCCGACTCACAAAACCAGTCCATTTCCGGTTCGGGTCCAACCCGACCAATACTTGCTCCCGCTCTTAAGTGTGTGACCCTGCAGGCTCATGGCGACTTGGACACGATTAGAGTCTGACTCTCAATCGATCAATCGGTAGCGGCTCCTAGCAGAACGTGTCGACTCCCAAGTCCCATAGAGTCATGACGACATACCTTTCAATGTGATATTCATCTTAGTCCCTTTTGCCTCACGATATACCTTGTCAAACTATAGGCGATTTATCGTCATCCCTTTAATAGTTCAACTCTCTTCTCGATCCGTGATATGTGATTCACCTGACTAACTCTTAGTCAACAGACACAGTTAACACTTAACTGAGTTACGCATGGCCATGTTTCTTGAATCATATCACTCGAGAGGGCCCAGAGAATATCTCTCCAACCGGAGGGGCAAAATCCCATCTTGATTATCCATATCACGCAGCTTGCTTCTCATTCGACCCGAACTCTGCCTTTATAGTTGCCTTGTCACAGAACCACGTTTGACAGAACCTAAGTCGGTGATCCACAACTCGGATTGTGCGACAACCTCAGGTCTAAGGATTACATTTATTGAGACATGCAAATGACGACTTGATCGTTGCATCTCAATGTGGGTCAGTCCGACTTGCTAAACTCTTTAGCCAAGTCCGTGAACGTTGGAATGGCATCACCATGCCCATGACAAGTGGAACCGAGTCATCAGCCAACTCTCACATTAGTCTAGGGTGTGTGTCCAGCACAACCTTAATGACTAAGGACAATTTAGTATGAACAACATGAATATATAGTTCCACAATCGAATCACATATTCAATGACATATATCAGATGTTCAAAACAAGGACAACTTAATAACTTTATGAATACATTGGGAATAGATCATACATGATTGCCTCTAGGGAATATTCCCAACAGTCTCCCACTTGCACTAGAGTCAATCATCCTGGCATCATATGCCTAGGCATCTAATGCCCATACCTCTCGTGTGCGCCTCATGCTTAGGCTGTGGTAGCGCCTTTGTCAACGGATCTGCAATGTTTGCATCTGTGTGTACTTTGCATAACTTGATATCACCTTGTTCGACAAACTGGCGAATGAGGTGATAACGCATGAGTATATGTTTGTTCTTTGGTGTTGTCTAGGTTCCTTGGCTTGTGCGATAGCACCATTGTTGTCACAATATACGTCCAAAGGATTGGACGCGCCCTGAACCACACCAAGATCTATCAGGAGGCTGATCCAAACAGCTTCCTTTGCCGCCTCTGAGGCAGCAATATACTCAGCCTCTGTTGTAGATGCAGACACCGTATCTTGCTTGGAACTCTTCCAGCTCACAGCTCCTCCGTTCATTACGAACACGTATCCAGATTGCGAACGAGAATCATCTGAGTCGGTGAGATAACTCGCATCCATGTAACCCTTTACACTGAATTCCTCATCACCTCCATAAACTAGGAACATTTCCTTAGTATTTCTCAAGTACTTAAGGATGTTTTTAACCGCTGCCCAGTGGGCTTCGCCAGGGTCAGCCTGGTATCTGCTCGTAACACTTAGAACATAGGAAACATCTAGCCTAGTACAAATCATGGCATACATGATGGATCCGATTGCCGAAGTATACGGGATCACACTCATCCGACTTCTCTCATCAGTCGTCGAAGGACACCGAGTCTTGCTAAGTTTTATGCCATGGGACATCGGTAAGAATCCCTTCCTGGACTCTTCCATTTTGAATTTCTTCAAAACCTTGTCCAGATATGTACTCTGACTCAATCCAATGAGCTGCATGGATCTATCTCTATAGATCCTGATTCCTAATAGGTAAGTCGCCTCACCCAAATCCTTCATTGAGAAACTCCTTTCCAATGACTCTTTGGTTTCTTGCAACATCATGACATCATTTCCAATCAGCAATATGTCATCCACATATAAGATTAGAAAATTTACTTTGCTCCCACTAAACTTCTTGTATAAACAAGAATCATGATCGCTCTTGATGAAGCCAAACGATTTGACTACCTCATCAAAGCGGATGTTCCAACTCCGAGATGCTTGCTTCAACCCATAAATGGATTTCTGAAGTTTGCATACCTTGTCAGCATTAGCCGGATCGACAAAACCTTCGGGCTGTATCATATACACGTCCTCAGTTAAATTTCCATTAAGGAAAGCCGTCTTGACATCCATCTGCCATATCTCATAGTCAAAATAGGCTGCTATGGCTAACATGATCCGAATTGATTTAAGCATCGCTATAGGCGAGAATGTCTCGTCGTAGTCAACTCCTTGAACCTGTCGGAACCCCTTCGCGACAAGTCGTGCTTTATAGACGGAAATATTTCCATCCATATCAATTTTCTTCTTAAAGACCCATTTGCACTCGACGGGTCTTGCACCGTCAGGCAGATCAACCAAATTCCAAACTTGGTTTTAATCCATGGACTATAACTCGGATCTCATGGCTCCAAGCCATGACTCGGAATCAGATCCCGCCATCGCTTCTGAATAAGTTGCCGGCTCATTACTGTCTAACAGTAAAACATCTCGAGCACTCTGTAATCTGGCAGATCTCCGTGGTTCAGGTGCTGTTACCGGTGTAGGTACCACGACCGGCTCAGCCTCCAAGGCGTTCGCGGACTCGCCCCTAGCCGGTTCCTCTCGAATTTCTTCGAGTTGCACTGTGCTCCCACTGACTTCCCGACCGAGAAAGTCTTTCTCAAGGAAGACACCATTCCGAGCGAGAAACACTTTGACCTCTTCCCTGTTATAGAAGTAGTACCCCAAGGTTTCTCTCGGATACCCCACGAAAATACACTTGTCCGACTTGGGCGTGAGCTTGTCCGACTGAAGTCGCTTGACAAATGCCTCACAACCCCAAATCTTAAGAAAAGACAAACTTGGCTTTTTACTAGTCCACATCTCATGTGGTGTCTTCTCTACTGACTTCGATGGTACTCTGTTTGGTGTGAACGCTGCAGTTTCTAGACAATAACCCCAAAATTATAAAGGTAGATCTGTCCGACTCATCATTGATCGTACCATGTCCAACAAGGTCCGATTTCTCCGTCCCGATACACCGTTTCTCTGCGGTGTACCCGGCGGAGTGAGTTGAGGAACTATTCCACAACTCTTTAGATGGTCATCAAACTCATGGCTCATGTACTCGCCTCCACGGTCCGACCGTAGAAACTTTATTTTCTTGCCGAGTTGATTTTGTACCTCACTCTGGAATTCCTTGAACTTTTCAAAGGCTTCCCACTTGTGTTTCATTAAATAGATATATCCATACCTACTTAAATCATCAGTGAAGGTAATGAAGTACTCATAACCACCTCTAGTTGTCGTGCTCATTGGTCCACATACATCACTATGTATTAGTTCCAACAAGTCGGACGCCCTTTCACAACTCCTTGCAAAAGGTGTCTTGGTCATCTTTCCTAGTAGGCATGATTCGCATGTCTCGAATGACTCTAAGTCGAACAAAGTTAGAAGTCCCTCATCATGGAGCTTCTTCATGCGTTTCCAACTTATATGACCAAGCCGACAATGCCAAAAGTAAGTCATATTCAGATCATTTGGTTTCAACCTTTTAACATCTATGTTATAGACCGATTCACTATCAAGATTCAAAATAAATAACCCGTTCTGAACGGGTGCAAAGCCATGAAACATATCTTTCAAATATAAAGAACAACCATTATTCTTAATATTCGACTCATAACCTTGTCTCAGCAAACATGAGGCGGAAATAATGTTTCGACTAAGCGCTGGAACATAATAACAATTATTTAGTTCCAAAATAAATCCTGAAGGTAAATGAAGTTGCATCGTGCCGACTTCCAACGCAGCGACTCTCGCCTTGTTGCCGACCCGAATATCAAACTCTCCTCTTGCCACGCTCCTAGTTCTTACATGTCCCTGCAACAAGTTGCATATGTGAATAACTGATCCGGTTTCATATACCCAAGAACTATTAGGCGCATCAGCAAGATAAATGTCTATAACATTGCACACAAGCGTACCTGAGTTGGAAGTCACACCTCCACTCTTGACTCTGTCAGCCAAATACTTGGTGCAGTTCCTCTTCCAGTGGCCATCCTTCTTGCAATTGAAGCAATTGGCTCCGGCTATAGGAGAAGGCTTAGTCTTTGAGGGAGCACTCTGGACAGGGCCATGGGTGCTACTTCCTGACTTTCCTTCTTCTTAGTCCAAGAACTCTTCTTGAACTTAGCATTTTTCTGCACAATCAACACTTGACTGGCGCCTTTCTTGAGATCAGTCTCTGTCGTTTTGAGCATCCCATGTAATTCAGTGATCTTCTTATCCATACCATGCATATCATAGTTCGAGATGAACGAACCATACGCACTAGGAAGAGAGTTTAGAATTATATCAGTAGCGAACTCTTCGTTAATGGGGAAGCCCAGCCGATCCAGAGACTGAATGTAACCAACCATCTTGATTACATGCGGACTCAGTGGATCCCCATCTTTCAGCTTACAGCCCAGCAAAGCTTGAGAGACTTGATACCTCTCAGTCTTTGCCTGAGCCTGGAACATACTTTTGAGGCTTTCGATCATATCGTAGGCCTCAACATTTTCGAACTGCTACTGCAAGTCCGGTTCCATGTGTGCAAGCATAAGACAACTAATTTCCGTAGACTCATCTCTAGTCTTACGATAGGCATTCGTGACTGCGACAGTCGCATCATCATCTGGCTCTTCTGGAAGTGGAGTTTCTAGAACATGTTCTTTCTTGTCATGCTTGAGGACTGTCCTCAGATTACGATACCAGTTGGTGAAATTAGTTCCATTAAGCTTATCTTTCTCTAAGATTGATCTCAACGCAAACACGGACAACTAAGGAATGTTGCTATGTGCCATTGATCTACAACAGAAAATACGCAAAAACACTTAAAACATGTATTCATAAAAGAGCAGGCATATTAAACGATTTAATATTTATGCTCCCACTAGAACCAACATCCCTCCGATGGTTGCTAAGTGATTCAAGACCCTAAATAAGCAAGCCGACTAGTGAGCTTTAGCATCACCGCTAGCCGTCAAGTGATCTAGGTAGGCAACACCTTGCCAATCGTATCCAATACGACTCCTGTTAGTTGGGTGACATCACATGCCCCGGCTCCCAACCTACCTCACCCCGAGGCCCACAACCGTTGTGATGGACTCGTCTAGATTACCAAGTGCTTCTGCTTGTAAGAGTCCGACTCAAACCCACCTAACCGGAAAGAATTGGTAGCACCTCAATTTTATGAGCCCACTACCAAGAATGTCCGACTTGTGATGGTGCAGCACTGGCGGGGGGACCGACTAGAACTTCTTTGAGGGATTAAAGAATCTACCAACTATCCAAATAGAGGTAAATAGAGACATAACAATAACACAAATAAAGCAATTATAATGTGAAATGGTATGGCTCTCTTCATGGTGATCTCCATCTCCGCAAAGCTTGTAAGTCGACTCGTGTCAACTCTTGTCACGTGCCATCTTACTCCATGTAGCCGACTTGTACATCGACTTGCATGCCACCGGGTTCTCCAACAAGCTACACTAGCTAGTAAATCAAAGATCACATAGAGAATCCGACACGCTGGCCGGTATACAATAAAATGACAGCACCTAGGCTCTAGCCGGCTAACAAAAATATGATACGCAGATCATGTATGGATTACACACATCACATGCACATAAGCCATACCATTCACAACTTCCTGCAAAAACAAGTTATGCATAGATACAATATCTACCGGCGTTGTGAACTCGCAACGACATCTAAGGCGCTACGACAGGGCGAAGCCGACGATTTCGGAAAACGCAGATCTCATCTGCATCCCGATCATAGATTTCTTCATCGGATAAAACGATTTTACCCAAATCTGATCTGTATTCCGATTCGACCAAACTCTTTGATCTTCGATCACCGCAACTGGATTTATGTGTCACGGTATATCGCGATGGCGGAAACCGACCGGTAGGGGTAAGTTGTTCCACGACCTTAGCAGTATGATCACGGAAACCTGATCATCCATTAACCCCGAGTACGATTGATCCAATCAACCTTGTACAAAACCGATCTATCTCATAGACCGACCACCAAAACAACAATTAGATCACATCTAACGCTAACTACATATCACATATGTACGGATCTCGGGCCTAATACCAGAAGCTACCGCTCTGATACCACTGTTGGGACGCGTAGAGATAAACAAAACTTTTCCTACGCGGTACTTCCAAGATCTAGCCGAGGTAGAAGGCCACGAGGATTACCACTAGACGCGCGGTTGCGGATTATCGATGAAGCGCGTCGGGGAAGTGCAGTCCCACGATCCGATCCAGCCGATCCGATCCCTCGAACGTCGAAGTGCTGAACGTACAGCACCTCTGCCGGTATCCACACGTACGAGCAGGAGCTCCGACGGCAGACTGCTAGGTCTGGTGCGACGGCTGGACTGAGTGGGGCTAGGGTTCCCAACGCATGGGAGTGGACTAACGTGCCCGTTGGGCAACCTGCGCCCCTCTTTATATAGCGTATGGTAATAGGCTTCACAACACTTGTGGCCCATTCCCTCTGTGAGTCCGACTCACAAAACCAGTCCATTTCCGGTTCGGGTCCAACCCGACCAATACTTGCTCCCGCTCTTAAGTGTGTGACCCTGCAGGCTCATGGCGACTTGGACACGATTAGAGTCCGACTCTCAATCGATCAATCGGTAGCGGCTCCTAGCAGAACGTGCCGACTCCCAAGTCCCATAGAGTCATGACGACATACCTTTCAATGTGATATTCATCTTAATCCCTTTTGCCTCACGATATACCTTGTCAAACTATAGGCGATTTATCGTCATCCCTTTAATAGTTCAACTCTCTTCTTGATCCGTGATATGTGATTCACCTGACTAACTCTTAGTCAACAGACACAGTTAACACTTAACTGAGTTGCGCATGGCCATGCTTCCTGAATCATATCACTCGAGAGGGCCCAGAGAATATCTCTCCAATCGGAGGGGCAAAATCCCATCTTGATTATCCACATCACGCAACTTGCTTCTCATTCGACCCGAACTCTGCCTTTATAGTTGCCTTGTCACAGAACAACGTTTGACAGAACCTAAGTCGGTGATCCACAACTCGGATTGTGCGACAACCTCAGGTCTAAGGATTACATTTATTGAGACATGCAAATGACGACTTGATCGTTGCATCTCAATGTGGGTCAGTCCGACTTGCTAAACTCTTTAGCCAAGTCCGTGAACGTTGGAATGGCATCACCATTCCCATGAAAAGTGGAACCGAGTCATCAGCCAACTCTCACATTAGTCTAGGGTGTGTGTCCAGCACAACCTTAATGACTAAGGACAATTTAGTATGAACAACATGAATATATAGTTCCACAATCGAATCACATATTCAATGACATATATCAGATGTTCAAAACAAGGACAACTTAATAACTTTATGAATACATTGGGAATACATCATACATGATTGCCTCTAGGGCATATTCCCAACAGATCCCTTATCCCCCATCTTGTTCAACCTAGCGGTTGAGTCCCTCGCGACTATGTTAGAGTTGTCCAAGGAGGCTGGCCACATCTGGGTGTGGTAGGCCACCTTATCCCTGGAGGAGGGGTAACCAACCTCCAGTATGCGGACGACACAATGATCATGGTAGAAGGCTCGTACTTAGATATCCGTAATCTGAAGTTCCTCCTCCTTTGCTTTGAGTCCATGTCGGGCCTAAAGATAAACTTTGACAAGAGCGAGGTGGTGGTTTTGGGGTATCCGTAATCTGAAGTTCCTCCTCCTTTGCTTTGAGAAGGAGCGACAGCGCATTGCAGATAATTTCAACTGCAAGCTGTCCTCCTTTCTGGTGGTATATCTAGGGGTCCCACTAGGGGTCTCCAGGATCTTGATGAGGGACCTTGAGCCCCTCATAGACAGAGTCAGGGCTAAGGCTGAGCCATGGTGCGGGAGGTTCACCTCTAAGGGGAGCAAATCCGTGCTTATTGACTCCTGCTTATCCAGCATGCCTATGTACATGATGGGTCTCTAACTTCTTCCGGAAGGGGCCCATAAGGCATTTGACAAGGAGCTCTCTCGGTTCTTCTGGTCGGCCTCCAATGGCCACCAGAAGTACCATATGGTCAAGTGGGCTCACGTCTGCGCCCCCAAGGACTTTGGGGGCATAGGTACGCTTGCCTCACGGAAGATGAACACTGCTCTCATGCTAAAATGGGTGTGGCGTATCTTGCAGGACGAGGGAGGGCTCTGGCTTCAGCTTATCAAAGAGAAATATCTTCGAGGCCGCCCTCTGTTGTCCTGTGAGCGTCGGGAGGGATCCCAATTTTGGAAATCCCTCCAATCCATTAAGGATGAGATCCGAAGAGGGGCGCGCTTCCTCATCGGGGATGGGAGGCGCACCCTCTTCTGGGTAGACCTTTGGGTTGGGGATAGACCACTCCAGCTGGCCTTTCCTAGTCTGTTTGCGGTCTGCTCAGAACCATGGATGTTGGTGGCCTATGTGGCTCCGAATGGAATTTGGAACATCTCGTTCCGAAGGACGCTCGGCCCTGCAGAGGCCGTGGTATGTACTGAGCTTATCGCAACGTTGCCAGGGTCCTTAAAGGGGTCCCCGGACCGGGTTACTTGGGGCCTCACCTCAACGGGCTCCTTCTCTGTGAAGTTGACCTATCGTAGTCTCTTCTACGGGCCTAGGCAGGAGTGGTCTGCTGGGTTGTGGAAAGCCCTGTTGCCTTTGAAGATCAAGATCTTTGTATGGCAACTTCTGCGGGACCGCCCCCCTTCGGGGGTGGAGGTCCGGAAACGCCAAGGTCCTGGGGATGGCAAGTGTCCTCTTTGTGGGGTTCCGGAAACGGAAACCCATATTTTGTTCACATGCCCCGCAGCTAGATTTCTATGGAACTTCGTGTATGAAGGTCTGGGGGCCGAGTGGAGGGCCTCAGACCTTGGCGATTTCCTGGAGGTCCAGGCAAGGAGGACGGGGGGGGGGGGGCGTCGCCTCTTCTGGTTCATCTTTGCTGGAATGTCGTGGACCCTGTGGACAATTCTAAATAAGATGGTGATTGAACGGGTTTTTCTTCGGCGTGCTTCTGACTCGATGTTCAAATCTCTCGCTTTTCTGCAGCAGTGGCACCCGCTATGTAGTAAGCGGGACAGAGCTCAGCTGGACGCCATGCTGGATCGGTTGGTGGCACTGGCGCGCCACATCTACACCTCGTCTTCCCCTTCGAGCTGAGCCCTACTCCTGAGGAGGAGCGCTACGGACCTCGCCTCATCTTGGTCGCCTATTTTCTTTTCTTTCCTATGGTTGTAGCGTTATGTTTCTTTGGGCTGTTCTGTGCTGTTGCCCCAGAAAACTTGTATCACCTTTCTCTCTCTCCTTTTCCTCTGAGGTGTTATGTATGACTATGGATTGGTGGTTGCTTTATTTATAAAGCGCGGCGTAAAGCCTTTTTCGGTCTTCCCTGCATTATATAATCTCAGATCGGTAGATGCATTGGTGGACATCGTCGTGCTCCTGTTAGATACTCATGTTAGGTACAAGAGCATGGAGTCATATCGCTACAACATTATGTGATGTGATTGCTTATTGTTGGAATTTTTATATGGGCTCTTTATATGGGCTCACATGTCCAGCCCAACTAAGTCCACTAAAATGCTGAAATTGTCATGGCCCATTCATGAATAATACAAGTGGGGAGTGGGAGTAAAGTTTAGTCCCACATTGCTAGTTTGGAGAGAGTGGAACCACCTAATAAGGTGTGCCATTCTAGTTCATGTATGAGTAGGCAAGGCAAGAGGAGAGGTGTGCCACACGCGCGCTCCTCCGCCGCCCGCCTCGTCGCGACGCGCTGCGCCGCGCCGCGGGTTGCGGGAATAAGCCGAGAGAGTTTATTTTGTCGGTTGGGAAAACTTAATGAGTCATTAATTTGGTAATTAACGGACGTTAATTCCAAAACCGTTTCTCCCACGTCCCTCTCAGCACTGCATATAAATACGCGCATACGGTAAACCCTAGCCACCACTTCGTCATATGGTTTCACACCGTTCCAAAGCACCGCGCCGCCAATCAAGTCTTCTCCATCCCTTCTCACTACTCTCTTTGATTTTCGTTGATGTATTTCATACTGAGATTAACACATGCACCAGTATATAGAACGATGTACTGCTTTGCGGCTAGTCGCCGTTTTTCCTTGTTTTCATAGATTACTCTTGCCCTGTTAATTTTTCTTAGATTACTCTTTCCCTGTTAATTTTTCTTTATTTGTACCAGCATATAGGATCTCCTTTTCTTCTTTATGTCAGTGTCATGCCAAGGCCAGCAAGAATACTCAAATGGCAGCAGTTGGTATGCCACTGTTACTTTAGTCACCAACTTTATATGCCTTCACCCTACTCCACCGCGGCATGAGCGTTCGATGTTTGATCTTGCAACATTGTTTTATGTTTATTTTTACCTGGTTCACTAGGCATGCTACATATGGATGGAAATCGAGAGGGTAAAATTAGGACCTCGATGTTTATTTTGGTAATTAGCAGCTGATGTAGTTACATTGCTCGATCCATTGTCGCCGATGTTGTTTAATATATTGGCAGATATGCTAGCCATTCTTATCGCGCGGGCGAAGGAAGATGGTATCTCATCCCTCATTTACACTAGTGGAAACAACAACTTTCGTTCAGGGCTAGAAAAGGCATTATTCCCGGTTCCATCAAAATTCGGGACGAATGCTATGCATTGGTCCCGGTTTGTGCACCCGAGGCAGCAGAAATCGCCTGAGGGCATTGGTCCCAGTTCGTTAGCAGGCATTGCTCCCGGCTTGTGTCATGAACCGAGACCAATTCCTCGCCACATGCCACGTGGCACGCGCAAGGGCATTGGTCCCGGTTTATGCCACAAACCGGAACCAATGCCCCCCTTCCCCTACATATACTGTCTCCCAGCTGCCCCCTTCCCTCTGTTTTTTTTCTTGGAGGAGTGAGAGAGGTGGGTGATATTGTGTATTATTTTACTATGCACATGAGGTGTTCGACGAAATATCCGAGCCACACATTAGCTCACAGAAAAAGGTATCTTCGACCGAGGTTAGCAAACTTATCTTTTTCATCTGTAATTGATACATAAAAAAGTTATATTTGTCGATGTACTATGGTCATTTCTCTATTGAAGATGTTATTGTAATGTTTTTTGATAAACTTAATTATACGATGCAGATGGATGCACGGCGGCGATGGATGTACGGTGACCGACGCACTTCCGAGTATATGGCAGGCATGAATGCATTTCTCGCTGTAGATCAGGCGAACAAAGACAACGGCTTTATGTGTTTCCCATGTGTTGATTGTCGGAACGTCAGGGAGCACTCTTCCTCGAGAGTACTTCACGGCCACCTATTTCGGAGAGGTTTCATGTCCAGCTATAATTGCTGGACCAAGCATGGAGAAAGAGGGGTTCTTATGGAAGACAATGAAGAAGAAGAAGAAGATCCTTTGTTCCCTGAATACGGTGATACTGCAATGGAAGACAATGCAGAAGAAGTAGGTGATCAAGAACGGGCATTATTAGAGCCCGATGATGATCTTGGCCAAGTTATTGCTGTTGCAAGGGAAGACTGTGAAAGTGAATTGGAGAGGTTTAAGCTGGACAACATGTTACAGGATCATAAAAAGTTGTTGTACCCAAATTGCGAAGATGGCAGTACAAAGCTCGGTACCAGACTAGAGTTGCTGAAATGGAAGACACAGAACGGTCTGACTGACAAGGTATTTGAGAGTTTACTTCAACTAATGAAGCCGAAGCTTCCAAAGGATAATGAATTGCCTGAGAGTAGGTACGAAGCAAAGAAAGCTCTCTACCCTCTAGCATTAATGGCTGCATCCTGTACCGTGGTGAGAAGTACGAGAATTTGGATAAATGTCCGGTATGCACTGCACTGCGGTATAAAATCAGAGCAGGTGACCCTGGTGATGTTGACGGCGAGCCCCCCCGTAAGAGGGTTCCTGCAAAGTTGATGTGGTATACTCCTATAATACCACGGTTGAAACGTCTGTATAGAAACAAAGAGCATGCTAGGTTTATGCGATGGCACAAAGAAGACCGTAAGAAAGAAGGAAAGTTGAGACACCCCGTCGATAGATCGCAGTGGAGAAAGATCGAGAGAGACTTCCCGGAATTTACAAGAGAGGCGAGAAACTTATTGTTTGGTCTAAGTATAGATGGCTTTAATCCTTTTGGGGAGCAGAGCTCGAGTCATAGCACCTAGCCCGTGACTCTATGTATGTACAACCTTCCTCCTTGGTTGTGCATGAAGCGCAAATTCATTATGATGCCAGTTCTCATCCGCAACCACGCGTCTAGTGGTAATACTCGTAGCCTTCTACCTTGGCTAGATCTTGGAAGCATCGCGTAGGAAAAGTTTTTCGTTTATCTCTACGCGTTACAACAGCTTCATCCATGATGTTCATTATACATCATTTACTAGAAGAGGCCACATAAATACGAATATTACATTTATGTAACCCACTTTCAGACCAACTAAGAAACATGAATAGAGTTTCCAAATATTCAACATCTTAACTCGAAAGAGACATGATAGTTCGAGCATGATAGGTGGTGGGGTAGTGTGTAGACCAAAGTCCTAGAAATAGCATGGAAGAGTGTGTGTGTTCATTTATCATGAAAACTAATCCTATTTGGTTCGCTACACAAGTTCGACAAGATCTAAAAGGTTGTGATGATCACATCCTCAACTAGCTCGAAACTTTTGTGGAATTGTAAGAGTAAACTAAGGAAGATTCCCCGTTTCTTCAACTATCTTCATTGACATGAGTGTGAGCCTCCAATTTCTTTCCTCTAAAAAAGTTTCTATGGTGAGCATTAAATTATGAACACCAAACATGTTACCATATATATTTGGGTGGCATCATTCAGAATGATCCAATATCTTCTCATTTAACATCACCTCTTGAACATTTGTGGTCTGAATGGAAGAAGAACTGGTATTAAATATCCTCCTCTATGTCGTTTTCCCACTTTCAGTGTGCTAGCTCTAATGGGGCCCCAACGGTTCAGGCATGAACAACAATGGACATATCTATGTTGAAGAAAGGTTTTGCGCACGGGCGACTGTGCAATTGTGTACTTATTCTTGTGCTCAAACACTAGTGATCACGAGTTGGTTTGAATATTATAATTAATATGTCGCTGGTGTTACCATTACTATGGTTGCAATGTAACTTATAAACGCATCCACAACCCCTTGTTCACTTAGATTGATGATGTAAGTGACACACTTGGGCGTGAGCTGGGGCGTTTTCCTTGCGTATCCAACTTTCTTCATTAATAAGACGAGTGAGCCTCCACTATTTTGGCATTCAACTTTTCCATGGAAAGCGTTAGTATAAAATGTGCAATTCTCTACCGTAGCTGTGTCATTAAGAGTACCTTATTAGTAAAATAAGATACATACAAGATATATTGAATGATCAACATTGAGTCCATCTATCTCATTTTCCCTATATTCCCATGGTCAAACCACATCTAAAGACACGCATAGCTTCATGTACAAAGACTGAAACCTATTGGCTTTGGCACGTAAGGCTTTCATCTAATACATATATCATCTTTACATCAAACAAAAGCCTAAGTAACTTGAGAGGTTTGCTTTAACATATAAAAAATAACTCCTAGTACCATGGCTATGCCAGTTCAAAAACTTATAAATGATTTATGACCTCTTCCTCGCCTAGTTCTAGTATGGTAATTCCACCTTTAGGGTAAGTTGGGATAGTTGTCGTTCATCGCCTATTTTTGTCATTGACCAAGCCACCAAGACTTCATTACAATAGTATCTTGGGAGGTTAGTGTCTAGCAGAATTTTATACCATATTTGGTGGTTACTACTAATCCACACATTATCAATAAAAGAATGAAGCTCTTGAAGTCTTGCCGCAAGTTGGGATAGATAAAGAAGTGGTATGAACTTTTCACGTCAATATGGTTGCCTCGTGAGTTCCAAGACTTATACCATGTCAAATCACAAACAAATAGTTTCCTAAAGAAGATTCAACATGTTCGCTTTGGGATATACATGTCCATTCTCTAGGTGAGGCCCCGAGCCGGGCATAAGAAAGGTTCACGTTCGAATCTAGGCTCGAGCCCGGTTCAAAGTCAAAAAAGGAAACTTGGGCTTGAAGGGTTGGGCTTCCCTGTAAACAACCCGATATCCCAAATCTAATCCTGATCTAAGAGGCACTATGGGCCAAGATTTCAGGCCTGAACATGCCCTGGCCTACAATTTTGGTCGTGCCTAGGCGAGGCAGCCCATGCCCGACCTACTTCGGAGGGTTCAGTCACTAGTATGTGAAAGAAAGTTAGAGAGCACAAGTAATTGTGCAATGGCTCATGGATATTTGGAAGATAACTGTATTTAGATGATTATGCCAGTTTTGTAACTTCTAGAAGTGTCGATGATCCACCTCTCCTTTGTCGTTAATGATGTGGGTACTTGCAGGGCGATCTGGGTTAGCTACCCTCTTACATATTCATTGTCATATGAGTAGAGTATCTAATCTCTACCCTGCATTTTTTCCATGAAGAGTTTTGAGTGGTGAACATGCAATATAATATCATATATTGTTGGTACCGTCAGGCAGCGGTACATAGTCCATCACATTCTTAGCTAAAATACATACCTCTTCAACATCCACCCTTGATTGCATAGAGGAAAAATGGTTACAAACTTTGCCCTTGTATCTCATTGCCTCTATATTCCCATATCCAGACCATGTGTGAAAACAAAAGCAGACAAACATAAAAAACGGTTACAAAGTTCTGCATCAGCCTCGTCGGGACTAGGATTCTCCCAAAAGGTATTTGGGCCTAACAGGCCAAACCTAGGGATTCTGGAACAATATATAGGAAGATACCCATTGGCCTTAGCCTTGGGCCACTTGTCTAAGGGCTCGTTGTGTTGACCAGTTCTTATAGGCTAATAACATTTGTGTTCGAGAGGCAAAACTAGTCATATCGACACTGGTGGACTAACCCACATACTTAGCCCATCCCAATCCCCATTTGTGTCAATATAAGATTGTGCTGAGGAATGGGGTTCTCAAGATATATCCTAGTTTTTCAGATGCTACTCGTGAGATCATCGTGAAAGGGAGGCATCAAGAGGTATGTATGCTTCTTTATTGCAGATGTATTCCTTTGAATGTTTCACACTAAAGAAATTCTATTTTTGTTTTTCAAATGCACCTATCTATTAGCATTAGTTGCTGCCAGTATGATCATCTATGAACATGACATTGATGGAGTATCCAACTTATGAACTTCAACTATGTGCTATACGTGATAAATTGAAAGAACTTATTAGTAATCATTGTGACTTCCAGCAGTAGTCACTGTTCTAACCTGTCTATGAGGAGGGAGGCTTTAAAAGCAGCATAGCTTTTGATTTGGTTGTTTCCTTCTATGAAGATAATATTTTTTTTTTCTTTTGGATGCTCTGGCTGTTTGTCATCTTAAGTGCAGCAGTAGTCACTTAATAGTAATCATTGTGACTTCCAGCAGTAGTCACTGTTCTAACATGTCTATGAGGAGTGAGGCTTTAAAAGCAGCATAGCTTTTGATTTGGTTGTTTCCTTCTATGAAGATAATATTTTTTCCTTTCGATTCTCTGGCTGTTTGTCATCTTAAGTGCAGGGTCGTAATATCATGTCATACATGACATAGGTATACGCAATATGTGCTTGATGTTGATTATCCAAAATATGCATGATTGGCAAGTTTCAGAAGAAAAAAAAGGTATGTCTTTCATTTAGTTTTGTTATTAAATTGAAATAGCCTAGGCTGGCAGCTCCTTTCCAATCGAGAGGGAGGGAGGGAGGGATAGACAAACAGAGAGAGAGAGAGAGAGAGAGAGAGAGAGAGAGAGAGAGAGAGAGAGAGGGAGAGGGAGAGGGAGAGAGAGGGAGAGAGAGAGAGAGAGAGAGAGAGAGAGAGAGAGAGAGAGAGAGAGAGAGAGAGAGAGAGTCATGAGAACGTGCTTATTGCTATATTTTCTTCGTTATGTTGAGCTGTTAATTTCTAAATAATGCGAAATCTGATTTATTGGTTGTTACTGCTTATGGTTTTCTCGACGATGGATGTAACTTACTGTTCTTTTGCTTCCACTAGCACTCTAGGGTGTGTGGTCCACCGCGATGACCGGGCATCTCTGTTGAACCTAGAAGCCACCAGCGCAGCCTGGGGTTGCTTGAGCACTTAGGGGTGAAGAGGATGGAACTTGCTCGCCTCCGTGCCACCACTGATTTTGAGCTCCAGATTTTTTTTGTCATCGGTACTGCATATGCATATGATGAAAAAATGGTGTCTTATTGTTACACAATTTATCTTTTAATGGTATGATGTATCATTAGTTTTACTTTAGCTTTGCAACTTAATCACTAAGACATTACGGTATTGTAGGTTTTTGTTTGACTAATGGGTGAGTGTACTTTTGAAATTATTATTTGTGGTACCATTGGCAATGTTCAATTCTTATTGTGGCACATCGCACACATGGTGTGCTTGATCTATAGCAATCATATCAAGTCAATGAAGAATTCACCATGCCACCTTTCAAGTTTTTATAGAAATTAAAAATTCTCAGATAAATAATTAATGATATATGTAATTAACCAAAAATCTGATCAAGGGCGCGGCGTGCCGCCGCGCTAAATTCAACTAATCTGGTACTCACGAGAAGTAAAAAAAATAGCACAGTGTAGAAAACACAAATAGAAGGATGTACGAACTATACAAAAGAAGTAGTACAGATTACAGAAAATACGGAGTACACATAATTTGGAGTACATAGCACATAGAGCACGGTGTACATTCACACAGAAAAGAGAGTACAAATTACATTAACAGAAAAAGTTTACGTCTTACAACTAGAAGTTTCGTAATTTGGATAAACGGTTCTAAAAATATTTCATTTTGATGAAGAAAGTAATTGAATATCTCATAAATTTGCTCATCTCTTTTAGTTTTGTTTTTATAATCAATGTAATCGTGTACTCTTTGCTGGTTTAATATATGTGGAAAAATAAAAAATAATTACATTAATAAAAAGTTACGTTTTACAACTAGAAGTTTCGTAATTTGGATAAAGGATTCTCAAAATATTTCGTTTTGATGAAGAAAGTAATTGAATATCTCAAACATTTGCTCGTCTCTTTTATTTTTGTTTTTATAATCAATGTAATCGTGTACTCTTTACTGGTTTAATATATGTGGAAAAATTAAAAAAAATCGTGGATAGATTAATGGGTCTGCTCCACTAATCCTGCGTAAATCGATGAGTGGTGGCAGGGCTTGCTGCGAGAGGAGTCTTAGGGTGTTTTTGGAAGAGGCGGCGCCACTCTTCATTCGGAACCACCTCCGTTCGCAGCCAGAAATGGGGAGGATCGGAGGTGGAAGGGAGACCTGAGAGAGAGAGAGAGAGAGACAGGTGGAGGTGGGATTGAGGTTGGCCATCTGATCGGTGTTACAAGATCCAACGGTTCCCCCGAGTTGCTCGGGTTTGGATTAAATGGCTTTCTATATCTTGGCCAGAATTGTGCAGAGTGCTTTTGGACCGATTCCCTGACAATCAAGCATATCTTATGGACCAGCTTCAGCATGCACAATTACTCTTATGAGGAACGATCCCATCAGCAGCAGATTAACAAACAAACAAACATGGAACTGAAATTAGTTAAACGGCAGGACAAAAGTTATTGATTTATACACGACCATAAGTAAACATGTTCCGTTCTGATAAGCTGCACGTGTGCTTAAATCATTTATAGGCTAAGCTCACACACCAATTAGCGCATGATAAATCTCAAAATTAAACCTTCTGGTTACAGGATAAATATTTCAATACAAATTAAAGGAGGTACAGAAGATTGCAATAGGATGATCAAGACCCTGGCTCTCAGATTCTTTCATACTTTATCCACTAGTTATGGCCTGCTAGATAGCATACTTTTTTTTTTTCGAGAATGACAGGGGGGAGAAAATCCCCACTGCTTGTTGCTTATAACTCGAAAGGTAACAGTACAGTTACATGGGTGCACCCAAAGTGCAGATACAAAGAAGCAACCCAAGTATAGAGGGCTACCAAACCAGCAGCCACACTAAACATAGGTGCAAAGAGAGAAAAGACAACATTGAGTCCTATACTTACTCTCCTATCAACATCTTGCTGCTAGACCACAGACATGAACAGCCACCAGATTGTCTTGCTTGCCGAACTTGCAATGAACATTAGCGACCGGCATCACTAGTCTTCATCAAACCAGTCGAATCTGGTTATCTGGTTGCCGCTCTTGCGGATGCCATCCGCTCGCCCTTCGGGGAAAGGAAGCCCCAAAGGAGGGAGAACCAAGGCAGGAGAAGAGATCCAAGAAGATCGAGTCTAAGGTCTCACCAACCCGGCTTCAGACCAGCGAGTGAGCCACTACTGCCAACACGCAACAGACACGACGATCTTCACTCCAGTCGACACCACTCCTCCGCATTAAGTCCGTCGAACTGGACTATGTGGTAGCCACTCTTGCAAGGTTCTCCACTCGCCCTCCGGGGGAAGGAAGCCCTGGAGGAGGGAGTACCGCAGCAAGAGAACAAGGACTCGGCGCCTTGCTAACCCGGCTTTGGAGGAAAAGGTCGAGCGGAGAAGAGAAAGACGAAGAAAGGAAATCGGTGAAGACCAAGTCAGGCACAACAGCAAAAGCCAACAAAAGAGCAAGAATTGATGGACACAATGGCGAAGCAACCACGGCGAGAGGCTGCAACAGGGAGGGACGGAGTGGTGAAGAAGCAGAGAGCAGGGAATATGGATAAATACACCATGTCCCCAAGGGAGACAGCGACTCGAGCGCCAGAGAAGAGAATCGAGATGACGACACCAACACGGGAGAATGGATACATGGATGAAGCCACCGACGCCCAAAGCTAGGAACAGGAACAGGGAGAACACTGCAGGATCGAGGGTGAAATAGAGGCCGGGAGGAAGACCAACGGGAAGGTGCTGAGGAGGAGCGGTCAAGGGTCATGACAACGCCTCCAACGAGGTAGCGGCACCCTTGGGCGTCGCCGTTGTCAGCGCTGGCCGTTGCCGCGCAGGGATTTCGCCCGACCCATGGACAAAGACCACCGAATACCGCCAAAGCAGGGGCAGAACGGAGACGGGAACCAGGTCGCAGAGGGAGACCACGTACACAAGGTGGGAAGTGAGAAACGATGCCGGTCGAAGGAGGAAGGCACCGGCCAGCGCGGCACCAACCCGTCAGCCATCCGGGGAGCGCGTCGAGCAAGACAGGCCGATAGGGCCAGCCGTCTGCACCGCGCCGCCGCCGACCATGACCGCCGCCGCAGCGCAGGCCCGCAGCACCCGCCAGGAACCGCTGGGGCACAGCAGCGCAGCAACCGCCGCGCGCGTGCACGCCATCCAGCGGCTTCCACCGGCGGCAACCGGGAAGGGTGGGAGGAGGGAGAAGGGCCGGTGTGGCAGAGAGGTCATCGTGGGCCGGGGCGGGCCCGCGCGGCCCAGATCTGGATGCCCGTCTCTGCGCATGCACCCAGCGGCCGGCCGCCGCCGCAGCAGCGCCTCCGCAGACGCGCGCCCCCGGATCTCGACCTCCTCTACGCAGGCAACAGCTCGCCGCACCACCGCGCACCCCCGCCGCACCAACGCACCGAGATCCAGTCGAACGAGCACACGAACGATGGCCCCGCCGCCGCCGTCCACCGGCAGGGGCTTTGCCCGCCGGCATCCTCCGGCGACGGCGAGGGGAGGATGGGGAGGAGGCGAGCTTGGTTGGCGGCTAGGGTTCCGCCGCCCGAGTCGCCCCAAGGAGCGACGCGGGGGCTTCTAGATAGCATACTTGAATAAGAAAGAGACAAAAAAGAGTGATACTAGATGACTGGAGATCAAGTCCCTGGCTCTGAGATTCTGACATACTTTATCCACTAGTTTTCATCTATCTCCACTTATGCAGTGAAGACATGCAAGTCCAACAATCTTTTGTAGTGGCCTTGTTCAATCTCTTGTTCATTTGCACCATGTAATAACAGGAGCTCAATGACACAATCTTCCCAGTCAATACCATTACATGTGTCTCTTTTCTTTCTCTTTTTCACACAGTCCATAGCGTTTGAAACCTCTGTGAGATCATCTCGTTTTTTTCGCCATTGATTTTTCCTGATATTTTTTTGTGGTCCAAGATGAGACGGTGAATCAATTGCATTTGCAATACGAGTAGCAGGAGCCTTCCTAATTTCACTGATCCGACTCTTGGCAGCTTCAATCCGTGCTCGCCTCTTCTTCTGCAAATCAATTCCAGCAGTAAACGAGGGAGGAGGTGCATCATAGCCAATGTCAATTTCTGCTTCCTCCTGGAGTGGTTTGTTATTGGTCCGGGCACTATCCAATGGTTCCAGCTCCCACTCTCTCTTCCACCGCTTCCTCCTACTAGGAAAGTTGCCAAGTTCCTTTAGCTGAGCAATCCTCTTCAAGACATTCTGGTAACTATCTGACATGCGTCCCTCTAAGATGTTCAAATCCTCTGGTTCCTTCAACTCTTGCCCATAAGTCTTGAAATCGAAATCAAAGGGATCAGCCTGGAGGTACTTGGTTTCATCATCGTCAACAGATGAGTACATCTTCACAATGCTGGCAATTTCTGGACGGAAGCTCTCTTGAAACTGTTGGGACTGGGCGGACTGTCTCTCCATGAGATAGAGCAGCACGGGGGCGCTGGACACAAGGTTTTTGGCATTGACGTCGGAGCCCCACGGAAGCAACTTCTGCGCGGCACGCACCAGCGCAGCAACAAGTTCCTTGTATCGGAGTCGGCAGGTGCTCGGCACTGCCGAAATCTCCCGGGCAATTTCTTCCACAGAGACAGAGGTGACCCCCTTGAGCTGTGCGGCCAAGGCAAGAGCAATCACCGAGGCGACAATTGGGAGGGGGTGCCTACCGGTGGTGAGCGACCACTTGGAGGCGCAGCGGAGGAGAAATCGGGCTTGGGAAAGGATCGCATCCTTCTTCCCACCCGCAGCTTTGATGAGCTTGCCTAAGCATTCCACGGCGCGCTGGAGCGCGGCGGAGTAGTGAAAGGACGGGAGGGGAGGGAGGGAGAGCCGGGAGGCGATGCGGTGCGCGAGGTCAGCGAGCGCGAACGTGGTGCAGCCCGCGGCCTCAGCGGCCTCGGCGAGGCAGATCGGAAGGCTGTGGGATCGCGCCACGATGAAGATGCAGGCGCCTGCGAGCGCGGGGAGAAAGGCAGTGCCCGGGCAGGCGAGGTTCCTGTCGGTGGCGGATTGGGCTATATCGAGGACATCCTCGACGCGGCTGGCCGAGAGCGAGAAGCGGGCGGCCATGGAGGTGATGACGGTGGAGGCGGCGTAGAGTTTGTGGTCGATGTAGGGAGACTGGGAGCCGTGGCAGATGGTGGTGGCGGCGGCATGGTCGACTTCCCCGCCCTCGGTGAAGCGGGTGGAGTGGACGAACTCGTAGGCGCCGGCGTCGTGGACGACGCCGCAGGCGGTGCAGACGAGCACGCCCGAGACCGGATCCGGAACCACCGGGCCCTCGCCGCACGACCCGCACGACGAGTGCATCGTGCGCGCGACCAGCGGCGTCCGGTGCGGCGGGGAGGTCAGAGGCTGAGGAGGCCGGTGGCTTGAGCTGGAAGAAACGATGAGGGGAAGGGGAGAAGCAGCTCGGTGTTGACGCCGACCCGCAAATTAGGGTTCGCTATGTGTTTGAGATAGAACATGGGGAATTTCGGGAGCTCCTTTGCGTCGTCGCCTCGCCTCGCCTGCAACAAGACCTTATTGGGCTCGCGCGAGTTAGACTGCTTCTTCGCCTCTCTTTCTGTAAGATCGTATGTTTGGGCTGCGATCGCACACCTCGTTTGATTCTATTGATCGATACTATATACGCCTAGCCTAAGTCGGTTCTGTTTGTTCTATAGACTAGATCATTTAGCCGCGCGTTGCCGGGCCGGTCCATTAGGATTGTTTGATTACAGTATATTATTATCTCTCTACCAAATAAATTTATTATTATCTCATAGAAATTAAACATTGAATTTAAATCAGAGTTTTTTTTTTGAAAGGACAAGTTTGATATATTTAAGTTAGATGTGGGATTTTAAGTATGAGGGTTGACCGCTTTTCTATAAGCTAGTCCCCTAGACGGACATTGCTACAAATCGCTCCAACCTTAGGCACCGGCCTTCCTCTTTCGCAACAATTGATGCCAATCTTCTACCTCGTCTCGTTTCTTCCTTCGGTCCGTCTAGCCTCAGGTTGATTTATTGGGTTAGAATAAACGCCCAAAATTGGTACAACAAAAGTAAGCACACCTCGATCTCACCCTATTTTGTCATAACCTTGATTATGAGCTTTGAACCTCAGTATTATCTTTATCTTTACCTAATAATAAAGACGTTAAGGGTTCCTTGGTTGGTTACTTGGTCGGTTTGTCCGTTATTAAAATCCGTCCCTATAATTGATATAAATTAACCACCCTGCCACCCGTAAGTAAACGGTTCATACGTTTTATTTTTCGCAATGAGGTTTCCTAGGCTGAGTTGGGTTCGTTTGGAGGAAGGTTTATTCCTCCTTTGTCCGTCCGCCATCGGTTTACGGTTTTGACCGTCCTCTCCTATGTTTTCCTTGCACCCGGGTCAAGAGAAAAGACCAAGTCGGTTTCGTCCTTCACTATATCCCATCGTTACAGTGGCACATCAAACCGGAGTGTCCAGATCTGCTTTGACTATTCGCAAGGAGAGCAACCAAGGTTAAACCACTCTCCTTATTTCTCTCATAAATAAGCATCCAAACCTTGCAGTACCCATAATACGAAGACTCCATTCGTCACAATGTAGTCCGATTTTGTAGGTCACCACGATTGAGTTGATGTCTCCCTTGGTCGTCATACTCTCGGCGCGGCCTCATCTCCGGTCGCTAGCGGCATCTCCGACGGAATTCCAAGCGGCAACGCAATTAAGTTGAGGCCGTCGTGCTCCCGGTGTGGCCTCCTCTGAGCGGCGAGTTCTTGCATTAGCGGCGACACTCAGACATCAGCCATGCTACACAAAGGCTTTCCCCTGGCTCCGACGTGACTATGTCCGGCACGTCCTCGACCAAGCGCAGTCGGCTCATCATGCGACACAGCCCTCCCCGCGCCAATCACGCATGGCGACGGGAGCCGTACAACAACCGAGCAGCAATACTCGACGTGCCCGCAGCGGTGGCCTAGGCTGCTCACCATGCTGCTCCCTGTGACACGTTCGTACCTGACCCGTCTCTCGCGACAAGGTCTTCGCTCCTCTCACCTAATTCCCCTCCCCTCCTACCCCCTAGCGTCGAGTCTAACCCTGTGGTCATCTTCCTGCTTGAGACCCGCTCTCTTAGATCTATTTAGTGATCTTAAAATCTGGCGATCTACCCGGAAGCACCATACTTTTGACGGTCTGCCGCTGCCGGAGTTCCTCGTGGAGGTTGAGTTGGTCGAATATCATGGTGAGATCTGAGCCGGCTCATGGAGCTACATGGTCTTTGCCTCACGTGCAGTGGACAACTATGTGTAGTTCCGCTAGATGCCCTGCCATGTTGATGACCATGAGCTCCTCTGTTGTCCCTGTCAATCTTACCGATTCTGGTCTCCTGCTCTGCATGTACACTCTGGGCTACATATATGCTTTGAAGTTCTTCATAGCCACGATTGCGCAGGCCAAGCGCATGGTGCCGATAACTTTGCTCACTTGGGGATCAAATCCTGATGCTTACAATTACGTGTTCAGCTGGTTGTACAGAATTAATTCACCTTATTGTATTTTTTTTGAAAAGGGAAACCCAGCCTCTGCATCTGGTTGATGCATATGGCTTTTATTATAGAAATCATCCAAAATCATCCAAAATCATCTTACAAACCAGAAGCTCTCACATAGGGACTCAACATCACCTATATAGTTCACTATCCGCAATAAACATGACGATCACTAAGATGACAAAGAAAGTAACTCCATCGTCATGAGACTACCCAGCACCAATACGTTTGCTATGCAACCATCCACCCTTGCTGAAGATAGCCTGAACGATCGCCATCATACGAGTGCAACCACCATCCAAACGAGCACGCTGGTCCTCCGGAAGAAGCAGAGACCATTGATGCATCCAATAGTTGGCCTGATGAATAACCTGCAAAAATTTCCCAACTTTCTCATTGTTAAAAATAATATCATTCCGATGTTTCCAGAGAGCCCAAAGCAAAGCACATACTCCTATGCGTATTAGTGCTTTCGAAACTTTATCCACCCCACACAACCAATTACCAAACAAATTTGGAATACTAGAGGGAGGTGAAATGCTGAAAGTAAAATGTACCAACCTCCAAAGTTTCTTAACAAAATCACACGAAATAAAAAGGTGATTTACTGTTTCAGGCTCTCCACAAAACACACACTTTTTACACCCATCCCAATTTCTCCTAGCTAAATTGTCTTTAGTCAGCAATTCTTTCCTAGATAGAAACCACATAAAAATCTTAATTTTCAAGGGAACTTTCAATTTCCACAAATATTTATGAAGGAAGCTAGCCTCTTCATTCATTATATATGCGTAAAGAGATTTTACTGTATAAATGCCAGAGTTGGTGAGAGACCAGACACAAACATCTTCGTTATCAGAGAGAGAAACATCCATTAATCTTTCTATTAGATGCAACCATCTTTCCCATTTATCTCCAATAAGAACACGTCTAAAGTGCAAAGCAGGAGGTAAATGTCCAATCACATTAGACACTAAGGTATTCTTATTACTCACAATTGAGTATAGGGAAGGATATTGCACTGCCAGAGGTAAATCACCTAGCCAACGACTTCCCAAAATCTAGTCTTCTCACCATTACCAACATTGAACTTAACATGTTTAAAGAAATCATCTTTACCACGCATAATACCTTTCCAGAAGGGTGAATCAGTAGGTTTAGCGTCCAACTCAGCCAGACTTTTTCCACCCAAGTATTTATTAGTTAATAATTCGAGCCACAAACCTTGTTCAGTTAAAATTTTAAACAGCCATTTATTCAAAAGACATCTATTCTTAACTTCCAGAACTTCTATACCTAGTCCTCCTTGATCTTTTGGACGACAAACAATATTCCACTTTGTCAAACGATATTTCTTTTTGACATGAACACTCTGCCAAAAAATCTAGATCTATAGAAATCAATTCTTGTCCGAACCCCAATAGGAACCTCAAAGAAAGAGAAGAGGAACATAGGTAAACTAGACAATACCGAGTTAACTAACACAAGTCGATCCCCATAGGATAACAACTTTCCTGCCCAGGAGCTCAATTTATTCTCAAAATGGTCCTCAACTACCTTCCATTCCTTGAGGAGAAGTCTCCTATAATGTATAGGCATACCAAGATAGGTAAAAGGTAGATTACCAACATCACATCCAAAGATACGACGATAGTCATCCATATGCTCACAAGCTTTACCAAAACAAAAAATATGACTCTTATGAAAGTTTATTTTTAAGCCAGATAACTGTTCAAAGAAAGAGAGAATGAGTTTCATATTGACAGCTTTGTCTAAATCATGTTCCAAAAAGAGAACCGTGTCATCCGCGTATTGGAGAATCGATATTCCCCCCTCCACTAGATGTGGCACTAAACCACCAACCTGATTGTCCTCTTTAGCTCTATTAATAAGAACTGCCAACATATCTGCAACTAAATTAAATAAAATCGGAGACAATGGATCACCCTGCCTCAGCCCCTTTATAGTTTGAAAGAAATGACCAATGTCATCATTAAATCTAATACCAACACTCCCTCCTTGCACAAAGCGAGTGTCGTGGTGGTGTCACGGCAGATGCCATAGGATGGCTAAAGTTGTGGGGACGATGGACGCTGGAGCCGCTCGGGGAGGGATCACGCAGCGGGTAGCCGCGTGAGTGTGACGCTAGCACTGCAAACAACAAGATCTACCCAGGTTCAGCGCCCTCGTGTGGAGGTAAAACCCCTACTCCTGCCTTTCTCTCTTTATATTCGAGTCTCACCGAGTAGCCACAGTACAAGTGTTTCTCTCTACCGAGTAGCCACGCTTCTCTCTAAGCTACTGTAGTCCTTAGTCGTGTCGTGAATCGTGCGTCGTCCCTCGCGCAGGAGGAGGCAGGGCACCTTATATACTGGTGCCCATCCGGATACAGCCAAGGTGTCAACACTATGTGCACACTGTGTACTTCCGGGTTCCCGCTGACACCTTTACATCTTTTGGCTTCCTGGATTGTCTTCATGTGCAAAGTCGTTCCGCAGAACCGAGGAGCTGATCTGTTATCACTGCCACGCACACAGAGTAGGTCCCCCTATCCTGCGACGCCCTGATGACACACTGTCACGGTCAGGCACGCGCTCCGCAGATGAACAGTGCCGTGAACAGTGCCAAAGTACGGACCCGGGATACGCGGGATCCTGTGTCAGAACGGCTCCTTTGACTTCTGGCCCGAGTAGGAGACCGCCATTTCTACTCGGACCACTTCCTCTACCCGGAGGAGAATAACTTCCCTGATTCTTCCTCCTGGCCTTCAGTGCGTACGGCCGAATAGCGGACGACCAGGTAGCGAGTACCGGGTAGCCTCTACTCTGCCAAGTGTCTCTTCTGATCTTTCCCTTTAGCACTTGCCTTTACCCTACTCGGGGGTATCCCACCGACATTAGTCCCCGAAGCTGGTAGAGTCCTGCGAACTTGTTCACTGGGCCCTGCCAGCTTAAAAACCAATCTTGCCTTTGAGCCCTAGGTTGCTGAGTAGAACCTCCGAGTAGCTCTTTATTCTGTCTCAAGTTTCTTCTTTTCCGAATAGGGCCGCTTCTCTTCCCTGTCACCGAGTAAAATGACTTGGCGAATTTTCCAAACAGAATCTCTGCGTGGCAGAGCGAAATCCGGCTTTCGGCAGCGCAACTAGGCACGTGTCACGTTCCCGTACTCCCGACGCCTCGGTGCCCGGGATCTGACAGGCCACGCGCACAGTTTTCACGGCCCGGGCCCACTAGCCCGTTATGTCCCATCAAGCGCAGTTATTACCCACGATCGCGTTGTGGGATCAACTATGGCCGTTACGCGCGCGTTACGCGCGCGTTCCGCGCTGTGTGCGTTTCTAACCGGCCCACACACCCCACGCCGCACGATCTCCGGGCATAACTGATCCCACTAATTCCAATCGTAACGGCAACCCACGGGGAGGTATAAATACCCCCTCGGTAACTCCCGTCTCCTCTTCCTTCCCTCACTTTCCCCTCGCCTCTTCGTTTCTCCGTCGCCGTCGAGCTCTTCGCCGCCGTGCCCCTCGTAGCGCCGAAAGGCTGATCTTTTCCGCCAAGTTCCACCCAATCATCACCAAATCTCCTCCCCCGCTCGATGGCTCGTGACGACGGCGCCCGCGCCAGGTGGTCTGGATCCACCGTCACTGCAGAGGAGTGCCAGTGGCTGGTGAACACGCGGCGAGTTCCTGCCGGCGTCCGCTGCCGGCCTCCCGCTGGCGAGCTCGTCCCCGCTCCGGAGGCGTACGAGCACGTGGTCTTCCTTGCGCACTTCGCGCGGGGATTCGGGCTTCCGGCATCGGATTTCTTCCGCGGCTTCCTCGACCACTTCGGGATCCTGCCGCACCACCTGCCTCCGAATGCGGTGGTGATGCTCGCATACCATGCCGTGGTGTGCGAGGCATTTCTGGGCGTGCGCCCCACGCCGATGACCTGGGCGCGCTTCTTCTTCTTCAGGAAGCAAAGCAAGGCCAAGCCGGGTAGCGCGGAGAGAAGCCGCGGCGTGACCGAGACTGGCAGCGCCATGATGGTGCAGCGCAGCGGGACCAACCACCCGCGCATCAAGGGGCTTGACTCGGTGCGCAAATGGCAGAGGATGTTCTTCTATGTGAAGAACATCCCTGTCAAGAAGGACGAGCCCGTGGTAGACCAAATCAACCTTCCCCGGTGGACCAACTCGCCTCCTACCGGGAAGAATTGGGGATTCAAGCCCCCACTAGATGGCGACATCAAGCAGATCAACGCGCGTCTCGCCAAGCTGAAGGAGAGCGGGCTCAAGGATGACGACCCCATCGCCTGCTGGATCTCCAGGCGAGTGCTCCCGCTCCAGCGCCGCGCACACCTCATGTGCTACATGGGCGGCAACCGAGACTGCACTCGGACGACCACATTCGAGCTCAGCAACGCGGATGTGGCCGTCTGGGCGCGCTCCATCATGAGCACCGGCCTCAGGGACAACTGGCAGTACGGCTTTGTGCCGTACAGCCGCACGAAGCCAATCAAGCGGGTTAGTACTCTTCTCCCGCTTTCTGCATATCGATTCCGAGTAGATGGCCTTCTTAGCTTAGGGTGCTTAGTATCCGCACTCTGTGCCGAGTAGGACACTTAGCCGTATTGCTTAGGCTTTATGTGCTTTATGTTTGCACGCCACGCCGAGTAGGGCACTTAGCAGTATCGCTTAGGCCTTATGTGCTTTATGTCTGCACGCCACGCCGAGTAGGGCACTTAGCAGTATTATGCTTCGTGCTAGCATCCCGCTCCGGGTAGGATCCCTTATGCTGCTCAACTGATTCATGTTGCCTTCTTATATCTCCAGCGCCTTTCTCGCCAACTTGCTGAGAGCGAGGAGCGCTTCGAGGCCAATTGGCACGCAGATCGGACAGAGGACGACGAGGTCTCCTACGACACCGCGGACACACTCAATATCCCTCATTCCGCCCAGACTGATAAGCATCATGTTGACGCGTCCGTTCGGGATTGGTCCGAAGACGACGACGAAGGTGATTGAGTTCACCTTTACGGTCGCGAGTAGCGCAACCCAATTTCCTCCTGTTTCCTAACTGTTTTCTTCTTCTCAACTTTACAGACGATGCTGATGCTGATGTTGGTGCTGAAGAGGAGGGCGAGGACGAGGACGAGGACGCCCTTGACACCGATCCGCTTGCAGTTGCTGCTCCCGCCACTCGCAAGAGGGCGGGTAGCGGTGCTCAAGAGCCCCCCAGCAAGAAGCCCAAGCAAGCCGTGAAGAAAGTCAAGCAAGGTAGACGGCTACCCCCTTCTCGTGCCGGGTAAGCGATTTTCTTCCAAGTTGCCATTTGCTGTTGCTGCTTTCTCGGAACTCCTTATTCTTCTAATGCTTCTCGATTTCTTCTGTTTCCCACACTCTTCTTATGAACTTCTTTCTTCTCTTCAGCGCCCCCTTGGATGCTAATGCTGCTGCCGCACCCACCAAGTCTAAGTCCAAGAAGAGATCTGCCATCGACGTAGATGCGCTCATCGATCTCTCTGAAGAGGACGAGGTCGCTGCACGGGACAGGGTGCGCTCGCCCTCTCCTGTGAAAGGAGAAGATGAGGACAACGCCCAGGACATGGATACTGGTGCCCGTGATGCTGACCAGGAGCAGCAGGCCCGCGCAGAGCAGGAAGCGCAGGATGCTGCTGACGATAATAGACCACTTTCTCCTCCAGCTACCGCAGCCGGGGAGGATGCAGAGCAAGGCCCCGAGCAACAAGATCATGCCGCCCTTGAGCGGCAGGAGGAAAACCAGGAGCAGCAAGACACTGACGCTGCTACCTAGGACGACCCCGCGGCCTAGCCGCGGGTAGAAGGACAAGAAGAGGCACAACCAGATCCTGCTGCCGAGCAGCAGGTTGAGACGGTTGATATGGAGCAGGACCTGCAGAGCCACGCGCAGCCGGACGCTGCGCCGGGTAGCGGGCCCTTGGTGCCGCCTACCCAGCAGGGCACCTCATCCACCGCACCGAGCTCCCCTCCGGTGAAGAAGACCAAGGTTACAGCCAGCCCTCCAGCCAAGAAAGATGCTGCCGAGAAGAAGGCTGCTGAGAAGAAGGCTGTCGAGAAGCCAGCCGCCGAGAAGAAGGCCACCGAGAAGCCAGCTGCTCAGTCGGACGCCGTTGTCCGCAGGAATCCTCCTCGTGGCGCTGCGCAAGACTCTGCCGTGATGCCGCCACCCAAACCAAAGGCGAAGCCTGCCGTGAAGAGTGCGCAGCTCACTCTTGGTGCTTCCGGCAGCGCTGAAGGCATTCCTGCTGGACCAAGCCTCCGTGATCCGCCTTCCTACCCGTCTTACCTGTTGCAGACGAGCAAGCAATACGGCATCCCGCTAAGCGCGGCCGAGAAGAAACTTGCTATTACCAGAGGCAAACAGGTCCAGGCTGTGGACTCCAAGCCGCCAGCCAAGAACAAGGACAGGGCCGTTTCAATTTTCTCGCGCGAGGTCCAGGAGACCGAGGTGACGTCCACGGGGCTTGAGCAGATGATCGACCGGGTAGGCTTCATTGAAGCTGACTGGAACAGCGACGTCCTTGGCAACAAGCCCTGGCACGGCCTTGCCTTGGGCAAGCTGGACCACTGGCGCACTGATTGGAACAAGGCGGACATGGGCTACAATCCCATGACCATCTCGTCCTCCACCAGTACGCTTGCCGCGAAGCTGTTCGTCCACCGCAAGAATGCAGAAGACATCGAGCAAACCTACGCGATAAGTTTTGCTTGTCTGTTCCGAGTTGCTTTTTTCTGCTCTTCTACTCTTCTCCTTCTTCTTATCCGTCCCCCAGTCCCCGAGATTCGGGCCGAGTAGACGGATACTCAACCGAGTTGCCGTCTTCTCGGGTTGAATCTTCAAAATTTCGTCTGAATCCTTTTCTTTCTGCCTCTCAGAATAGCCTCTTGAAGAGAACAAATCTGTACCGGTCGCTGCTCTGGAATCACAGCATTGCAAGAAGGCGCCTTGAGGCCCTGGAAGCAGAACGCAAAAGCGATGCTGCGACAGAGAAGGAGGCCGTGGATCGCACTCTCAAGATTTCCGAAATCGAAAGTAAGCTTCTAGCTACGCGGTTCATGTGTTTCGTGTTTACGCACGCTTATGCTTTCTGCTTTAATTGATTTCACCCTGCAGGTAAGTTTAAGAAACTGGAAGATGAGCACCAACACTGCCATGTGTTTGTTGAGAACGCTGAGACCACCATCAAGAAAATGGAAGGTGAGTTGCCGTCTTCTCGGCTTATCTTTCTTCTTTTTTCTTCGCTACTCTGCTAACCTTGTTCTTCCCTCCGCAGAAGATCACAAGAAGTTTGTCGAGGAGCATCTCGACTGCCTCAAACCCGCCGAGGTGCAGCAGCAACTGGCGAGTCAGGCTGTAGAGTTGAAGAAAGAGCACACCACCGAGATGGAACCTCTCCAACTCCAGCTGCGAACCGCCCTTCAAGATGCCCTTGACATAACTACCGAGAAGAACAAGATAGCTGCTGAGAAGGTCAAGATTGAAGCAGCTGCCAAGGCCGAGAAAAGGGCTCTTGAGCTGGAGTGCGACACGCTGAGGAAGAGCAACTCGGATCTCATGCTCCACCTGGCCCAGTTCCGGAGGGTGGAAGAAAGGCATGTAGCTGATGAGGAGTCATGGGAGAAGAGGCTGCAGTCGCTACTTTGCGAGCTGAACAGTAAGTACCCGCTTCTCTGCACTTCGCTGTCTCCTTTTTCTTCTCTGCTGCTTGATTCGCTTCTCTTCTCTGCCTCTGTCTCTAATCTTCTTGATAGCTTTTTCAGAAATTTTCCCCGACCTCAGCTCGGCTTGCGAACCTGCTCTGTCGAAGGCCCAAGCTGCTCGGACCGAGAAGGGCGAGCCCATGGACACCAAAGCCTCGATCGAGGACAGCCTCACAAACATGTCAGGGCAGCTCCAGCGTCTAAGGGGCGTGGGCACCGATCTGGTGCGCACTGCCTTCAAGCTCCATGACTTGTTCTGGCCTCGATACTCTGCGCCAGCAACCATCCGTGGGCTCGCCGAGAAGCTGAATGGCGTCAAGGCCGAGCTGAAGAAGTGGCGAGCATCCGGAGCTCGGGCTAGCGCGGATATGCTACTCCTCTTCATCTGCAGCTGGTATGAGAACCTCAATCTCAATACCATCCTCGAGATGCGCCGCGATTCCAAGTGGGAGAAGGAACCCGAGTGCGTGGCTCGCCGTCAGGCAGTCGCGTGGGAGATCGCCTCCTACGCCGATACCGCGCATTACATCGAAGGCCTCCCCGAGCCCGACACGGATGTGGAAGGCGAGGGAGACGACGAGGATGGAGATGATGACGAGGAGGCCACGGTGTCAGACGGGCTGAGCTTCTTCGCCAGCACCGATGAGAAGTCCGGGAAGGGCAAGGGCACGGTCGTCGAGGATAGCGACGAGGAAACCGAAAGCGTGGAGATGACCATCGACACCACGGCCCTTGAGTTCGGCACTTCGTCAGGCGCAGCCCTTGACGACACAGCGCGACTCCGCGCTCAATCGGCTGCCTCCACTTCGGCGACGGACCCCATCTCGGTGGCCACGGCCACCTCTGACCAGGCTGCCACCAATCCCGAAGCAGATGCTGCAAAGACTGACGCCGCCAACTCGGAAGCTGATGCTACCAAGGCCACCAATGACGCTGACGCTGCCAAGGCCAACACCGAAAGCGCTGCTACTTCCACTTGATTATGCCCTGCCACACTTATGCTTGAAACTTTTATCAGATCCCCGGAATGCCGGGTGCAGATGTATCGAACAATTTACCTTCCCGTTGCTACTCAGTTTTATCTTATTTGAAGTTTTTATACTTAGTAATTTGAGCAGCTTTGGCTTGATGCCGGGTTGCGTTATCATGCGAGTCCCCGAGTTGCATTTTTCATCCACCTTTCCTTTTCATCTCAGCTCTTACCTGCAACTTGTTGCTTTTTTGGTATTCGAGTCACAAGAGTTCAAAGTTGAGGTTTCAAATACTTAGCTACTTAGGAAACAGTCATGGTAACGCTACCCACCACACAGCCGAAAAGGACAACAACAGACAGCAAAAAACACTCTACTCGGTTGCCACACGCTTCCTTCCCTTTGCAGTTTTTCATGTGTTCATTGGCTCTTTGGCTTGTTCTCTGGCTTGCCATGAAGCCGGTTTGCGGACAGCAGCAGAGTCGCAGAGTGTCCGGTGAGTATGAACACACTACTTCGTATGCTTTTGAAATTCCAAGCGTAGCAACCGAGTAGACAAAGAAACAACAGAGTAGAAACACTTAGAGCGATTTTGGACGAGGGCAGTCCCCGAGTTCAATTTCAGATTGCAGGGTAGGAGCTTTTACTCGGATAAGAGAGTACATACACACTTTTGCTCATGAATGGAAACGGCGAAGTAGAGCCACATTCCAGGGGCGCTTAGACTCCTCTCCAGCTTTATCCGTCCTGTCCTCCTGTGATGGACGCACGTCGACAAGATAATAGGCATCATTGTGAAAAGCCTTGCTCACAATGAACGGCCCTTCCCACGGAGGAGACAGCTTGTGCATCCCGGCTGTGCGTTGCACAAGCCTCAGGACCAAGTCTCCTTCTCGGAAAACCCTTGGGTTCACTTTTCGGCTGTGATAACGCCTCAAGTTTTGCTGGTAAACAGCCGAACGTGACAGAGTGAGCTCTCTTGCTTCTTCTAGCAGGTCAACGTCGTCTTCTCGAGCTTCTTTCGCCTCCGCCTCTGTGTAGAGGGTTACTCGGGGGGAGTCATGCTCTAGGTCGATTGGCAACACGGCTTCAGCCCCGTAAACCAAGAAGAATGGCGTGTAGCCGGTTGACCGGTTAGGGGTAGTCCTTAGACTCCACAACACCGCTGGCAACTCGTCTAGCCAACACCCTGGTGTTTTCAGCAGCGGCTCAATCAGCCTTGGCTTTATGCCTGCAAGTAGCATGCCATTTGCTCTTTCCACCTGTCCATTGGACGCGGGATGCGCGACAGACGCGACATCTAGTGGGATGTGCTTATCTCTGCAGAATCTCACCATGGCTCCCTCAGCAAAGTTGGTGTCGTTATCTGTGATGATGCTGTGCGGGTAGCCTACCTCAGGATCACATCCTTTAGGAATTTCACGGCTGTAGCTCCATCGCACTTCTGAATAGGCTTCACTTCAAGCCACTTGGTGAACTTGTCCACCATGACTAAGATGTGTGTCATGTTGCCTCTAGCCGGCTTGAAGGGGCCAACCATATCCAAACACCAAACAGCAAACGGCCAAGTGATGGGAATGGTTTTCAACTCGGAAGCAGGCATGTGGATCTTACTTGCGAATCTCTGGCAACCGTTGCACTTTTTCACGATGTCTTCAGCTTGCTGCAGAGCGGTGATCCAGTAGAAACCATGCCGAAAAGCCTTCTTGACAAGAGCCCGAGAAGAGGCGTGATGCCCACATTCTCCTTGGTGTATCTCCACCAGAATTTCCTCTCCTTCTCCCGGGTCCACCAGCGTTGCAGCACGCCAGTGGCACTTCTCTTGTGCAGCACATCTCTGAATATGGTGTAGCCCTTGGATCTTCTCTGAATCTGCCTGGCAGTCACCTCATCTTCTGGCAGGGTACCGTCCCTTAGAAAGGATAATATGGGCATGGCCCAACTCGGCGTCTCCCGCGCGGGAAACACTGGTTCATCCACTTCCATTGGAACAGGCACTATTGCATCTTCTTCTGCGTTCGGGTTTACTCTCTGCAGCCCCGAACGGTTTGCCAGGACTTCTTCAAGGAATGCGACAGTCCCTGAGCTGAGAGGGGCAGTCCCCGAGTGAGGAGGAGCAGTCCCCGAGTAAGGAGGAGTAGTCCCCGAGTAGAGAGGGGCAGTCCCCGGGTTGCAGGCGCCAGTCCCCGGGATGGAGACGGCAGTCCCCGGGTCTCCTTTTGCACCTTCCCAGTCAATCTCCATTGGAATTGCTTCCTCATCAGGCAGGGAAGGAACGAAGATGGACTCCGAGTTGGGGGATGGCTTGATGGATGGCTTTCTCAAATGCTCCAAGGCAATCCCAGCCGGGATGTACTGCCGAGAAGATCCCAACTTGGACAGCTCATCTGCTGCTTCATTCTATGCTCGGTGGATGTGCTGGAACTCGCAACCTTCAAAGAATCATGTCATGGTTTGAACCAGGAAGCGGTATGACGCCATGTTGGCATCCAGAGCATCCCAAATGCCAGAAACTTGCTGCACAACCAGATCCGAGTCGCCATAGCATATGATACGCTGCACGCCAACTTCCTTTGCTACCTTCAATCCGTGCACCACGGCCTCGTACTCTGCAACATTGTTGGATTCCTTGAAGTGGATTTGCAGCACGTACTTGAGCTGATCTCGCTTGGGTGACGTAAGCACCACGCCAGCACCAAGGCCTTCTTTCATTTTGGAGCCATCAAAGTGCATCTTCCAGTAGTTGGATACTGGAGTAGGGGGCTCATACTGCACCTCAGCCCAATCCACCAGAAATTCTGCCAGGATCTGAGATTTGATGGCTTCTCTTCTCGCATACGCGGGAGCGTACGCGGCCAGCTCGATTGCCCACTTGGCTACTCTGCCACTTGCTTCCTTGTTACCCATGATATCCGAGATGGGAGCTGAGCTCACCACTGTGATGGGGTGCTCTTGGAAGTAATGCTTCAGCTTCTTGGCGCCCAAGTACACACCGTACGTCATCTTCTGGTAGTGTGGGTAGTTCTGTTTGGAGCTGGACAGCACCTCACTGAGATAATACACAGGCCGTTGCACACTTTTGCCTTCCTCCTCTCGTTCCACCACAATCACCACGCTGACTACCCGGTTAGTAGCAGCAATATATAGCAGCATTGGCTCCTTGGGTAACGGACTAGCCAAGATGGGAGCGCTACCCAGCATTGCCTTTAGCTCTTTGAATGCCACATCCGCTTGCGGTGTCCAGACAAACTTGTCGCTTTTCTTCATCAAATGATACAAAGGCAGGGCCTTCTCGCCCATTCTGCCCAGGAAACGGCTTAGAGATGCCAAGCACCCAGTGAATTTTTGCACATCCTTCAGGGATCTCGGCAAAGACATGCTCTCAATAGCTTTTATCTTTGAAGGATTGGCCTCAATGCCCCGACTGGATACCAAGAAGCCGAGTAGCTTGCCAGCCGGGACGCCGAAGATGCATTTACTCGGGTTCAGCTTCATCTTATACTTGCGCAAGTTAGCGAAAGTTTCCTCAAGGTCACTGAGCAGAGTATGTGTTTTATTCGTTTTGATGACAATGTCATCTACGTACACCTGCACATTTTTGCCGAGTTGATCATGCAAGCATTTCTTCATGCATCTCTGATAGGTAGCACCCGCATTCCGCAACCCGAAACACATGACACGATAGCAATAAGCCCCGTACGGGGTAATGAAAACAGTCTTTATTTGATCAGCAGGACTGAGAGCTATCTGGTGAAAACCAGAGTAGGCATCTATGAAAGACAGCAGTTCACAACCAGCAGTAGAATCGATCACCTGATCGATGCGAGGTAGCGGAAAAGGATCCTTGGGGCATGCTTTGTTCAAGTCGGTGTAGTCGACGCACATGCGCCATGCGGTAGCAGCCTTGGGATCCTCCTTTTTCTTCTCAACCATGACCGGGTTGGCTAGCCAGTCCGGATGCAGCACCTCCATGATGAAGTTGCTTATCAGCAACTTGGTGATCTGGTCACCTATGGCCTTCCTTCTCTCATCTCCGAAACGGCGCATAGCCTGTTTCACTGGTTTGGCGTCAGGACGCACATGTAACGAGTGCTCAACCAACTCCCTCGGGACACCTGGCAAATCCTCATTGGACCAGGCGAACACGTCCCGATTCTCACGGAGGAAGTGGATGAGCTTGCTTTCCTATTTCTCCCCCAACCCGGAGCCAATGATGGCCACGCGATCGGGGAACTCAGGGTCAACCTGGATCTTCTTTGTCTCTTGAGACGCCTGGAACGCGGTTCCGTGCTGGGAACTCGGCACGCCCTGCGCACCAGCTTGCGCGGACTGCGCCATAGCCACCACCTCGTACAACTTTTTCTTCTCGGCAGCAATCACCATGGACTCCGCCAACTGAGAACCAGCAGAGGCACACTCCATGGACTTCTTGTAAACTCCAGCGATGGTACTCATGCCATTGGGACCAGGGATCTTCATCTTCAGATATGCCGTGTGGGTAGAAGCCATGAACTTGCTCAGAGCAGGCCTGCCGAGTAGGGCATGGTAGGGGCTCTGGTGATCAACCACCTCGAACTGCAGGCTCTCTGTGCGGCAGTTCTCCCTTGTGCCGAATAGCACATCTATCCATACTCGGCCAATAGGGTTGCACGAGACTCCCGGCACAATGCCATGGAAAGTGGTCTTGCTAGGTAGCAACATGTTCTCGGCCAGACCAAGCTTCTCGAGTGTGTCTCTGTACACAATGTTGATGCTGCTGCCGTTGTCGATCAGGACCTCACATTCTTGCTGAACCTCACATTCTTCTCGGGACCCGAGAAGGTAGGATCCAGCACCAAGGCGTAGCTACCCGGGTTGGGCATCACCTTGGGATGATCTACTCGGGACCACGTGATCTCTTGGTTGAACCAATGCATATAGTGAGGAACAGCAGGGATCACATCATTGACCTCCATGGCACGCATGTGCTGGGATTTCTTGTCGACAGGCTCAGAGGTGAAGATCATGTAGCTCTCGTGGTGCTCCTGGTACCGATTGCGGTCTCCGCCACCATTGTTGCCGTTGTTGTTGTTACCTTGGTTGTTGTTGTTGTTGTTGCCTCTGTTGTTGTTGCGGGTGTAGTAGTTGTTGTTGTTGCTGTTGCGGTAGCCATCGTTGTTGAAGTAGCGGTTGGCTCCTAAAGCCACTTGGTTCACATTCTCTCTTCTCGGGAAGGCTGGAGGCCGGCAGCAGGTGCGCGGGCAGGCTGTGCAGCGGCATTCGCAGCTGGCAGAGGAGGAGGAGGAGGCAGGCCCTCATTCTTGATTTCTTCCCACCAACTGCACTGCCGAGTAGTGTGGTTGGCGGGTCTTGCGGGATGCCGAGTGTGGAAACTGCATGGGCCATCCTTCATGTCCTTGAACACGAAGTTTGGAGCAGGGCCCGAGCTGCCGCTACCCTGCTTCTTGTTGCCTTGGCCCTGATTCCGGTTCTGCCCGTATGGAGCTCCAGCAGTTTTCGGCCTTTGGCTACTCCCAGCTCCGGTAGCCACTGCATTCACCTCCTCTGGGTCATACCGGGTGTCGATCCGGTCACCTCTGCGCTTGTTGCGGAACTCATTGCGCTTGCTGCTGTTGATGTTGTAGTTCCTTCTCGGCTCAGGAGCATCAAGAAGAGGTTGTGTCGGGTCGCCGAGTGCGTACTGATCCGCAATCCGGATGGTCTCGGCAATAGTGCTCGGCATCTCCCTCTGGAGCCTTTGCCACAACATGCTGCCATGTCTGCAACCCTGCGCAAACCAAGTGATGGCCTGGGCCTCATTCACACCCTCACAGGTGTTCCTCAGAGTGCTCCACCGAGTAAGATACTCGCGGTCTGTCTCCTCTTCCCGCTGCCTGCAAGCGGACAGCTGCTGCGGCCTATTCGGCCTCCGGTAGGTGCTGGTGAAGTTGCTGATGAATGCCTCCGCGAAGTCAAGCCAGCAGTTGATGCTGCGCTTGGGCAAGTTGTTGAGCCAGGTTCTTGCCGGTCCCTCGAGCATCTGCGGGATGTATCGCACGGCCCACCTCCGGTTGCCGCCCGCAATGTGCATGGCTTGACATAGTCATTGAGCCAATCTTCTGGTTTGGTGCTGCCGTCATAACACTTGGTCCCCTTTGCGGGCTGGAACTGCTTCACGGATGGCTCCGTCATGATACGGGGACCAAAGCACTCTAGGCCAGGCGGCCCCTTGCTCTCGAGTTGCGAGGATAGGGAAATCCGGTCCAGCTTGTGCCTGGCGTCACTGGGCTCCAGCATGCGCTCACCTACGCGATCCAGAATGTCATTGCCGGCCAACCCCATGGCCGAGTAGCCATCATCATATCTGTCCACCTGCACGACTGCAGGTTGCTCCACCGGGTTGGCGGCTGGCGCGACCGCGCGCGGCTGTGGCCTCTGCCGAGTAGGCTGCGCAGCCTGATGCCGAGAAGGTCCTGGGCGCTCTCCATCCCGCGGCTGGCTGTGAGCTTTTCGGTCTTGATAGCCTGCTCCTGCAGTGTTGTGTTTTTGATCGGACTGCCGCGGCACAGCGAGCTGTTTCGCGGCGACAGCCGGGTCGTACACCTGCATCTGCCTGTCTCTGCCGGAGTGCCCACTTCGGTCCCTCTCGCGACTAGGATGCGGAGATGAAGCCTGATCGTTAGATCTAGCCGCATGCGAGTGCACCACCTGAGAAGCTCCAGCACCCGGATTGGCTTTCCGAAACTCCTCGTTCTGCCTAGCGGCCTCTAGCACCAGCTCATTGAGCCTCTCCTGCTGCCTAGCGCGCGCGTCGCCGTCGAGATGCGGCTACAGCCTCAGCAGCTATAAGGGTTTTGGCGGGGGTACTGTATCTGGGTCTGGTGGAGGTGTTTGCGGTGGCGGACTGACTGGGAGCCTCTACAACCGTTGCCATCTCGGCGCCTAAGTTGCGACGCGTAGCACCTACTTTGCTAGCTCTCCTAACAACTGGTGTAAAACCGTGAGCCTTGTTGTACTCGTTCTGATCTAGACTAAGCTCTAGCCTAATCTTCTCCAACTCCGCCTGCTCGGCGAGCAGCTCCTGGCGCTGCCGGTCGAGCTGGGCCTTCATGGACAAGAGCTCAAGATCAGTGGGAGGCGGCATACCCGTCCGCACGGCGGACGCGGGTATTGTCGGAGTAGTGGAGGGAGCAAGATTGCAGTCCTTCTCGTAAGGCTTGTGCGTCTTCCCGCCAGCACTCGGGCCAGCGAGATCCTCGATGACGCCCGCAGCGGTAGCAGCCGCGCCCTTCCCTGCGTCAGCAGCAGGGCCGGTCATCATCACCTCCGCGACGTCCGCAGAGCGGCCCAACAGCCTCCCGCGTGCAGCGATGACGGCGGGGGGGTCTTCCGCGACATGCACCAGCTCGGGGTACTCGCGGTCGATGACGGTGGCGACGTAGACGAGGTGCGCGCCGAAAGAAAGCACCGAGCCGCCCTCCGGCATGGCCCTGCCGCCGAAATCGCCGGCGTTGTCGGTGACGAAGTCGAAGGAGCCGAATCTGTGGACGAGGCCACAGACCACGCGCTCTCCGGTAGAAGAAATCGATCCCGTCCGAATGGTAACTCCAACCAGCGCCGCTGGTTTCCCCACGGTGGGCGCCAACTGTCGTGGTGGTGTCACGACAGATGCCATAGGATGGCTAAAGTTGTGGGGACGATGGACGCTGGAGGCGCTCGGGGAGGGATCACGCAGCGGGTAGCCGCGTGAGTGTGAAGCTAGCACTGCAAACAACAAGATCTACCCAGGTTCAGGGCCCTCGTGTGGAGGTAAAACCCCTACTCCTGCCTTTCTCCCTTTATATTCGAGTCTCACCGAGTAGCCACAGTACAAGTGTTTCTCTCTACCGAGTAGCCACTCTTCTCTCTAAGCTACTCTAGTCCTTAGTCGTGTCGTGAATCGTGCGTCGTATCTCGCGCAGGAGGAGGCAGGGCACCTTATATACTGGTGCCCAGCCGGATACAGCCAAGGTGTCGACACTATGTGCACACTGTGTACTTCCGGGTTCCCGCTGACACCTTTACATATTTTGGCTTCCTGGATTGTCTTCATGTGCAAAGTCGTTCCGCAGAACCGAGGAGCTGATCTGTTATCACTGCCACGAACACAGAGTAGGTCCCCCCTATCCTACGACGCCCTGCTGACACACTGTCACGGTCAGGCACGCGCTCCGCAGATGAACAGTGTCGTGAACAGTGCCAAAGTACGGACCCGGGATACGCGGGATCCTGTGTCAGAACGGCTCCTTTGACTTCTGGCCCGAGTAGGAGACCGCCATTTCTACTCGGACCACTTCCTCTACCCGGAGGAGAATAACTTCCCTGATTCTCCTCCTGGCCTTCAGTGCGTACGGCCGAATAGCGGACGACCAGGTAGCGAGTACCGGGTAGCCGCTACTCTGCCAAGTGTCTCTTCTGATCTTGCCCTTTAGCACTTGCCTTTACCCTACTCGGGGGTATCCCCCCGACAGCGAGCCACCCACTCACACCACTGAGGATTGAATCCTTTCATTCGCAAGGTTTGTTGTAAAAAAGCCCAATTAACCTTATCATAAGCCTTTTCAAAATATATTTTGAAAATAACCCCATCCATCTTCTTCCTATGAAGCTCATGGATGGTTTCATGTAACACTACCACACCCTCTAAAATATTTCTACCCGGAAGAAAAGCTGACTGTGACGGATTAATGCATTTTTGAGCAATAGATGTGACCCTATTAGTACGTACTTTAGTAAATATCTTGAAACTAAAATTTAAAAGGCAAATTGGTCTGTATTGCTCGATCCTACACGCATCTTCCTTCTTAGGTAATAGAGTGATAACTCCATAGTTGAGTTTAAATAACGGAAGATCACCCGCATGCAATTGAGCAAACATACCCATCAAGTCAACCTTGATGAACTCCCAACACGGCTGATAGAATTCAGCAGGAAACCCGTCAGGACCTGGTGCCTTGTTGTGTTCCATCTGATAAATAGCATCAAAAACTTCTCTCTCGGAAAACACGGAGGTTAAAAAATCATTTTGTTCCGGTGAGACCTGAGGTAAATCCTCGGTACAAGATTCCACCAAAGAAAACGTGGATGGGGCCGACGCCCCAAAGAGACCTTTGTAGTACTGCGAGATAAAACATTTCAAATTCTCTTGGCCCACAATAGTGCCTTCATCCTGCTCAAGTTGATAAATTTTCTTCTTCCTATGTTTCCCGTTTGCGATTAAATGAAAATACCTAGTATTACTCCCACCCTGCTGCACATGCCTCACCTTAGCACGCTGAGCCCACTTGGACTCCCCTTCTCTACGTAGCTTAGTCAAAAACTCATCGGCATGCTTCTTAACCTCGCATTCCTCCTCGCTAAGAGGAGAAGACTCTGCTTTGATATCTAATTCATTAATAAGTAACAACAAGCGATCTCGTTGCATTTTATACTCACCACTAATATGTTTAGCCCAACCTCTAAGAAATCTCCGTATGTGTCTTATTTTAGATTGCCAAATTGAATAGGATTAGACTCAATGGTCACTTCATTCCATTTATCTTTAATCATGTTCAAAAAAACCTCTCGCGCAAACCAAGCCAACTCAAATGAGAATGCCGATGTATTCCCAACATGAGCCGGTAACCCAAAGTCAAGTCAATAAGTAGAGGGACGTGGTCAGACCCGGTCCTAGTTAGAGCCCTAACCGTTACAAGAGGACATTTTTGTTCCCGCTCAACAGAAGCCAAAAATCTATCTAGCTTTTCTAGAGTAGGATTAGGGTGTCTACTCACCCAAGTATACTGACGCCCCGAGATTTCTAATTCTTTGAGGTCCAAACTCTCAATAATAGCATTAAAAATGACAGGCCAACGGGCGTTAAAATTATCATTATTCTTTTCTTCTGTTCTTCTAATAATATTGAAGTCACCTCCAATCAACATTGGTAGTGACTCTCCCTCACAAATGCGCACAAACTCTGCTAGAAAAGCAGGTTTTTTATCATCTTGAGCTGCCCATACACCACCACGAAAGCCCAATGGAAGCCATCTTCCTTAGATTTCAGATGAAATTTAACACAGAAATCACCCGAAAAAACCTCAACAACCGAAATAGTGGTGGGGTTAAAACCTGCTAAAATACCCCCGGATCTGCCATGAGGTGGTAAACAGTACCACGTAAAATCTATCCCCCCCAACCAGATGTTTTAAGAAGTGAGAAGAAAAGTTTGATCTCCCTGTCTCCAATAAGGCAAAAAAATCAATACAATTTTCTGGAACAGTCTCATTAATAGCAAGATGCTTAGCCGTATCACCCAACCCATTTGAATTCCAAATAAAACCTTTCATCTCACTCACTTCTTTTTTCTACAAGTATTAAGTCTGGCACTACGCCGAGGAAATAGTCCAGCAGACACAACTGTCTTGGACTTCTTTGAATGCTTTAAAGATATAATAGGAATATCCAAACAATTCTCATCATCGAGATCATTCTCTATATCTAGGTCCTCACATAAGTTTGCAGCCTTTTGTAGGACCAAACTAGAAGAGGTGGACGGCAACACTGCCTCTAAATTATTTTTTAGAATAACACAATTTCTCATTGTTTCAGTATGTTTAAGAGAATCCACTGCCAAGTTAATTTCCTCTACCGAATTACCCATAGCGACCATGGAACATTGAGCAGCTACGTCCTTTCTACACTTACCAATTCCCGTTGTAATAAGTATTATATGGTCATGAAATAAAAGTCAATGGTTTGCTCATTCCGTTTGAGATCACGCCATATTTTGCCTTTTCTTGTCATCATGTATAAAATCATTGTCAAAAAAGTTACCGTAAAGATTATGCTTCGTGCTAAGGTTCCAACTACTTTTGACATATGCCCTTAGTCGGCTAACAACTTAGCGAAAAAATAGATTTTTGCACCGCCTAGTACAGTTATCTGACTGATTTTGCGCGGGTCACTTAGTAGTATGTCGTTGGCACCAACATTTGCCGGCTCCCGTCTCTGATTCTAAATCAACTAGAAGAATACCCCGCGCGTTGCAGCGGGTATCTCTTCAAAAAAAATATTCTGTAAACTAAATGGGTATAATGTGTATGAAATATTCCTTATAAAGATTCAATTGATCACACAATCGATATACTAAATTTAGTTCAGATGAAACTGTTGTATATTTTGAGAAATAAGTATTAGTGACATGGATAATTATGTGGTTGAAAAAGGATGACATGATTATGTGGCATGAAATATATAATATCATAATTTTTAGTGGAGATGACATGGAAAGTTGATTGGCTAAAATGGTGGGTGATGTGGATAGCTTGCATGTTGAGATAGAAAAATAATAAATGCATCTTAGTGGGGTTTTATCTTATAAGAAGTATAGATAGATTGGTATTACACCTGGTTGTTTCAGCGGAAGTTTCCACGCTGAGGTTCCTCCAACATACGAAAAGTTAAACACAAGAACGAGATAAATACTAAGGCGGGCCACTTATAATAAGCCTACCGTCAAGTGTAGCATGAAAAAGTTGGCATCATAAATATTTACATCAAAATATAAGTCTTTGCGTTACAGCGTAGCACAGTTGCTTCTACACACTAGTGGAAACAGGGCCTTTTGTCCCGGGTCGTAAGGGCCAGTTGTCCCGGTTGTGCAACCGGGATGGGCTGGCCGGGACAAATGGCCCGTCCCATTGGTCCCGGTTGTGCCAGGACCCGGGATGGTAAGGATAGGCCACGTGGCGAACCTGGGCCAGGGAGTTCGTCCCGGTTCGTTCAAGGGACCGGGATGGATACTTTTTGGACAAAAAAATATATATAATCGTTCAGTTTCCGCGTCCAGACCCACGTCTTTTGGGCTCCTGTCTCCCAATCTCGAGCCGGCCTCCCCTTCCCCAACCGCGTCCAGGCCCACGTCTTTTATTAAGCCCACTGGTCACATTTTTTTTGTCAAAAGGGCCCACTGGCCCGCGTCTTTTATTATGGTCAGTCAACGGTTCGAAGGGCCCACTGGCTAGCGTCTTTTATTATGGTCAGTCAACGGTTCGAAGGGGCCACTGGCCAGCGGCCGTTGGCTGGCTCGCCTGGTCCCTTAAATTAAGACTACAGGACGGTCAAAGGGCCACTGTCGCCTCGTCTTCCCGCCCCGCCTCGGCTTCCCGCGCCCCCACTTCCCCACGCGCGCGTGCCACAGCTGCAACCGCCGCCCACGCCTCGGCTCCTGCCCGCATTCATGGCCGCCTGCAACCGCCGCCACGTCCAGGCCGCCGGTTGGCATGCCAGCCCACCCCGGGTCCTTTTTAAAGGCCCCCCGCCGCCCGTACAACCCATCCACCCCGGCCACGCCCAAGGCAGAGCAACCATAGCCACCATGTCCCGCTGGTTCGGCAGCGGCTCCGGCAAGCGCCCCAGGAACGACCACGAAGGCTCCTCGAGCGGCGCCGGCCGCGTCCCACCACCGCCGGCGGAGGCCTTCGGCTACGGCCCTGGAGGTGTCCGCCTCGGCGGGACGCCGCGCGTCCCCGCGCCACCTCCGGCTGCACGCCCGCCGCCCAGCGCCGCGCCCAAGGGCAAGAGGTTCCGCCGGTACGTCCGGGTGGACGAGGCCGAGTGGCACTGGAACAACGCCACGCCGGTGTTCTATGCTGACGTCCACCTCCCGGACGGCTGGCACCTGAACCCCCAGCGGATCCCTGTGCCGCCGGTCCCGACCGGCCAGGCGCTGCTCGAGGAGATCGACCGCCGGCGCGAGCTCCTGCCGGCTCCCGTCCGCAGGGAGCGCGCGTACGCGCGCAGCTCCCCCTACTGGGGCGCCTGGCTCGAGCAGGAGCACGAGCAGCGCCGGCGCTGCTACATCCCCGCCCCCCACGAGGTGGATGTCGAGACATCGTAGTAGTTTTCATAGACGGGGGTGCCATGAGACTACGGTAGAGACGTGGGGTAACGGGATAGCGTAGTAACACAGAACACGGGATTTACCCAGGTTCGGTACGTCGCGACAGTACGGCGTACCTACTCCTGCACTTCTCACTATTTGGGACTAAAGCCCGTAAATCTGGGTTACAATGTGAGGTAGTAGATCTAACTTATTCGGCGAGGATGAACTTCTCGGCGAATAGCGTAGAGCAAGGAACTCAAGACCTAGAACTTAACTTCTAACTTATTCTTTCAATCTATCCTCTGTCCGGCTTTATATAATAGCCGTACTAGGGCTTACAGATTAGGAAACCTAGAAGACTACGTTTAACTTGTAACTTGGAAAGTAAGGAATCCGTCTTCTGCTCCAAGCCAGACCACATGGGCCGTGATCCGGGTTCTTCTAGAATCCGGCTTCTGCGCGTCGGACTACTGGGCCGCCCAATGGACCTAAGCCCATTACCACTTAGGCCACCCTGGTAGTCCGGCTCTTTGTCTACCATCTTCTATACCCCTATTCAGTATATATCCGACAGTAGCCCCCAGGAAGGATCAAAACTCTGATTCTCCGTCTTCTGTCAAATAATTTTGTCCGGGAAAACTTGATTCAGCAGTCTTGATTCTTTCTTCTTTCTTTTTTGAAGGAGATGGTAACATATAACTCGGAACTATGAAAATCCGGCTTTTCTTCTCGCGATCCTTCGCGGAAAAGGAACTTATGACATCAGCGCTTTAATCACGCTGACGCAAGCGCCGCTTGGTTTCACGCGGGAAACCCTGCAACGTATCTCTGACAGATTCTCACGGGAAACGAGGAGATAGCCATCATTCCTCTGTCATTCCGTTTCCCGGATTTTCCGGCGAGCGACACGCGTCGAACATCCAACGGTCAAAAGAGCCGTTGGCACGTATCTAAACGGATTTATGGCTATAAATAGCCGTCATCGTCCTCCTCCGAAACTTTCCTCACTCCCACACTGCCTACGCCATTGCTGCGCACGCGAGCACGAGAGCAAGACCTTGTCCCAGGCGCACGTAACTTCCCAGCACGCAGAACGCACCAAAACGCGCCACCAAAAGATGGCCTCCTCGCCGTCGTCTCCGACCCGCGCCGCCATCGACGAGCTCGTCAACGACCTAGATCCACAATCGGGATCGCAAAAGCCCACCGGCGGCGAACCGGAGAAGACCACGGCTTCCGCGGCGGGCGGAGAAAACACTTCCGCCGCCGCGGACATTGCGGGATCTAGCTCCGCAGTATCCCCGCCGTTCGTCCCAACGACGGTGAGGGCCAAGATCCCTTCCCGTGGCGATGAACGCTTTGCTACCGGAGCCAACAACGAAACAGAAATTGTCGGCAATTGGAATCCAAGCAATACTTCCCTCGTTCTTCTTCGTCGGATGTCAAAGGAGGGTTACATAGTTAAAGGCAAATGGCGGATCTCGAAAGATGAACCCGAGCCCAAGCCAAAAGCCGGAGAATGCGTCATCCTTACTTCTCATATCGCGAGAGGTATGGATTTTCCCCCTTCCGCCTTTTTTCTGGACATCCTTGACTTATATGGCGTCCAACCACACAATATTTCTCCGAATTCCATCCTCTACTTAGCCAGTTTCCAAGCCATTTTCGAAGGATATCTCGGGATAACACCCGACCTAGATTTCTGGCAATACTGTTTCGAGGTAAAGCATAACATCACAAATGGCATACCGCCTATTTGCGGGACCATAACTTTTATCCTCAGAAAATTTAGGGAGGAATGGTATCCAAAAATAGAAATGCCGGAACCAGACCAATCTTGGCTAGGTTCCTTCTTTTATCATCAGGATATTCCATTCCCAGGCAGGACAACCGGGGTTCCTCCCTTTGTTAACTCTGCTGCTATTCCTCGCGAGAGCTGGGCAACCACAGTAACAGAAAATTTGCCAGAAAACATGATGAAAATAAAGCGGTGTATCGCCAAACTTTCTTCCTCTCAACCATCTTTTGTTGGGAAGGATACCGTCATGTGCTGGTTCGGACGCCGTATCCAACCTCTCTCTTTTCGTTCCCGACTCCTTTGAGAATACCAAGGGCCAGAAGATAGCATGAGAAGGACAGATAAAGCCTTTACCAAAAAGGATTTTATAGGACGACTTCACCAACTGGTTGCCGCCAGTAGTCAGGTTGAGGAAAATCTGGCGATCTATCATGTGGAAAACCCGGTCCCCAAGGTATTTACCTTTCCTTGTTTCCGAGTTTTTCCTCAGATTATCTTCTCTCTCTGCTTTTTAACATGTTGTTAACTCCTTCCTAGTTTGATGAACTTGGAGAAAATGATCTTGCTTCCGATGCTGAACTCAATAGATTACATGCCGAGTTTCACAACAGTCGGAAGCGCAAAAGGCAATCAGTTATTAAAGAGGAATCTATTCCCAACCTGGACGATACCCGGATAAAAGAAGAACCATTCGACGAACTCGGATATATTCGTCCAGAAGCGAAGAAATTCTTTGCTCCTGCGCCTCTGATTCGCCCTTGGCCACAAAATGGGTTAGTTATTCGCAATGACATTGCTTTTTCACCTCGTCAAGTTATACACGATGGCCTTCATCATGTTGGGATTCTCTTTGCTGAATATGCCAAAGAATTCCACGAGGTTTTGACCGACTTGCGGGAAATGAGCCAGGTAATACCTCTAGCCCCCAAGCATTAAGCTGAAATATGAATTCTTC